>OZ010593.1:95452198-95732198 GCA_963932145.1 Acanthosepion lycidas | reverse complement strand
TATTACTTATTTGATTAAAGCTCATTGTCAAATCTAGAATATATCAACTTGTCATTAAGATATCCATCACCAGAGAAGGTATGCTGGAAATTTTTGGTTTGAGACTATTTTGAATCTTGAGTCTTATGTTAAAAAAAAAAAAAAAATTTTTTTTTTTTTTTTTTTTTTTTTTTTAAATTTAAAGCTTACACTTGGAAGAATTATCAAATAATTATATCAAATGAAAATTAATATGTATCTGTATTTTTGGGGTTTGAGGGGAGAAGGTGAGGGAATACACAAACTATAAATCATATTTAAGTTTTTTTTTCTGTTTTTCAATTGAAAAGGTCAACAGAAAGCTAAACTATATCAGCTGGGCAAAGTTTGTCAAATGTTAAACATTTTCAACCTTTCTTTCTTAACTTTGGTGATTCAACAGATTTGACTATAATTGCATTGCTGACTTCATGAAATACTTTTAGCACATGTCCATTCCCTCTTGATGCCAACTTTTTACCGTGCAACTCATTAGGAAGGAAACTGTTCTAATGGATATATACAAATAAGAGAAATTTATCCTGCCAATATTGATTTGTGACAGTTTTTGTTCTAAAACAAAATACTTTTTATATAATTAGCAAGTAAAATAAAATTGTTTTAGACTTTCTAAAACTGGCTTAAAATTCTGAAAGTGGAATCAAATTTATTTAAATTTGTGTGTGCATATATAATTTTTTTTGATTGAATTGGAAACCGTAATTATTTTAATAAGTTAAATTGTAGTCTGAGGGAAAAGAATGATTCCCATTTATTTGTATCTTGTCCTTTTTTATTTTTGTTTTTAATTTCAGAAACTATCAGCAAAGATGTCTAAGATTGAAGTCCATGTAAGCAGCAATTATGTTGCTCATCTGTGTGCATGTAAAGAAGCAGATGTTGCCAACATATTTGAAACTTTTTTTTTTTTTTTTTCCAACATGCTTCTAATACTGTGGGGACTGCTGGTTACACAGTACAGGAGAATTTGGACACTTAAAAATATTTTCAATATACTTCCATAGCATAAATTTACCTGAAATCAATATAGGTTATGTATTTTGATATGAAATTCAAGAATATGAAAAACAAAGTTGTAAATATATAAAGTTGCCTTAAGAGGAAAAACAAAAGTAACAAGATAAAAACATTTGGACATAAGAGTTTAATAATAGCAATCATAATATCTTTGAAATTATGGTTTAACATTTCATTAACAGGCCTTTACAGCATTGTTGTAGAGTTTGGACCTACTTTGAAAATATACTTTAAAACTACAAGAATATTTGAATACACTTTGAACTTTGCTGCAAATTTCCATTGGGATTTAAAATGGAAGATTTATTTTATACTGTAGAAGTATAAAACTTTTCAAGTGTCCAGATATTTTTTATCCCATTGTAGTACTATTTATTTGTTCAGTCCCTTACCCAAGAAGGTACTTTTAGACCTAAAAAGGGCATTTTGCACACAGAATCCACTGTCTTATGTAAACAACTCGGTCCTGCTAGCTTAAAGTAGAAAATATAAAGTTTATTGATCACGTTTAATTTTAATTTTGAATGTTAAATATTTCAAACAAAACTATTTCCTTAGCTGGCAGCATTCTGGATTTTCATTTAGACTGAAATAAAAATTAGGTGAATTTCTTTTTTCTTTAAGATCTTGTTTTTCTCTTTACATAGAACAAATATGCCAGCCAAATATATATGTTTGAAAATTTATCTTAAGTACAACATATTTGACACAAATGAACTTAAGCAAATTTATTTAAAGTGATGTTTTGGTAAGCTATTGTTATGCAAAAAAAATGGTATTTAGTACAAATTATTAAGCTGTCTAGACTTAAAAAAAACTTGAATGATCTGTACATGAGGGGTTAGTATAACGGTTATTGTGGAAAGTGCAATTGAAGAGTAAAATTCAAACCTAGTCTGTTGCATTCATTTTTGCAATAATGCTCTTGGAAGAAGTATGAATTCATCTCTTCTCCTTCAGCTATGGGTTAAATAGCAACATAGACTGGGCTCTTTCCCAAAATAACATGGTAATTCTCAGATAAAGAAAAAGGAGTTTGTGGAGAGCCATGATTGTTCATGTCCTGAAGGGACATGGCATTTAAAAATAAAATAATTACCAACAAGGTAAATCACTAATCCTGATTAATCATTATTTCACATTCAATGGTGTCAGCCTAACATTGAACACTGAATCTAACATTTTGTTTGTTCATTACTAAGAAATTAAGCTAAAAATGGCAGGTCAAGACAAAGGATTCAAAAACCTTCTGATGAGGATCACCTGTTCAGTTATATGCTTTGATTTGTTTGTTTATTTTTTTTCTTTTTTTTTTTTTTAACCCACTAAATGTTTGGCACAAAGGTAACCTGTAGTATCCCAAGTTTTTTTTCTCTCTTTCTCTCTCTCTTGTGTTGTCTTAATGAGAAAAAGCTTTGTAAAACTCAGTATAAGAAAGCTTGATAATGACTGTAATAAATGAACCGTTATCCATTAGGGAAAAGAAAAATGAGCAATATTTAAATATTGCCTCCAACAAAAATAGTGTCATTATCCCATATTAACAAAAAGATCTTATAATTATTGTAGTCAATTTCAAAATTTTAAGTTTATTTAAAATATTTATTGGATTTTATTTTTAATGAAGTTTTGACATTACCAATTACCCCCCACCCCAACACACAGTCAGTCATAGTGTGATAACTGGATGCTTTACATGAAAGTGAACAAGATTCATATTAAGCTTAAAGCTTTGTGCATTGATTCAGAATGTTATGTCTTAGTTAACACTAACTCACTTGGTCATATTTAAATATATCTTACTTTTTTGTTAAATTCAATATTTAGTCATAATGTTAGTTTTAAATCTTATGTTAAGTTGTTTAAAGATTATAAAAGTCTATCCACTTCAGAATCAAACAGCTAAACTTGTGTGATATGACTTTAAGAACTATTCTCATTCTTGGAATGTGTTATCTTGGAGGTAATGCTAAAAAATAGTGGTATCTATGAAGTTTTTTTTCTTTTTTCTTTATTTTTTTTTCTTAATTAAATGTCAGATATTTAAATATAGGAATTTTCCTTCCTCAAGCACTGATAACACTTAAAAAGGAATTGTTCATTAATAGCAAAACTAGAACTGGCTTTTTTATCTGTAAAGGTCAGTATGGCAAACAAGCATTGGTCCTTTTGAATTGTCAGTACAAGAAAACGGAATGCTCTGTTCTTTTCTGAAATTAGAAATCTAATCAAGATTCGTGTCAGTAGGGCCTAGAAGATGCTGACAGCATCCCTTGCAGAAGGATAAAATGTGTTTTTTTTAGTTATGCATATCACAAACACCCGTGTGTATGTATGTATGTATGTATGTGTGTGTGTATATATATATATATATATATATATATATATATACACACACATATCATTGATCACTATCAATATATTAATCATTATTAATGATTTTCAGGTGTACTTTTTATAATTATCAGTATTCTAAAAACAATTTTCGATAATTCATTTTAAATTTTTAAATACATACGTTCCAGAACTCAAGAGAAATTGTATGGCCACATCCAGTTGAACCACTGGTTCCTGTACAATCACCAAAGTTAAGCAATGTTGACCCTAGTCAGTACCTATATGGGTGACTGCTGAGGAATACCATGTGTTTTAAGTTTGGATGTGCAAGTGGTGTAATGGTTAATGGCTCAAAATAAATCGAAGAGCAGTTCCAATTCCAGTTGGGTTTGTTCACTTATGCACAAATATCCTTGGAAACGGTATAAATATATCCCCCCAGCTATGGGCTAATTAGTAAAACCTGTAGCCCTAAGCCATTATTACCACTTCCCCCCCCCCCAAATCTTATGATCTAAAAATATTTTCTGGTTTTAAATAATTTTAAAATGTTACACTGTAATAAAGGAATCAATTAATTTTTTGGGGTTCCCTCAAGAAATATACAACATCAAATGAAGTCACTGAGAGTGTTAATTCCAGGTCTTTAAACTGTATTTGTTGTCAAAAATTTGAATACTTGGGCATGAATTCATTTTTAAAATTTTAAAGAACTCCATAACTATAATTTTAAGAACCAGATGTAAAAGACAATGTTTCAAGGTGTCCAAGGGAGAGAATAGTCTTTTCTTTGCATGCATGCATATGTATACACACACAGTGGACTCTCCTATCATGAACGATAAATGAGGGTCACCATTGGATGGTGCCTTTCGTCTTACACTTATGCATGCTAGCAGGGGCAGTTGTGGAAAAAATCAGTTATGGGAAAGATATTTGTGCTTTCTTACATGATACTAGCCCAGCTTTGCTATGGGCAACA
This sequence comes from Acanthosepion lycidas, assembly GCA_963932145.1. Taxonomy (NCBI): domain Eukaryota; kingdom Metazoa; phylum Mollusca; class Cephalopoda; order Sepiida; family Sepiidae; genus Acanthosepion; species Acanthosepion lycidas. Next base: position 95,727,823 of record OZ010593.1, on the reverse strand, counting down.
AAGCCACGCTGACAGATCAAATTTGTTAAAGCAGGATTTTGATGGTATCTCTGCTTCAGAGCTTGACAAAGCTGATCAGTGCTTCAGTTTACTCTCTTCAAAAATCCTTTAACTTAATGAAACCTCTCTTATGCCACTCCTTTCAGTTTGATGCTTGGGCTTCCCAAGTTTTCAGATTAAAGTTGGAACATTTCAATTTGTCTTTGTAGTGTAAGAGTGGACGTCCAACTGAACACTTGGAGTTTGGTAGTTGTCCATACAGCACCTTTTGGAAGCTTATGCTCATCCATTCTGACAACATGCCCAGTGCACCTAAGTTGTATCTTTGCTTGAATGGTTTCAATGCCTGTGATGTTACATTTCTTCAGTATTGCACTATTCTTGACCCTGTCATCCCATTTTATATCACATATGGCATGAAGACAGTGCATGTGAAAGGTGTCAAGTTGATTTATGTGCTTGTGGTACAGGGTCCAAGTTTCAGCACCATAGAGAAGGGTTGAGAGAATGACTGATCTATATATGTCAATCCTTACTCTGAGAAACTCATCTTTGGTGTTCCATAACTTATGTTTAAGTTTACCAAATGCTGTGCTGGCTTTGGCTATTCTCGATTGGATTTCTCTGTCCATTTTTCCATCAGAAGAGACTGTTGCTCCAAGATAGGTGAACACCTCAATAGTTTTTAATGTTGTACCATCAATAAATACAGAAGGATTTATGAGATGGATTGCCTGGTACTGTCTGGTATGTTAACTCTGTCTTCTTTATGCTGATAGTGAGTTCAAATGCTTTCACTGTTTCAAAGAATTTATCAAGGATAATTTGAATGTATTCTAGACTGTGTGCTAATAGAGCAGCAGTATCTGCAAAGAGAAGATCACGTACCAGCTGCAGACCAAGTTTCGATTGTGCTTTAAAACGTTGCTGATTGTATACACCTCCACTTGTTCTGAATTCAACATCGACTACTTCACTCAAGTCAGAATGCCTTTTCAAGCATAGCAGAAAAGTGCAAAGAGAAGAGGAGCAAGAATGCAACTTTTGCTTTTTATATATACACACACACACACTTACTCAGAACCAGCTATTTAACCAAGTCAATGTGCTTCAGAGAAACAGGATTTCTAGCTTGCATCTGATTGGTTAGAAAAGTATGTTCAATAGTCATGTGGTATGTTCTCAACCTTTGTCTGCAAGGTTTGCATTTTTTTTATATCTGCTTGTGAACCAATTTCCTTGAGTCCATTTCACTGGACAATAAATGCTTTCCTCTTAATTTTAATTTGCTGTTTTTATTACTGGCAGCCTTTTGTGTTGGTGTAGTATTGAACATATTTATTCTAACCCACCTTGACTTTCTCAAAATAGTAGGCATGAGATCTGAGTAAAAGCGATCCTTTACATCCTTCACTCAAAACTGATATCTACAAAAAATGATGTATATTATCACCGTTCTTCATTATATTTCTATCACATACAGTCTTAACCAACCGAATTAAATTTTTAAGTAGTTTCAACATATTTTATTGGATTTATTATAAAAACTGCAATCTAAAGTAAAACCACAAAATAACTTCTTACTTCAATAACAAAGTAATAAATTTGATCAACACTTATAATAGAACAAATAACAAGTTTTTTTCTTTTTCTTCTCTCAACCATTTACATCTTATAGTGACCTTTCCTTCTCAATAACAGCCAGCAAACTTATCCATTGTTTTTGTTGAATTTTTTATTTAAACACAATAATTTTCCAATATGGGGGTTTCAATTACTTCCCATGAGTCTGCTTTACTGTCATATTGTTCACCATTTTCATCCTCACATTTGAGTATAGATTTCAATCATTCAGATTGTGATAATTCCATTATCTTCTATCCTGTACATCATTGTGAGTGATAAATTTCCTCTCCCTCTCTCTTTCACCCCCGCCCCCCTCCGGTCTTTCACCCCCGCCCCCCTCCAGTCTTTCACCACCACCCTCCTCCGCTCTGTCTTTCACCACCCCGCTCTTTCACCACCACCCTCCTCCGCTCTTTCACCCCCCCTCCTCTGTGTGTGTGTGTGTGTGTGTGTCTCTGTGCGTGCTTGTCTTTCAAATCATCTGCTTGTTATTGAGGATTATTCAAATTATTTTTCTCAAGAATGTTTATTGAAATCACTTATCCTATTTATAAAAGTAGATCTCTTGAGATCCTCCCTGCAAATGATAACCCTTTTCTGAATGAATACTCCTTTATAATACTTATACACTGTTTCCTTGCCATCTAAATAAATCTTTTATATCAGTTATCCATTTGAAGAGTACTTGACTTAATCAAATATCTTAATATTGAAGCTTTTTTTTTTTTTTTTTTTTTTTTTTTTTTACCTGATAACATTTTTACATGATTGAAGTGGCCTCAGTTAGGTAGCTTCAACAAATTTTAAATGACAAATCTTTTAAACTGACTGTCAAACATTTATATCCACCTTCCATTTTAATTTTAAAAATTTAAAAGCTAATAAAATAATTCTTAAGAAATAACTAAATATTTATATTTATACCACTTTTGACTTATGACAATGCAAGTCATTAAAAGTTGTTTTTAGTGCAGCATTAATTTTTTTGTTTTTCCTCCATTACTAATAATTTTTAAAACAAAAAATTTATTCTAATATATAAATCCAAATCCCCATCTATTTACTCCATGTAGTTATTATAGTTGTTAATCTATAAGGGAAAGGACTCTACACTGTCTTCTTTGGATAATATAGATTTTGTCTCTTGCCATTACTAATGTGTTAAATAGTGATACAGCAATGTAGAAATGTCTTCATTGCAAGGGTCTTTTTGTTTCATTTGACCAAAAATCGTCTAAAGTTTTAGTGAGATGGCAAAGGAGCACTCAAAAAAATTACAAAAAACCTTTGATGTTGTAATGTAAAATTTTGAATCGAGTTTTCATGTTTTCTTACCAGTGTTAGAATTTTTTTAAGTCCCTTTGACTCTTTCATTCACTTAGGTCAATTAACACAATGTTAAAAATGCTGAAAATCTATATTCTTTTTTTATATTTTAGAAGTTTTGCTCAACACCTGAATTGTTGATACAAAACAGCCATTTCTTAATAATTTTCAGATTTAAGTTTTACTATTTTATTTAGATGGTTGGTATTTGTCACCAGAAGTAATTTTTCAGTTGATTTTTTTTTTTTTTTTTTTTTTTTTTCTGTAATTTTTTGCACAGCACCAATTAATCTTAACCTGTTTTCAGTTGTCTCAAAAATTTTCTTTCATTTTTCAACTTGGATAATCAATATTTTTTTTTTTTTTTTTTTTTTTATTATTTAAAGATTTTTTTTCTTTTATATTTTTCAAAGATTTTAACCAAAAAAATAAAATACTTGCATATGAACTAAAAAAAAAAAAAAAAAAAAAAAATTCTAAATTTTGGTGTTTCTTATAGTTCTATATCGAGTAAAATTGGAAAGATCTTATTTTAGTTTGGTTTGGTTTGTTTTACGGCATATCAACTGTGATGGGTTATTTAATGCCAACAATTTTTATTGTAATATTTTTTTCCTACAAAAATAATGTACAGCTGGTAATTTTTTTTTTTTTTTTTTTTTTTTTTTTTTTTTTTTTACAAAGTATTTCTGGTATTAAACCTATTTTTACATTTTCATTGTGTTTTTGACCCCAGTTTGGGGATTAACTATTTGCCCATATCTAGGACCCTAACAGGTACTACCATCCCGGGTTAGGGTGAACCTGGGAACTCGAAACCTTCTGATCAAAGGCTTTGGTGTTGAATGTAGTTTATAGTCTTATCCAGGACAGTCTTATTTTAGTAAAAAAAAAAAAAAAAAAATTTTAACATTTTAGAAATAAAATATTGTAAAGCACTTCATGGCCTCTTTTAAGGATCTCTTTTCTGAAGAGATTAATAAGACCAGAAAAACAAGATGTGCTGGTTTTGCAAGGCATCAGAATTCTTCCTTTACAGCTGAAAGAATAGAAGTTAAATCTTTTGTTTCATTTCTGTTGCAGTTTCTTGAAATGTTGAATTTCAACCATTCACTTGTCTCTTACCTTAACACATTAAATGAAATTCCTAAATGAGATGATTTATTATCAACTAAACTCTTATTCTGTAACTGACTTGTCAAATGTAATACTCTATTCTGTATGCCTCTTCAGTAGAGATTCAGTAGTTTCTAATTTCTCAGTTGCATCAATAACACTATAGTAATTGTCATATTAGATGTTTCTTAATAAGGAAACGTTCAGCAGCCAGTGCTACTTTCACATGAAATTATAAAATCTTTCTATAAAAACAATTTTTAAGGGAAATAGCTTTCTTAAATCCAAAAACTGTTATTTCTTTTTCTAGTAATAATGGAAGTAGTGTGGAACATTAACATCTTTTTCAAGTGATATGATTTCTGTTATTTAGAACAGTTCTTTGTTTCTGTCATGTCAGTCTATAAGATTTGAAAAATGATGCTCCTTACTAAGACTTACAAGCTTCATTTGCATGAATCCCTTTTTAACCATTGATTTGAGAAAGCAGTTGTATACAACTGATAGTTTACTTATTTCTGAATAAGTTTGGGGCCATGCTTGGCATCCATATGAAAGTTTCAATCTCACAAGACTATTTAAAAACATGACATTGAATTTTTAGGTCAATGTTTTGGTATTGTAGCAATTTGTAATGTTGGGCAGAACTACCCTTTGCTCAGTCTATTCTATACAGTTTCTTTTTCTGCTATTAACCTGCTTATGAAATAGCCATGACTATGAGATATCTTGGTGATATTCAATTTGCATTCATCTTTAAATATCTCTCCCTTTTCTTTAACTTTTTATATAGCTTTTTTTTTTTTTTTTTTTTTTTTTTTTTTTTTTTATGCATACAAATTGCAGTGATGTCATTGGTTCTTTCTCAGCTACAAAAGTTTCTTTGATGGGGAATGAAAATCATTACAATATGTAATATGACTAGATATATCAAATATATATTTTAATTTTTATATTTTGTACAAATTTTTTTTACTTCCAAGCTTATTTCCTATACACATCTAAAGACACACACAGTGTTGTATCATATTTATAGTCTTTAAATACCTTAATTCAGGTGGATAAGCAAATACTTCCCAAAATTAGACATAGTACTTTTGAACATGACTAAACATTAAGGAAAATAAAAAATATATAATCTCATTGGATAAAAGTATTAACATTCTGGTAGTTTTTATGCATTATTTATACTGGGTCTTGAAGCTGCTAAAACTGCTCACAGAATTTGGAAATTTGGAAGAAAACTAAACAAAATCTAATTGTACTGTCCAATGATTTAAGCATTTTAAATGTAATGACTGGTTTTAAAATAGAAAAAAATTGAAATAATCTTCATACTCTTATATATAAAAGAAAATGTAAAGATTTAAAAAAATTTTGAACTGGATTTTTTACTTTGACTTTTCTTTTAATAACAAGAAAATATCTTAAGTATTCTTGCAACATGAGAACAGGAAAATAATCAGTTTGCAATGTAGTGAAACAAGATAGTGTTTGATTTACATAAAACAATTTTAATGAAAAAATTAATTTCAGGAATTAATTTAAAACTTAATTTTTCAATTTTGCCATGAAAAACTGATTTTCTTACTTGTGTAATTTTTTCTTTTCCAATCCATCTATTTGCCTTTACTTCTCAATGGATTTCAAATCCCAAAAATATAAATGAATTCAAGCAATGGGCTCATTCATTTTTCAGAATATTTAACATGTCAATGTTGTTTTCATGCATCCGTTTTCCTTTTACTTCTAGGAAACACAGAAGAATTTCACAATATTGCTCTAGAGTTACAGAGACTCTACCCTGGGACCAAAATGTTTGCTGTGGGCTTCAGTATGGGGGCTAATATTGTATTGAAATACTTAGGAGAGAGTCGAGAGAACCAATCCAGATTCCTTTGTGGTCTGTCTATCTGTCAAGGCTATGATGCCAATCTGTAAGTTCTGAAGAGATCTGCAGACATTTTCTTTTTTTCTTTTTAATGTTTTGCATTAGACAAAAGTTACTCTGATTTACTATCAAAAACAAAAGCTTTTAAATGTTTTTTGTTTTTTTGTTTTTTGCTACTTATGACTTTAAAATTTGAGTTCATGCCATTGGAAAGAAATGGAGAATATTCTGATATCTTAAAAAAAAAAAAAGTTTAATCGATGATTTGTGTGCTTTGCATATAAACACCCATTTGGAATGATAAAGTGTGGACCTTGACACTTGATGAATATTCACAAGTTAGACATGTATTTAAAGACTTGCTTTAAAAAGGCAGACAGTTTTCTTTCAGCAGTTGTTGAAATAAACTCAAAAGTGGACATGATCTACAGTGGACTGACTGTACATTCTACAATTCAGTGTTAGTGTTTTTTCCTTGGTTGCAAACCCATTTCAAAGTGTTACTGCTTATGTCATGGAATTGACTCCTATACAGGGACAATATAAAAATAAGAACTGTTTGAAAAACTTTGACTAAAATGAATGCATTTAAAAATAATCTGCAGAAATTCCTGAACTAATTAAAATTTAATAACATTTTCTGTACGTAGAGTAACAAGGTCTGAACATTTCTTTGTGTACGAGATAATATACAATTTGTTTTTTTTGTTTTTTATGAAAGGAAAAAAAAACATTTTGCACTTAATCTTGTCTTAACTTTTTTTTAATCTTCCAACATTTTTGGAAAATTTATGAATTATTGTAAATTTCTAATATCTTTCCAGTGCTGTTCCTCACTATTTTGACAGCCTGAGTATAAGCAGCGCCTACCTCCTGTTGCTGACAACTCGCCAAAAATCTATACTTCGAGAACATAAAGACATACTTTTTAGCGATGAAGCAAAGAATAAATATGGAGCATTGGATGAAGACCGCATCTTCAAGTCTCCCACACTTCTGGAATTGGATGAATATTATAGTAGGTCAGTGTGGACCCCCCCCCCCACACACACACACATATATATATATATATATATATATATATATTTTTTCTGAAAGAAAATAGATTTTATTGTAGCAGTACATTAAAATAACAACTCTTTTTGAACATAGAAGCATCAAGTGGTACAAAAATAATTTGAATTGAATAATTTTCTCTGCACCATTATTAATCTTCTATATGCCATGTCTCTTCATGATGTAGGCAATTCTGGCTTTCCACAATTTCCTTCCCTTTGTAGTTCTTAATAACTATTGTCTATTTTATACATTTACTCAAGCTTGTTAGGTAGGTTGTGTGTTGCTTTCCTCTGGACTTCTTGCCTTTGATCTATCCTGTGAGTATCAAATTTTCCAAGAAGTCTTTCCTCATGACTTTTGAAATTTCAGCAATCTTATCCTGATATTAAGCATAAATACCATTTTTGTTGCCATTGTCTCTACAACATCATCATTGCTCACATATTCAGTCCATGGTATTCTTAGCATTCTCTTGTAGAACCACATTTCTGTTGCTTCATCATCATCTTGTGGCCTCAGCCGAGATTGAACTCGCTACACCTCTCCAGTATTCCCTATCTGTCATAACACCTAAAAGATCTTCCTTAGGGATCAATGTGTCTCGTTTTATCCTATCTGGAAAGGTTAACTTGCATGATCGATTGTCAGATGATGGGTGCCTCCAGAGTACAAATGATGACACAAGTTCATCTGTGGCATGTGCACAATGCCCAGCGACCTGGACACGTCTCTTACAAACTAAAGTTGATACTCTCCGCAAGTCACCATATATCATTTCTAGAGTTGGGTGGTTTCGCCATGAGAGATTAAGCACTCTTCTTAAAAGACGTGTATAACATCCATCTAAATGGCGCTGTTGTTTTGCTGAGAGAGTCCAAGTTTCAGAGCCATAGAGTAAGACTGGCTCAATAAGTACGCGGAAAAGTTGGATTTTGAATTTACGAGCAAGATTGGATTTCCAGATCTTATCCATTTTGTTACAAGCAGTTCATGCTATGCCTTTTCTAATGTTTAAGTCTTTCTCAGAGTTCTTGATGCGTGATTCTAGATACTTGTAGTCTTCGACACATTTGAGGATGTTATCTGAGAGTGTTTTGATCTCATGATTGTTGCAAATGTTAATTGGCATACACTCAGTTTTGGTTTCATTTAGGTGTAGACCTGCACAGTTAGCTGCTGATTCAAGAGAAGAAAGGAGTGCTTGAGCACTAATGAGGTTATCAGACAACAGTGCAATGTCATCGGCAAAATCAGCATCGGTGATGTAAAGTGCAGGATGACGTGAGCTTCTTCTAGGCTGATACATCAGTCCATTTTCTTTGATTGTATCCACTGATATACGCATGATGTAGTCTATTACAATGATGGAAAGGAAAGGTGCAAGTGTGTCACCTTGGAGAATGCCAGCCAGAATATCGAAAGGTTCTGTTTCTCCATCTGGGGTCAGGACAGTGGCCTGTGTGTTGGTGTACAATACTTTGATTGCTTCAATGATTTCTACTGGTATGCCGTAGAGTTCAAGAATTTCAAACATAGTCTCGCGGTTGACTGAGTCGAAAGCTTTGCTGAAGTCTACAAAGATAAGAGCTGCAGTTTTATTGCAGAATTCCAAGAGTGGAATGACCTGGGCGGAAACCATTTTGGTTTTTGCGTAGAATGGGTTCAACTTCAGCGCGAATTCGATTTAGAAGAAGCTTGTTATAGATTTTCGCAGCTATAGGAAGCAATGAAATACCGCGATAATTGGTTGATAATGTCAAATCACCCTTTTTGGGGATGGGGATGATTTGCGATCGTAGCCAGATGGTTGGTGAAACGTGGCTGGCCTTTGCATAATTACACAGATCAAGAAGTAATTGGTGAAAAATAGTCCTTCCACAAGATGACCGGAATCTTGTCATGACCAAGAGCTTTGTTCATTGAATTCATTAGAACACATTTCAAGTCTAATCATCTGTCAGGGAGATTGTCCAGAATTCATTGCCATATAGGACTGATATTATGTAACAGTTCAGTAATCTTCTCTTTTTTTTTTTTTTTTCTCTCACTCATCTCTCTCTCATCTCTCTCTCTCTCACTCATCTCTCTCTCACTCATCTCTCTCTCTCTCTCACTCATCTCTCTCTCTCACTCATCTCTCTCTCTCACTCATCTCTCTCTCTCTCTCACTCATCTCTCTCTCTCTCTCACTCATCTCTCTCTCTCACTCATCTCTCTCTCGCTCATCTCTCTCTCGCTCATCTCTCTCTCTCGCTCATCTCTCTCTCTCGCTCATCTCTCTCTCTCGCTCATCTCTCTCTCTCGCTCATCTCTCTCTCACTCATCTCTCTCTCACTCATCTCTCTCTCACTCATCTCTCTCTCACTCATCTCTCTCTCACTCATCTCTCTCTCACTCATCTCTCTCTCACTCATCTCTCTCTCACTCATCTCTCTCTCACTCATCTCTCTCTCACTCATCTCTCTCTCACTCATCTCTCTCTCACTCATCTCTCTCTCACTCATCTCTCTCTCACTCATCTCTCTCTCTCATCTCTCATCTCTCTCACTCATCTCTCTCTCTCATCTCTCATCTCTCTCTCTCATCTCTCTCTCTCTCACTCATCTCTCTCACTCATCTCTCTCTCTCATCTCTCATCTCTCTCTCTCATCTCTCTCTCTCTCACTCATCTCTCTCTCTCATCTCTCATCTCTCTCTCTCATCTCTCTCTCTCTCACTCATCTCTTTCTCTTTCTGCTTTGTTTTGTTTGTTTTTTCTCTTTTTTTTTTTTTTTTTTCTCTCTCTCTTTTCTTCTCTCTCTCTTTTCTTCTCTCTCCTCACCACTCTCTCTCTCTCCTCACCACTCTCTCTCTCTCCTCACCACTCTCTCAAGCAGTGCTTAGCTAACTCATAGATAATTCATATCGTAGTGTTTGATCCTCAATGTGTGCCTTTCTGATCTTATATTAAGTTAATTTGTTTTTTTTTTTTGTTTTGTTTTTTTTTTCCACTTGACAGAAGAGTCGCTGGGTTTTCCAGTGTCCAAGAATATTATCGATGGTGCAGTTGTATCCACTATCTTGATAATGTAAGTTTTTTTTTTTTTTTTTTTTTAACTTTTTAAGTATTTGTTAAACTAATCTCAACCAATAATATTCCTGTCTTATATTTACTAATCTCTCAATTATTAAAGGCCTGTTGAAATAATCTTTCATTGTAATTTATGCTTTTAAATTATTTTTAAACAAGAAATGCTAATTTAAAATAGTAGCCATTCCAGTGATTGATTAAAACTTAATTTTCAAGAAATTTCTTTTTTGCATAAAATCTGAAAAACTGATCGCTTGATTTCATTTTCTCTAGAGTTGGCCTTTTGGATGTTTTACTATTATCATCCAATTGCATGGATATAACAGGGTGATAACCCTGGTTCAACATTTTAATGCATGAGAAACCTAATGATGACTTTATGTAACAAAATTCTGATAAGCTAATTGAGTGTCAGAAAGGGAATGAAAAATTAAAAATAATTAAAAGCCATGAAATTAATTTGGAGAAGACTCTAGGAAGATTTGAACCTGAAATAAAGAAAGTAGCTTTAGTAAGACTAGATCTTCCCTAACCTACCCATGATTTATGATCTAAAATTTCCCAAATTTATTTAAATTATTATCAAATCCCACAAATGTTTATATCTTGTGTTAGGGGATTTGGAATGGGCACATTCCATGATCCATGAGGCCCTGTGTTTTTGTTTGTTTGTCAATGTCTGAAGTGCTCAAATTTTTTTTTTTTTTTTATAAAAGGAGAGCAAATAGTCAGAATGACTGACACACACACACACACACACACACACACACACACACACACACACACACACACACAGGAGATACCAGATGACAAGTGATCTCTGGTTTTAATCCTCCTCCAGTTTCAATCACAAATGAATTCACAGACAAGAGGTCTCTTCATCTATTGCCAATTACTGTGAGAATTTTTCTTGGTAAAAGACCATCATTTATTCATATTTACTTTTAAATTCTTCAACTTGTTAGATCCATTGTTACATATCAGCAGAGTTTGTAGGTTTGTTCCTAGAAATTAGTTTTAGCCAAAGGAGTTACCATGGCTGCAAGAGTCTTACACCTGAAATCATGACAACCACCAGGCAAAATCCTCATTGAATCTGATAACCTTCCAGCTTGCTCATATTGACATGCAATGGTCATGAAGACTGAAAACATCACCAAGTGATGCCAAAATATTACATTTTGGTAATGCTAGGACAGAGGAACAGCAGATTGATGAAACCGAGCAATATCAATGGTGACAATGCAGCCAGTGAAGACAGTCTTTTCAGGTGTTAATATAGAGGAATTTCATTAAACTATTATATTTTTGGTGAATAAAATTGTTCCATAAGATGATATTGAATTATATCAACTATTAATGTGTAGTGAGGTAACTTGGGATGATTTTTTATTATTCTTGTTTCTTAGATAAAAATTCCTTTACTGCTGCTGAATTCTGCTGATGATCCTTTGGTTCCTGAAGACCTACTAAAGATCCCCAAACAATATGCTTGTAAGTAGTTCAGTTTCTTTGTTTTGTTCTGGTGATGGTAGTTTTTTCCTGAGGCACCTGACATCAGTTACATCAGGGTCATTGATGTGAGAAACAGACTGGAATCAGTTTAGTAAATACCTATGGTACCATCTAGAATCAGGTTAAGAAAGCTAATCTCACAAGTCATTGATGATTTTTGTTTCTATTTGAACTTAAGGATGAGGTAAATCTATGAATGAGAAAATACTGAATTGTCTTCGTGAACATTTGTAAGTATCGTATCCCCATGATTTTTTTAATATATAATTAAAAAGCAAAATGGGACTCCTGAAACGTCTTTCATTTGTTCTTATTTACATATAAACTATTTTCTTCGTCTTTATCATGAATTGATATACACCTGATGAAGGCTAGAGGGCACAATGGCTGAAATGTGATAGCAACAATAAAGAGGAGGACATTAGTTCACATGTAAATAGTGTAAATAATAACTCCTCATCCCAGAAATTGAGGCAGAAATTTAATTTGTTAATCTTTTTTTTAAATAAATGACAAAATCTGTTTGTCCATGTGCCTGAAACCCTTCTAAACCTGGCCACACCTGCTCTACATAGACATAAGTTTTTTGGAATCTGGTTGATCCTGAGATTTAAAATCTGCCCTTCATCTGTTGCTTGAACATCCAGCATTGGGATTTGTGTCCAGATGAGGAGGGAACAGTTTTAAAATTCAAATTTTAAAATTCAAATTTTAAAACAACTGGGGGGGAAAAAAAAGTGATTAAGTTTTTAATTTATATTGAGTTTAAAATAATGCAAAAACTTTTTTGAAAATTTTTTTTTTTTTTTTTTTAATTCAGTTTAAAATATCTCAAATTTTGAATTGTGGAAACCAATTTTATTTCTTCAAAATGCAAAGGAATCTTGGTTAAGGTGAGAGGTTTCATAGTTCCACAGAGTTTGTGACTTGAAGAACTCAATTATTGGCTTGAATTGGCATTTCAGCCCAAATCAATTTTTTTGCCTGGAATTGGACTTCTAGCCTGAAGTGAAGTCTTGAAGTTCCATGAAGTGAATTGAGGAATTCAAAGTTATTTCTTCAAAATTATCGTCTGTTTTCTAAGCTGGACCAGAGATTTACTTCTGTGCCAGAAGCCCACAGCCTTCTGCAGCTTAAAAGTCCATATGGAGTGCAGCATTTAAGCTAGTATATAATAATTACTGGTTTTAGCTAATGTTTTTTTTTTATATATTCATCTCCAAAATGTCAATGTGTTACATTATAAAACCTTTTCTGTGGTAAGATTAAAAAGTCTTAACCTTAAGATATATTCTGGTAGTTATTGAATATCTGAAATATAAATGTCAAATCATGACACTTGCATTTTCTTTTCACCATTTCTCTTTTATTCCTCTCTCTTCAGTGAACAATGACAAATGTTTAATGGCTGTTACCACTCATGGCGGACACCTTGGCTACCTTGAAGGCGGTGGCGTCTTCCCTAACCCAATATCTTGGTCTGACAAAGTCATTGTGCAATACTTGAATGTGATTCTGGATAAGCATATATCTGCTGCTCTTATAGGACATCCAGCTTAGATGTGCATGTTGTAGATGTCATGTTAACTGTTGCCAACTACTGATGCTGAAATGATCTACTATGATAGATATATTGTCTAATTGCCAGTCTCATTGCTTAGGATATACTCTCTAAAACCCTTGGACTTGTCCCTCTCTTTAATGTGTATGTGATATACATGACTAACCTCACCACCACTTCTTTCTCCCTCCTTGTCTCTTTTCTTCCTACCTACAAGGGTGTGGATACTTTATCACAGTTGAAGTAACCAGCTTGCATATCATAAAACATTTTCCCCTTCAAATACAATGTTTGTGTTTATATAGTTTAATCCAAATAGTAGAATTGCATTTCTTTCCTAAGAATCTTGCTGCAACAAACACTTGGTGCCAATAAATTGTACCTGGAAAACAATCTGGAACTCTGTGAGAGATATCTAATCCAGTGGCAGCTTATCTTTCATTTGCATTTGACCCAAGTTTGTTGTTGTATTTTTTATTATTATAACAAGCGCTTCTAAAGCTTCTTTTGGGGACTCATTTTAACTTTCTCTTTGCCATTGTCTATTCTGGGAAGTCTTAGTTATCTCCCTTACCCTTCTGTTAACCTTTATTTATATGCCTTTTCATAATAATGTCACGAGCATTTTCCTACCCCCCCCCCCACACACACATTTTAGCAACCTGGAAAAATGTTTTCATGATATGCAAAAAGACCAAGAAAAACGAAAACTGGCAACATAAAAACCAAAACCTGCATACTGTGATATTTATTGAATCAATATAAATGAAATGTCACCTAAGGGGAAAAGGCCACTATCATCTTTTTATATGCACAAAAGTGCTTTCAAGGAATTTATCTTTTGTCAGTTGCAGACTCTTTCTAACCAGCAACATGATTTTAGCTAATATGCGTGTATAATTTTAAAAATTATATATATATATATATATATATATATATATAGGAAGATGCTAAATTTCAAACATTCATTTATTTAAACTAATCCTGCAAAAATTAATCTCAATCTTTTAAACAGAATTTTTTTAATCAGTTGATTCATAGAATTTATCTTGGTCCATAAAATTATTTTAATAATTTTTTATTGTTAAAATTAAGATTCTTTTAATATGTATTTACATTCTATCTTCTAATATTTCATAATTTTTCATTATTTTTTTGTTTGTTTTATAATTTTTTTTTTTTTTTTTGCTTGTAAATTGAAAGATTTTATTTCATTTATTTTCTATTTTTTTGCATTAGTTACACATAAATTACAATTATTAGTAATAAACAGAAAACTCATCAGAGTAAAATTTTGGTGCAATTAAAATTCTGACTTTTTCTCTCAAAATCATCAATTGAAAGAAATTGTAATTTCATTCCAATTCTGCCTTCCATGCTGTCTATTTTTTCTATCTCAAAATTTTCTTTAGAAACATGTTTTTACAAAAATTAAAACCAATCTTAAAATTACCAATAACTGAAATCTTCTAGGTTTTTAGTTTTTTATTAAAACTTCTTAAATTTTTTTTTTTCTCCCAACCTTCTGAAAAACATTCATAAGAGCTGAAAATATATGAAAGTTACAAATGAGACAGTTTTTGTGTTTCATTGACTTTCTAATGTTGTTGAATATGAATTGCACTATTAAAAATAAGATACTTCAGCTTGTTTTGAATGTTCCCCAGTGTAACTTAGAATTTTCTTTATCTTTGGAGTGGCTGTTAATGGTAATGTGTGTATCCATAAAGGAAAACCCGGTAATGTATTTTTTGTAACACCATATTCTATTCCCCTTCAAATAATGTCTGTGAACTAACTTCTGAAAATAAGGCCTATGTAACAAATTAATGAAGAGAGGAGAAAAGAAATCTGCTCAAGTTCTTCATTTTCATTAAATTTTCCTCCCATATGTCAAACATAACTCTCCACCCCCACAAAAAAAAAAAAAACTCTGCTAGCTTACAGCTATCAACTGACCAGTTTCAAGCAATATTTTTCTATGATTAGATGGGAACTGGTTATTGATTTTGTATTTTTCTTTTTTTTTTTAAAGGGGGGTGGGAATGAAATGACAAAGTATATTTATTTAGGAAATAAATAAAATATTAAAAAAGAAAAAAAAAAGTGGAAAATATAATAAAAGAATTGAAAGACTGAAAATGTTTTTGCCTTTTTGTTTTTATTTGAAATTTGATTCTTCTCTTAATTTTGTCTGGCTTTTTTTCTTTTAAAGTTGAAGCTAATTGATGGATCTTACCTTCTACAATCAATTTGTTAGAAGTCATCCAATAACAAAGTTCTTGGAATGTTTAACATGCTTTCTTTGCTGTCTACATTTATATTAAATGTAGACCTGCCTGCATATACACTGAGATATAAATATTTATACATTTTCTATTTGGTTCAAGATCAAAGATATTTTTAAAAATCAACTCCATTTCTAGTCTCCTCCAGTTCCCTTTATCTTGGATCAAAATGGTAATTTTTTTTTTTGTGTGTGTATGTGTGAGACTGTTTTACTATCAGACAAAGGAATAAAGTTATCAATATTTCAGTAACCCGCAAGGGGTTATGGAGAGTAAAAGTGAGGGAAAGGAGTAAGTACAGTTGGGGTTGGGGAAAGGAAAAAAGGCAACAGAATATGGCAAATGACATTGCATTTAAATTTTTGAAGATCATAGTTATCAGGGAAGCAAGTGTGAGGAAGGGACTGCCATTGTCTGGAAGTACAAGGAAAGAAGCTGTTGGAAGAGAAGTGTCAGTTGCATTTAGCTATTTCAACAGTAAATGGGTGGGACCTAGATGCCAATCTAGTAAGTAGCATGCTTAAATTCATGTACTCAGACACCGGGGGGGAAAAAAGCTCGTCAGAGGAGTGGCCATGAAAATATTTGTAGAAAAGATAGCGGGAAGCCACATCACATCTGTGAAAGAATGTCTGATTACATTGCAGATCTTTCTTTGGATTTTGTTGAGAACCTCAAGATGAGCAGCAGGGACACCAGACCAGATATGACAGCAGTAGATGGTAGATGTGTAAGATGAACTCTGACAAGAATTAACTTCTGGCATAATACACTGAACCAATTCTCCTTGCAGAAGATGCAGCTATTGATTCAATATAGTTGTTCCACTTCAAGTCAGTTGAATACATGAGGCCAAGAAGGCACAGTGAGGCACTCTCATGCAGACAAGCATCAACCATGCTGATGGGGGACAGACACCTCTCTATGGTGGTTAAATGAGCAGTTTAATTTCTGGAGGCATTAAAATTAAAAAGCCATTTCCTGCCCCAATCAACCACTGATTGGGGGGTCCTTTTCAAAAGCAGTGGCCAGGTTAACTTTGTCAGCACTGTCAAGCTTACTATTGAGACAGGAGTAAATGGTAATGTCATCTGCATAGATACCTACTTGGAAACTGATGACATCAGGGAGATCATTGATGAAGATCAGAAACTGTGTAGGACCCAGGATGAAACTGGCTGTTCCCCAAGGCTTTAAGACAACCTTCATTTCCCAATTAGATAGGAACAATTGGATTAAATCAAGTAATACTGTAGCCCTGAAGCTTACATAGACCAGCATGCCAAACACTGTCAAACACCTTCAAGATATCTAAAGCCACAGCTCAAGCTTTGCCATTATTATCGAGAACTTGATATATTCAGTTATGGCTGTAAACACATTGACAGTAGACTGAGCAAAACAAAATCAACATTGTTTATCAGAGAGTAGATCATGAGAGATAAGATACTTAACCACTTTGGCATTGATTAAGGCCTCGAAGACTTTGCTGAAGATCAGTAGAAGACTAATAAGGCAGTAGTTAGAGGGGTCAGGAGGTTCTCCAGATTTCTTGACAGAAACAACTTTCAGGAAGCTGTGAGGTAATAGTTGTATAGTTTGGAGAGAACTGGAGCCAGCTCAGGAGCACATTGTTTTAGGATGATGGCTGGTATCCTGTCACCTCTACTTGCCTTATGGGAGTCTACTTTAGAAATGATGTCTGAGACCATCAACAGGGTTAAGTACATATAACTCAGAATAGCTTCAGTTCGGTGGGGGGGGGGAGTCAGGTGTGGGAACTCCAGATGAATCAAGTGTTGAGTTGGAAGAGAATTTACAAGCAAAGCATTCAGTCTTATCTGCTGTAGATGTTAGGACTTCGAATTGATTGAATAGAGGAGGTATTGAGGATTTGCTGTTGTTCAGCACACTCTTGCAGAGCCACCAATAATCTCTAGAAATGAAATTGCAAGATGCTATACATTGTTTCATAGTAACTTTGTTTCCTTGAGGACATGCTTGCACTCATTACAAGCAAAGACATCTGTTGCCTTCAGATATATCACTCTGGTACAGTCAGAAGAAGTGATTCCTGTGAACTATGGCAGCTGTGCAAGCAGGTGAGAACCAAGGAGATGAACACAGTTTTATTTGGTATTTCCTGGCTGGAATGAGAGCATTGATGCTGGCTTTCACCCAGAAGGAAACCTCAGGTACACATTTTTGAATGGGATGTTTGAAAACTTCATTCCAAAGGATGTCATGAAGGAAATCCTGGAGCGAGTCCCAGTCTGATCATTGATAACAAAAAGATATTCTGTTGCTAGGAGGTTAATGTCTGGTGGCGGAATAGAAAACTTTTACACACACTACTGCATGATCAGAGTTGCCAATGGGGCAGAGCTGCGTCGCATGACAATAGTCAGGGATAAAGGAAAAAAAAGAGATTGAGAAGTGAAGTGTTTCCATCAGGGTTACTGGAGAAACACGTAGGAAAATCAACCACTTGTGTGAGTCATTGCAAAGTTCAGGGTTTGGATGCCTGCAAGATCAGTGACAGAGTGTTCAAGTGACCTGGTATGGTGGCATTAAAGTCACCAAACACAAATATGTTAGCAGATGAGTGTAAGGAGATGGCCTTGTTTATATTATCAGAAATACTGTCTAGCATGCAACAGTCTTGAGTGGAAGGGGAACGATAGAGAAAGAAGAGGGAAGTGACTGAATTAAGTAAAGAGAGATGGAGACATGTATGAATGGTCAGGAGATTCAAGAGAGAGCTCCCTAGCTAGCAGGAGATGTTCACAGACAAACTCCCAGGCTATGCATGTCCTTTCTAAGCAGAGAAAGGTAGACGGATTGAGAAATCAGAGGAAGGGATTGATGTGTTAAGGTTAGTTTCACAGAGAGCTAGGATGTCCAAAGACTTTTCAAGGAGGAACAGTTCCACACTGAAGAAGTTGATACAAATATCACGAATATTGGAGAAAGAAAGGTTGAGGGGTTTAGATGTTTTTTGTTGAGCTACTTTAGGTTTATAACTTTCATTGTTTGTAGTCATGATGTGTTATTTTGGTAAGGAAAGGCCTAGGGTAGTGGTAGCAGTTAATCGTCTAATGTAATACGTGCTGGAAGAGAACTGGCGCAGACTGCAACATAACATGGCCTCTGGGTTGCCCACTGGAGGCACTTGCAGGGATACCCTTCCATGTACGACATGGCACTGCAAGAACCCCAATATTATGCAACTATTGATCAGAGCTTAAGATGCTACACAAGAGTTTGGCCTCCTTTATCAGTCAGGAACAGCAACCAGAAAACTACCAAACCTGCACCATCTGAATGAAGAGACATTGGCGCCAACCACACACATCACAAGAGAATCAAGACAGCACCCCTGTTCAAGAGAAGTGGGGGGAGTATGGACTGGGCAATAGGCAGGCTTATCTACTCCAACTAAAAAAATAAAATAAAATATTTAAGGATAGGAAGAGAGAACTATGCCATCCAGGGCTATCAAGACTCTTGCATTTAGTAAAATCAAGGAATCTCTCCTTTTCTACCAAAGACATTAAAAAAATAGTGTTTGTGCTGAGTTAAAACCTCAGTTTTATTGACCTCCTGAAGGTACACTGATAAAAGATACTGGACTTATAGAACATATCAGTATTGATTTTAAGGGGCCCTCCCCTAACAGCTACTCATAATCCGTACTTGATAGTGATTGTTGAATATTCTCAGTACCCATTTGCATTTCCATGCCTGAATATGCACACTTTGACAGTTAACTGCCTAGAAACTTTTTTTAGTATATGTGGAATGCTGAGTTATATTCACTCAGATATTGCAACAAGTAATTCTACACCATATCACCTGCAAGGTAAGAGTCAGGTAGAGTGATACATTGAGATTATATGAAAAACTATCTACTTGACTCTTAGGTCTCGGCAACTAATGGGAAAAAATTGGAAACAAGGTTTGTCACAATATACAGCCACTAATTGTATGCCCCATGAGTGATTCTTCAAGTTTCAAGGGCATACTTCTCATGGGAGCTTACTCCCATCTTGGTTAATGAGACCTGGATCAGTACTTTTAAAATGATTTGTCGATACTAGCAAGAGCAATCCCGTAGTTGATAAAGTTGAACTGATTGATAGCAATCTGATTTTGGCAATATCAAGAATCCTGACAAGAGACAATCAGCTATATCTGTTCAATATTTGGCTCTGTCTTGATCAGTCAACCCCACCCACTTTGACAAACTTCATGAATCTCAAACAATTTCTCCACAGAAGAAAGTAGTAGTCCAATACCTGCTCTGTCGTCACCTACTCTAGATGAGTCATCAACTGAAAGGCAAATTTTTCAAACAGAAAACCAATATCTAAGACCAACAACAGCAGACTAATCTCAGAGATCAAACTGTATATCAAAGCCCCCCCCTCCCATATGATATGTGTGTGATAAGATTTAATGGAAAGTTTTCTGTTATAAGTTTAAGGAAAACAATATAGAAAATCAAAAAGAAAATTGTAAATCTTCACTTTTTGTTACTATTATTATGACATATGAAAAAAAAAATCCAACTCTCTAAACAAAATAGATTTTGTATTTTCTTTTTTCTTTTTGTAAAAAAAAATAGTCCTTATTTTCTAGAAGAGAAGAATGTCATAAACTATTTAAATATCATGTGAATTAGCATGGGTGGGTGACCAGAAATAAATAGCAACCAAAAAAACAAGACCAGCAGGAGATCTACTCTAGAATATCTCCAATCTTTATGTTATTACTGTCATGGAAATTCTTGCAACAAAACAAAACAATACACAGATCTGTTAAGAGCAAGAGGTGAGTTGATCTGCTGGAACTGAGGGCCACAGTAATAAAAATGTTGTATTATTGATAGAAAAATAAAAATCCACAAAAAACTGAGATAAAATTTGTGAATTTGGAAGTGAAGATTGTAGTAGGCTTGACTTTTCCTTGTGGAACATAATTTTACTCAATACAGAAAAACCCTATTTTGTAAGTGTAACAGGGTGCTTGCTCTGGTTCAACATGTAGTGGCAGGAGAATGCAAAATTGTGACTTGAAGAAATTAGAAATAAATCATGAAAACTCCCTAAGGGATTATCAGAAATAATTAGAAAGAAAATGAGAAAAAGAAATGGAGAATTAAAATTACATCAAATATATAAAATGAAGTTGAAGAGGGAATCAGAGAGAGTTGAACTCCAAAAGAATTTGGTGAAAAGTCATTAACTTTTCAATTTCTCAGAGGATGTCTTCTTTCCCTGATAAGGAAAAATATTTGCTTGGATTTTTGAGCTGAAATCTGATCTGAGAAGGAAAAATTCTTAATATTACAATGTTAAAACATAATGTAACTCTCATTAAAAGTTGGAAAAATGTTGCTTTTCCTGGGACAATGGACATATTTAGATAATCCAGAAGAAGGTGGAAATGTTTTACATACATCAATATCAAAATGGAAAATGCCTATATAAACTAGTGAAGTATTTGGCTTCAAAAGTCACCAGAAAGATCTCAGGACACACATTCTGTGGACAGAATGGACCCGAAGGAAACAGAATCATTTCAGATTTGCTGCAAGGTATGAGAACAGCAACAACAATTACACATGAGGAGAGAATTAAAGAGAAGAGAAAAACAAACCAAAGAGATTAAAAAATATTCCAATCATTTTGCTATCTAGATGTGTAGATAATACATATTTGGGTAATTTTCTCCATCAATAAATTATTGTACAATTTTTCTGTCATGTGTTGATGAAATCTTCCACCTAGCTTCAATATTGAGGGTCAGCTTTTAGGATCATGTGATAAATAAATTACCATGCCCCTCAGAGGTAGTCAATAACCCCTCCGTGGGGGACATAATGAAACACAAGGTGATCGCTTTTGAAAAACTGATTCCTTTCAGAGACTGTGAGATGAACTGGAACAGCCAAAAAAAGACATGTACATGTATTTGTCTTGCCGGACACACTGAATAAGAAAACAACTGTATATGACTGTCCCAAAAATCACATGGTTCACACCTGGCAGCCAAAGAGTGTTTGGTTGGCATCTGTTTACATTTCAGTGGCTGGAAGGGAACTGGTCACAATTATTTCCGTGAATAGGCTTTATGTCAGCTTACAATTGATATTTATACAAAAAAAAAAGTGAACAAAGAACTCATTTGATAGGTGACTTCCTCCAATGTATGCAAATTATGACCATGAGCTCAAGTGTTGGACGTGGAGGTTTTAACCTCGTAATCAATCAGTAAGGCTTAAGCTCTCTTTTCAATAACATGAATACTAATAGCCAGAACATTCTACAATGGAAACTTTTCTTCTGGGAGGGTCATGACGTCTGGAAGAAGACAATCATGCTGGTATGGAAAGAATTTGGTGACCTCCATATCTTGCCCAAGGGCAAAAAAGGTCTCTGAGAAAGTGGCTATTGAGAAACACAATTTCCTCTACAAATCTTTGCTCTGAAAAAGGAAGCTGACATTTGTGAAACAAATACCTTTTTTGTGAATAGCAGTTTAGAATGAGAAATTGGAAATCTGAGTTTGAATTCCAGTTAGGTTCATTACATTCAATTATGTATGAACACTTTGAATCCATCACCTCCTCCTTCAACCAGCAATAATAGTTGGACTTGTATTTGGAAAAAAATTATTTTCCAAAAATTGTTAATGCAATATTATGCAGTTCCATAAAATGATTTTTTGATACATGAAGACAGCTTTAGATCTTACATGGTGGAAGCTCAGCTCTCAACCTTCTTTAAACATGCTGCCTCCAAATCTGCTACCCTAGTCTCAGAATGGATCCTTTCTGGAATGGAGAATTTTATACCTGTTCTAGCATACCTATGGACAATAATGGTTATGTCCCCATTCACATAAATACAGTAGTAAATACTGTGTCAACATACAACCAGAGATTTGTCTCCAACTGTGCTGGTCAAACTCTCTGCCTTCAGATAGAAAGGATCCCCAGACGAGGCTATGTTGAAGGGCAGAGTCTTGTTTCAGGAAACAGCTACCTGACCCCATTTCATACGGGGTCTATGGGGAATTTTTGGCTTAGTCTACAGGATCAGATACCCCACATTAAATTCAGCCTTGTGACACATCTGACCGCATGGGGATGTTGGTAGATATCCTGCAGTTGGAGATTCATTGTGGAATTCACCTGACTCACTTCTAGCAGTGAATTATTTCTTCTACGCGCTGCTGGCGAATCTTATATGTGTCATTCTTGTCCTATGTATTATCGTTCATTACCAACTTTCATGTGATTATTCTATTCAGTAACCTTCCTTAGGTTACAACAATACCCAAACAAAATTCCAGCAAAAACCAAACAGCCAGCCCTTGTTCATCCCAGAATGCACTGCAGCCATAGATCACTGTAATAACTACTTTGATATCTATCACAAGGAGCGGTGTAGTTTGACTCTTACTGCATTCAGAACTGCCTGCAATTCCTGCAAGAAAGTTCTGGATAATGCAAAGTGTAGCTATGCACAAGCAGACCAGACCAAGGTTGAAAACAAACAAATTGGACCCCAAGAGTTCTGGAAGATCTTCAACCAAATCATGAATAAAGGTAAAGCATTTGTGCTCACTATTATTAGTGGCGTTGAGGTCATATCTTCCTCGTCAGATATCTTCATCTCAATTTTTGCTTCTAACTCAACATTAGAAGACAATGGAGATCTCCTTCCCAATTTCCACCATCTCACTGAGCATAATCTCAGTAGTATTTTTTATTATAGTCTGGAAAGTCTCAAGACTTATCAAAAGTCTTGACCCTAAGAAACCCACTGACCCAGACAACATTCCAGCAGTTGTCCTTATGAATATCAACTATCCTTGATCATAGTGAAATTATTTAACTGCTGCTTGAAGAAGAAATCTCTTCCCAAGTCTATGGAAGGTTTCAAGCATATGCCCATTTTTCAAGAACACAGGTGAGTCCTCATCTCCCTCTTGTCATTAGCAAGCTTTTTGAGGTTATAACCAATAAGGTTGTTGATCACTTAAAAATAGGACCAATCACTTGAGTGACAAGCAGTACAGGTTTCAATCTGCTTGATCCACTGCTGATGTCCTAACTACCATTTCTCACAGAATCAGTGAGGCACTAGACAACAAATACATCTCAAGAACCATAGCTGTAGATATTTCAAAGGTCTTTGACAATGTGTGGCACAAAGAACTGCTGCTCAGGCTCTCTATCTATGGCATCACTGGAAGAGTCTTCTCAGTAATAAAGTCCTTCCTAATGGGTTTGTTCCTGAAGTTAGTTGTTAACACCTAGTTCTTTGGAGCTTTAGCAATCAATGCAGACATACCCAGGGGTTGCTTCTTGGACCAAGCCTCTTTTTGCTTTGTAGCAATGCAATTTCTCACAAATCTTGTAACTAGATAAACTCTTTCAAGTTCACTCAGTTATCTGAATTTTATGTCCAGTCCATCCTTGAGGCAACAGAGTTGCCAGGGTTTTCAGAATTCATGTCTCCAGTTTGCCTTTGAATTGGGAAACATAAAAATTTCATCAATGATTTTAGAGTCATAAAAGTAGTCCTTCCTTTGAAGATTTGAACACTCATCTGACTTTGAGGTAGTCTCAAACCTTCCAGAACACAAGTGACTGGAGGTGGGTGGGACCCCAGCCCTCCAGCCCTTATCCATATAAGCATAGAGAGGCAAGGGAGAAAGGGGTCCAGCCGTGAGAGAAATAGGATAGGTGATGAGTGAGTTTTCTCTGCTGATTCTTCACTCCTGCCCAGTATCCAGGAGTGAAGAATCAGCAGTGTCTGAAGCAACAGGCAGTGAATGTAAGGGTCCTTTTACTGTGGCCAGAAGCTAGTAAGATAGCAGTCCACTTCTTGAAAATGAAGGAAGGATCCCATGGTTAAGTAAGAAAACGTATTGTTGCTACTTCCCAACTAGAGAGTCATGAAAAACAATTGTCTTCATTTTTTGTTGAAACCATTCACGGCCAAGAAAACAAACCTGTGTACATAGCAAGTTGGATGTATATGCAAATTGAATCAACCTTGGACGTCATCACAGGTGCAGTGAATGATGTACGATTGGAGAATGTCATCACAAAACTTGTCACAAATGTCATCACAACTTTATATATATAAATGATCGGCCTCCAATCATTTGTGAATATATCTATGCTGATGATACAATGGTATATGGGTGAACATTCAATTGTACAGAGTGAGCCTTATTGTTTAAAAAAAAAAGGGGGGGGTTGATAAACTGTAAAATAAACAAAACACTGTAATCATCTGGGATCAGTTTGTAATAGTGAATGTCATTTGTATGAAAACTGGCTTCACTGAAAGTGTAAAATTGAATCATCACTTTGTCAAATGATTAACTTCACCAAAAAATTCTAGTGTAGAAAGTTGAACGGAGATAACTTTTATGGTGTGTTTCTTAAGTTCTATATTACTTAAAAATTACACCCATTAATTTGATTTTGTATTTTTTTAATTAAATTTTATACAAGATAATAAGTGTTTATTTTGATATGAAAATTATTTGTAAATTGATCCCCACACTCTACAGAAGCCAAAACAAATGTGCTCATATGAAATGATTATTTCTTTAAATGTAAAACAATTGTTTTCCTTGAAATCATAATCTTGAGTGTTTAATCGATAGAAATATTTGAAAAAGAACTTCAGATTACAAATTTCCAAATTCTTTTTCCATTTTAAGAAATATTATATGAGCATGTTTTGTTTTGGTTCCTATAAGGGAGATCAATTTACAATGAATTTACAATAAACTCAATTGATCTCAAAAATGATCTCCAGTCAGTTGTTAATTGGAGCAAGAAAAGGATTAATTTTAACACCTCTAAGACAAAACTGCACTCTTAATTGCCTCAGAGAACTGTTTTTGCTTTAGTCATTCTAGAGAAGTATTTTGCCTTCCATTAGCATGGCTGATGCTAACCTCCAGAAGAGCAAACCTTCTTCATTTCACATTTCCCAATGATATGAAGTGGAATTTTTTAATTTTTTTCTCAAGATATTTGTGATTTGCAGCACTTAATCAGTATTAATAATAATTAAATTCAAAAAAATGTTGCCATGCCTATTGAACAACTCAACTCTTCAAAGAAGTCTAAGGAAATTGCAAGGAAAAGCAGAAGAAAGGTCCAAGCAGCAGTTTGTCCTTACTGCCTGACCATTCAACACCAAAAAAATTAAGAGAGAAAGAACGTGTTTTTGCCCAGCTTCTCGTCTTCCTGTCTCTTGAATCCCTTCTCCAGCAAAAATGTGAATGTCTTTTGTAGTGATACTGCCAAATTAATATGCCTAATTTGCACAAGTGCAAGAGAAAGCCTATATAACTCGTCACTGAGAATAACGTGGGACGAAGACAAGCTTAGTGACTGACTAGTGCTAAACTTCGACTTCACAACAATGGCGTCGCAGATAGGATCCCATTTGTCTCTAGAAGATTCAGATTATGTGGATGCATGGATTCGCTGTTTTTCTGCCAGTGCGAGAAGTAAAAAGCTGAAAGACAACAAGGAGAAGGGAGGCGAAAATTAAATTACGGACTTATTTTTGGCTACAGCTGGATGCGAGGCGATAATGAAAGTCTCCACCATGGCATATCCCACAAACTTGGAAGACCTGACTTTTGAAAAAAATAAGTCAGATTATAAGGAGAAATATGAGACCCAAGAAAAGGCTGGTAGTGGCAGAAAGAATGAAATTCATGTCGATGAAACAAGAAATTGACGAACCAATTATAAAATATCTCTACACCGTCTACGAAATGCAAGTAGATATTGCGAATTTGGAAAACTCGGACAAGACGAAAAGACTATTATTATTCACTATTGAAGAGGACTTGATTCAATTAAGGTTAATTGAAGGTATGTGCAATGCATGATACTGATATAAAATAATGGAACAACTAACAAATAGGAAATATGTCTTTAAATACATGCATTGACTTTATCCAGCAACAAGAATTAATGCAGAAATACAACCATCAAAAAAGTCAACCCAGCGAATAAATATTCGCTGATATGTACAATGTTAAGAAAGATAAGAAGATGTTCGTATTGTGGACGTAAACACGAAATAAAAAGGGAAAAATGCCCAGCATTTGGAAAAACCTGTACAAATTGCTTAAAAAAGAACCACTTTCAAGCAATATGCAAATTCAAAAAGAAAAACGTTGAAAGAGTTGAAGAAAACAAAACCAATATGGAAGTCTTCACTTCACATTAAAAAAATAAGAATATAGAAAAAATTGAAAAAAAAAAAAAAAAAAAAAAAAAAGACATTATACTAAAGGTAAAATCAGCAACTGCAATTTAGATATGCAAAATTGATACTGGGAGTGAAGTAACGCTGATGCCAAAAAATTTTTGGGAACACATTGGAAACTAAAGCCACATTTACGAAAGAGCAGTTTTACAACTCCGCCAATTTGATGGGTTGGTCATAAAAACCTTAGGATACTTTGAAGGATCCTTGGAGTTAAAAGATAAATTTGAAGTAATACCTATAATTGTCACAAGTTGTAAAAAGAACCACGGACTTCTTGGAAACGACGTGCTTAACATAAATTCTACCAAATTAATTAATGAGATAAAAATGGAAAAAACCAGAAAGTTAAACTATAAAGCGAGTTTAAAATTAAAAGAAAATGTCTCCCCCTCTTATTATGAGGCACGAAAATTACCAGTACATTTGTTGGCATTAGTAGTAACAAAACTACATGTTCCCCTTGGGGGGGTAGCAAGTGGGCATCACCCATTGTAGTTTTGAGGAAGACAGATGGTGATTTACATATTTGTGGAGATTACAAAATAGGGGTAAATCAAAGTTTGTTCGGATTCATATCCAATACCGAATGTTGAAGTTGCATTACACTCGTTGGCAGGAATGAGCGTTTTTACAAAAATAGATTTAAAAACGGCATACCACCAAATACCAATAGATGATAACTTCAAAGAAGTAACCACGATAAATACGCCAATAGGATTACTAAGATGGAAAAGGATGCCATATGGAATAAAAACCGCAAGCGCCATATTTCAAAGGGCCATCGAACATATTTTCAGAAAATATGGAAAATATGATTTGTTACCTGACCAAGACGATATATGCATAAGAGCTAATAATGAAAATGAATTAAAAAAGAAAACCGACATAATCTTGAATAGATTAAGAAATGCTGGAATGACAATAAATGAAAAAAAAATGCGTAAGCAATTGTAGTAAAATATTTTTTTTAGGTTATTCCATTTCAAAAGTAGGTATATCACCAGACAAGGCCTTGATAGAAAAAATACTAAAAGTAGCTACACCTACAAATAAAAAAGAATTGGAGTCTTTTTGGGATTGGTGAAATTTTACAGGCGGTATTTACCAAAATACACGGACTTGACTGAACCATTTGCAAATTTAAGAAAGAAGAATGTAGAATTTATGTGGTCAGAGAACAACAAAAAGATTTTGATAAATTAAAAGTAATTATGGCAAAGAAACCAGTAGTCAAAATGTTTGATAAAGGGAGATAATTTACATTGATTACATGGCAGTAACATTGTTTAGAGAAATGCAACAGAAAGTAGTAATGTAACAGTTATTCTTGAGCATAGAAGCAAATGCTTATGAAGACTATCAATGTGTTCTTTAAAACCTTGGGATACAAGCCATGCTTTTTGAATTGGCTTTCCATCTTTCATATTTTCAGTAATGACCCAATGAACAGTTATTGTTTCTTTATTGATGTTTTCTATCTCTTCATAAACTACATTTTACTGCCAGCTTTTAATTTCATTTTTCCTTTGCTATCATTACAGCTTTATCATTAAACAGAACGAACATTTCAACTTCATCATTTACTACTTCTCATTCATTAAAATACTTTTTAAGTCAACAAATTTTATATGGCCATCAGTATTTTTCTGGAAATGATAACAATCCTTATATTTGCCTTTAGATTTACTAGTTTTGCTTATTTTTCTAGACATCATTTCACCATTGTCTGCAAATATGTGCCTTATTCTTTGATTAGCCTCCACAGTGAATTGTTCTTAAGGCTAACTCTTCAATTGCAGGAGTTTGTGTGGTTGGATTGTCAATTGTTTCCCTCCTCACTGCCCAATTCATTATCTTAACATTAAAAGCATCACCAAACTCATGCATTTCATTGCTGTTAAATCCACTTTATCAGTTGACATTTTTGCTGGGGCTCCAAACAGTTTAATCAAACAAAGAAATACAGTCTTTACTATTGTTGAAGCAGACTTATCATAAATCACATTTGTCATACAATATTACGTTGCAAAAACAATTACTACTAAGAAATAACACTTACCCCAAATCTTCAAATCTATGGAAATAGCCTCATTAAAATTTGATGCCAAGGGGATACTAGCAACAGGCCGGGAAGAAATTCTCTTTAACCTACAGCATATGTCACATGATTTTAGAGGTTCCAACTGTTAATCATGCTGGCTCAGTGGTCCTACCAAGGATTGAACTTGTGGCATCAGTCTACCTGAATTTTAGGTGGAAAAATAAAATCCAAGTGTCATGTCCACAAATATAAAAGAAAATTATAAATAAATGATCTATGCAGAAAAAGATGATCAAGCTAAATATGATATCAACATTTACACAGAGAGGCACCTGTATTTATATATTAGAATTCAATGTTCAAAAGGATTTTGTTGCAAGTGCGCGTATTGTATGCAAATACATGCGTATGTGTGTGTGTGTGTGTGTGTGTGTGTGGAGCACATGCTAGTGAAACGTGTGACTGCTGACAGTAATTTTAAATACAATGAACAAAGAGAGAAGAGACAGAACTTGCTTTTGACATGGCTTGGTATGTTTTTCCGTGTAAAAAAAAAAAATATATCATCGCTGACACGTCATGGTAACGTGTGTCTATGCTGTTGATCACATCAAGACCTTCTTCACTGTCTTTCACAGATCTTGTCACTCACTGTTCTTGGTAGACCATTTTTATCACTATGGCTCAGCTCGGAATCACTATCTGAATTTTGTGTGGGAATGTACTCAGTAACCCAAACCCATTTCTGAGTCATTTGGGGTTCAACTATGTAGGCCTCATAGAAAGCACCTCTCGTGACTTGTCCTATCCAATCAGGTTCCAGAAACCACTTATTTAATTTGGAGCCCTGTTTGTACGGAATTGTAAAAAAACCTTTTACATATGTACCAAATTTAGTAAGATTTATTTGAAGGCATCTCTTGTTTGTATTTCACTTATTGGCCATAAAATATAGGAGTTTATATCCTATAAACACACCATCATTGGCTAACAAATTTCTGAAGCTATTAGACCCTCACTCCTCAGCGTAATGGATGTGTTCTAAGCAGTCACAGTAGCTTGTCTCCCTTCCTGCCAAAGCAAACTTAACCTTATTAAACATTATTTAAGTTTACCCAGGGAATATTTTTGATTGTTTGGTGAAGTGCTGTCATTCAGTTTATTGATCAAGATCTTGTTTTATCATCAGCAATGGCATTTTCTAGTTCAGGGTTATCAACACCAGCATTTCTAATTAAGGTAATTAATTTAGATGATGTTGAAGGGCTAAATTTTTTGTGAAGTTTAAAGGCAATCCTCCTTGGAACTGAACATTTTAGATTCATGAAAATAAGGAAATATATAGTAAATAAGGGTTAGATAAGGTCGACTTCAAAAGGATTTTTTTTTTTTTTTTTTTTAATTCATTATTGTTACGGTATCATTACTGAAATTTAACAACATTTGTGTCTTTTTCATAGATTTGTTACTCAACAGCAACTGGATTTTGCAATTCATGTCAGTCGTAATTTTAGCTTGTGTGTTTCCAGTAAAAGAGGGAAAGGTAACTCTTTTCAAAAGTTTCATGATGCCACCATCAACAAAGATAAAAGTTGAAAGTGGGGTTGTCTCCCTTAATATCCCGTTAGCCAATCTCCACCACACCCTGTTGTGGAGCAGCCTGTACCCAAAATGGTAAAACCAGCAGACTTATTAACCAGAATTTGTAATTTCCTTTTTCCTGAGAAATAACTCAACTGAACATCTTTGCCATTGATACCAGCTTTGGATTGTTCATCATTATGAGAAATTGTTTGCTAACAATTATTTTGTGTTTCCTTCAAGGACAATAGTGGAGTCAAATCCTCCTCTGTCTCAACACCATTACCATAAGGACAATTACAAGCACAGTATTTCTGGAGACCACACATAAAACATTGAGTAATTTTATCATCTAAATACCAGGGACTAGTTTTTCCTCCACATCAATTTCCATGAGTTTTTCAATCTTCATGTGTTCTGTATTACTCGCTCCTACATCTTGTGTAAAATACTTCAACCCCAATAGGTGACTCTCCCTTTATAGGGTTTATCACACTTTCAAAACCAGAGGTAAGCAATACTCCATCACTTTCAGTAAATAATTTTTTTAAAGTATCTCAAATTGTTAAAGGTCATTTATTGTGGTGGTGGTGGTGGTTAGAGCTAATTGCATAATAGGGCAGTGGCTCTGGTTGAGTCACACTAGTTCATGGAAAGTGGTTAGTGACTTTGGGTATTGAGAGACTTGATAATTCTGAGTGAAGGAGTAGAGATATTAAAAGGAGAAAATATGGGAGAGTGGTTAATTGGATTAAAATCGGGGGGGAGGGGGGTGTCTGTCTTAAAAACATTAATTTAAACCCATAAAATACTTACAAATAGGGCCTCAGAAGAGTTTGAACTCAAATTAAACTAAGATTTAAAGATACAGCATAACAGACACCCCAGCCCAACTCTATAACCCCAAGGAAGTTGGTATGACATGACTAATAAGTTTGCCAAAAATCCACTGCATTTTTAGTAACTTTAGGTTGGGTGTTTTTAGCAACCTATTTGTTGTATTTATGTTGATTTCAATATAAATTTTGGAAAATCTAAGCCCAAATTGAAAAACACTTCATAGATTGGCTATGTGGGTTATATAATAGTAGATTCTATGGTTGAGAAGCTAATTAATTGTAAATATTCCTGGGTGGAATATATAAACAGAGTATGTATATGCAGAAATCAGAGTTTCGAGTAGAGTTCAAGAGAGTTACCCCTAGAAGTTGAACACCCATAGAGAAAACCAGCAACCTTGCCCTTCATCGTACATTCAGAAAATCTGCCATAGAAGTTATTAACTGCTAAGACGTTAGAACCACTAGCATTGCTTAACAGACATCTCTCAGTGCTTCAAGGGTAGAAAAGGCGCGATTGAGATGAAACGGCCTCATAGCTGTTGTACGATTTTTACATTTCACTTTTAATTAAATTGTTGATAATTCATCAACATTGTTGTTTCTTCTGTTGGCATGTTTACACCTTTTTCAGCAAGATTTTCTGACAAATGACATTTGAACTCACACGCAGATCAACAAAGCTTTTATTTTCTCACAGGTACACAGTGAATGAAATTCACTGGATGACACATCCAGTGGAGGACATGAACCAGTAAAGGATGGGTTTGCACTGAAATGCATGTCAACTTCACTGAAATGTAACCCCTCCCTGGTAGTCAAAACCGAAACAGGTGTGTTCGCATTTGGTAACCAGCACAAGTATGGGTTATGTCTGGTGGTTACAACCAGGGGTCAGGTAATAATTGGAAACAAATTTCACTTAAATTGCAGGACATGTCACTCAGTGGATAAAAGCATTGGTTGAGCATTCCAAAAAGTTGTGAGTTCAACACCTGGCCACAGCAGACGGAAAAAAAAAAATAACTAGGGGTGTTGAGTTACTAAAGGGAATTAAATGAAACTGAGATATCCAAAAAAGGGATGGCATGTGGAATTAGAACAATCTACTCCCATGGGCTTTGGTTTAACATTGTGAACATAACAATAAAGATGAGGACAATTGTTTGAACAATTTAAATAGTGTAAATAGCTACAATACCTCATCTCAGAAATATAAACAGATATTGATAAATATGCATTAAAACAGCACCAGTTGTCCTCCTGTAAGAATATGTAATCCAATTTATTGACACGCAGTTCAATTCTTTTACCTGTGCTCATATCCTGCACAGTTAACTCAGATATAGCCATTCTCTGCTAAATTCAAGTGCACAGCAATAGTTCATTTACATTTTGGCAAGTCTATATAGAAAGTCCACAATTCTAAATCCTTTTTCCAAGTCTCATAATCTGTTGTGCCCTCGTCAAACTCTGGAAGAATTTTCAGAATGTGCTTGATGGTCATAACTATGCTTTGCATAGTGGAAGAGCAGATCCAAAATCCAAAATAAGGGAATAGCTATTTCTTAGGCAAAGTGACAATTTTATTCACTAGGCGCCTGATACAAAAAACTATTGATGATTTATATACATCAAATGAGGAACAAGGTTGAATTTGGCAGGGACTGGTTTTCATTTGTCCCAATCATTGACCCACTCATCCAATAATGTTCCATTCACCATAACGTCACATTCTTGTATGTCATTCTTACTATGGCCACCAAAATACCACAATTAATCCATCACCTAACTAGCCCAATTTTTGTCTGTGAAAGGTGGAATAGACTGCTATAAAAATAGCAATCTATTCACAATGAGTATTTACAATTCATAAAGATCTAAAACTAAAGAAAAAACTAAACAAAA
The DNA here is from genome assembly GCA_963932145.1 of Acanthosepion lycidas. Classification (NCBI taxonomy): domain Eukaryota; kingdom Metazoa; phylum Mollusca; class Cephalopoda; order Sepiida; family Sepiidae; genus Acanthosepion; species Acanthosepion lycidas. The sequence continues at coordinate 95,694,675 of OZ010593.1, read as the reverse complement.
TTAGGTTAGTAAGTAAAAATCCCCCCACAATCCTAGATTACGGCAGAAATAGTAGTTGACCAGATATAAATGATGGACTGAATAAATATGAAACTATTCATTCTGCTAACCACTCACCCAAGCACGTACTAAAACAGACCCCAAAACAAACCTGATGCAAAAAACTGACAATGGCAGAGCGTAAGTACAGCTTCAGGATTGAGCCATTATTAACCAGTAGTAGTACCAAACCTCTTGGTGCTGCTGATTTAAATGCAGTTAGCTTCTATGTAGATCTAACATTTATCATCAGACTTGATCTGGTCAATAAATTTTGAAAATACTATCTCTATGTAAGTCTTATAGAGATGTCGAGTTTGTTTTATATAGGCTGTACAAAATACTTGGAATCTGAACTTGAATTCTGAACATCCAGCTGGATAAGAATTGGTTGGAGGTACTGGGAAGGTTGAGACCATAATCTTGAAGGAATCTTTTGTTAAATGGGAGTGCCAAGATGTGCATTTTGGCATTTTTTACCAACTTCATGGACTATTAGTTCTTCCACTCTGGTGTAGTAAATGAGTTGAATTCTGTTTAAATTTCTTTGAGGTTACAGGGTTCTTGTGCTGTGTCACAAGATCTGTTGCCTCCATCCGTCTGATAGCAGTCTAAGGATACCAAGTAGTGATGTCGGTCAGCATACCTTATCTTTACATTTCCAAGGCTGGTTGTGTGCACCAGGTGATGATTTATGGCAGATTTTGGGAAGGGACCAGGAAAACCTTTCTGGCATTGAGAAGCGTGTACTTGGAAGAACAATAAGGTTTGCTGTTTGCCTCAAAATGAGTGCTCCTATCACAAATGAACATTTTTAGATCTCTTGTGAGTTAAACAGAGCAGACTGGGCTTTTTAGCTGTAATTGGCAACCAGTCTAAGAGAAGGAAAAAAAATTTGTAGCCCTGGCAATGCACATACTATACAGCCAATGAGAGGATCATGGATTTCACCTGATGGATAGGTGGATCACAATTGACAACAAACCCCAAGGCTTATCTTGAGTGAAAGCTGGATTCTCTGAAACTTGGCTGATATCAAATATTAACTAGGGTCATCAAGGCACTTATTCAGGTGCACAGCCCGAAAAAGGAAAATATCTGATGTCCTTGAGCACTGGGGTTGAAAGGTCTTAATAACGAGGAGACATCCTTCATCTGGCTGGTGATTTGAGATATGCTTTGGGTTGGCAAAGTCTTTTGTAGGAGGTTTGATTGGTCCATCAGAATGTATCTGTTGTAATGATAAATAGAAATCAAATGAGCAAATTGCTTCTGTGTGGTTGTACAGCTGCTGCTGCTGTTGTCAAATAAACTTAGTGAAGGCTACATGTTCTGCAAACATCAGGACATTTTTTTTTTGTTTTGGAAGCCAGCTCAGTAGCAATATAGTTCCTCAGTAAACTGTGAAAAAGTGAGTGAATGTTACATAATTTTCTTGTGTGAGAAGGATTTATCTAGAGTAGCACCTTGAGGTAACTGTTGGTTCAGAAAAGGATTATACACTTCCAACAACGACTTGTCAGTTCAGCCCAAATTAAGGTAGGATATTTTTATTGCTTCTTTAAAGTCTGTTTAATTTAGCTAGAGAATGTATTTTTTGTTTGTTTGCAGTTCTTATATTAAGCAGGTATTATCTAAATTTACAATGACACAATCATAAACCAATTTTGGTATTAGTCAAACTCATCTGAAAATGTCAAAGACAGAAAACAGGATGGAAACATCTGTTCTAGAACACGGGCTAAACAGGAAAGAAGATATCTAATATTGGGAGAGGGGCATTTCATAGCAACTCACAGACTGCTCTACCAAGAGAGGTAAGAATAGCCACTCACACACTGAGGTTTTTTATATATATATATATATATATATATATATATATATATAGAGAGAGAGAGAGAGAGAGAGAGAGACCACTAATATTATGTGTATATATATATATATATATATATATATAAATTCCCAAGAGGATAGAATCCAGGTAAAACTCAAATGTCCAGGACAGAGTAAGAATATAAAAGGCTCAAACCCTAATATTCCATGGTTATAACTTATTACATTGGAATTGTAATCACGATCCAAATCATCAGGCCTACAAATTCGAAAAGAAATCAGAAAATATAACTCCAGGCATATATTATTATATTTTCTGATTTCTTTTTGAATTTGTAGGTCTGATTTAGATTGTGATTACGATTCCAATGTAATAAATTATAACCATGGAATATTAGGGTTTGAGCCTTTTATATTATATATAATATATATGATGACTCATTAAATGAGTATGACCATCACTGACAAGTTTGATGAATGTTTTTGGTTCTTGTGAAAATGTCAATGGCTCTTGGAGTTTACAAGTGACTTGCAATATTTATTGCAGATGTGGTAAACTTAGTTGCCTGGCCCGTTTTGTAAAGTCTGTTCAACTTGCTCATATGTTTTCAAGTGAGAGGTGAGGCTGGATCAGTTTCTGCAAGTTTTTTGACATATCCTCCATGTTATTTCCAGCTTAGTACCAATAATAATTTATGAAAGCTCTACCAATATGACTCTCTTTATGACTAACAAATTGATAAATTGCTTGATCAATGACATTTGCCCAGCTCATTGTATTTTCTTGGAAGATCTTAATGCCTTCATGACTTGCAAGCTTCTACTTACATCCATCACAAACAGCAGTTTCTAACTAAAGATCATCTGTATGGTAATATATATTTTAATCAGTTTCACCCAATTCAAAGCCACTAAAACACAATGGGTTACAGGGTGTGGAAGAATTAGGAACAGAAGTTTTAATAATGAGTGGGCAGAGAACAGAGTAATCAGAAGGAGAGTAAATAGTGATTGACATTGCATTTAAATTTTTGCAGATTAAAGTTGGCTGGAATGCATGGAGCCAGAAGTGAGTCCCACAAGCAAGAAGTGTGAGAAAAGAAACTGTTAGCATAGAATTTATGGCTATATCTAACCAGGTCAACTGTAAATTGAGGAGATAATAACTATTGTTTAAGGTCTTTCTTACTGCAAATATATTTACCACATCACCCCTTATATCTGGCCACCTAACTCCCCAGACTGAAGCTCTCTTGATTATTATATGTGGGGTGCATTTGAGTGAGAGACCGACAAAACTCCTCGTAACTCCAAAGATGAACTGAAGGCATAGATTATGACAGCATTCACCAACTTAAACAAGGAGACCTTCCAGAAGAGTTGCAGGAGATTCTGAAGTCATCTTGAGGCCGTGGTGGAAGCCCATGGTGATTTTATTGAATAAATTTACTCTAGTATTTCAAGATATTTTTGTGTAATTTTGGTAAATATATCTGTTAAAATGAGATGTCAATGTTATTTTCATTCGTGCATAATTTAGATGACAATTTATCCATCGCACCTTGTACATATGAAGTAGAGTTAGAATGAATGAATGAATAAATATTATGAATGGTGTTAGTTTTTGTTCTGCTAAATGATCAGGTTTAAAGCTACAAATTTTTCTATATTCAGGATTGTCCTATGTGCAAATAGCCTCATGGATTAAAGTGTTGGACTGTGGAACCAGAACAGTCCATGTCTAGGGAGATATCAGCTTGGCTAATTATCTTTTTACTATAGCTCTGTTATTGTTGTTTTTTTGTTTTTTTTACTCACTCTGAATTTGTACCCAGAGATTTAACCCACAATTACTATGCCATCAAATTCACAAACCAACACTTTAATCTAGTGGTTCTCAAACTTTTTCTCTGGAACACATTTTTGGAATGAAAATTTGCTCACTTCTCACCAAATTTTATGTGATAAAAAGTACATTTAAAAATATAATAAACATAAAGAGGACTAAAGGGAGATAACTGCGGATTCAAATTCAGAATACTATCCTTGATAACTCTCTCTTCCAATTTGCAGACCCTATTTACTATATTTGTAATACTTAATATAAAATCAAAAATATTACTATGATAAAATCAGTTGATAATTATTTATAACTATTTATACTGGGACTCATGCAGGCAATTACAAGTAATCCATAATAATATTTTAAATTTTGAAATCATATTTATTTTGGCATATTAATTTTTAATTTTTTGAAACTGTTTCTAAATCTTTGTGTTTCAATCATCCTGTCTCACCTGCTATCCTCTTCCACCACATATATGAGGTGTGCCGATCTGTTTGGGAACCACTGCTTTAATCCAAGTAGGTATCATACTGCAGGACATTCTTCCAAAAATTTAAATCTTCAGCAGAACAAGAACTATATACACCCATAGATTAAATAAAGGGTTTAGTTTGAAATTCCATGATGGTTAACTGGATCAACAGACACCTGAAGACACAATGGCTGAAATGTTGTGATAATGATAAAGATGAAGGCATTAGTCCAAATGGAAATAATAACTCCTAATTATAGAAATTCAAATAGAAAGTATTTAAATTTGGTTTTATTTTTCATAAATTTCCTGAAGAAAATCTGATTAATATGGCTACCTTTCAATGGGACAGAGAGAATTTAATAATCATCTTTCTTTTTAAGTTATGAAAACAAAATTACAATGGAGATACAGAGAAAAATAGTCTCATTTTATTTTAATGGCTAAATAAAATTGCTAGCTTAATTTTAGGAAAGAAATTAACTACTAACAGATATACACTAAGGCAATAAGAATTCATTTTAACTGTATAAGTTGTCTGCACCTAAAGAAAATTAAATCTCACTTATGGTTAGAAACATTAAAAGCTGTTCCAGTTGTAATTAGCTGGGATAGATTTTTGCCTTTCAATGTTGGTAAAAGAAGAAAAAAATCAAATCTGGTTTGCTACAAATAAAACATGGCTTTTGATTAGGGGCTGTCCTGTCAAATCCTTTGCTGTCAGGCAAGATAACAAAATGGCTAACACATCATGTGACCACAATTCCTTCTGCTACTGTTAATAATTAAAGAAAATAAACCCATTTCACAGTTCATTAACTATTATTCTTTATTATACAAACAGCTTTTTTTTTGCTTTCAGCAACAGTGATCTCCATTCTGAAATAAATTTCACATTCAATATACACCGTCTCCTCCAGTTACACACACACACACACACACACACATTTCATCTTACAGCTCAATAACTAAATATTGTTTAAGGTCTTTCTTACTGCAAATACATTTACTGAACTTGAGAAAATGTGACTTGAATGTTTTTTGATTAACGACATTTTTACTAAAGACTTGAAAGATTCTCAACAAAGCAGCAAATAAATCACAGTTTGTCTAGCATTTTTAAGCAAATATCACAAAATATCAATAAATAAAAGAAAACACCCTAAATTTTTACAGCTTTTCTGATTGAGAAATAATTTAAAACTGAAAACAGCTTCTTCAAAATGGTTCTCCAGCTTCATTGATTTTTACATCATTAATTTTTTTTTTTTTTAATAGCTACAAATAATTTATTCACTAAACAATTTCATAAAACACTGACGCACAATAATGTCCCTCACTATTTTGTTTTCTGGGTGTATTTCACTGACTTTTTAGATTAAAAAAAAAAAAAAAAAGTCTTAGAAATTAGTAATAACAGACTTACATTTAAACAATGGGACTTTTCTACTGAACTACTTCTGGCAATTATCTTCAAAATAACACTTTGTAAGTAAAATTTCAATTAAAAATAAATCTAACAAAGATTGTTAAAAACGAAAAGAAAAACACATTATATTTCAATGTTATCTTTATCAATACAACACTCCAGTGGCTAATCACTGAAAAAAAAAAAAAAAATTATTACACAGCCTAAGGCTCTTTAAAGAACAACTTTGTACTAACCATTTGTTGCTCTTTTCTGCTGATTTCCGTTATAGAAGCAGTTGTGGAATTTACCCCCAAATATCTAGGGATAATGTCTGATTAAGTGTGCATACATTTCTTTTTTTGTGGGGAGGAAAAGAGATACCCTGTCTCAGAGTGGTTTTAGCAGAAGATAAATTGATAATTAAATGTTTTGCCAGTAATGTGGGAGGGAAGGTTGAAGTCTTTTCCAATTTTCATCTGAATATATCTTTATTCATTTTGATGAGAATTGATGAATAAAGTTCATGTCACTTCCTATTAAAAACAAAAACAAAAACAAATCGGTCACAGTGAAAAAGAAGTGGCCTTTATTAATTGAAAAATAGAACTTTTTTGTCCTTCTTCTCCAGAGATCTAACAAAAATATCCTCATTATTAAATATAGATCTATAAAATGATACAGTTTAGTTTAGGGAAGGGATATCAGAGTGCATGAATATTTTTGGAAATATCTCACTTATTCACTGGAGGCATTTTTCATCCTTTTAATTCTTAAACTTTTTGCCAATATTGTATATAAAATTAGGGATCAGTTTTGGCTTAAACTCATTCATTTTAGGTCTTTAAAAAACTACAGGCAACAAAAGAAGGCATGAAATTGTATAACAGATTAACCGTAAGATAATTGTTAATGCACAGTAAATGGGGGAAGGGATCAGTTTTGTAACTACAAAACTAATTGAAAATTCAATGAAAAGAAAACCTATGTTATGCATATTGAGCTTTGAAAGGACTTCTTCAGATGAATGTTTTTATCAATGAAATCATAAGTAGGAGGATGGAATGAAATACAATAAATGTTGGCTACATTGAGAAATACTGAAAATGTGGGGATGCTTAATTGTAGACATTAAAATAAATCCTACATGCATAAACAAGCTGACCTCATTCACCTTTCGGCCATTTTTGTTTTTAAATATCCAACATTGTATCACATTATAGGATGCAATAATATGATGCATTCTAAATATCCAACACTGTAACAATAGTTGAAAACTGAATGAGGTCGGCTAGGTTATGCATCTAGATATATTGGATGCCTAAAACTTAAATATCACTGAATCTTCAGTGTTCCTCAATATAAAATTGTAATCAATGTTTGTTGTATTTCATCCCCCCAAACATACGATTCCAGTGATAAAAAAAAAAACATTATTAATCTGAAGAAGTCCTTTCAAAAGACATAATGGTTTCATCACTATGTGTATGTATGTGGAGTTAGATACAAAACAAATCCAAAGACTTAACCCTTTTTAAAGAGCTTATTCTAGAGATCAGAAAAATAAGATACTAAGGCCAGAAGTGTTAAAAACTCTGGTTAGCATAACAGGACACTAGGAAAAAAAAACAAAAAAAAACAATTGTTAGGTAGTGAAGTCTTGAAATAAGAGTAATTGCAGCTTTGTTCAGACTAACATCCTCATCTCAACGTAACAATACAGAACAAAAAGCAATTGAACCATAAATAAAAAATCGAAGCCTGATGAGGATATTAGTCTAAATCAAATGCAGCAAATATATAGAAACAAGACATAATCTCATACATAGTTTGAAGCAATTAAATAATATTCCAGGCAGATAATTGTCTTGGAGATCTGGTTACTAATAGCAGAAAATAGAGCTGAAAGGAATGAAATCCAAAAGGCCTTTGGCTCCAAAGATGAAAGAATCTGGTAAAAACAAAAGAGGAAAGATGAAAAGTACTTATTAAAAATTGAGCTTTTGGAGATGATATCATTATGGAAAGTTTTGCATATTTTGACCTTCTACCTTTTCCTTTTGAAACTGACTTTCTACATTTCAGCCGAGTAGCTCTCGTTCATCTGAAGGATTGACTCTCAAAACTTACACTTTCTCTTTCATGTTAATTTGGATTCGGCAATTTTCATTAAAAAAGACCTTTGAGTTCAGTAAAACAGAGGAAAGTTGCTAGAAGGAAAAATAGAATTGGGAAATAAATAGAGAGAAAGAGAATAACATTCAAGAGATCAAGAAATATATTATTAATAAAGCTTCATCACAAGTTCATAGTTTCTCTCCTATGAACGTAGCTTTTAGGACTTTTAAAAAGATAAAGAGAGAGATTTTTTTTTTCAATAGTAAACCATTAAACTGATAGCTATTTAATTTTTTTGTAGTTGAGATAGACATTTTATGGGAAAGATTTTTCTTTGTGTCTGTCATCTTTTTTTGATATTTTCTCACAACAAATCATAATGGCACTTTGTGCTTTCTGATTGGATCACACTTTCACTAAGATGAGAGCACAGTCTTTCTTATCTTATCCCAATATGTGTCCGTCTGCATGGAATGTCAATGCAGCATTTATAAGCTGCTAAGTCAGTGTTCAGCCATTCGTTAGAGAAAAACACTCACACTTATGCCATTTTGAGACAGGCCACATGGAAACTGTCACCTTTGTGCTTGCTAACCAGACTCAGTAAAGCCTGCTTCTTTTGTGGGGCATGTGATGATTCAAGCTCGTACAGGGTGCACAGGTTAAAGAGGATTCCCTCATGAAGGTTGTGGCTGGGGTCTCTGTGAACCAAATGTTCCAGAGTATCTAGGGCATCTTTCAATTTGCCCAAATACAGTGAAGACACTGCCATGTTGTTTACAGCCTGAAAGTAAAAAAAAAAATATTAGCATGTCATTTTTTTTTTTAGTGAAATCATAAAAAAAATGCATTTGGTTTTTGCATCCTAAGATGGATGAGCTGTGTTGTGAGCCCTTTTAAGCCAAGCTAAAGTCGTTGTGACTTACCTTTAGCAGGGAAATGATGAACTTGTATCAATTAAATTAGGGGACACAGTACACAAATTATAATGTTTCCCTTCCAATGGTGCCAAAGTGCAAACTTTACTGTAAACATTCTTACTTTCATTTCTCATTAATTATACTTAAATATTTGTAGATAAATTTGTTGCTAGTTGATTCATTTTCTATGTCTGATCAACCTGTTTGCATATTTAAAACGGTAAACAACTTTAGATTGTAAGAATTTTTTTTTTTGAGATAATAATGGTTTAGTGATAAAAGACTAATTAACCCATAGCTGGGGGGAGAAGAGGTGGATTCATACCTTTCCCAAGAGTATTGTTGTATTCATATGCAAATTTCCACCTTATAACTAGCTGAAGATAAAACTACTAGAGAAATAGTAGTGAATACTTTTAACTAATTATAGTTTACAATATTTTATTCACTACTATTTCTCTAGTAGTTTTGTCTTCAAAGTTAGAACTTGTTTAGGCTTCAACTGTTTCAACTGCTATTTATAAGGTGGAGATTTGCATATGAATACAACATTTGTGTGTGAGTGGATATAATGAACCCAATGGGAATTGGAACACAGTTCTCCAACTAATAATTCTGAGTCATTTGTATTCATTATATCACCCACATAATCAAGCTTACAGAACCTGGTATGCCAAAGTGGTCACTCATCTAGGTACTAACCAGGCTCAACATTGCTTAACTGGTGATCATACGGAAACCAATGTTTCAATGTGATGTGGCCATAAGCCTAAGTAAATTTGTGATGTCGAGTATCAATAACAAGGGATGAAATGTCAACCTAACTTATATTACTTTAGGTTGAGAAACTAAGAGTAATATATGTACCTGGCTGCCCTGTACATTGTATGTCATTCTGAACCCAACAGATCATGGCAGCAACTCATTAATGTAACAATGTGATCTTAAAAAGACAGTTGCTAAAAGATTTTGTTCTTGTAGTAAAGAAAAGATAAAAAACTGTAAACTTATAGTAGCAATAAATGCCTGCAATAAGTTTTGTTCTGTCTCTCATCCGCAACACTTGTAGCCAAATCACAGTTCAAACGATAGTCCATTGTAACAGTCCAACAGGCAATGTAGAAACTACAAAATGGGGTCACAAATCCAACCTTCACTTCTCACCAGTAAAAATGCATATTTGTCCACCAAGCTCAGAAAAAAAAATCCTACCCATGTAAGCGAAAAACAATGGCTTTTATTTACTGAGTTATTTTTTCTGATTGGCCACACCATCCAGGGTAGGAAAGAACATTAGCATAAATTCTGATACTTAAAGTAGTAGATTTTTGCTAACGTAATTTTGGTAATTTTTCTTCAGCAGTTCGCACACAAAACACAAACTCTTTTTTGAGGTAGGTGATTATCTCTTTCACTACATTTGTGCTTTCCTAAGCCAAGATCTTAATTCTGAAATAATTTTCCATGTAAACTTACCACTGGATTGCTGGGATCCTGAATGACAGCGGATTTGAAATGTTGGAAAGCTTCCAGGAAGTTGCTTGTACACAAGGCCACAAGTCCTCTGCAAATGAAAGAAGATTGGGAAAATGAAAGCAGAAGACTAGAAGTTATCATTCAACAAGCAGATTTCTACAAAACCAAAATACATAGAACTATTGAATAAAAATAAAACCAGGCCTGTTTGGCAGTTGACAATAATATTTTTCATTGGCATAAATATCAGGATTTTAATTAAGAGAAAATTAAGTGCACACAACTGTTTTTCTTCATCCTCTTTCCTTTCAGTTGGGCTCAGACTAAGCTCAATAAATAACAAAATATTCAAAATATGCACCATATATATATATATATATATATATATATATATATATATATATATATATATAAGTAAACATTGAAGTTAACAATCAGAGGCGACAGGCTGTTTCCGGCTAGACACAATTGTCAGGCCACATGTGTTGGTTTTTTTCTCAACTTTAATAAAAATAAATAAAATAAACAAGTAAAAGAAATAAACCACTCCCACCAAAATAACCGTCAGAATAGACTACCCACAATGCACCACTGACCCTAAAAATAACATGTAGACCTTTTAACTTTAAAAATTAGGAGATCAGGTGAATCCGCTACCTTGGTTTCAATCTTACGGTATCCTCAAGCGATTTTTATCAATTGACCTTCCAACACTTTATTTTTAAAAAAACTAATGAATGCTATATTATTTTTAAAAAATAAACAAATGCATGACGTATGGGTATCATAGAAAAGGAGGAGGAGGATGTGAAGAAGGAAGAAGAAAAGGGAGAGGAAAGCAAGGGTATTATAAATGTATCAGTGGTGGTGGGGGTAATTGAAATATATTATTATGAAATATGAAATATATAATTATTGTCTCATTGTTGAAACTTGACTAATGCATGGAATAATAATGCAACACAAAATGTACTTAGAACAACATGTATTGAAACAAGAAAATGTACACAATATTTACATATAGTCTTTTGTATATTCCTGGGAAGACCGTTCCTGGAATGTGTGTTGACTGAGTCACAGTCGGGCAGAGTCTCTGGTTGAATCTCTCGATTCCTCGGTACCAACCATATTTATATGGTCGGTACTCCACTATGCAAATTAGGTGGATCCTACCACAACACATACATACATAAAAAAAACAAGATTCCACCTCAATGTCAAGTACGAGTTGTGCCTTGAATGGATATGGCTTTTTAAACTGGACAAACTTTTAAAACCCCTGGCACATATTTTGTTGTCATTAGGTTCATCTTTATGAACGTTTGTGTCTTTTCAGACCACCACATGACTTGCACAATTTTCCACAAATGTGACATGAATGATATTTCATTGAAATGCCATTTCATTGTTGGTTGGTACAATAACTTTGTATATGACTCAATTTTCCTGCTTTACTCTAGCAAAATCTAACACAAACATCACTGACTTACATACATACAAATTTGATCAAAGACCAACAAAAGTTCTTTGTTAAGGAGTTTTTTTAATTTTTTTTCTGTTTAAGATCCTTTTCCTGGTTTTCAAAATATACTAAAATATGAACTGACATGATATGTGATATTTGAAACAGGATCAAACTGACATAGCACAAAAGACAAAAAGTCTTAGATAATGGCTTATGAAAACTAAAATATTGGACAATTTATGTTAAATTCTATTTCTGCTTTTTTCTCTCCTCCCCCCTCCCCCAGCAGCTTTCATTTCTCTATTCTATTTCTAATTAAAAAAAAATTAGAATTCTGAAAATAACTTTATAGTAAATTGAATTGTGAATTATAGTAATGTCCTTTTCCTCTTTTTCATAGCCCTTCTTGTTTCTAACATTTTTCAAATATCTAATTTGTAACTATCTGGTATTTTAGAGAGAAATGAATAGTGATTACAGACTCTTCAAAGCTGGAAGATTCATACTTAGGTAGAATCAAAACAGATTAACAAGTACCTGAATTGATTGAATCATGATCAGCACCAAATATGAAATTGTCACTTACTTGTTAAGGGCAATTTTGGAGGCTGTAACTTTGCTTCCAGGCAGCAAAAGCTGTTCTGATTTATTGAAGTAGTCTTCTGCAGTGTTAATGTCTCCCATCTGAAATACAGCAAAATTGCCGATTTTCTATGAAGAAAATTTAATTGCTTAAACTTCTCATTGCCCACCTCCTTGACTGTTAATGAAAAGTCACATGCATGTTATCTCATCTGAATGAAATGCTTGATACTTTTCTCCAGACATAAATTTTTAGAGATCAGGTCAGATAATTTAATACTTCTTTTTTTATGAAGGATTTTATATAAAGAGAATATTTAATCCTAAAGTTTATTTGAAAATCTTGTGCACATCTTTTAAAAACTGTTAGCAAAGCACTTAATTCTGCCTTCATTTTCACCTTTGGATCTGGCTTCTTCTCAGAGTAAATGAGTTCAAATGCTTTGCACTTGGTGGAGAATGAGTGCTATTGGTATGGAGAAAAAGAAATGAGGACAATATTGCACAAATTATCCCCTTCCTGTGATTGATTATGAATACATAATGCAACTTCCCTTCAAGGATTAAATTACAAAATGAATGATGGCATACACAAAACAAAGGTCACAAAATTATATTTTAATTTACAATGAACACATTATGAATATAAACATATAAAAAACGAAAAATTACTTTGCAGATGTTTTTTCCTTTGCAGTTTTATAATTACTCATTGACTAAGCAACAAATCAGAAAAAAAAAAAAATTATTATGAGAAATGGATTTATCATTTTGGATAAATCCATTTACCCATCTCTGACTGCAACTGTCACTCACTACATCTCAATGGATGGTTCATGACTGGCTATTCTAGAATACAGCCAGACTATATAAGCCCATAACTGAAATTCTCTTTCTTTTGGCTGGGTGGCACTTGATCTTGAAAGTTTTCATTTAATTATTCCCCCCACCCTACATCTGGATAACAGCTGGTTGCTTTGGAGTTCTCACATCTTGATTTTACTGACATTGTCAGATAAACACCAGATAAAATCATGTTTGTGTCCTAAACCACTAGCCACAGCCTATTGTGTCGCATAGCTACAAACAGACATTAAGAGTTTAAAAATAAATGTTTTGACTGAAAAATATTCAAACTTATTTAAGATGGGCAACAGACATGTTGTTAACTGAAATATCCTAAAGGATCCATTTCTCATCACAAGTCACTACTGAATCAAGAAATTGGATTGTTCAGATTTCACAGATGCAGCATCAAACACACTTCAAAATGCTAACAACTTTGAATTTCACTGAGTTCATTGTTGAAATGCTGACGCCCATTATCTCAGATATTTCCCTGACACTTTGATGTGGGATTGTCTCAACTAGTGTTTTCAGATGTTGATTGTCAATTGCAGGTAAACGTCCTCTACCCCTTCGATCTTCGAGACTCCCCACTATGGAACTTCAGAAACTAGTGCCATACTGTCCAATCACAAGTGGATCCTTCATCCCATGCTCTATTAATGTTGGCAGTAGTTTGAGGAGCATTAGAACCAAACTTGAATTTATGCAAAAAGTAAACACATTTTTTCGTTTTTCATGTTCAAGATGAGGGGGTATATAATGTTTGAAGTTAAATTCTGAAAGCAATTGACATAAAATTAACAAAGACGATACTTTAATCATTAGGAATGAGTCATATATTTTTGTGCAGCTATTATCATAATATATTAGAACAGAAAAGGTTTATTCTAAAATTTGAAATTATTTTCCAAACAACTTAATGTTTACTGTAACAAAATGCAAACCAACTAAAAAAAAAATGTATACTTTAATTTTTCAAGAATTCTGCCCTGGGTGATCCAAAGAGAAACTTACTTGGAGGAATATACGTCCAATACCAGTGAGTAGGGCTCCTTGGCTGTTGACATCTTTCTTCAGTAATTCTTGGTAAACATTTAGACAGGCTTCATAGTCCTATGGCACAAAAAAAAATATAAATAATAATTACATAATATATTTGCAGCACAAGAAGGAAGAAATCCCAGCCAGATTTTCCATTTAAGAGAAAAGAGGAAAATCAAAGCTAATAAAGAACAGTTACTATTTTTTCATTTGTTATTAAGGTGCTTTCTCTCCTGTAATTCCTCACCCCCACCCATCTGATGAATGAATAGTGACATTTATCCAGAAATTTCAGCCATCACGATAAATTTTCACATCTTGAAATTCTTCAATGCAATGTTTAAAAAAAAAATCTCATCAATAATTTTAAATAAAAAAAATCTCAAAATGTCAGTTACAAATTCCACCAGCTGATCACTTATATCATTTTATACTAATATCATTGGAAAAGGCATACACACTAAATTTCCCTGAATCATGACCTCCCTGCCACCTTCAATGCAATAGTTATCTCAGTCTTATATTAACATGAAAAAAAGGATTTGGAGATGCTGGGCAAGTCTCCTTGATGCAAGCACCATCATTCATTGCTGATTATTGTTGAACTTGAAAAATGAAAGCCAGGCAAGTAACAACCAGAATAAAATTGGGAAAAAAAATTTCCTGTATTCTTTCTCAACATTTAAAATGTGAATTTGATAACAATCCTTAATATAAAATCTTGTTCAAAAGTGAAATGAAAACAGCATAACATCATGCAAGGATAATAACAAATGAACAACAGTGATGTTTTACAAAAGAAAAAATGGGTTTAATTATGCTTAACTTGGATATTTTTCCTATTATTTGTTTCTTGAAATGCGACTGAAGGAAGAAAGGAAGATAGAAAGTAATAAGGAGATGAGATGATGAAATTTACAAAGGAGTTGAGATGCCGGCATCAGTCATTGATTTACCTTAATGGAAAGAAGAATGTTGGCAATTATGTACATCACTTGGCACTCTCTGTTGGCCCACAATTCCAAAGAAGCTGAAGAAAAAGAAAAAAAGAAAAGAAAAATCACCCATTAGTTGTATTTTTTTCACATGCACACATACACAAAAGAAAAAGAAGAAATGATGGATAGAAATTCAGATTTTCTGTCATTTTGGAAAAGAATATATTGCATTGTGCCCAGACACAAAACTGTAAATACAAGAGTGGTTCAATAAGTCTGTAACCTGATATTAGCTGAATTTTGATCTGAAATGTTTACTGTATAATGTTCAATCAGTATGATGCATATGTAACTGAATCAGGTTCCCTTTTGTGCATAAAAACGCCCCTTAGGAGGCTTGTAACATTAAAAGGAATTCATTAAAGCAATTGAGAAAAACCATGGAGAGAGTTTGATTGAGTAGAAAAAAAAGATTCATTTAAATTCTTAATTAGAATCCATAAGTGAATAGTAGAAACAGAACCAGCAATAACTGAATGCTGGTTTAACTTAGCAAAATCAAGTAAATACAATATGACTAAAATTTACCCAAGTCTCCATGAGAGTCAACATGATTAATGGTTGCTTTGATAAAATCTAAGTTCGTCTCAACCTAAACGAAGATATTTTCATACTATGCCATTCAGCTAATTCTATGTTTTATTATCAGAAGGGTCAAATTCTGGTTTTTGGGACTCTTTTCAGCATTATGGACATCTGGTTTTCATACAATGAAGACGAGGAATGAATGAACACACATGCACAATAATTATGTTGCAAATTGTATTCACATAATAGCCATGCAATATTCATGTTTTTTTTTTAATCTATTACTCATATTCTTATAATAAACAGAGTTGTTGATTGATTGTGCATGAAATTGAAGATATTCCATGTCAACAGAAAAACCTCAAAGAAAACACTAAGTTGAAGAAATCTTTATGTCACACCACAAATCCATAGACATACAACAATCTAACAATTTGTGAGTTGTCGAGACTGGATAGTCACTACAATCTAACCTCTTAAATTTGGTACGGAATGGCCTGGTACTTTTTGGACTCAGCTGCTATTAGTTGGTTGAGTGGCTATGAGGGCAACACCATATGCTTACAACTTTCTGCAGCAGCCAACAACAGTAGAATGTTTCCAGGATACATTCTTGCTCATTTCTTCTATATAGCTGCATACAGTTTAGTAAGTATATATCATTTTTTTGCTTTTAGGCTTTTTTTAGCCTTTGCATTGCTTGAAAAAATAAAAACTTTGTTTGGAAGTAATTATTGCTTTACTTCCTGTTTTAAGCTTTGTTTTACCTTTGATAACACAACAATATATATATGTGGAGCTGACAAGATTATGTTTACAAAGGGTTTTTGGGGGTCGATTTCTGTCATCAGGCATTTTGTGGTCCAACAATGGCCTGGTTCCAAGGGTGCTGGATTAAAGTGGTCAGACTGTACTATTTATTGCAGGTGTGAGAATTAATAACCATGACATTTTTGTATGAAATTTTGTTTTACTCACTACAGACTACAAATGTTTCACTTCAGGTGTTAAGATTGCTTTCCATTGAAATAGTCATTTCAATTCTAACCATTGATTACTTTTTTAATTACTAATTACATTTTAAACTTTGAACAAAGAAAAACTCAAAATTACAACTTCCAATGATAATGCAACAAAAGTAAACTTTTGTTTTTGCTGCAACTTTGTATAGCCTGATTTAAGTACATAATACAATATTTTACACATTTTTTTTTTTGTTTGAAAAGTTAAGCAAAACGTTCCATGCCATGTTAAGAAAATCCAGTACATTCATGTACTTATAAAATTCCTAATAAGGCTATATTTTAGATAATAATTCTTTCACAATGTGGAAACTTACATTTCTTTGCTTCTGTTCCAAGTTCCATTGGCATACCATCTTCTGCTAATCCATTCTCCACATTTGCAAGAATCTATACAGATGGAATAGAAGGAAAAAAGAACCATAATGATTATCTGAGTAGACCATCGATTTTCCAGAAACTGATGACATGACACCTCTTCTAATCCAAACAAAATTACAAGCACCCTGCACATTTCTAGGTCAACCAAAAGACTGCCTTCAAAATTATTATTCTGGACAACTGGGTAAGAAGAATGTGTATACAGTAGACTCATTTATCAAATTGTTATTTGGGTTTGAAGTTTAGAATAATCAGCTGTGTAACATGAACTGGAAGTTAATGAAGATTCACGTTAACATATACAGAATTAAAGGCCAGTTAAAGTCACATCACCTTTTGAGATTTTGTGTGCTTTCCATCCATTGATGTGGCAAGCAGATCCTTCAAATTTGGCATGAATTGAACTTCTATGAGAATAGAATTAATGCAGGTTTGAAGTCACTGGATTTGTTGGAGGAGATCTCCATCATGCCATGCTAATGTAAAACTAAGCTTCTTCAAGAACACAGAACACATCTTACCTTGAAAGAAGCAGTGAATCTTGTAGAATAAAAATTTGTAGAAAAGAAACTACATTCATCTATGTAGCATTGTTATACGCAAACAGTAATAAACTGAACACCTGAAGAAGAAGACATGGCAATTCACTTCAGTGGAATTGTGTTTTTATCTTGTTAGCAAACAAAATCCATCACACATAACACCTTCTTAAGGAACAAGAACTGCATGTAAGTGTGGCACAATAGGTCCCCCATATGACCGACTAAACACACACAAAGTGGGCCCTAAATGTTATCAGAGTCAGAAGTGTTTTTTCTTGTTATGGGTGGAAGATAGTCTTTGAAGTTTAAAGAAAGTGAAAAATCAATCTGCTCTACTGACCCAGAGTAACTAACAAAGTCAGGAGTTGAATAAAATGCAATGTTAAGTAATAAAAGATTAAGTCATATTTTTCATTAGCTGACAAAATGACTTCTTTTCTTAGATCATTTCACCCCAGGCAAGGCAATAAAGTCACTAATACACAAAGGTTAGTGATTGTGAGAGAATATGGGAAAAAATATTATTACGGTGAGAGAATAATAAAAGAACAAGAATTTAGACAGAAGATAACGATTGGCATTGCATTTACATTTTTGGAGATCAAATTTAACTAGAAAGCAAGAAGTTGGAAGAGAGTTCCACAAATGAGAAGTGTGAGAAAAGAAACTGTTAGCATAGAATGTATAGTTACATCTAGACATTTCAACTGTAAAAATGATAAGACCATTCCATCAATCTACTACTATACTTAAATTTATAAAGTCTAGGTACCGAAGAGGAAAGGTCATCAGAACAATTACCATGAAACTATTTATAGAAAAGGCACAGGGAAGGTATTTTATAGCAGTGGGAGAGTGACTGAAGTCAAGATGCCCGGTAAGGACCAATCACATTGCAGATTTTTCTTTGTATTTTATCAAGAATCTGTAAATACATAGCAGAAGCACTATGCCAGGTGTAGCAGAAATATTCAATGCATGGACAAATGTATTCATTATGCACTGTTTGAAATTAGGAGTTTTACCCTTTGAATTTTATATTACCATTAAATAATTTTTGTGTGTGTGTGTGTGTGTGTATATAAAATGTGAATGTAGGTGACATGTCATTTGAAAGTTAAAGTTTGGCCAGCAGGGTTTTTTTTTATTTTGCCATTTGCAGATCAAGATGTAAATTTCTGAAATTGGTCTTAAGTAATATGAACATCAGAATGTGTCTTAAGAACTTGGAAGTAAATGGAGTCATTTACCTGTCGTACAACAGACAGAATATAGTAGAGTTTATCCAAGGCATCTTTGTTGTGTCCAAGATAATAAGGAAGCTGTGCATCCAACAAACGTAATCCAAAAGGCACCATAGAGCCTGAAAAAAAAATTATTTAAAATGTTTCAACCAATAAATTTGCATATTGCCCAAAAAGTATAGACAAAAATAGAATAAAAATAACTGCCAATCATTAAATTTTTATTATATACTTACAATTTACTTTTTCAATTAATTACAATTATAGACATGTAAAAGTTCACTAATTATCTTTCTCTCATTTATATATCTGTAAATATATATTTTTTATACTAATTTTTACCTAATACAAAGCCAAAGAGCCTCTCAAGGTAGAGAGTTACTGCGGGAATATTGCATTAACATTTTTTTTATTAATAACAATGATTTTTTTCAGATACACGTTCTATTTAACCCATAGAGGAAGGATTCATACCTTTTTCAAAGAGTATTTGCATATAAGTGAATGTAAGGAATTCAAATGGCCTGAACTCAAATTTCTGATTTCTCATTCTAAGCTCCTATCCATTACACCACTCGCACAGCCAGTTTTAAATGTGTGTGTGTAAGTGTATGTACTTTATCATGTGTAATCCTAATCATAGAGACAAGTTAGATTCTAATTCAGCTTGAAAAAAATAAAAAAATGAAATGTTGATGCTTAAACAACTGACAACTGTTTAGTTAAACAACTGACAACTTGATAATCTTGGACCTTTGTGCCACGGAGTACTCAAAGGACGGTTTTCCCAACCAACTCTAAGGAAATTGTTATTATTTACCATTTTATAAAGTTTGAATCAATTGGCAATAGCTGATATTTTGCAAACCATTCCAATAAACAATATAATAGTGTAAATAAACAATTTAATAAATAAATAATGTTTATTGTTTTTGTTGTAAATTCTCAAGAACAAAGAAAATGTAGAAATTCACTTTCGTCATATGTTTAGGTTTTCTTAAAATTTTAATCATTGCTTTTTAAAAAAATAAACATTGCCAAGGAGTGGACGTAGTTAAAATAATGGTGGTGTCAATGGAGATAAAAACATCCTTTTGGCACTCTGTTTTTTGCAAGCGCAAAGGTCCAAATTTGAAACTTTTTATTTTCTAAATAAGGTATTAATGTCACCTAAATTCATCAATGTTAACAAATTTCAAAGTTTTTATTTTTATTAACAAAAACGAAATAAAGAAAACATTACCTTTGCGCCCTGGGTAGATATTTGGGTAAAACTCATAGTAAACATCAGGAGTATCCAAATTCTTGAAGCTTTGCAGTTCTGAATGTGCCACTGTATAGAGGCGGAGTTTGAAAAGCAAAGCAACACGACAGAACCACAACTGCAAGAGATACGTGAATGTCAAGGGTTAACTAACATAATGGTTCATTATGGAATCAAATATATTTCAGGAAAATAAAATATGAAATTGATTTACAGAGCAATAATTTCACACAGAAGAAAACGTGCGCAAAAGTAATAAATAAAAAATCTTGGCGACTTTGATGACAGATTTAAAATAAAGAACTGACTATGGAGAATAAAAGCAGAAACAGATAAAGATGACAGTTGGAGTTATGTTAACCAGATGAGAAAATTCTCTAGGGTTGACAGATTATTTTTGTTAGCCTATTGCTGCTAAATTTGGAATTTTTCTAATTGCAAATTTTGTTTTTTAATACTATTGTTTACCCAATATAAGGTTCAGTAGCCACTCAAGGTAGAGGGTTATTCAATAAGAGCACAAAGGGAGGAAGTTAGAAGTGCATATTATGGGGACATGAAGAATAGATAATGATTGACCTTAGACTTGAGGAGGTAAAGATTGTAGTGATAAGGGAAGCATCCTTTTTGTAGTCTGTTCCATAAAGTAACAGTACTGAAGAAGAAGCTGTTCAAGAGAAACTTCCTCCTTAACAATGGAATATGAAAGGAATGTGGATGAGTACATGGCATGGTAGATCCTAGCTGGGAAGGTCTGAACTGGTGGAACAAAGGAATGTAGCTGGTCTGAACATCTGCCATGAAAACAGTGATAGAGTAGGCTAGCAATGTTCCATGCATAGGGGAAGGGGTTTTAGAGTGGAAAATAAGTCACGGCCCAACCACCAGTTCTGCATCAAGGTTGGAAGGTCATTAAGGGAAGCATCCTTTGTTATTACATAGTTGGTCAATATAGGTGGTTGCTGGGTGACCAACCTGTCTTGTGCCATGGCTAGGTGTCAAGAACAGTAGATCACTCACAAGTTCTTGTTTTGCTTGCCTGCATAGTGCATTCTGCATTCACGTAAGATTGTAGGGATGGGTCCGCAGAGCTGTGATTTAGTTGGATGTTGTCTCCAAGAGATGTTAAGTATAGCTCTCAGCATCTGAATATAGGTTCCATCAAGCTTAGACTCAAGGATTTTAGTTAGTGTCAAAGCAGTGGTGCCATACATTAAAACTACCTATATGGTGGTGCAAAATAAGCTCCGTTTGAAGTTGTCTAGTAGATCAGATTTCTAGATTGCATCCATTTTATTGAAGGTGGCCCTGGCTTTAGCTATATGAATTTTCATATCCTTTTCAGTATAATTTATTTCACTTCCTAGTTATATGAAAGGATTCGACAGATTTTATTGATTCTCCTGAAACAGCTTGTACTGAGCCTTACTGTTTGAAGACCATTAATTCAGTTTTAGAAATATTGATATTAAGTCCAACATTGTTAGTAGCATTTCTAGATGATGTAGGAGAGCTGTAACATTGGCAATGGTGTATGTAGTGATAGCTAGGTCATCTGCATAGTCAATATCAATCAACTTTTATGCAGAATATCGTCTTGAGAGTCTTGGTGATAAAGTAAAACCTAAATGATGATCTTTATCAATACATAGTCAAGGGTGATAACAAAGAGAAAATATGCAAGGGTGTCACTCTGAAGGACCCTTGCTTTAATGTTGAAGAAGCTAGTTTTCTGGGAATCTAAACAAAGATTTGGTATTTCTGTATGGCATCATTATGTCAGCTAGTGTCTCAGAGGGGATGCCATATGCTAGAAGGATCTCCGTTCTCCGCCCCCACCCACTGAACAGAATCAAAGGCTTTAGAGAAATCTACAAAAAGAAAATTTGGAAATCTACAAAATAGGACATATGCAAATAGCCTTATAGTGTTAGATAAAAATATGAAAAATAAAATAATAAAAACAATGCATGTTTGCATCTAAGTAGAAATCAATAAAATTATGGCTTTACTTTGTACCTGAAGTGTATGTGAGGAATGTTGGGTCATTTGTCCAATATTTTCTGGTCCCTGCTGAGCAGTCATAAGTAGTCGCCCCGTCAATTCAACAGCAGCACGGAAACATTCATTTTTCTGTTTAAAAAAAACAGAGAAAGGAAATTACACTTACTTAGTTGACTTCATCGCATGTAAAAGGGGCCATCTGACATTTTACACAGGATAAACAGAAGCATGAAATATTGACTTAGATTTTGCTGACTGTGTGCAATTAAAGTCTGTTATGTTTAGCAATTTTATTTATTACTCTATAAGAGAAACTAACTAAGGGTTCACTTATCTGTCTCTACTCTGAGTTGAGCAGAGATTACATCCACTCTTTAGAAGTGGTGTGATTGATTTTAAAATTGAATTTAATTACAGAAATCATATTTCAATATCATATGATTTTTGTAAATAAATTCAATTTTACAATCAAGTCCCATGATGAGTGAATAGAGACAAGATAAATAAACATTTTATTTATTGCCATTAATACTTAATCTTTTGATATTGAGCACTATAATTACAAAGATCTTAAAACATTACTATCCAGAAATATGCTGATCAACCTATTTTTTGTGAAACACAAACTTTGCCATACATATATATATATATATGTATGTATGTATGTGTGTGTGTGTGTGTGTGCATGTTTATAGGATGTATAATAGTATCCTAAATAAATTTCCCTTACACACAGTTTTATTTTTCATTCTGACTTGAAGAAGCTGAACCCAACACATGTCATTTATGTCGGTGAAATGTATTATGTCTCATCATATATATATATATATATATATATATATATATATATATATATATATATATATATAGTGTATTTAGTGAGCAATCCCTCTTTTATACATATTTCATTAAAGACAACTGACAAGGTATTGCAGTTCAGCTTTTTATTTAATTTTTCTTGTGTTCAAACAAGTATTTTCTTTTCTGGATACAAAGTGTATTTTTGGCTATACTTTCAGCCATTATCAAGGATGATTTTATTTTTACTTTTTAACTGTATGTATGGGTTGTGTGTATGCATCTAGAGTTATAGAGTTGTTTTATTTTCTAAACAAGGTCAACACATTATGGCCATGTTCATAGTTAATGTTTATTCATAAACATCCCCGTTGATGAAACTATTGACATAATCTTTAATTCTGTGTGCACAAATAATTCTATTCTCCTTCTATCCATCAAACCAAATACCCTCAAAAAATTATTATATGCATGCACAACCAAAGTCTCCTTCTACAGCAATAATGACGGCATCAACACCCAAACTAATGGTGTTAGTATGGGAAATCTGCTCAGATCATGCTTCTCTAATTACTACATGTCCCACATAGAAAACATGATATTTAAACAGGTCACTAAGCCTAAAATATATGTCCATTATGTAGACAATATTTTATTTTAGTGAAAAACACATAAATAGATAATCTCAAAACCACATTTGATAAAAACTCCATCCTTAACTTTACCTACAAACTAAGTAAAAAAAAATAAATAAAATAAACTCCCATTCTTAGGCATTCTCATAGAATACACTAATAACACATTCACCATCTCATTGTATAAAAACCCACTAACAGAAATTCCTGCCACCTTAATTTTAAGAGTGAATGCCTACTTAGATACAAAATAGCAGTGATAAAAATTTTCCTAAAGAGAGTACACAAGAATTCATTCTCTCGTATACTTTTCCTTAAAGAACTCAACAATGCAAAACAGGCACTAGTTAACAGTGGCTTTCCTAACTACATTATTGACAACCAGATTAGACTATTTTTTTCCAAAGTAAATAATAACGATAGTGAACACAGACAAACACAATAACATAAAACATCTATAAATGCACGTCAACTATAAGCAAGATAAATCTTTACTTAGAAATATCATAAAGAAATAAGTTGATACAGTTTACCTGAACAAAAACTTATCTATTACAACAAATTAAAAACAGCTAAACTAAATCATCAAAAATAACAACACACCTGCAAAATCAAAACTACAAAGAACCAACATTATTTAAATGTTCAATGTCCCTTAAGGAACTGTGTTCCTGATCAAACCAAACTTACATTGGTCACACTACTACATACCTATCAAGATGACTTACGTCATACCTATCAAACCATAGCTCCATCAGAACCCATCTAAACACACAAACCTACCAGACCCCATCCGAATCATACTAATAGAAAATACAAGGATAATAACCTCATCTACATGTAAAATAAGATTAAAAATAATGGAAGCCTTAATAAATAAAAAGAAAAAACCAACACTCAATGACATTAACTATGAACATGGCCACAATGTGGTGACTGTATTTGGAAAATAAAACATCCCTATAACCCTAGACACATACACTCAACCCATACATTCACTTAAAAAGTAAAAATAAAATCATCTTTGATAATGGCTGAAAGTATAGCTGAAAGCACTCAGAAATGCAGAACATTTGGAAAATTTTTACACACTGTGTCCAGAAAAGAAAACACTTGTTTGAACACAAGAAAAATTAAATAAAAAGCTTAATTTGCAATACCTTGTCAGTTATATATTTTCCTTAATGGTAGCACAACTCTAAGTTTCATGCACAATGTAACCTTCAATTTCAATTCAGAACTGATGATTGCATTGTCCATGAAACTCAAAGTTGTGTTACCAGTAAAGAAAAAATGTATATTTATTATTAATATAAATTATAAGCTCTGTTATAACTGATCTGGAGATTTGTATTTTATTAGGTTGGTGCAAAAATAATGACGTAATAATGTCGTTTTTTGACGTATTTTTTAACGTCAAAAAACGACATTATTACATCATTATTTTTGCACCAACCTAATATAAAATTAAAATTATTAATACTTTTAGTTACCAAATGAAATTTTAATAAGCTTTCATAAAATTAAATAAAGTGAATGTAGAGCTGGCTTAAAAAATATTATTATCTGAATATTTTTCTTATAAAATTCCTTTTTCATGAACAAATTTATCAATAAATAAGTACCAAAAATTTAATTGAAATTCAACAATTAACTGATTTTAGGAAGATTTTTAAAATTATGGTGGACTTTGCCAACAAATATTTCATTATGCTATTTCTGTATGTTAACAGTGTTTTAAAGTGTAAACAACTAATCAATAATGGAAATCTCTATACATTGGATATAATAAGTTTTACATCAAAATTATCTCCAATCTTTTCAGGTGTTTTGTGACAGAAACATACTGAGAATCACACACACATGCATATATATATATATATATATATATATATATATATATATATATATATGTTTATGAAAAATTAGGTAATCTGTATGGGTAAACTCAAGGAGGATAAAATCCAGAGCAAATAATTTAAATAAAAACAGACCACTTTAAAGTTCTATGTAATAAATTATTTCACCGCAACCCTTTTAAAGGACTGCGAATCATCAGACTTTACTTCCAAAGGTTGAAACAAAAAATGAAAAGAAATTTACACATTTTTGACGGGCCGTATTAAACATATGTAAATTAACAAAGTGAGGAAGTGAGAGGGGAGAGAGAAGAGTGAGTTAGATGTAATTTAAAATTTCTATACTTTCATACTCAAAATTATTTGAGGAGGTCCAGACATTGATACATTTAAACGGTTAACTTAACGGAAGTTCTATATTGATATCGAAGCGGTAGATGAGAATATATGAGGCAACAATTTTCACCAAAGAGAATTTTGAGCAGAAAAGGATATACATAGGAATATCAGCGGGAAGTTGGAAACATCAACTTTATAACCATCGCCAGTCCTTCAAAGATAAATGTAAAAACAACCAAACGGCACTGTCAAAGCATTTTTGGGATTTGTTGAATGGTGGTTTAACCCCATCAAATAAAGTGGAAGATAATCTCGAGAGCCAGAACTCAAATAAATTTCAGAGACAGATGTGACTTATGCATAAAAGAAAAAATCCTCATAATAAAACATAAAGATCCAGATTTATTACTAAACAGACATAATGAACTAATTTTTAAATGCTGACATAAGAACAGCCTAAATCTAACTAAATATATTTAGGAATAATTATATAGGAAGATTAATATTACATGATCTTGGTTTTTAGTTTTTGGAAATGTTGCTATACACACATAAGTGCGAACACATAACTGTATGTATATAACTATGTAATTGAACTTGAACATTGATACATCTTTTGATATGTATATGCATTTATATGGAAAGATAGGCATGCATGTGTTATTTTTGTGTATTGTGGGCACATATTTGGAGTGGGTGGGTATGGATATGGATTGTATGTATATAGGTGATCTGATTTTTTTTGTTTTTTTTGTATTAACTTAATTAAAATTTAAGTAAAAGAGATTACCTATGTAGAAACAGTCACGAGTTAAATTCATGAACAAAATTCAAACAGATAGAGATGTTAACTTAATTATCAATAATAAAAAATTTTTAAAAAGATAAAAAAAGATTACTAGAAGTAAACTTATATTTTAAAATAAAATTTTATTCTTTTAATGTACTTTCTATGAATATTTTTCTAATCAACTATTTCATAGAAAATCCCCAAAATTTAAAAAAAAATTTAAATCACTAACAAACATCAAATTAAATTATTTGTAGACAGTTTAGAGATATTCAAATTTATATCAAACATTATAATCTTTATGAACCCCCAAAATAACACTTTCAAAGTAAAACAAAATAACAGCGTCTGTTTCTAGCCTTTTTTTACAAAGAAAATTAGTGACATCTTCTCTCATGACTTCCTTCTCTCTTTTTCTCTTTATGTGTTTTTTCTCCTCTACCCCTTCGATATCAATATATAACCGACTGAATTGGCATATAAGTGAACATTGAAGTCAACACTCAGAGGCGACAGGCTATTTCATGCTAGACACAATCATCAGGCCGTGAGTGTTGGGTTTTTTCTCAACTATATATATGGGTCAGTGATGCATTGTGAACAGTCCATTCTGGCAGTTGTTTTGAGGGGAATGGCTTATTTATTTATTTATTTATTTGAGTTAATTTATTTTACTTGCTTTTTATTTATTTTCATTTTTATTTTATACATTTATTTATTCTTTTTGGTTTTCGATGTTTTATTAACTTAGTAAAAATTTGTGGTGGGGATTTGCTTAGGTCGCTTATTTATTTAATAGTTTGTTTTGGTCTGGGAAGATAATTAAAGTTAATAAAAATGACCAATCCAAATAAATAGATTATAAACAAATTAAAAACTGCCCCACCCCACCAAAATAACAGAATAGACTACAGCAAGCAATCCAAAAATTGGACAAATAAATAGCTCTAATTATCTTCCGAGACTAAAACAAACTTTTAAATAAGCAACCTAAACAAATCCCCACAGAATTTTTACTACATTAATAAAAACCGAAAAGAATAAATAAATATATAAAATAAAAAATGAAAATAAATAAAAAACAAGTAAAATAAATTAATCCAAATAAATAAATAAGCCATTCCTGCCAAAACCACCACCAGAATGGACGATCTACAATGCATCACTGACCTATATACATAAATAGTTGAGAAAAAATCCAATACTCGTAACCTGATGATTGCATCTAGCATGAAACAGTCTGTTGCATCTGAGTGTTGACTTCAATGTTCACTTTTATATTTAGACATGCTCTATCTCTGATATTGACCAGTTTATCCTATAAATATAGCAAAACTTAAAACTAGATTTCTTATATATATATATATATAATGCTGTGGACATAGGAATCAACACTGCATGGTGACTGTCAGCTTCATGTTTTAATGCAATCTTCAGTTTAGATTACTTGGTTACTGAAATGTTGATTCCTATGTCCACACTATCTAACCCTTTAGCATTCAACACACTCAAAACCACCCCATAAATATTGTCTCTCAAAGTTTCATTATTTGTGGTCAAAGTTTCACCGTTTGTGTGACTTCCTGCATTACTTGCAATGATGCTGTCATATATTATGCAAGAGTATAGATGGGGTGGGTTATAGTGGGTTGAACATTGGGAGCCAATATTTTATGGGACAAGTTTGGACATGTTGAAAGCTAAAGTGCTTAAACACATTACCTCTGATATTATGCACTCTTCTCTTATAAATACAACAAATTTTAAACAATATGCACACACACACACATTTTAAGTGATAATTTTCCGTCCTACCACAAGTTTACAAAGTCCATCCACATCTTGTGATACAGAATCTGCACTCATTGTCTGACGATGATCAGCCTCATCATCTCCCATGAATTTACGTAGCATTTCTTGGATAGGATCTGGCTATAAAAAATGAAGTCAATTTGAGGTTTTTCAATTAAAATACAAACAGCACAAAGTAAAACAAATTTCAAATTACAATTGTACAGAGTGGTATCTAAAAACACTGAACCATATGATTGACATGATCAAATAGTAGACAAAGACTGCATAATATATTTGTTATTGAATGCTACTACATCAAGGCCATAACTATTTATTGGTATCTTGTATTACGTGCTTAAGGGCTTCTTCTGTTCCCTTTGTTGCTAAAAAGGATCTTTATTTAAATAAACAAGTTAAATCATAGATGACAGTATTGTTGTGCAACCCACCCACTCCACTTGTTTTTAAATTATTTATAAGATTGTATTGTCCTTTTGCATTTAAACTTAAAAATTAAACTGATTTTGGCTAATGAAAGGAATAAAAGTCCTGGAACATATGCCAACATTCAATAAAATAATATACTAAGTGTAGCTTAGATATGGCACAAGGCCGAAAGTATGGCAAACCCAGTGAAGATAGAACTCACTACTCAGTTGTAATTGATCTAGTGAGACAAGCTTGCTAATCATTACACCATGCTGAAGTGCCCTTGAATAAAATATATCAAACAATTTTTATATACAGTGATGCCTTGAAAAGACTGTCTATTCCCATAGCCCTAAATTGAGTTCATCTCAGTAAAAGAAAAATTAACAAGTGTTTTCAATCAACTATGGTAATAAATAAATTGATAAAAAGAAGATATTTGATTTCAGAACTGAAAAGGAGTTGATAAAATAAAATAAAACATATGCATGTACCTTCAAGTAAAAAAAAAAAAAAAAAAAAAAAAAAGTGCAAAAAACCAATGTTATGTATTAGGTTGGTGCAAAAATAATATCGTTTTTTGACGTATTTTTTAACGTCAAAAAACAATATTATTTTTGCACCAACCTAATAATATTTCATCATACTTGCAAAAATAATAGCATATTTCACAGCAGATAATGCATACCTATAATTTGGCAAGGAATATTTAAAAAAAAAAAAATATATTTGACTGATGATTTATCTGTACCATTATTTTAATATTATTTTCATGAATATCAAACTGGATTTTTTTTTTATACAAAAAAGTCCTTGACATTTTTGATTTATTAGAAAAAAAAGGTATACAGCAAATGTGACAAACCGTTAATCCTCATAATAATCCCCATCAGCATCCAGAACTTTTTGCCAATATGACTCCAGTTGCGCAATATCCTGGCAGAATAAATCAGGTTTCTTGGATGTAAAAAAGTCTTTGAGTGCCTGCCACAAATCTGCCTCATTTGTCAAGGATTTCCAATGAAAGTTGTCATTCAAGGAATGGAAAAGGTAGTAATCTGTTGGTGCAATGTCCAGAGAGTAAGGTGGATGGTACAGTGTCTCCCAGCCAAGTCACCATATGGTATCCCTGGCCACCTGTGCCACATGAGACTTGGCATCATCATGAAGGAACAGTACACCATTGCAATTAACCAATGCTGGCTCCTTCCGATTCAGTGCCTGTTGCCCATATTCCAACTGCTGCAAGTTCAGGTCCACAGTGATAGTTTGGTCGTTGGTAGCAGCTCAGAATGGACCACTTGTTGACTAGTCCACCAGATATAGAGCATGATCTTGTGTGGGTGTAGAGGTGGTCTCTTGATGTGAGACACAGGATTCTATGGTGACATGGGAATGTCATACAGGACCCACTTTTCATCACTGGTGATATATGGATACGTTGTGGTGCTGAGAAAGCAACAAGAATCAGGCTGTTACACGTTGATTGTTGGCTTTTCGCAGTGTGTGAGGCACCTACTGGCTCAACATGTATGCCATCCCTATGAGGTGCAGGTGAAGTTTGACTGTTTCATTGGAAACTTGGAAGTATTTGGCAAGCTCACTCAGCTGTTGTCCTCCTCTATGGCCACCTTCACGGCTACATCATCCAGGACCAGTCTGGGGTTCAAAGGGACAGATCTCCTAACCTGAACTTCTGGAACCGATGCTTGGCAGTGCATTCACTCACAGTATTATCTCCAAAGGCATGATGTATATTATTTGGTGATCTGATGCAGCTGTGGACAATTCCATGTCATAAAGCAGACAACTCTGAATGTGCTGCTTTGACATCACGTTTCCTCATCACAACTCAATCTGTGACTCATGTGCACTAGACAATTTCAGTAGTCAAGAGCAATGCCTCCATCTCCACCACAGCATTCATTTGCATATCAGTGATCACTTCTTCACACATGATGTAAAAAATGCCAAGGACTTTTTTTGGTTAACTTACATTTTAATATTATTTTGATTTGTAAATATAATTTAATCCTTTATAATCATATATATTTCATTCTGGGGTCATTTAACTGATGTTATTTTAAATTATTTTTTAAAAGTTTTAAAACTTTGGGGTGGGGGCTGTTTTTTGGAGGCACCTGCATAAAGATTGTGGGATAATAATTGTCTTAAATGAAGAAAAAAAAAAAGGATATATAAATTTATTTATTTATTAAATTTATTGCTTGTTTAAAATATTTTCTTAAAATAAATCACATAAAAATGTGTGTGTATATATATATATATATATATATATATATATATATATATATATATATATCTGCTCTTTATTCAAAAGAAATCATAAAATAAAAATTAAGTTATTACTTATACGCAGTTGTCAATGATAATTTCTGTTAGAATTTCTGGCATAAGGAGATATCATTAATTAATCTATTTACATGTGGACTATTGTCCTCATTATTGTTGTTGACAAATTGACATACACCTGATGAAGGCCAGAGGGCACAACGATCAAAATGTTGTGATAACAATAACAAAGAAGAGGATAATAGACAGCATGTAAAAAGTGTAAATCATAATATCAATGATGTAAGCAGTTTCAAACTTCACATTTGTACAGATAACTCTTTAAAAAGTCAGGGATCGATTTGAAATTGTATTTATAATATGAAAAGGTACCCCCCACCCTCCTCCTTCTGAATTAATAGAAAAATCAATATTTTTTGATTCTGACAAATGTCATGGCCAGATGAAATGAATGCAAATCTATAAAAATTATTCTTTCACACAAATTTTTCCTTATTTTTTATGAGCAGAGCAGTCAATTTAAATAGTGCTAGTCGGAGGACAATATTTGTTTCCCTTCATATTTAAAAGACTAAACAGGCAAAAAATGATGGCTTTATTTTTAACAACGAGAGTTACTCATTCACAATGACAAGCATCTGTAAAAGTATGGTATTTATGTGCAATTGAATGAAACCTGGCACAAGGCCATGAGTTTAAAGAGGAAATCTGATTTGAGACTGAAAGAAACTGAGAAGATTTTATTGAGGAGATAGTTCAATAAAAAGAACAGGATACGAAAAGACAGAAGATTGATGCTGTATTCAAATTTTTGAAGATCGTAGTTGACAGGAAAGCAAGATGATGAAAGAGACTTCCATGAGTAAGATGTAGTGTATAACTTACAGTTACATCTAGCAATTTCAACAGTAAAATGACGAGACCTAGCTGCCAATCTAGTACTGCCTTTAAATTCATGAATTTGAGGTATCAAAATAGGAAGAAGAATTGCCATGAAAATATTTATAAAAAAGGCACAAGGAAGGTATGTTTCAGTTGTGGGGAAAGTGACTGAAGCCAAGATGCCAGATTCTTCTTTGGATTTTATCAACAATCTCTAAATACATGGCAGAAGCACCAGACCAGATGTAGCAGCTATAGTCAAAGCACAGATGAATAGTTGACTTATAAATGTCTAAGGTAGATTCTGGCAGGAAAAATTACCGTATTTGCTGGCCTATTAGACACACCTATGTATTGGACGCACTCAGATTTTGGCATAGAATATTTAGGGAAAAAAATGGACACCTCACAATGAAGAATTATGAAAATTATAACCTTACCTTTATGTGACATTCTCAATAAATATAAAGAAACACTTACAGTATTAGTACAAATTATACTAATGATACTTTTTTTTAATAGAAGTAAGGCATTTTTTGAAGAATTATTTTAGTATATTTCATTATACATTTAATGAAAATTGTTTTAGTTGTTTTTCAGGGATCAACATCAGCACATTCAGTAAATTCATATTAGTTACAAAGAAATTTACTGATACCAGTGAACACTGGTACATATGGTAATAGGCAAAAAACCCCAGAAATATGGTACTTGTTGGTAAATGAAGTCCCATACAATACATACAGAAAAGCAAATTCCAATAGTTGTATATCAACAAAAACATGCACAAAGCAAGCAGCAATATACCAGTCAAAGCAAATATTTATGTAAAATCTGGGATTTCTACAAAACAAGCAGCAAAATATTGTGCAATTCCATAAATTTCTTAATTTATTTTTCCTGAATAAATTTTTCAGAGATATTCTTATTGATATAATGTTTGTTCATTTCCAGGAGTCCTAGTTTCAGAGCTATGATCTATGCGTGCACTGATTCCTAGTGAACCACAATTTTTTGTGTCCTACTCATACATTATGTATTTCTGTATCAGTGTAAATTTTGGGTGCATTTTTTTTAAAATCAGTGTCCAATAAGCTGGCAAATATGCTACTTACCCTAATCTTAGATTGAATTCCCAAATTGCTTCAGGGTTTTTTACCTAAACAACTTCGGTATAGTTTAGTGGCTCTTTCTGCAGACACAAATTAAGGCTGGACATCTTACCTGAGTTTCTTCAACAGTTATTCCAGGTGTGGCAAGAATTTCTGAAGAATAATCTGTGTTGACAGACTGTCCACTAGAAATTTCAGACAAAACTTTTTTTGTCTCTTCTGATGGAATCCAAGCATCATGTCTCCTGTCCTCATCACTCATGTGCAGGCCAATTGTAAAAAGATCCTCAGTTCCAGGCATTTCGTTAAACTGTTGGAAAGGTACGGTAGTGATTCCAGAGGTTGGGGGAAGTGTAGCAGTTGTTGAAGCAGACATTGCACGTAATGGCTGGTGAACAGGGGTGCTGTGGCTAGAAGTTACAGATGCACTGACTATGCTCTCTGTAACTGACTTCATTGCAGGTTCGGTCGAGGAGCTGGCACATACTGACCAATTATCTTTTGATTCTTCGCTCGTGGGCTCAGAGGAAAAAACTGACAGGCCGCTGTCCTTGGCAATTCCAGTTGATGGTGAGGTTTTACTCGAAGAAGACACGTGTCGCTCTCGTTCATGGGTAGCGTGGTCTGTTGTGCTGTGGGTGTAGCTTTCATTGAACACCTGCTTGGGTGATCCAGTCAGTCCAAGTTCAAACCCACTCTGACTTTCCTCGGCTGTAAAAGATTCAAATTCTTCACCATCGAGCAGGAAGTCTTCTTTCTCCTGTACTTGATTCTCTTCCCCAGGAGCAGGTATCGTCCCCTCAAAGGTCACACTCTCAGGTTCAGCATGCACCTGTTCAAAACAAGACAGACATTATCAGATGCTATTCAAAATTATTACCGTTTAATGCTGTGGGATTACCCTACCTGGTCTGCTAGGGATCTTTTCTTAATGCCTGCTAGGTGGTGTTGTGTAAAGCAAAGGGCACAAACTCTCACTTTTTCTTTTCAACCATAAGATTCTGTAGTGACCTATATTATAATTACCTGGCACAGGTGTTAACCATTAGCCAATGAAAGGGTTAATGAGTTGTGGTTAACACTCCCTGTGCTTCAAGTGGAGCTATGATTCTTCTCATTGGAGATGAGAGAAGTTGTTCAGCCCCAGGGATTCCAACCTTGCGGCAGCACCTTCCTCAGTGCACTAAAGATGTTGGGTCAGTGTAACACCAATGCCAGAGTGACAGTGCTCTTAGGGGCTGGGCAAAAATCAATTTTTGTCCTTGGCCCATATGCATAAATATGCATATGATGCTCCCCACATTAAAACGACCTTGTGTCACATCCAGCCTTGGTGGAGAGGCCAGGTAAATATACCTGCCATGTCTTGTTTCCCCTTGGGGAAGGCTTCTTTGTTAGTTGTCAGGTGGACCACATATCCCATACTATAAATTACATTATCTCCTTAAAAAAAAAAAAAAATTCAAAATAACCCTCATGCAACCAAAATAATATCTCGACTACAACCTATCACATAAATATATATATATATATCTCCTTTTAGAACAAGACAATATTTGTCTTCAACAAATTGTGAATGAGTTGATTCTGATGTGATTGATCGTCTGATTCGTTTTCTACAGTTTATCAACCATTTGCAGGTTATATAAAGCAAGAAAATATTTTTAGATTGTAAGAATTGATTTCTTGGAGATAATGATGCTTTAGTGCTACAAGACTTACTGGGAGGGGAGAAGAGGTAGATTTATACATTTGCACACAAGTGAATATAACGAACCCAACTGGAATTAGAACTTAGCTCCCAATTAATAATCCTGAGCCATTATCCATTAGACTACCTGCATATCCAAGCTTACAGCACCTGGTATTCTCAAGTAGTCACTCATCTAGGTACTCACCAGGCTCAACATTTCATAACACTGGTGATTGTACAGGAACTGATGTTTCAATGTGATGTAACTGTAAGCCTAGATTCTGATGTAATTTGAACATAATTGTATAATTTCTTTCTTAATTAAATAGTGTTCATTTCTAATTCCAAGAAAAAGAAAGAAACTCATGCGATGATGATATCCCCACTACATCATATCACAAATATATATCTCATTCCCACAGAAGAAAATATCCCAGTTCAATAAATGAGACAACTGGTGACTTCTGTAATGAACTAGTAACCTAATATCGTTACAACCTTACTGTTTTAATGTTGTTCTAATTTTGCCTGTATTACTATTTTGAGATGGTGTATTAAGATGGTAAACCCTTTATATTCTTGTTTTGTGAATGAAGTAATGTTCAGAAGGAGTATTTTCAATCAAATGTTATTACAAATGGTAATGCCAACATGATTTGATTGGGAAACCATCCTGGAAGTGAAACAAGACATGTCTTGTCATCTTAGCATCCTGTGGCTGTAGAGAGAAAAAAAAGAAAGAAACAGAGTTTGTACCCTTTCCTTTTATACAACTCCACCTAGCAGGTGGTCCTTTAATAAACAAGACCAACCTATGTCATCAATGTCAACCTATTTTTTTGTTTTTAAATTTGTCCTTGTCTTACTATTTTTTCCATTTTTCAGAGTTAACTTCAACTTTATTTTTAATTATCTTTGGCCTTTTTCTTGAAACCATTTCAATATATATTTTTTTTTTTTTACAATCAATTCCTTGAACTCTGGATACTTTGCTTATTTCATTAGACAAATTGTCAATTATCACAAATGTTTCTCTAAATTTTACTTACAACTATCAGGGGGGTGCTGAACATTTCTTAGGCTGATCCACTTTTAAAAATCTGACTAAATAACCAAACATCAGAATTAATTTTGGAATCTCTTCTTCATCAGGTCAAGAACTTTGCAGCACCCCATCACAGCAATGATGCCTGGGGTTGCCTGGATCAAGTCCCTTTCCTTTGTTCTACTGCACAATACGATTTCTTTGAAGAATTTTCATGTGCCATGAATAGAAATAACAAAAGTGTTAACTACAACATGTTAGAATTAATATGTTATAATGTCATAATTAATATATTAGATCTTAAGAATATAGTAATAAAAATGTTACACTGATTCTTCAACCTACTCTAAAACTGTGATCAAAATGTTAAGATCATTCCCACTTTTGGGATAGAAACTAATTTTATTTAAATAACTCAATCAATTGACCTCAGCTTAGATCATAAGAGTCTGTGACCCCACATCACAATTAATTGTAAACTCATTTTTTTATACCTGAATAGTATGAGTCTTGCCAGTTGTCTTCTTTCTAGATTGTATTACCACCCAAGGC
Source organism: Acanthosepion lycidas (assembly GCA_963932145.1). Taxonomy (NCBI): domain Eukaryota; kingdom Metazoa; phylum Mollusca; class Cephalopoda; order Sepiida; family Sepiidae; genus Acanthosepion; species Acanthosepion lycidas. Next base: position 95,658,402 of record OZ010593.1, on the reverse strand, counting down.
TAGTGAGCCCACTCTGCCCTACCATTTAACCCATAACTGGAAGAAGAGATACCTTTCCCAAGGGTATTTTTGCAAAAATGAATGTAACTCAGCTGAAATTTGAACTTGGCATGCCAATTTCTCTTTCCAAGGTGATAACCACTCCACCACCCACACATCATAATTTGAATAATGAATTTTATTATAAAACGAAATATATATATATATATATTTCGTTTTATAAAATTCATTAACTATAAATGCCATCATCAAAACAACCCCCAGTTTAAAAAAATGATCACTAAGAACCAGACTGGAAAAGAATATTAAAACAGTTATTTTTACAAATCTGATTTTTAAAGCTGAATATTCAAATTAGTTATCCTATTACACTACAATAGGATAAAATTGATAAAAGAATTATGGTACAAAGTTTAGAGTGGGTTCTGAAGATGATCAAAGTAAAGAAATCAGGAATATCTATAACAAGCATTGCAAACAATTTGAGAGTTTAATTATTTTTTTGAAGAAAGCAACACAATGTTTTTTTTCCCTCAATATGTTTGTGTGAGAGAGAGAGTATATTAAAGATGTTTTATTAAAAATGACAGACAAGGTATTTTTGTTAAGTTTCTTCATTGTCTTTTCTTGTGATTGAACAGGAGACTTCTTTTTAGATTTAGTATTTGTAGAAATTGTCCAAATGATTGTTTTTTCCAACTGTTTTGGGTTAATCTATTACGTACTTTCAAGGATTTTAGTTGTGCTATTGCAAATGGTGAATAAGTTGCTGAAAGGGAGACATGTTTCTTAATTCCTCGAATAAAGCCATTACATTATGGCCATATTCATAGTTGATGTTATTAAGGATTGTTTGTTATGGTGAAGGCTTCTATTATCTTTTTTAACACTTTTTACAGTTGAAAGCAGTATTATATTTGTGTTATCAAGTTAACAAGATGGCTGACCTTAAATCTCTTGGGCCACAGCTCTATAAGAACATATTTAAACCAGCATGAAAACTTACCAACTTCAATATTCAACATACTCATTGTAAAAGAAAATGTTTTTCAAACATCTTTTGTTTGCACACAAGAAAAACAAAGAAAAAGTAGCTTGTCAGTCATTTTTAGTGAAATATATATTAGAGAATCACAGACTCACAACTTTGTGCGTGTGTGTGTGCCTCTGTATTATAGTATGTGTGTGTGTCTGTATTATAATGTTTGTGTGTGTATATGGTTGTGCATATATATGCATGAGTGTATGTGTATATATGTTTGTGTGTGTGTATATGTCTTCTCTTTTATCTATATAATAAATGCAAAAATGTCTGAGTCACACTTTTTCAATTAAAGAACCCTTCACAGAAGCTAGCTTATATGCCACCCGATAAGGCGGCTTTTAAGCTAGTAATACTATACTTGTTATTTTACTTATTACATGTTATTGAGTAAGCATCTATGTTTATGCTACAAACAGTGAAATTAATGGCTACTGGAGTCTCATTACAGAAAATGAATCTCTTCGAAGAATTAAACCTGTATTCCCTTTTTCTGGGAAATCACATTTTAACCAGATATGTCACATCATTAGGCTAGGAAAATCTTTAGAGCTAGCCAAGGACGGTTCAATTACCCTTTTGAAGAAATTTGCATCTCTTGTTGCAACTTTCTACTACTGATAAAAAAAAAAACTAACTTATAGATTGGATTTTTTTAATCCAAATATATTTGTCATTACCATAAACTTTATATATATATATATATATATATATATATATATATATATATATATATATATATATATATAAATAAAAACAAACAGATTTTTAGTGTCACACCATCTAACTATTATTCTTAAAACAGGGAACATTTTATTAATCAAAAAATCAAATGCAAAAGTATCGTCTTGATTAAAAATAGAAATCCGATGCTTCCTCAGAAGAAAAATCGTTGGAATTAAGAAAAACTACTGAAAGGAAACAAAATCTCCTTATAATAAAATTAAGAGAAACAAGGAGGAGGGGAGGGAAAAAAAATTTCAAGTTGCTCAGAACAAGACAAAAACTCTTTGAAGAGTGCCAGTTTATGTTTCAGCTCCCTTTGCCTACACAGAGTCGAATGAGATATGTTGATAACAACCACTTCCGAGATGTTAAGATGACGTTTTGTCTGACCCCTGTACAGTACAGAGAAGAAATCCACTGAATAATTGGACCTACAACTGACAAAACTCAAAAAATGCTCCCTAATAACAGACTCGTGTATCTGAGTTCCCAGATTCTAATAGGATCATGTCTCTGTATAAAGCCAAGCATGTGTTGTGCTATCCACCTCCAACTGCTGGATAGTCTTAACCACATAGTCAGCCTCATACCGACACTTAAAATGATAAATAACAGAACTTTGTTGATTGCTGGGCAAGACATCTTTATGGAGAGATGGGAAAGAACTCCTAGTAGAAAAGATGTTCTATACTACTAGAGAATTGAATCAGTGCATGACAGTTGAGGAGATCTTAGCGTATGATTGACTAAAAGAGCCAATCCAAGTTAATCTGATGTAGGTGGACCAAATGTTTTAATTTCATTAAACTCAGAAATTTGATGTCTAATGTTAGCTTTGATGACACTTTCAGGATAGCTGTTGTTAAGAAAGATATTGGTAATTTCCCAAAAATCGGCATCAAGTTTGCACTCTGAACATATTAGCAATGCACAATGAGTAAGCGTTTTGACAAAGTTAATTTTCTTAGACTTAGAAGCAAGTGTCCCAACTGAGATACAACCCAGTAAAAATGGGCTTCCTATATACGCTGGTGAGGAAAAAAGTAGGAGTTCACTCAACCAGCATGTCCAGAAATGGCAACAAATTATTATTCTTCACCTCCATCGTAAATTGTAAAGAAGGGTGGAGACTATTAGTCACTCAGTTCTTAGAACTGAACAGCCAGACTCTCCACACATATGATTTGATTATAACAGTGAAGCCTTGTGCAGAACCAATCAAACTTTTTGGAAGAACCAAATACAGAGAACTGATACACACAGTGTGCCACAAGGTCTCTAAATAGCCCACCTCAGATTTTGTTCTGTTATTTACCCATAGCTGGGGGGAGGAAGAAAAGATTCATACCTTTCCCAAAAGTATTTGTGTGTAAGTTGATGAAATGAATTTAACTGGGATTTTAAATTGACTCTCCAATATATATATATATATATATATATATATATATATATAGATAGATATATAGATATCGATATAAAAACATATTTTAAAATAGATTTTTATATCAATATCTATATATTAATGTTTTTTTGATGTCAATGTTAAAGGGTTAATGTTTTTTCTTAAAAATAAATTGTTATTAACCGAGATCCTGAATTGAATTGTTCAGAAGCCAAAATTAAATTCCCGACTAAACTCTGTTACCAAAAAGTATGAATCAGTTAATTTTAAGTAAGTTTTATTTATTTTTATGAACATTTTATTTCATTTGTATTTTTCTTTTTCTTCTGGAATATAAAATATTTATTTTATAAACACTTATTACTTCTTAATCTTTCATAGGTTTATATTGTTAGGCAGTTAGAATGACAAAGTGGAAAAATTCTGTGTAATGTATTTTGTTCTCTAAAAGGACTTCATCAGACAAAATGTGTTACACATATTTTTCTCACTTTGTCATTTAATTGCCTAACATTGTTCTGATATATAGAAATTTACATATCATATTATCACATAGATTTACATTGTAACAAATTAATTATTCTTACATTTTCCCTTCTGAAAATTTTAATCCAGTCAATTGAGAAAACGTATAACAAACTTTGGTTGGAACTTGATTTTAGGATTATCAATCTGTATATGAAAGAATATTGTTTGTTTGTTTGTTTGGGTTTTATGGCATATCAACCACTGTGGGTTATTTAATGCCAAATCCAGTTTATATGAATTTTAAATGCCTATTTTGTATGGAATAAAAAATGTATAGCTGGCAACATTATTCCTTTACAAAAAAAGCGTATAGCTGGCAACATTACTTCTTTCTACAAAAAAACATATAGCTGGCAACATTATTTCCTTTACAAAAAAACCTATAGCTGGCAACATTTCTTTTACAAAAAAACGCATAGTTGGCAACAATATTCTTCTTTTACAAAAAAAAACGTATAGCCGGCAACATTATTTTCTTACAAAAAACATACAGCTGGCAACATTACTTTTTTTTACAAAAAAACGCATACTCGGCAACACTACTTCTCTACAAAAAAAAAACGTATAGCTGGCAACATTACTTCTTTACAAAAAAAAATCAGAGCTGGCAACATTATTGTTTCAAAAACTTAGAGCTGGCAACATTATTGTTTCAAAAACTTAGAGCTGGCAACATTATTTTTCTGAAAACATTATCTGAGACCTTGCTGTTGGATGCAGTTTATCGCCATACCCAGGACGCGGATGTAGTTTACCGTCATACCCAGGACGCGGATGTAGTTTACCGTCATACCCAGGACGTGAGCAAAACCTGGAAAACTAGGAGTTCACTATTTGCCCATAGCTGGGACACTAACAGGTGCTACCACCCCGGGTCAAGGTGGACCTGGGAACACCAGCAATTAAGAGGTGGTTCCACGCTCCTCAAAACCTTCAGATCAGAGGCCTTGCTGTTGGATGCAATTTAACGTCATACCCAGGACGCCTCATTGGGGGAGTCTTACCCCTCCACAGAGGTGCAGTCGGCATATTCTAAAGCCCCAGCCGACAGGGCTAATGAAAGAATATGTATTAGTCCATGTGTGTAGACAGACACACAACAAGATGCACTAAAAGAATGTGCATCTCTCTTGATAATCTTTTTGGAAAGTTGGCTAGATTGGTAATATCTTTTGGTAATTGCAAGCCAAGACATACTCAAATAAAAAAATATGGAGGCTATATAGACAGAATGGGCATAGGAATCAACACTGCATGGTGACTTCCAGTTTCATGCTTTAAAGTGATCTTCAACAATCTTGTTGCATTGAAGAGTGAAATTGACAGTCACCATGCAGTGTTGATTCCTATGTCCACACTGTCTATATCAACAAATGCTCTCTCACTCTGATATTGAACATTCTTCCTATATAACTATAGCAATTTTTATTCGAGCAATAAAAGCAGACATATTAAAAAACAATTCATAACAAAAAACAATCAATGCATATTAAAAAGAAGGGAGTAACAAAAAATATATATTACCATAACATGGTAAAACCAAAATATAACAATTAAAAACAGCTCATTCAGTTTATTGGTTTCTCTATTATCAGATAAAAATTTGAGGACAAAATTTGTTTTTTTTTGGTTCTCAAATTTTGCACTGATGAGAGAGAGAATCAATAAACTGGATTAGCTGTTTTAATCTTTGTGATATTTTAGTATTACCACTTTATGGTAATATATATTTTTTGATACCCTTCTTTTTTGTTTTGAATTGCTTTTTAATATGCCTGCCTTTATTGATCAAATAAAATTATCCACTCCTGCAAAAATATAGCAATTTTTAAACAATATATCACAATATTTTTTAATCATGAAAGAATATTTTCTATTATGAATAAACATTTTAATAAAATTCTTTTAGTTAACAATGAAGAACAATTAAGAATATTAAAAAAAATTTTTTTGTGATAAAACTAAGTTCAAAACTTATTAAATTTCTCTCTTAGTGCTTACAAATATTTTTCTATGGTTAATTGTTAATCATTGTCTTCTTTAATTAGGAAACAAATTTATTTTTTCATATTTTTTAAAATAAAATGTTTTCCTTTTATATGCTATAACTTCTTTTGGTTTTTAGATTTATAAGATTAATACATAAAAGACATTCCTTTTCAGTTTATACTTAATAATATTAAAAGAAAAATATAGAATTACAGAATAATAGCATATTTCATATGATCATAATTGAAATATTAGGGGAGGAGATCTGGATTTAGTCTGTAAGCTGTAGTTTACCAATCCTTAGTATAGTAATATAGCTATATAATAAGATACTATAAGGTACAACTGGGAGCCTAACAAAACCATTCAAATTACTATTTATTGCTCAAATATGCACGAAAACTAAACAGAATATTAGCTTGTCTTAATAACAGCAATAAATAAAGGGACATAACTCTTCCTTCCTAATAATATTGTTTCTGGGTTGCGAAATTTATCGTATTGAAAAAATTAAAACAAAACACTCGAAGATGTAGCCATGTAATTAGAGGATAAATTTCTTGGCTATAAAATTTAAAGTTTGGAAATATTTAATCTCAAGTTAAACCAAAATATTCTTTTTTTAATATTACAATTATCAACTACAAAAATACTTTTCTTTTGAAATAACAAACCACTGATTTATTAGTTCGGACTATTTTTTCTTTAAAACTGCTTTCTTCAAAAAATCTCTCAACATGCAAAAAGGAAATAATAAACATTTATCCAAAAGTAAGCATTTTTAAGAATGCACAAGGAAATTGGCTTTTGCTTTAAATATGAAACAAATAAAAACAAACGAAAAGAAAAAAGCTGACATCTGCCAAATAAAAAGAAAGAGGAAAAACAACAAAAATAATCAATAAAAACAGAACTGAGTGGAATTTTAAATAACAGGAATGAGCCACTTCTTTCAACTCCCTTTAATTTCCAGAAAACAAAGACATCAATTTCACAGCCATAGATGCTAATTTTGACAAAAACATATATTAGTAAGTAAATACAATTTCTAATGTTTTTTTTTTAAACCCAATAATTTTGTTCAAACCGTTTGTTTTGATCTGTTTAATGGCATATCAACTCCTTATCGGTCATTTAATACTAAAATTTAATTTTCTTGGGAGTTTTGATTGATTGATTTTGTTTAATGGCCCCTCAACATGTTGTTGGTCATTTAGAGCCAAATTGATTGTATTGTAAACATATTTTATAATTCGTTAAGTATGGATGAGATTATGATTTATAGTTCTTCAGAAATGGTTGAAAAATAATTTTATAGTTTGTTAGGTATGGTTGTTAAGTATGTTAGAGAAGAGTTTTATTGTACATCAAGTATGGCTGAAAACAGGTTTTATTGTTTGTTCAAACACTGTATTATATTTTAGTGGCATTGACTATGGAGAGTGGTGAATCTAAGAAGATTGTCTAGCATTAATACTTTTTAAAAGTAGAGAAGTAATTAAAGGAAAAAAAAAAGAAGAAAATGCTGTGTCCCTTCAGGACTGAGGCAATCAAAACCTTTCACAGATTCTGTGAACTGCCATGATGTCTTAGGAAAGACAATAGGAATGGTCATCTGGTTAATTTCTCCACAGTTTTGAATTCAGAATAATCCTCCTAAACTGGCTGTCACTCAAGGCTAGATGTTAGCTGTTAATTAACCCATACCTGTGGGGATAAAATACATTCAGGCTTTCTACAAAAGCATTTGTGTGAAAGTGAATGCAACAGACTCAGATGGAACTTGAAATCAGCTTGCCACTTCCCATGCCTATAACCATTACACCACTCACACATCCAGTAGATGCTTCACAGTCAGCCATATTCCACATTCCTTAGCTTGTATCAAGTCACGTGTTTAAAACAGAGTAAAGATTTGGTACCAGCAGGTGTCATTATTAGTGAGTTATCTAGATGACTATTATTTCTAAATAGCGAGTTTAATCTTTAATGGATGCCCCATACTTGTGCCAAACTAAGCTTAGTAAAAGAAGCAGAAAGTTGTTAGAGATTCATGTGGATGGTTGGGGGTAGGTATTGTAAGGATGTTTTAATTTATTTTATTATGGAACTCAATCCATTTCATTTGTGCCTTAAAGAATTTATTTCAATCAATAAACAAGCCAGTTGTTTGCAAAACTTTTAAATTCAAAGAATATATAAACCAATTGATTTTCTGGTTATATAAGTTTACTTTTTACATGTCAAAGGCTTTTCATGGCAAGTATTTTTCAACTACATTAATTTCTGCTTAAAACTGGGAATCTTTTTTAAAAATCCTTCAGTAGAAGTATTTTGTTAATGTATGCTATTTTTTCAATTATATATTTCTGTCATCAATATATCAAGTATTGTTTTTTATATTTATCTGCTAGTGTCCTAGTTATGATGATGACAGACTGCTTCATTTGCACTGCTGCGAGGTGAAAAAGAAACAAAAAAAAAACCCAACTTTGTAAAAGATCAATACTGCAATAATAATTGGAAAAAACATGAGGGTTGTTCTGAAAGTAATGCCTCCTATTATGCTGGCCCACAATATCAGCAGATATTAGTAGTTTGTCAATAAAGACTGAACCTTCCCACCAATTGATAGCTTTTGCCTTGTTACAGCTAATCAGCAGTCTGGAAAAACGGTGTCTCATATGAAAATACATATGAAGTACAGGTGTGCTAATAAATTCCTTTAAAAAAATAAACAAACAAAAGCATTTATGGAAACCAAACAATGGACGTGAGGACAGTTAAGTAGTAAGTAATGCATTTCAGCAATCACAACAGCAATGTGCATGAAAATCCATGTTCAGAGCAGTTCTCTATAACTGTCACTCCTTATTTACTGTTGACAAAAAAGTATAGCAAATGGTAGTAACTACTGGGAAAAACTTCTTGTTGCTGAAAACTTGCTCTATTCAACAGTATTGGTAAAACTAGTTGTTTTCATATAGGAAACATTTAGCATTCACTGACTTTCAGTTGAAATTTATAAAATTTTATTCTTAAAACAGTTCTTCAGAAACTCAGACTTCTCAGGTTCACTAAATGTTATAGCTCTTTCTAATATTGACAAGAGTTTCCTTCCAAAGTTTTACTTTTTGGTAGTGTGGAAAGTTAACAGCTTGATTATATTATTATTTTCTTTTCTGTGTGTTATCCATGTTTGTTAATATCGCCATTGAAGTGGTCAAGTGGTGTGGTTTTTATTTGGTAAAGCTATTTGTGATTTTTGATGGCTTTTTTTGTCTTTTTTAAGACCTAAAATGATTCATTCCCATGAAATGATTTTTAATCAGAGATCTAAACATAGCTGAGTTTTGACATGAACAAGTTGCACCTCATGCATGACAATATATGATGAAAGTCTAGATCTGACAAGGCTATTTAAGAATATTTTGGTTTTGTAGCATTGTACAGTGTTGGCCAAAAAATCCTATAGCACAACCTCTCCTGTGTTCAATTTCCTTATCTTGTCTACTAAATTTGTTATAACTGATAACAGGGTTGGTGCCATCACTAGTCTCATTCCAATTCCAGATCACAGTTTCTGTTTTTATCTGAAATTCTAATTCTTAGAATACTTGGTATAGAATTTTGATTTTTTTTTTTCAAGATCATGCTTATACCAACTATAAACAGTTATGTGTTCATAGTTGATATAATCGAGATAATGCTATTGTAGTACCTGTATTTGTTGTTATTTCTATAGAGAGAAATGGCAGGAATTACTTTTCAGATGGTACCTTGTATTTAAAATGCTGTCAGTTTTTATATATGTTGCTGGTAATCTCTTATTTTAGAAATCTTTAAATTAAAATTTTTTAAAGTTCACAAAAAGTAGATCAAAGGACTAATATAAACTGTTAATTGTTTGTTAAGTTGTTGTCGGCATTATATTAATCAATAATCTATCATTTATGTCAGCATTATATTATCATTGATTAGGTATTGATTTATATTCTACATGCACTAACACGAGTACATCACAGAAAACTAACTAAAACACCTGGTCAGTAACTAGATGGGTGATTGTTTGAGAATATCAGGTGCTGTAAGTTTTAGATGCGCAGGTGTTGTAATGGATAATGGCTCAGAATTGTTGATTGGAGGCCAGAGTTCCAATTCCTGTTGTGTTTGTTAATTTCACTTACATTCAAATATCCTTGGGAAAGGTATGAATCTTTTTCCTCCCAGCTAAAGGTTAATTAGTAAGAATTGTATCACTAAACCATTAGTATCAAAAAAAAAAAAAAAAAAAAAAAAAATCTTAAAATATTTCCTGGCTTTAAATAACCTGCAAAGGGTTGATAAGCTGTAGAAAACAAATCAATCCAAAAATTTAACTAGAACATTTTTGTAATTGAAAAACTAATCTATTATATCAGCACAATATACTTAAGTAAAGTAAAAAGTAGACATTTGTCAGTCTTGGGAGACTATAGAGTTTACTAATCCCTGTTGCAGAACACTGTTCAGGCACATTTATATTTCTATACTGCCTACAGAGGTAATATGTAGTTTATACTACAATTATACTGAGAAGACCTTAGAGTTTCTGAGAGAGAACACATAATCTGGTGTGATCAACTGTTCAAACAAGGTCAGTATGTTCAAAGCCTCGATCATGACAACTTGTGATTTTGTGCTAGCACAATCACAAATGTCTTCTAAATAATTTTACTTAAAAAATTGGAACAACTTGTGGGGTATGGTCTTCAGAAACCTTCCAACAATACCACACACTGGCATCATTTCCCCAGGAAAATATGACCAAGAAATCACCTCTTTAGACAAATTGACCATAATGAGATGTGTACTCAAGTCTCAGGGTCAGAATGATAATGTTTTGGTCACTCTGTAATGTGCCCACTTATACTTAAGTATTCCTATGTTGATTAAAAACAAGATTATCAAGTGTTTTATATAAACAGCTAAAACATAATTGTTAATTCAAAAAAAAAAAAAAAAAAAAAAATATTAGGTTGGTGCAAAAATAATGACGTAATAATGTTGTTTTTTGACGTATTTTTTAACGTCAAAAAACGACATTATTACGTCATTATTTTTGCACCAACCTAATAGCTTGAAGTTAAAGCAAATGAGATGAGAAAATGACATGTGTCATTTTCAAGTTTTGTCAACATTTCATGAGGCCAAGTGAGGTTTTGGCTAATAAACTTTCTGATTCTAATAACAAAATAGATCACCTTGCCATTCATCATTTTCTTTAACCCGGAGAAATACCCCTTTATACAAATTGGAAGCTTAAAGCTAAACAGAAAAAAAAAAAAAACTAATTCTAGACACTAATAATAGAACCAAACAATGAACTTTTTGATCGATCTTTTGAAATACAAGTAAAACTTACATTAAAATATAGCATAAAAGATGGACACAAATAAAACAAGTAGATTAAACTCTTTAACAGCCAATCCTCCAAAGCCCAGGAGATCAATGCATGCATTCCCAAAGGCTCACTTCTCAGTCCAACTCATGTTCTGCTTTACATTAGTGATCTGTCTGAGAATATATTCCAATTCTTTGTGAATATCTAAGCAGATAATAGAATGTTATATAAGTGCACCTCCAAAAACCTAGATGACCAAATCTCTCCTTTGATCTACTTCTAATAGCTCCAAGTGGTTAATCTGATCTCTCCTTTGATCTACTTCTAATAGCTCCAAGTGGTTAATCTGATCTCTCCTTTGATCTACTTCTAATAGCTCCAAGTGGTTAAAAAAATGGCTGGTCACATTCAATACCTTAAAAACTAAACTAGTAATGTTGCATCATCATCACTAGCAGGCAGTGATTTTTGTCTATCAAAATAAACAGATGTTCCTTCAAGTAGTCCCTTTATCTTGAACACCTATTATCACTTACGCTCACCCCACCAGACCTGAACACAGATATATGATCCATTGCTAAATATACTGGAAAAATGCTTGGCTCCCTATGATGCACCAGCAAGTACCTAACTACTCCTGCTATCCTCTACCTTAACGAGTCAGATCAGGTAAAAAATGGAGTACTGATGTAATATATGGGTTGGAGATGCCTAGTCTTCATTTTCCAGTTTAGACAGAATGCAAAAACGTCTACACGGCCATGTGGGTGAATAATTACTTTTTCCTCCTTCAAAATCCCTTTCCCACAGATGGAAAAGGGTCTCTCACTACTCTTATTGCTATTTCCATGTAAAATGTTCAGGCAAGCTACATTGCTTAGTTCCACCTTCACAGATAGGATCTGCCATGCCATGTACATTATGGGAACCACCCTCATTCTATTCATATTCCATCAGCGAGAAGTAAGTTCCAGTCAGACAGCTTCTACCCATGAACAACTACCTTGTGGAATTGACTCCCATGAGGATGCTTCCCCAACCACTACAATCTTAATCTGTTCAAGTCTAGGGATAATCATTATCTTTCCTACATATCCTCCAAAACTGTGACTTTTACTCTTTCCACTCACAAAACACAGTCTTTCAGTAAACCTCTACCTCGAGTGACTCTTGGGCCTTGTATAGAGTAAACATAAAAACAGCTTTAATAAGGAGGGGGAGGAATAATAAAAAGACAAACATTGTTAAAAGCTACAAAGGATAGGAAGTTGTAGAGAGCCATGATGGTATCTTGTGGATATATAAGGCATCAAAATTATGAAATTTAACTAGAAGTAGTCCAAATAATTATTTATCAGATATCTCTTAATGTCTATGATTGCCAAAGATGTAACTATCCCTGGAGATACTTGGGAGGTAATATAAACAGCTTGTCCAGTTATTGAAAATTTGAACCCTATATGAAAAAATAAATGAATGAAAAAAAAAAAAAAAAAAAAAAAAGAAGTTTTTCTACACATCTACCAACCTGTGACAAGTTTCTAGGGGAAGTGGGCGGCATATCCGTGCTGTGTATCTGAAATACCTCTTCAGAATTTTCTGTCTTTTGTTCTTCCGCAGCTGGTTCCATGTCTACCACAAGATTGTCAAAGAAATCATTTGCTTGGCATTCTCCCATACTAGATGATGTAAAATAACTGCTGATTGAAGGTTTGTTGTCATTAACCTCATCCTCCTTGGCCATCTCCTCTGTAGGGCAAGGGACTGTGGCTTGCTGGTCATCACAGGTCTTCATTGAACCGCAAGGTAGGAAAGAATTGTTTAAATGACATTAATATTGGGAATCTGTGAAAATGATATTTTTTATCTAATTTTTTGTTAATAGTTATTTTTCATTTAATACTGAATTGCACCACAAATCTATAAGATTATCATCAAAACAGATTCTAATGGATTAATTATAAAAGTATATCACAATTTCAGTACATTGATAAGAATTTATGATAAAATGCATTACAAACAACTTCATAATAATGAATTGTCTATATCCGAATAAGAAGCCACTTTAGTCAGATTTATATATATAAAAAAAAAGTAATTTTTCCAAACTATTCTTTTGCTTACACTATTTATATTCAGAGTATTATCCTCATCTTTGTTGTTGTGCTCACAATGTTTTGTCCATTGTGCCATTTCGTGAATATCGATTTGGGTAACCGACAGGGAATTCTGAACTGAATCCTTTATTTCATCTACAGAGGGTAGAATATTTCCATTCCACTGTTCATGTCTAGCTATTTCATTTAGTACTGTTCAGTTATTGCTTGCCTGTTTCCACTGAATGCAAGTACACTCTGCCTGACCCAGGGATTGAATTCAATCACTATGTCACCAAATTCACAAACCTGGCTACTGATCAGGTTGCAACTGCTGGCTCTCATGTTTTGACTACTGCTGCTGCAATTGAAGCCTTGCTGTCATTTCTTCCTTTCTTTATGGCTCCCATATAGTATTTACTTCTATGCTAGGCCTACTAAGGAAATTCATATGGCCTAGCATATGTGCTGATTCTTAGACATCTAAAGATTATAAGCAACTCATTTATAATCCACTGTACACAAATTTGACTGAAGCAACTCCACACTGACATTAGCATAGCTTAAGCAACTAGTTACAGTTGGAAACTTCCTTGCAAGGGTGAATATCATATTTTGATTCTACACTGTCTTAATGCTAAGTCTGATTGATTCAATAAAAGGTCAAATTGGCAGTTAAGCTCAAAAATGAGCATACAATCTGATGTTAACTGGAGCAAAAAATGTCTTGTTAATTTTAACACCGCCAAAATAAAACTGCTTGCTTTTAATTGCCTCAGAGAACCTTTTTTGACTTCCATCAGTATGGCTGATGGTAACTTCGAAGAGAGTGATTCCTTGCTACTTTTCAGGCTAACATTTTCTGCTGACATGAAGAGGAAAGATTATATTAAATTACTTAAGTCTGTTACCAGGAAAGTTTGTTCACTATATTGTGCTAAACAATTTTTCATGATAGAATCCATCTTAACTATTTATAAGTCAACCATTCGTCCATGCATTGAATATTGCTGATCTGGTTCTTCTGCTATGTATTTAGAGATTTTTGATAAAATACAAAGAAAAATTTGCAATGTTATTGGTCCTGATCTGGCATCTTGGCTTCAGTCACTTTCCTACTGCTCTAACATAGCTCCCTTGTGCTTTTTCTATAAATATTTTCATGGGAATTGTTCGGATGAGCTTTCCTCTTTGGTATCTAGAATTTATGAATAAGTTTACAACTAAATTGGTGGCAAGGTCTTGTGATTTTACACTTGAAATGCCTGAATGTAAACAGGAGTTCTATGCTAACAGTTTCTTCTCTTTTTTGTGGAACTTTCTCCCAGATTATTTGATCTTCAAAAATTTAAATACTGTCAATCATTATCTTCTATCATCTTAATTCCTATTCTTTTATTGTTCTCTCTCTCTTTCTTTTTCTCATATTCTCTCACACTGAGTAACTCTTGCATCCTATTGGCTCAATTACTTTGCTTAGAGTGAAATGATTAAATAAAAAGCAAAAACATAAAATTAAACAAAGAGTTATGAGTTCAATCATTGGTCTGGGTAGTGTACTTGAACTCAGTAGAAATGGGACAAACAATAACTGAGCAGTACTAAGTAAGAACTATTCAAGATATTCCAAGACATGGACAGCTGAATGAGAACAATCTACCTCTGTAGATTAAATAAAGGGTTCAGTTTGAAATTCCATGAATATTACCTGGATCAACAAGCACCTGATGAAAGCCAGAAGGCACAACAGCTAAAACATTGTGCTAACAACAACAAAGATGAGGACAATACAGGGTGCGATTGGTAAATTGTCACCATTTTATATTTTTAATTTTGTGTATACATGTTTGTTTTTGCCAACTGCACAGTATAGTAGGGTCAGTTGGGCATCATTTGTAAGAAAAAGAGCATTATGACACAATTCACTCCACCAGAAATTTAGAAATGGCATGCTGTACTGCTTAGCATCTGTGCTGCAACCTCCAATACAAACATTTCAGATTGTTTGAAGAGGATTCAGAAAGAGTTGTACGAGTATAATGGTGATTACAAAAGGTATGGCAGTTTTCAAAATTCACTCTGATCGTTCTGATAAGAACTCCCAAATTTGGTATCTGTCTATATTTCTGAGATGAGGTATTATGTACACTATTTACATTATTTGGACTATTGTCCACATCTTTGTTGCCATATTTATTACAACATTTTACCCAATGTACACTCTGGCCTTCTTCAGGTGGTTGGAATGTCAAACTGAACCCTTTATTTTACTCGCTTGGGTAGACTTCTAGTTCCATGTACCATGTTTAATGGATGTCAGTTATCAGTTATCTCCTGTTAATGGAGAACTTGAGAGGGGAATTAACAGGAGATAACTGATAACTTATCGGAGAAAATACAAAGGATCCGCAGTCCATATAAAATCAGGACAACCTTCAAAAGCTGGATAACACTTCGCAGATACCTCTCCCAAGTAAGACGCCCTCATAGAGGAGAACATGATTAAAGATTGTGCGTATGCCATCCCGTGCAACTGCAGAAAGAAATAAAAAGGAGAGACAGGCTGCCCTCCTTAAGGTAAGGCTTCAAGAACATCAAATATTAGGTTGGTGCAAAAATAATGACGTAATAATGTCGTTTTTTGACGTATTTTTTAATGTCAAAAAACGACATTATTACGCCATTATTTTTGCACCAACCTAATAACTGTAACATGAGGGGAAGTGGAAAAATCAGGCATGGCTGACCACATATGGAGAGAAAAGGGAGATCACCGCCCTCTGTGGGATAAGGTTGAAATCATAGACAAAGAACACCATTGGAAAATTCATAAACTTAAGGAATCAGCACATATGCTAGGCCACAAAAATCTCCTGAGCCGATCAAGCATAGAAATGAATATGAGAACCAGTAATAAGGAGTGCCAGAGAAAAGCAATAATAACAATAAAAATGGTGACATTATACCTCCATTAATCTTCGTACAGGACCTCAGATTCAACATGGAGGCCTACATCAAGTGCCTTGAGTGCTGCCCTGGGTCAAGAGGGTGGCTGCTAGAAGACCCTATGTCTTGCAACAGTACTCTGCACTATGCCACACAAGCAGGAGAACCTAGTCATGGCTGTCAAACAATTTTTGCGACCACATCACCCCTTACATCTGGCCACCTAACCCCCTTGATTATTATGTGTGAGGTGCAGTTGAGCAAGAGACCAACAAAACTCCTTGTTAAACCAAAGATGACCTGAAGGCAAGGATTATGGCAGCATTCATCAACTTAAGCAAAGAGACTGTCCAGAAAAGTTGCAGGCGATTCCAAAGTCATGTGGAAGCCATTGTTACAGTCAATGGCAATTTTATTGAATAAATTTACTCTTTATTATTTCAAGATATTTTTGTGTAATTTTGATAAATATATCTGTTAAACTGAGCTGTCAGTGTTATTCTCATTTTTTCACCATTCAGACAACAATATATCCATCACACTCTGTAGTTTGCAGGTAAATGATATAAATAAAAGTTACAAAATACATTATTTTATACTGTATTCACATATTCTACCAACTGTACTAGATACTTTCTATATTCCATTTGTAAGGAGGAAGTTTCACTCAGCTTTTTTCAAAGAACTACTACTACTTTGTGGAACAAACTCTATGGATGCATCCTTGAACACTACAATCTTAACCTTTTCAAATCAAGGGTCAATCACTATCTATCCACTTTATTTTCACTTCCTTTCACATTTATATCACACACTTCATTCAGTAACCCAATATCATAAGTGGCTCTTGAGTGTTGTATTGGGTAAACTTTTGTATTAAAAATAAATTTAAATGTCTTATCTATTAAGCATAAAAAATTTAAGTACCATTTAAACAACAAGTACTAATTCTTGCATAACAATTAATCTGAATAGCAGTCAAAATCCTAAGTTGTTTATAAAAACAAAAATTATGTTCTATACTTATTTATGTACAATGTCCTCTCCTAGTTTTCTATTTAAAAAGCATAAATGCATTCTTCTTGTTTAATCATTTCACCCCAAGTAAGGCGATAATGCCAGTAAGACATAAGAGATTACTGGGAGTGAAAGAGAATGAGAAGACTTTAGGAGAAGTAATAGGAAACGCAATCCTAAACAAGGGACAAGCATCGATTACTGTTCAAAAGACTGGGTAGGAATTTAAACTGGACAACAGGCAAACCTATCTACTCCTATTGAGGAAAAAAAATGAAAATAAAAAATAAATAGTAAATAAAATAACAGAGTTTAAGCAGACATTAGAATTATAGAGTTGAAGTAGACTTTAGAAGGAACCAAAAAACCAAATCCTAAACAAGAAACAAAGGATAAACTTCTACTCCTGTTCAAAAGACCAGGGAGGAGTGTGAACCTGATGATAGGCAAACATATCTACTCCTATTTTTTTGTGCATAATGCAACCCTTACTTAGCTATGCATGGATTGTGTGAAATGGTGCAGCATTTTGCTTTATTGTACAGTTTCACAATTTGGCAGCTGAAAAGTTCTCAACCCAACCAAGAAGTCTTTCAATCCAGAATTCCGATGTTTAATCAGATTTTGGAAAGTGAGTGAGACCAAGCACTTTTCAATGCCTCTTCATAGAAGCCAGTGTACAATATCTTTTTGATGGGGATAAAGATGTGGGTTTATAGCATGAAAGATTACCTGCTTTGACAGTTGTTATTCACAAAAAGTAAACCAACTTCTGTCAGAATTTCTGAGGTGAAGAGTTATCATTATTTATATTAAAACTAATATCCTCATTTTTGTTGCAATTAGCACAGTGATAACAAAAACAAAGATGAGGACATTAGTTCAAATTTAAATCAACATTGCAAGTCATTCTAACCAGGAAAAAACAGCTGCCTACACAGGTTAGCCATTAATGAGAAGGAGTGGACTGTAAAATGAGATCATTGTATATTACAGTTGATATAAGTAAAATAATTTTGTTTAATACTAAATTTCACCCAAAGTTAGGCTTGAGAGCTAATCAAGGTAGAGGATTACTGTTAAAATGATTATGATGAATGAGATGAGTGATATGAATGAAAGAGAAGGTAGTAAGAAGAAAAGATTATGAGGAACAACAACAATTTACTCTTGACTTGAAGAGGTTAAGAGTGTAGTGTTCAGGGAAGCACTCATGTAAGAGTCTGTTCCACAAAGTAGCAATTCTTGGGGGGAAAAAACTGAATGGAACTTTCTCCCTATATTTGGAATGGAGGAAATGAGGCTAATTCAACTCTGTGGAAATGGCTTGGCATATTCTACTTGTAAAAGTCTGAACTGGTAGAACTAAAGAATGAAGCTCATCTGAACATTTGCCATAGAAATAATGAGAGTTTAGTAATAAGCTTATACCATTGCATCTGTGGGAAAGAAGCTGCAGGGTGGAGAATAAAGCTTTTCCCTATGGGCAAAATGTTGCATGCCTATTGCTACTCTATTGCTATGTCTATGGCAAATGTTCAGAGAAACTACATTCCTTAGTTTCAACAGTTCAGATCTTTACAGCTAGGATCCTGCATATCATGTACATAGGGTTGAATCATCCTCATTCCTTTCAGTAAAAAGTAAAATTTTTCATCAGTAAAAAATAAGTTTCACACAAACAGCTTCTTCTATGGAACAGATCCCTAAGAGGATGCTTCCCTGATAACTTTTTCAAGTCTAGAGTCACCTTACATATCTTTCTAATTTGCACTTGCTTCCTCTTCTTATGTCCAGCTTTATGGCCATATCATGCTGAAACACCAGTTCACCTACAATCACCAAAGTTAAGCAATGTTGAGCCTGGTCAGTACCTAGATGGGTGCCCACTTGGGAACACAAGGTGCTGTAAGCTTGGATGTGTGGGTGGTGGAAAGGATAACAGCTCAGAATTGGAAAGCCAAGTTCTAGTCAGGTTTGTTATATGTACAGATACCCTCGGGAAAGATATGAATCCAGCTCTTCTTCCCCTAGCTATGGGTTAATTAGTAGGACTTGTATCAGTATATCATTATTATCTCCGTAAAACTGCTTACACTCTAAAAATATTTTCTGGCTTTAAATAAACTGCAAAAGATTGAAAACATGGAAAAAAAAATCAATCAATTCTCTTACAACCATACAACCTCATTCAGTAAGCTGCTACTGTGAGTGGCTCTCTTGTACTGTGTGAACATTTAGTTAAAAAAAGAAGTAAAAAAGATTGTAAACAATTTCAGACACTATTAAGGCTGGAAAGTGAAGATTGAGCAGCTCTAGCCCATGTGTGACAAGAAGCATCCACTTCTGGTTTAATCTGGCCCTTGTAAAGATATAGCATGGCAGAAGGAGTCAGGTACTTTCTGGAGTGATAGAATGAGCCAAAACAGCTCCAGCCCAGATATAGCAACAATACTCCATTTTTGGTCTGACTTGTAAAATGGTTAAACTATTATATTTATGCCTAATCTGAATCCTACTTGTGATTTTGACTTAATTTGGAAACATAAACAAAACTCCTTGCACAAAATAATACAGCAATATAAGCAATAAAGAGAAAAAATATTACAGGTAAATTGAAATTAAAAAATATATTACCCCCACTTCCGTTGAGCTCTCTTCACAAGTTTCAGCAATAAGCGATGATAGTTCATCAGTAGTAGTTGTTATTGTAATATTTGTGCAGTTGGTTACCATATTATCTTCCGTCAAACTTTCTTTTGTTGGTTCCGTTACAGCATCTTCCATTTCTGATATCGCTTCACAAGGCTCATCTTCCAGCACGGCTTCTGTTGGTGAAGATTGTGGTGAGGCTGACAAAGATGTTGCTTCTATTGATTTAATTTCTGACTCCATTTCTGCTATTGTTGGCGGCAATGATACCTCTCTTATTTCTGTTGCAGCTGCCATTATTTTGTCCTCTTCTTCAGCTTTAGATGATTCTGATTCCAACGTTGTTGCTGCTGCATCTTTCTCTTCATTCTCAACCTCTGCACCTCCATCTCTTTCCTTTTCTTCCAGCTCCCTGAACTCAGATTCATCCGGGATTGGGCTTGGTGGATCACTTTGCTCAAGATCCCCATCCTGGGTTTCACTGCCATCTGATGGCTCCAACATCACAGAATCCAGTGTGTCGGTCGTTGGGGAATGGATCATGGCTGCACTGACTGAATCCTGGTCAATGTTTAAGTGAGCAGTGTTGACAATGTCTGAAATGATGTCATCATCATCATCCAAACACACCGACTGCTCCATGGTCGGTTGAAGCCTGCAAAGAAAAGAAGTGATCAGAAATCAATTGTATGTGTGGTATCAAGGCAAGAGCAAAGAACATTCTCAAAGTTTTCCCATTGGAGAAAAGAACATTAAATAAATTAAATATAAGACAATAGTTTATTTTATACATCATAATTCTAACTTTATATTTTTCATTGGGTTGTCAGTGCAAAATTACATCAGATTTCACTTAAAAATCAAACTGCTGAATACTTTCAAGTAGGATACAGACTTACTGGCATCACATATTTAACTCAAATTTATTTGTAAAAATTATCAATTTTTGATTAGTATTTCTTTCATCTTATTTCTGTTTTTTTCTGTCACAATTCTCAGATCATCAGTCTATAAAAATTTAAATGATAATGTTTAATATAACAAATTCATCAAACCATATAATAATTATCAATGTGTATTTATTTATATATTTCCTGACCCATTTATAGTGGGAAGGGAGATAAATCAACTTTAGTAAATTTATGAGTAATTATTTTGTTAAATAATTTTAATAATCTATACAAATGAAATATTTATCTGCATTTAGACAAAATTAGTTTCCAAGCAAAATAAGCCATTTAATTAATCAGTTCTTTTATTCCTATGTTTCTTAGATTACAATCTCATTTATTCAAGCCTTTCATGTGAGGCAACGAGATACCTTTGTCTATTAAATGATCATCTTGCTTTAACTTGGTCTCTATCCTTCTGAAGATATTTCAAATTCAGTTATATTAAACACATAAAAACTTTTAACATGAAAAGACATTGAGAAAAAAGCAATTATATAATACCAGGAGTAATCAATTTCTAAAAAATATAAAGGGAAGGGATTAATTAAACAGTTCATTGGCCTCTATTTTAGTCGTGAATTCTTTATCTCCACTTTATTGAATCTCAGTACATTGTTTCGAGACTTTTGTTTGATTGCATCTCACTATTAAAATTTTCTAACAACTACCGTCATTTTTGACGAAATGGGTACAATAGATTTTAATAAATTCTGTATAAATCCAGAAAGATTTTGTTCAAATTAGCACCATTTTATTTTTCAAAAGAAATATATTGTAGCAAGTAAATAAAAAGCTTAAACAGGTAAAAAGGCCTGTGAAACCTATATGATTTTTGCTCAATCGACCTCCCAAAATCTGACCAAATGACTAATCATAGTGTATGTGGGGAGAGGGGGTGATTGCTTCCTTATCCATCAATTAGTTTATCAAATCTTGCTATAGAGTAACAACAAGAAATTTTGTCTGAATTTCTGTGATGAGGACTACAGTTGGACTAATATCCTCACTTTTGTTGTTATTATGACAATGTTTCGACCATTGTACATACACTCCAGCCTTTTTCAGATGTCTGTCAGTCCAGGTAACCTTTAGGGAGTTTTGAACTGAACCCTTTATTTAATTTAGTTAGGTAGATTGTTCTCCTTCTACTATCTATATCTTGGAATATTTCATCTTATTTAGTACTGCTCAGTTATTGTTCACTGTTTCCATTGAGTTTAAGTTTGTACTACCCAGCCCAGGGATTGAACTCACAATTACTATGCCACCAAATTCACAAGCCAAAGCATTAATACACTAGGCTATTGTTCCATGGGACAATAGCCTCATGGGAAATTCACTAAAGGTTACCTAGATCAACAGATACCTGAAAAAAAAAGCCAGAGGGTACAATGGCTGAAACATTGGAATAATAACAACAAAGATGAGGATATTAGTCTGAATGTAAATAATAAAAAAAATTTAAATAATAAATCAATAAGTCTGTAGCCTGACACTGTTATTAGTTGAATTTTGATATGAAATTTTAGTTAATTTTCAATCTATGATTAATATTTGCCACTAAATTAAGTGTATTGACAAGGAAGATCAGATTGAAAAAGAATTGTTGCATAAAAATAAGGTTTCTTTTTGCATTTTGAGGCTACATACTTATTAACAAAGTTATGTACAACAAAATGTCATAGAATTAAAAAAGAAATGTCAAAATATTTAACAGTGATATATATCAATTCAAATGGGAAAACTTATATAATATTTTTCATTTGAAAAAAAAAAAATGTCTGGATTTTCAAAAGTTGGACTTCAGTGAACCAAAGACAACATGCAGAAGCTACCAAAATTGGCAGAGTTTTACTTTGGCAATTTACCAAAACAAATCCAAAAGGTTCATTTCCAATTCAACTTTTAGGTCTCTTTAATGACTTTGGTTAATTTCGAATCCTACTGGTATTCATTTAATTGATAATGGTTTACATTTAATATAAAAATATAGGTAAAAAAGTGGAATTCTCTGTTTCTCTCTTGTGTGTGCGTATATATATATATATATATGGAGGAGTGGATGTGTATGGATGTATGTGTATATGTGTGTATATATATATATATATATGTGTATATATATATATATATGTATGTATGTATGTATATGTATGGGTATGTATGTACACGCCTATATGTATGTATGTGCATGTAAATATAAATATGTTGTTGTGTATGTGTGTATGTGCATGTGTTTTTGAACATAGAAATATAGGTCCTTGCTAGATTAGATAATCGTTACATTTGTTTTTTTATATGTTTATATTAGATTTGTAACCTGTAGTCGATATTACTTTTGTCAAATTTTCTTGATTACACAGCAGCCCTTCGGTTTTAGTCAATCGTCTCTCTCCCCCCACCCCCTTTTCTTTTCCTCTCCCTCTCTCATCTTCTGATCTTTAAGATTATATCGTCTATTGTGTGTGTATGTCACCACAAAATGCATCTTTTCCAGTATATCTTTAATGTATTAGACATCCGAGAATATTCATATTTCTCTCACTTAAACCATCTTTGACTCCCCTCTTTAAAACTTCTCACTGTTAAATTTTAATCTGCCTTCATCTTTAGACCTTCCTGTTCTTCTCTCGTCTGTTACCCCCCTATAGCTTTCATTTACTCTAACATTCGTCCCACACTCTCATACATACACTCTCACTAAATTTTGTTTTTTATTCCCAGAGTTGTTTTTTCTGTTTTCTTTTTGAATTTGTAGGTCTGATGATTTGGATCATGTTTACGATTCCAATGGAATAAATTATGAGCATAAAATAATATTGTTTAAGCCTTTTTATTATATCCTTACTCTGTCCTGGACAGTTCTACCTGGATTCTATCCTCTTGGAATTATTTTTTATACAAATATATATGTATGTGTATGTATGTATATTTTAGATATACGATTGCATATGTATGTGTATATTAACCACTAATATTATGAATATATATATATATATATATATATATATATATATATATATATATACACACATGTTCATTAAAAACGACTAACAAGGTACAGCAGTTAAGTTTTTCATTTTTCATGTATTCTTATAATTTTCTTCTTTTCTGGATGTAAATTATATAGAAATTGTCCAAATGTTTTGTATGTCCAATAATGACTAAAAGTATAGAAGAAAACACTTGGACATACAAAACATTTGGACAATTTCTATATAATTTACATCCAGAAAACAAAATTATGAGAACACATGAAAAATTAAATAAAAAAAAACTTAACTGTAGTACCTTGTCAGTCATTTTTAGTGAAACTTGTATAAAAGAGGTGTTGCTACCTAAATACATAATTATATATTTATCTATCTATCTATCTCTATATATAGTAACAAACAAAATTAAATGTTGACTTATCTGACCCTACTCTGAGTTTTGTAGAGATTACATCCACTCGTCAAGGGACTTGATTGTAAAATTGAATTTATTTACAGAAATAAGACATTACTTAATTTTCTCTAAAAAGATATTAAATTATGATATAAATTTATTTTAAACTTTTACTTTTTTTTTTAAACACATTGTATGATGAAAACCCATTTGAAATTCATTCAGATTAGACATCACTTGTTGACAGAATTTTTTCTGTGAAGTGGGGGTTGCAAAACACAATCTTTGTTATTGTTATCTATATACTGTTCAAATGAGAACATGAAAAAAAGGTTATTGAGATTGAAACTGGACCTGTTCAGTACAGTTTGGTCATTTGAACAATATACATTTTCATATGCATAAAATATATAAATAAACACCATAATGTAGACAATAATAAGATTCAAGCCTAATGAGATGATAACCAATCTAATTATTAAAGAGTTACTATTTTTTACCATCTTATCCACAGATTTTTATACAACAAAATGGTCTTCACCACTAGGTACTTTATCATCCAATTTGTGTATATATTGTATTTTTATTATCCAATTTGTCTCTATTTTTATTTTTAATGCTAAAATTCACCCAATACAAAGCTCAAGAGCCACTCAAACTAGTGTTACTGTTGAATTTAACTGCAATTATAAACAACTTTTTCATGTAAATCTTATATTAAATTGCTTGATGAAAATTTATAATCATGTCTAATTCTGATATATTAAAATACAATCTTTTAAGTGAATAACAATTTCAAAGAATAGGATTTGATGAAATTACTTCTTGGATTTGCAGGAATTAAAAGTAAAACCCCTACCACTGCATCTACAAGCAAACCACATGTAATGACAATGTTCACCCCCTGCAAAATGTGTTGAATCAACTACAAATAAAAACATATTAATAATGTCCTTTTCTCTCTTGGTACTAGCACTGCAAATTATTGCACAAACTGGACAAAATAATTAGTTTACTTTTCTTTTTCTGTCTTAATGTTAAAAACATTTTATATGAGGATAAATTATAAAGATCGATTTCAACCAAAAGCATTGCCCATTTTTTTCTCTTTCACAAGCTTTCCATATAAATACCTACTGTTGTCAGTTAAGTTTTTATTAATCTCAAACAGGATAATTACCACTTTTATATGCAATAATTTATAAGTTCACAGGTTTGCAAGCAAGTAACATGGCTGCTCATTAGCAAAACTAAACCAGGAATGTGATTTCATGACATTTTTATAGCCAAAAATCTACTTGCCCACCTAATCAATACCAGTTGATACCATAGAGTTGATAATCTTGTGAACTCCATAATCTTTTTAATAGCTGTATAGGATGACATACAGTTATGAATTCAGAGTTGTCCTTCTAGACTGGTTGCACACCATGGTTTGAGAGCCAAGTCTGCCTGCTATTTAATCCTTAAACTTGGGAGATAAGAGACAGATTCATACCTTTCCAAAGTGTATTTGTATGAAAATGAACACAATGAACTTGACTGGAATTCAAACTCAACCGCAAAGTGGTAGTTCTTGAGAAAAAGCTGAGTCGAACTTCCTCCTTATATTTGGTATACAGAGAAAATGAGGGTGATTTGACTCCATGGAAGTGATATGGCATGTCCTAGTTGTATATGTCTGAACCAAAGAATCAAATATCCAAAAAGGAATTGACATTGCACAGGATTTCTTTATGACAAAATTCAAGATAGGAAAACAGCCTACAGTGACAAGCCAAAGAAATGCACCACCAAAAAAAAAATATCAATTGGTTTAATCTTTACTGAGAAGCTGTAAATATTTAACAACATACTTTCAAGAGTAGTATCTGTGGTCATCCACGTTGTGTTGTGCTAATTTTTGCATTCACATTATCAAAGAATAAAGAGGAGGTACAGATCTGAATGCAGGGGAGATACTGAAAACAGGGTATGTGAAAGTTATAAACCAGTTGATCATCTCCACATACAAAATGTTTTCAAACATTTCACATGTGAAATTGACCAAAAAAAACAGATTGCATAAACTCTGGAGTCTTCAATATGACTTAAATATTAAAATGGGAAAAAATAAGTTTCGAGTAGGGTATGTCACAAAGAATGTATCAATGTAAAATTATCAAAGAACTTGAAATACTGAGGCACTTTGTCCAAGTTACTCAGAAGAAGCATGCCAATGTTGGGAGCATTTTAGACAAAGGAGATCAAAGAAATCTAGTCAGGTTAACAACATCCAATTAAACTATATTCTAATGAAAGAGAATATATTGGAAGAGCAGTTGGCACAAGAAATAATCCAACATGTACAAAAAAAGACTGTAAAATTCAGGGATTGGTATCCACATCAAAAACAATGGTACAAGTAAGTTAATAAGAAAGAAAGAATTGTTAAAATACCAAACAGCAAAAAGTACAAGTATCCACTGTGTCCAAGTCTGCACTGCTCAGCCCAGTGATTGAACTTATAACACATTAGTTTGTAAATTTGGTGACATAGTGAGTTCACTCCTTGGTTCAGGTAGTGTAGACTTGGACTCAATGGAAACAGGGCAAGCAATAACTAAGCAGTACTAAATACGAACAAGATGAAATATTCCTAAATATGATCAGTGAAATAAAAACACTCTAACTCTGTAGATTAAATAAAATGGTTCAGTTTGAAATTCCTTGAAGGTTACTTGGATTGACAAAGCACTTGATGAAGGCTGGAGAGTACAACAGCTGAAACATTGTGATAATAACAACAAAGATGAGGACAATACCCTGTTTTGTTCACTTTGTTCTAATGCCTTTGTAAAAGGCATGAACCTTTGTTCAGCTAGGAGTTAAATAGCAAAGCAGACTTTTCTTGCCTCGGTTGGCAGCCAGTCTAGGAGAAGGAAACATTTGAATTCAAACCTATAATTATCATCAAATCATCTTTGTGAGTTGTCTAGTGGTTCAGTTCTAAACTGAACTGTTGGGATCTAGTGTAGAAATTCCTGGGAGTATCTACTATATATAAATTTAATGCAACTTCTCTCTTCTAATGCCTTGTAATTTTGGCATTCCTTTTTCCATCACCACCAAACATTCTGATCTGTATCTCCTTTTATATTAATGTCAATGTGAATGCAACAAATTGCATCACAGTCCTGAATGTCCACTGTTGAATACTTACAGCACCTTAGTAAAAATTTGAGAAATTGAAGTTTTTCATCAAGGTGACTTATTTCTTTGGTCCACCATTGCATATTTACTGTGCAAACATCCTATACAAATTAACCAGTCTGGGTTCAACATCCACCTGTTCTTCTTATTGTCTGAGATTTAAAAGATAAATATAACCATTCAAGTTTGTTTTGGGCAAGCAACTCATATTACAGAAGATTCTTATCACTATCCAAGGGACCAAACAATTTTGATTGATGCTAATTCATTAAATAGTTTTTTTTAATATCACTTATTAAAAAAGAGCTCCCCCCAACCAACATACACACACACAATCCCATTCACCAACCTCAGAATAATGTGAAAACATGCCAAGAATAGCTGCCTGGTCCTGTCCACTTTATGCAATAATATCTAGAAACAACATTTCTTTAAACAAAAGTGATCACAGATTGCTAAAAAGAAAAATAATGTTTGTAGTTGGGTGAATAACAACAATGAATAAGTGTCAGTCTGTTAAAATTGCAGATGTATAAAAATGAAAATAAACAAGCAAAAAAAAAATTCACCACACAATGCTGTGACAAAGAATATATTTTTGTACATTCAGTTTATATTGTCTTTTCTTTTTTGTTATTTCATCTGATAATGCATCTTCTATGGCAGAACCAATTGTACCAGTGAATAGGATTCTAAAAGTGAAATTGATAGAATAACAGAATGAAGAAAAATATATTCCACGTTTATAATGGAATAAAAACATCACGGATTTCATGTATTCACACCAGAATTTTATGTGTCCTGTTTTGCTATCATCAATTTACCTGCTGACGATAAAATATGTTAGTAATTCTCTGTAAAACAGAATTAAGGATTTCTGTGATTTTTGTTTTTTTTGTTTAACAAAGAAAAAAAATAATTTTAATAAATATATATTTTTTATTTTGCTTCTTCAAAATGGAGTTTTTGTGAGAAAAGTATTCAAGTACACATACACTGGGATCTTCATGTGAAATAAAAAAAAATTGTTCAACTTTCCATTTCATGATTAATCTTCATTTACAATGCAATTTGAAATTAAGATAAATCATTAAAAATGCTGCTAAAATTTTATTTTCTTAAAAAAAATCAGAAAATTTCTTATTCATGAGAAAGTACTTAAAAGTTCTTGACCCAACTAACACCCCAAAATTTGACCAAACATTGAAATGTTTTAAAAATCTTTTGTTGGTCAGGTTTTTTTTTTTGTAAGTTGATGCTAAATGCTATAAAGATACTTGTTTTGTAATGGACCAATACAAAAATAATTAATAGATATTATCCTGTCACATATGAACTGTTATAAGTACTCAAGTCACACACACACACACACACACACACACACACACACACACACAGTCATCTACCCTCAAGAAAGTTGGAATTATTTTCGTTAGGTGCTGTATTGGTCCAATCATCACAGGATACCATTCTGTTTTTGTTATCAAAAAATGTTAGTTTGGTATAAGGCTATAATAGTGGAGCACTTAGTGAAGACTGAATTCACTGTGGGACAAGCATGTTAACCATCACATAACAAGAGACAGTCATAGTGTGCGCCTCAGATCCAAACTTATCATTAGATATATGGAGCATATAATGGTAGAGCACTGGTAGTGATGCATACTTACATTTGAAACTAAAAATTATACATTAAACCTCCTCAAAAGTGATTCAAGGCTTTCAAAGGTGATTAAAGGATTATACACAATAATTTTACAAATTGATACCAGTAAATTCAACATAGCAAATATATTCCACAATTAATAAAATCTCATACAACAGGAGGCAATACATAAGTTGGTAAAAATATATTAACTCAGTAATGAATAGAGTTAAATTAATTTGACAGCAAAAATACCTTTTAAATTCTTAATGTTAAAAATATATATTATAATAATAATCATGACTTAATTTTATTTCCTTTATGTTGTTTTAGAATAAAAAATTGGCAAAGTTAAAACATACCTGAAAAAAAACTGTCGGTCAAAAGTAGTTTTTCTTTTGACATTGCTATTACTGTATTACTCACTCAGCAACTTTTATTGTTTTAAAAAGCTATTTTTAGAATTTTAATGAAAACCAAATGTATGAAACGGGATTTATGCATTTTCTTTTTATGCAAGAATTAGCAAAAAAAGATATTAAACAATATTTATTAGATTGTTTATTTACAAGAATAATTTTATATGTACTAGTTTATAAAAATATGTGAGCCAACTACAATGCAATAAAGAAATTAAAATTAATTTTTTTTTATTCATAAGTTTATAATAATGTCTTTGAAAATTTGGATAAACAGATAATGAGTAATTGTAATTATGAATTTTGAAAAAGTGCATTTTCTGGACATTACACATTTTCTTCTCCAATTACTTTCTTCTTTTATTTTTCAAATAGTGTTTAATATTTTTGTTGTCAATTTTCAAGAAAAAAGAAAATATATAAATCCTGTTTCATGTTTGGGTTTCATCATAGCTTTTTAAAATAATAAAAATTCCAAAGGAAGTATACAGTGTCAAGAGAAAAACTGCCCTTTGACATGTTTATTTTTGCAAGTACGTTTGTTAAACTTTGTCAAGGAATTTATTTGACATTTTTACACAAATTAAAAAAGGTTTTAAAGTTTATGACATTCTGATTTGTAATCTGTGATTTTTTAAATGATACATAATCAGTTGTCAAATACAAATAAAAAAATTAAGAAAATGTTTGCTATTATTGATTATACAATACTGGCTCAAGCCAACTGAATTGTATTTAAAAGACAAAAATGATGACTGAAATTTTATTTATTAGAAAAAGAAGGAAAATTACCTGGATCTTAAAAAGACACCAACTCAAAAATAGCAACACTTCATATATGAAGTGAACTGGAACACTTTTCCCACAAATTGCTTCATATGAAAATAGCAAACTTTTCAAAAACAACAGGTAAAAAGTTTTAAAGATAAATAAATTCCTGGCTTTATGAGAAAAATATAACAAGGGAGATAATTGCAGTTTTGTTGTTGGATGTTAGATGATTTGGATATTTGCACTCATTTTGTGTTGGAGATCAAATTTGAATTCCTAAGTATATTCTCTTTTCAGGTGAGGGGAGGGTGCCTTGGCATTAAATTTTGTGGAATACAGGTAGGTTGTTTTTTTTAATTTCTTTTTTATACAGTACCTCCAAATACTTAGAACAGTAATTTTATATGTATGCGTCTTATAAGCAAAAACGAAAACAAAAAAGATTTTTATTGTTCATCAAGAGTTATATGGATCATTAAGCCCAGGAAAAGGTCAAAATTTGAAATTCCTCATTTTCGAGACTGCTACATCAAGTTAGCTTTCTAACATACAAATCTAAATAACTAAATGAGACCCAAAACAGTCATTACAAGCATATATGAACAAGGGACAAAAATTACCCAAGTGCTCTCAGCACTTCTCTTTTTACGCCTCAGGTGCCAGGTAATGAACCTCTCCCAAAGAAGCAGTATTGCCAGGGGGAGCGGGGAATAGCCCCCAGAGTCCAAGCATATAATATTAAATTCACCACCCACCAGGCCAAGCTATATCTTTCTGTTCTTAAGAAAATAAAAGTTTTTTACAATATTTGTCTATGAAAGATATACCATAATTCTCCATGTATAATATGCCTTCATCCATAATATGCACCCCTAAAATTGTGCTGAAAGTGTGAGAAAGTGCTTCTATTCACATATAAAACACACGCCTTTTTTGGTAATCACACCCTATAAATTGTATCTCTCCAATTTCATTACGGTCAGTGTTTTCTACTCTTATTAAAAGAAAATGGTTTTAAACATAGAATATTATTCTAATTTAGTTTTCTGATAATTCTAATTATATTTTACATTTGTAAGTATTGTTAGGTATATATGATTGTATTTGACATCCTTATGGGGTTGCAATTGCCAAATGTTACTGTTGTATGTTAGTGGTGAGCAGTCATTTCGCAACTGAAACCGACCTATGAAATGGCAATTTTTTAAAAGATTTTTTTGTAGCTGTTCATAATATGCACGCCTAAATTTGCTTATTTTTTTTAGAAAGAAATGCATATTATACATAGGGAATTACGGTAAGGGTTATATCAGACGAATAGTGGGTAATTGAATGACAAAATGGACAGAAAACTCCTAAGTAACAGGTTTTGTGCCTAGAAGGAACTTCTTTGGACTAATAATGGTTTTTATTGATTGATATTCTTGTATATAGAGGAGTGGGAGGAGAAATATAACAAACACCAGTTACAATTTTATGCTGAAAACGCTATGATATTTAGCTACCCCCCCACGAGGTTTACATATGGCACAAGGCCAGGTTTAACGTGGTATTTTGAGCCCGTAGGCTTGGCCCAAAATATTCCCTCTTTGAACCCGCATAAACGGGATCAGGGGCAGTCAACCACCCCGAACAAGACTCTGCCCTTCGGCAGAGCCTTGTCCGAGTTCCTCTCTACTCAAAAGCAGAGAGTTAGAGTGTTGGCATGCTGAAAACACTATAGATACAGGGACGCTTTGCTTTAAATGTCTAACTTCTTGTTTAAGCAGATGCATAACCCAGCTGATCTTATACAATGTGGGACATTTACAAACAACAGTGATAAAAAGAAAAGGAACAGAAAGCTGAATAGTAATGGTAATATTAACAATTTGTCAGGAAAATAGGTTTCTCAAGTTCACTGTTATCGTTCTTTCCAGTATTGATGGGGGTTTCCTTTCTAACCTTTTGTTTAGAGTAGAATGGAATATCAATATCTTGATGATTATTTTCTC
The DNA here is from genome assembly GCA_963932145.1 of Acanthosepion lycidas. NCBI lineage: Eukaryota > Metazoa > Mollusca > Cephalopoda > Sepiida > Sepiidae > Acanthosepion > Acanthosepion lycidas. The sequence goes on along the minus strand of OZ010593.1, from coordinate 95,626,263 downwards.
TTAAGAATTACATGTACTATCCTTTCAGCTGTTTCCGAAAGTCCTCAAGTAATGCAGTTTCTGTTGATAGTTCTTGTGATTCTGTCATGCCAGTCCACAAAGTTCAAAGAAGGATGATCCTTTTAAGACCTACAGGATTCATTCACTCAAAGCCATTTTTAGACATTGATCATAGAAAAAACGGTGGTATATAACTGGGAGTTTAGGTATTTCTAAACAAGTTTGGTGCCCTGTCTGACATCAAACTAAAAGCTTTGATTTGACAAGATAATTTAAATACAAGACTCAAATTTTTAAGTTAATGTTTTGATTTTGTAGCAATTTGCAGTGTTAGCCTTCAACTAACTTATGCATCTAGATAAACTAGATGTCAAAAAACTTTTAAAATTAAAATTAAAAGCTAAGTGTCCCTGTATTTTTAACATTTTCAATCTAAATTTATAACCAGAATTTATTGCATCTCCATCCCATGTATGTAAGGCTGACTCTATTGATAAAACTACGCTGAAGAAATTGCTTTTAAGGACAAAATGCGTTATTTAGATGTTTTTTCATTAGTCATTTGATTACCCAACATTTGTCTATAAGCTCTACATGAGCTGTCAATTTTGTGAAGAAGTATGCTTGGTAATGTAAGGTTGATCAAAGTGGAATGGATATGTTTTGGGAAGAGGGGCACTTTTCAAAAGTACATACTCTAACCTCTTATTCATGAAGAAGAATGACTTTGAGCAAAAATTTTCAACTTTAAGTTTAATAAGTATCTGTTCCTCAACTTAAAGATAGCCAGAGAATACACAAACAAATTTCTCCCAACATGAGTGAAATAATCCAAACAAATATTCTTCATTTCTAAAGAATTACCATAAAATGTAGAATGGATTTCCTGTTGCAAATTTGGTAGCAGAAAGTAAATGGAATATCAAGCAAAATAGTTTCACTTTCACTTTGAAGAAACAGATATGCAGTAGCATTAAAAAAAAAAAAAAAGAAGATACCACATCTATCCTGAGAGCAGAGTGCAAGTCAAAAGGAGAAGGAAGATCTTGAGGTTCTGAAAATCAGTCAAGAAGGGCTACAAATAAGAAAAGATATTTAAAAAAGATAAACATTTTCTTGGGAGTTGATCATGTCATAAAACAAGTTCTAAGTTTGAAGAAATTATCATAACATTATAAATACATAATTTTTAGTAGTTTTCAACCTCAGCTTAAAAATGTAACAAAGTTATAATCAGTAATATTACATTGTTACCAATTATGAGTAAAATTACAATCTATATACAATAGAAATAAAGGGTGCTTTAAAAATAAATATTTCAGATATTATTGTTGTGTATAAATATTGGTCAAATAAAGTTTTAAGATATTGAAGGAGAAACATATCTATCAATATTTTTATTGGTTAAAATAAAATAATTTCCTTGTGTCACAGGCAACAATACATTTCTTTTTACAGTCCAGGAGTTAATAAAAAGGATCAAAGTAGAAGAATACTGTTTACTTCTATTCAAATCAATAGGAATTAAAGGTAAATATCACAGACAATATTTCCCAAACTCCAACCTATAGGACACACCCATTAAAGGAAAAAAAGAATGGAATTGTAAAATATCAAATTATGTCCACTGTATTGGTATTATGAATGGGTTACTCAGCACCAAAGACTTAACCTGCTCTCCTGGGGAGGGGAGTATCAGAATGGTGTGAAAAAAAAAAAAAACCTCCTATAAATGTGTATCATATGTCCTGTTAAGTATAACAGATATCAATACAAAAATGACAATTCAACAGAATTTTTTTTTTTAATAAAGCATGAAATTGTTTTTTAAAACAATTCACTGAAAAGAAGTGCATATGATGTATTGGTTTATTTTGTTTTATGATATATGAATCTCAGTGGGTTATTTAATGCTGACAAGATTTTTAGGATAGGTTCATATGAATAGAATATGTATTCTTTGTAAGAAATCATTTTGCATATTGAGCTTCATTGACATATGTTTGTAAAGAGGGTTTTTGTCGAGAGTCAAATGTGTTTCTGATATTTTTACTATAATAATCTAATTTTATACCTTCATTTGACACCAGTTTGGGGGGTTAACTATTTGCCCATAGCTGGAACCCTAACAGGTACTACCACCTTGGGTCAGGGTGGCGCATATGGCGTAATGGTTATCAATGTGAAAAGTAGAATCAGCAGACAGAGTTCCAATTCCAACCTTGTCTGTTGTGTTCACCTTCACACTAATGTTTTTGGAAGAGGCATAGAACTATCTATTCTACATCAGCTATGGCTTAAATAGCAGGGTAGATTTAGCTCTCTAGCCTTGGTGGCAACCAGCCTAGGAGAGGGACTACACTGAATCAAAAACTGTGGCAAAGGTAACAGGAATGCTCTCCACTATCTTTCCCAAGAAGACATGGTTATTCAATCTATAGAAAGCCATAATCACAGTCTAAAAAGATATAGCATGTAAAAAAAATGAAAAAAGAAAAAAAAATGAAAAAATCACAGAAAAAGATCAAGCCTGTTTGTTCAATTACTGCTTTGCAGATCAAAAACATTACTATTTTTCATTAAAAATTGATGGTGACTAAATTAAAAAAAAAAGAGGAAATTTTGAGAGTTTGTAATATTCTACAATAAGAAATTAGTTTAAAATATATAATGCTTGACTGTTTTTGAAGGTAAGAATTCCAAACATTGGTTAAATCTGTTGTAAATTTCATCAACTTCTATGAAATATTAGGTTGGTGCAAAAATAATGGCGTTTTTTGACGTTATTTTTTCACCAACCTAATAAATAAAGCTACATATTTTGTCAATACAGCAATTCCTTACTTAATGACTTACATGTTTAACAATCCCGAACTTACAATAAGCTATAAAATCTCATAAAATCATTTTTTTTTAAAAATCCAACCTGTCAATATTGTACATTGTACATAAACTTTTATCAGAAAAATTTTGTCTTTAATAAAAAAAGAATCCAAATAAATAAAATGAATAAAAAAGGTGAAAAATAAATAAAAAATTACTTGTATTTACAGTAGGCAAACTGAAGTAAAGTACAAAATATAGAATTGATTTTCAAATTTGTTTATTACGTTTACTGTGCAGTACGCTATAGTGAATAACCATTTAGAAATAAATTAGAAATGTTACAAATGGTTAAAAAATGATATTAAAGCTATGAAGCTGGCTGGCACAAACCTATTACACCTACAGTATGTGTGAAATAGCAGTCAGTTATAACTTTTCACTTAGCAACCAGCTTGTTTAGCCCAGTCATTAAGTGAGGAATGGTTGTATTTCAACAGAGATTTATCCGCTGAAAAATTTCACAGATCTTGTGCAAAACTTAGTTGATGATTTACTAAAAATACATGATTCTATTTGATTGTAACATCAGTAATTATTCTTGATGTGATATGGTATTAAGATTAAGCCTCCATTCTATTACAGTATGCTTTATTTTTAAAATCTGGATTGTGGAAGGAAATGTATTGTTGGAATGATGAAAAAACATAACCACAAATATTTTTCAACAAAATCTGTTTTGTCAATGTATTTAAACCATTAGTGTGCACTGTCCCAGTAGTAGAGCAAATTTTAAAACATATGTCTGGCCTCTAAAAGGTTAAGTAACATCACTTCTCCATTAATTATATAAATCAAACATAATACAGTAAAAATTTCAGATCAAAACTCAGTAAATAATTATAAGCTTATTGATGCATAACGTCAACTAAAAATAATAATAATGTGTCTATAATGACATTCAGAACATTATTTACAAAAAACAAATGGTTACTGCTTCTACAAATTTTGAATTATAATGACACAAGGCTTTATATTTACAATGGAAAATGTTTACTTTTTTAACAGACTCTTAATATGTGTGAGTAGTTATAACACATATTAGTGGGGAAAGTAAAATTGGAGAACCGAGTTCCAAAGTCAGATTGGTAGGTTGCCTTTACTTTCACATTAATGCCCTTTGGAAAGGCATGAATCTGTCACTTTCCCCTCTCCACAGTTATGGATTAAATAGCAGGGTAGACTAGGCTCTTTAACCTTGAGTGCAACCAGTCTATGAGAAACTTTGAATTTCAAACTGTGAAGACAACAGGAAACCACTCCACTAATTTTTCAAGAACTCATGACAATTCACACATAAAGAAAAAGAATCTGTGGAGAGCCATGATCGCTTATGTTCTGAAAGTACATGATATTTAAAAATTTTTTTTTGAAGTATCAAGTTAGCAAATACATTTTAATTCATTATTATACATTGATTGACATAGACTAGTATCCTTATCTTGGTTGTTATGATCACAGCCATTGTACTTTCAAGATTTCTTCAGATGTCTGTCGTAATTGGTAACCTCTTAAGAATTTTGAAATAAATCCTTTATTCAAGGGTTTGGTTCAAAATTCCCAGGCACCTGAAGAAAGCTAGAAGTTACAACATTCAAAATGTTGTGATAGTAACAATCAAGATGAGGATACTAGTTTCAATAAATCAGTATATAATAATAATTCCTCATTTCAAAAATTGAGACAAAACATTTTTAATGACTTTTGTTTTTACCAACAATTTTTCTACTTTAGGTATTGTTCATATTTTTAACATGATGGGTTTAAAGAACTAGTTAAAATTCAAAACCTTCAACTTTTTTATTCTAGCAAAAAGACTGTATTAAATGGAGATAATACCCTTTTTAAGATTTGTAATGAATATGATATGGGATTTATTCAGGGAATTAGATTAAACATTGAATGTGACAATGGCTAATGAAATGATGAGTGCATATATTTTAAGGTAGATGTCAAACATTAGAGTTGATGCAATGAGGAAATCATTGAAATTCTTCCACAAAAAAGTTATCTTTGTATATACTAAATTTTAATTTAGTATTGTTAGTCTTATTAGATTGATTGATGCATTTTTTATGGCTTTTGAAGGTTATTTAAAGACAGAAAATATTTTTAGATTGTAAGAATTTGTTGAAGATACAACTCCTACTAATTAACCCATAGATAGCAGCAAGAGAGCTGGATCCCTACCCACTTTCCCAAAGGGGGTATTTGCATGTAGGTGAATATAACAAACCTGACTGGAATTGGAACTCAGCTCACAGATTTCCAACTCCGAGCCATTATCCATTACACCACCCATACACCATAGCTTACAACACAGGCTGTCCCCATATGGTCACCCAGCTAGGTACTGATCAGGTTCAGCATTGCTTAACTTTGGTGATCATATGAGAACTGGTGTATCAACATGATATAGCTGTAGTCTTATTAGAAGTTAGATTTTAAAGAGTAAAATTTAAGCAAAAATTGATCAATAATTAATAATTAATTCATACTAAGGCTATTAAAATGTACTCCATTTGAAAGTAACTATTTCAAAAAAGTATTGAGTATCATTAAGTTTAGAGTTTCAAACGATTTCTGCATACCAAGTACTGACTTACCTCTGTTACATTCTCCTTAATTTTTTTAACTGGTATCACATTCCGAGCCAATATATACAACCTAAGTGTTGAATCATTATAGAAACATTGCAAAAAGAATTTAATCTTGTTACCAGTATTTTTAATTACAATTTGGATATTTTTTATGAATAACTTTTTAACCATTGAAACAAAAACTTCCAAATTCTTACATTGATGAGAACAATCAGACACATTTCAATATTTATTATTATGTGTTATTTATACAACCTATTTAAAATTTTGGAATATTTTAATCTCATGCTGAAAGTTTTGAAACATTCCAAAAGCATATATGCATCCTCACAAGTCAGCAACTGATAGACAAAGTGAAAATTGAAAACCCTTAGAAATCTAATAAACTTGTTTTCACTCTTTGATACCAGTTGTAGCAAATCCTTAAAACTATCTTCACACATTATAGTTTTGAGTGCCTGGAAAAAGAAATAGAGAATAACCAAAACATAGGTGAATGGATAACATGATTCTGTGGCAGGTATTAAATAAGCTTAGTAAGATTGTAATAATTGGCAGGGAACATGTCATGTTAATCTGGAATCTGCCACTGACAGAGACAGCAATTGACAATGATTTTTAATTTTCAACCAATTTTTTTTATCATGCTGATAAAAACATTGCATCAGATAATGTGTTTATGACTAGGACCATGTGACAGATATATAAACGATAAACGACATAATTATTCCTTATCCATTTTCTTTCTGCAATGAGAAGTCAACTTTTCTTGAGATGCTTTCCAAGAAAACCTACTTTTGCTATCTGCATAAAACTATATTAAATACCAACTCAATTCTTCTTTCTGGCCCTGCATGTATCTTCAGCTACATATTTCATTAAAAAATTCAACAGTTTTTTTAAATAATTTTGTTTGTGATAACTTTCAATTTTATCATAATTTGATCTTAGCACAAGCAAGACATGTATTTTCTTCCAATGGAACTTTACTGAAATATATTGAAATGTCTGAATTTTAAATAATCTGTACCTGACTGCCAAAGAAGATTTTGATGAACATTTGATTTGTATTCTTGAGAGTTTCTCTGGTGTAATACTCTTGCTTGAAAACCTTAGTTGTGTTGGAATATATTATATATATTAAGCTAATAAGTGTTATTGCTAAAATTAAAATTATATATATATATATATAATATACATAATGTGTGACGTCATTTGTTTACATCTGATATGCCATGAGCAGTTATGAATGTACGTGAGAGATTCATGGAAAATTGAAGTTTATAAGCAGTAAATTTGACCATGCCAACCAAACAATCCTTTGTGGCCAAGCAGTAAGGCACGTCAGTTTATATGACGGTTCCGTATAGGATACAGGTTCGAATCCTGTCAAAGGACGAATATTTTCTATGAAAATTTCTTGGACATTCAGGCCAGTAAATGTTATTTAATACTGTTTATTATAAACAGAGCATTTACTTAAATAGTTATATCTATAAAAAGAATGTCAAACATAAAAATATCTTTATATATATATATAAAATCAAAGTACTTATCTCTTTTAGTCTTTTTGGCATTTAAAGAAAAATAATCTTTATTCATGTAAAAATGATTTTTTTTACTGTTGTTCACTCAATAAAATGCCAAAGTGCCTCTCAAGGTAGAGGGTTACTAAATGGGGATTTAAGACTGTATAAGGGTTGCATATTATGAGGAGATGTAGGACTGATAACGGTCAACGTCCAACTTGAAGAGGTTAAGATTGTAGTTATAACGGAAGCATCCTCTTGGAAATCTGTTCCATATATTGCATCAGTTCTTTCAAATAAATGGAGAATTTCGCTGTAACCTTTGAAAACTTTTCTTAAATCTCTCATTTTTTTTAGTACAAATTTTTTGTTGTTGGGGAAACATTAAAATCATAAACGTGGTTATCACAGACTTTTATTTCATTGATCATGAATTAACAGCAAAAACTATATCAATCAGAAAGCAACACATCCCTAATATTTTTTTAAAAAATGAAGAAGTCAAAGTAATACTAGCCAAGAATTATTCCCATCTCATATGAAAGAATATATGTCGACGGAAAATATTCCCAGAAAATAAAACAAAATAAAAACTATTTTTCCCAGTTTCTGAGAGTTTATTAACCTCAAATATCTTCCATAAATTGAAATAGATCCCTGGTTATTTTTTTTTTTTTCAAAAGCAGGACTTTTCAAATCCGAAGAATATTGATTGGGGTTAATTTAAAAAAAAAAAAAAGGTATTAAAAGAGGAATAACAGTGACTATTATATCAGTGTTGGGAATGCAAAAATCGTTTGAAAAGCGAAAATTAACAATAGTCCATCCATATTTTTCGCAAGCTTTCTTCAATGCTGTAAGAAAATGAATGAATGAACCTTTATCAATAAAATTCCACAGAGCAAAAGCCACAAAAACAATTTCGTCATTCAGTTTCATGGAAAAATCATCAAATGAGAAAGTACTAATAATTCAGTCACATGACACACTGAGTGTAATTATTTAATAATGTAAATATTGTAATAAACAGAAACTACTGTATTGAGGACAAGAAATTGGAAATTAGATACCCTAGCTAAGGCGAATTCGGTCAAATTCCAAGAATGCATATTTCAAAGGTAAAGAATAAAGATTCAGTAGAGTAAAAAATGCATATTGATTGATTTATAGAAAAATACCTTTTTTTTTCTTGACTTCTTATGAACTTTTATTCAATGAACATGGCATATTCTTTGAGAGAACTTTAGTTTATGGAGCGCGATTTACAATTGTAGTTTAATGAATAAAAAATGCTAAAATAAACCCTTTGTGATAGTTTTATTATAAAATTAGCGTGTCTTTTTTGTGGTGTTATAAAATGCCCATAATTTTCTAAAAAGATCAAAAAAAATAAAATACTTATTTTTCACCTCTGTCAAAGTAAAAAATAGGAACTGAAATCATTTAATGTTATTTACAAACAACAGTTAACTAACAACTCCAAGAAAAAACACTTTAACTTTATAAAATAATAAAAAAAGACTTATATTTCTTTCTTTTTTTTTTTTAGCTTCTGTAGTTAAAATTATTTACCTAGATTAATTTGCATAAGGGCGGATGAAAAAATAAGGGTTTCATTTGTTTTTTTTTTTAGCAGTATGAGCATTCGATGTCGTAAAGTCGGACAAACCGTTCCGGCATATACAGGGTGCGGTAGAAATACCTGTCTCTCACATAATGATAAAACAGTGGGAGGTATTTCTGTTGCACCCTTTAAAGTGACCCCCTCCCCCCATAAAGGTACTTCAATCACTATCACTATGTGTAAGAAGAAACTTTCAATTTCTGAACAATGAATAAAGTTGCAAAGAAAAAAAATTATCATAAGAGAAAAACTATACCAGAAAAACAAAACCTTTTTTTTTTTACTATTATTTAAAAAAAGTTTGGAATTCAGTTTTAACTTTTGCTTTTATATCTAAAAAAAAAAAAAAAAAATGATAATATTAATAATCACAGAACGTATACAATTAATTACTAAAAAATAAATAACTTATACGTATATACGTCCTATGAATTTAAAATCATTCACATTTTTCCAGACATGACAATTAAAAAAGTTAAAACTAAATTCCATACCGTGGAGAAGGCGACGGGTGACTACTCCGCTATTTTTTCCCAATAATGCACGGAAATTTATAGATGATAAATAAAATCTGTGGAGAGTCGTGATTGCTTTTTTCATGACGGGACATGACATTAAACAAAAAACAACCTTGTTTTCAGTCTCTCTTTTCATAACATTCATTAACAATTTTTAGTTTTAAATCTTTATTAAAATATTTCATCATAAAAAGATGAATGTCAACTAAGGTTAAAGTAAGTTTGAAGAATATACGGAAAACGGGCCGATTAGAAAAAATTTCTTATTGTAATAATAAAATAGAAAAATAACGTAAAAATGTTAAAAAAAATTAAAAAATGCAATAAGAAAATTTTCAATCGCGTTTTTAGTGTTAAGAAAAGCTAAAAATGATATTTTAGAACAAATATATTTAAATTTAAAACCACTTCAGAATGATAAGTATTTAAAAATTATATATTCAATTATAAATGAAATTAATTTTAAAAGATTGTTAGTTCTTTTCTACCTAAAGTGAAAATATTGACAAGAAAAAAAAGGGAGTTCAGCATCGCTTTCATTTTATATTCGATTGTCGCTAAACCTACTTTATTTACATAGGATAAAATTAGATTTTAAGAAAAAAAATACCATATATACATTACTTTAACACACACTAAATAAGAATATACCTTTCAGGGTCCGTTATAAACTGAAAAAAGAAGCTAAAAACACGTCAAATATTGATAACTGACCACCATTACACCCTCTAACTACCGTAAAGCAAACTTTGGTTCCTCCTACTTTTTTCTAACGTTAACCTTTACTCTCACCGTTACTATCTGCGATAACTTTTGCGACTCTCAAATCTCCTGATTAGACTATTTAATTTCTTTTCAAAATTAATTAACATAACTCTGTTATTTTTTTAGTTCTAAAAACTGAATCCAGAATATTCTAAGAAAAGTAAGTTATATTGTTTTCGACAGCCGTCAGTGGTCCTGTTGTATATAGCTGACGACACGAAGCCATGGAGGACGAAGCGCCTGTTATTTACGGTCTTGAATTTCCCGTAATACAAAATTACCGTTTCTTTACTGTTATAAAATAGGTATTGCGAGGAAGTACACTGTACTTTTCGTTTCTTGAGTTTCAGTGCTGCAAGTAAAGTTTTTTTTTTGTTTTTTAAATTGACAATTTGAAGGGTATTTTAGATATTCAAGAGGAGTTAACTCAAATTGTCTATTATAAACTAGTTTTTAAAAAATTACAAAAAAAATTGATAATAAATATCCAAAATTTGCGGAGAAAAATTTAAAATAGAATCAAAACTAAGTATAATTTTAATATGGTGTAAGATTGATAAAGATATATTTTATTGACTAAAGATATAGAAAATGTATTTCGAATATTTTCCCATCTTCTTTATTTTTCCAGACATTTTATGGTATTGTAAACAATGAACCTTCGACCAAAGTTGCATACTAAAACATAAAAACAATATATACAACCCACTCAACCTCTTTTTAATATATTTTTAAAACTATTTAATAAACATTTTGTTTTGATCGATATGTTTAGACTTTATGAACTGAAACAATAAATTTCAATTGCATTACGAAAGAATGCAATTGACATTTAAGGTTGCAAAACTTAAACACCTAAAAGCAATCAAAAACGAAGAGAAATAGTTTGAGGATTTTTAAAATTAAAATGACTAAAAAAATCTGCTTTCAAATTTTCTTGTGCACTTTTTTTAGTTCTCTATTTTTGTACCATTCGAACCGTCATTATTTGTTTTAAAATGTGGCTAAAATTTTTAAGAAGCATCCTTTGGCACTTGTAATATGAGGCATGAAAAAAATGTTGTTGTTAAGGCATAAGTTTTTGTTTTTAACGGAAATCTGTAAAGCAAAAGATGATGAATCGTTAGCAACCCGAGGAAGATCGACCTACGTTTACGATCTGTGACATTTACACTGTACACAAGGAAGAGAATGTGCTGAGACAAAAAACTAAACACCTAAAATTATGATCTGTGACTGGTACCAAAGGTCGGTGTTCGAGTCCAAGTTGAAACTAAAATTTCGAATACTGATTTTCTTGGCAAACAGAGACTGGCCAATTTCAACTTCCATCCTCATTCAGTTTCGAAAAAAACAGCTATTTTATCTCCTTTTTTTTTTTTTTTTTTCACAACCACTAACTAAAAAATAAAAATACTAAAAAAAAAAAACAAATGCACACACGACACGGCCAATATCGTAAATGTTGATGAAATTAGCGGCTTTAGCCGTTTCCATAAAAATAATAGTATTCAATATTCATTGACTGCTGAACATTGCATTTCCAACGCGAAATTTATAAAATATTTTTCTTGAAACAGTTTTTTCAGGAAATTAAAATTTTTAAGTCCATTAGCGGCTAGCCTTTTCTAATAATGACAGGAAGAAGTTTCCTTCCTTACTTCCAAACTACTCTTAAAAAATGTTAAATTCATTAATCTCACATTATTTGTTTCTTAAGATATGTAAATTAAATTTAATAATAATAACAACAACAAAAAATGTCCAAAGGAACCTTAACTTTTGAAATTAAATTTTTACATTTCACAATTAAGTTAAGTTAAGTACAAACAACATACACGCCTTGTTTCTTTTCTCTGACAAATAAAAATCAACGTTAACTCAAACTGTATTTTTGCATTGGATGATTTAAATGTGAAACTTGTTAATTAATTACAAAAAAAAAATAAATAAATAAACTGCTTGGTAATCTGTATGATTAACAAACAAAAATTGTCATTTTTTAAAAATATAGTTTGATGCTTTTGCATCATGCTCAAACAAAACATTATTTATTATTTTATTTTTATTAAAGTTTTAGTTTATTTACTTTTTATTATTTTTTGTTTTTAAATATAGTCTTTTTTATTTTTGATAATTCTGAGCAGTCATTGTCATTTAACAAATTCAAAACAAAGTCTATTTTTTTTTTTGCTGTTATTTTTTATTTTTACAGTGTTTCAGCCAGTTCATTCTAATGACCTTCTTCGGGTATATTATCTGTATGAAAAGAGATGGCCGCTTTTCCTGTCTGTTATTTATTTATTTTATTTATTTTTTTTTTGCTTTTCACTACTGAAAAAAAGAAATTGTTTCTTTCTATATGGATAGCACATCTGAAGGAGTTCATATAATGAACGTGCCGAAACATTGTGGAAACAAGAAATTAAAAAATAATGAGTTAACTTAAAATGTCTGAAAATAACTTTGAATTTTTTTTCTTGGGCGGGGGGAAGTAATAATAAATTTATAACTGATTTCTTCATTTTAATTTTTTTATTAACGTTTTACAATTGGCAAGCCCAAATAATTTTATTATTTTATTTTCTGATACATACAGATTTTGTTTTTATTCTTCAGGCTCGTGCTCTCACTGCTCAGACTGCCGAGACAGAGAATATACGATTCTTGGTTGGAACTCAGAGTCTTCGAGCTGAAAATCAAGTAATTCTGTTTTGAGGTTTCTTTTTTTGTTTTCAATTTTTTTCATTCATCTTGTTGTGTTAAGTTTTGGGTCATTGTTTGAGGGTGAGAAGGTATCATGTGTTGATGAACAAAAACTATATGTGTTACTCTGTTGAGAAAACAAACAAGAGAATGAATAAAAAATGAGATAGAATTTTTTTGTTCTATTTGAACTATTAATATAGAGAATGTTCAAGAATAGTACCTGAAAGAAAGTGTAAAGTCAAGGAATGTTCTTATGATAGTCCTTGTAAAAAGGAAGGAATGGATATGGTTGTGTGGTGAGTGTGAAATAATAATAACTCCCTTTACCTACTCCTTTCAAATTCGGGCAAGCTGAGGAAAAAGATGAAACAAATTCGCAAGCTTATGTAAAATTTTCTTTAGACCAATGAAAACCTTGTTTTCACAGGAATTAGCTGTTGAGCTGAGAAAAAGGAAATAATAGTCTATGCGAAATCCTTTTTGATATAAAATAAGGAAAAAAATTAAAACAAGAGTGTCTCAAATCATGTGAAAAATTTAATTTCTGTTCATGTGTTCAGCATTCAGATTTTCGCCATTGTCAAATTACTTACTAATTATATTATCAGCCTTAACCAAGCATTTGGCACTTCAAAGAACTTCATTTCAACAATCTAAGATGGATAAGTATTTTAAACTATCTCTCTTCATCTGCTTTTGAACATATGCAACTGTATATCTGTGAATAACAAACTCTCTTACTTTTGTTTTAAACATTTTTGAATATTATTTTGTGTCAGATCATTTCATCTGTTGTATGAACATTTCCTTTTCATGACAAGTCAATGAAACTACAAATTTTAAAAATTTCTGATTTATTTTCCTGAGATGAGCTATTGACATAACTTTAGGCCTGTAAATTTATAAATGAATTCCTTATCTTGTTTTGTTAAAATTAACTGTGTGTTTCCTTGTCATCTTTGTTTCCATTAACTTTCTTGGCATGGGTAAACCAACTGTTCATTTTAACTCATGCCACTATAGTTGAACTCGTTGGTAGGTAAGATGTTTTATTTATGTGAATCTGTTCTTGGGGTACTAAGTTTCACATCCTACTTTGAACCCAGCATGGTATGAAAGAAAGATAGCCTTTTGAGATCCACACTATACATGCATTTCTTTTATGCATTCCCAAAAGCTGAAAGAGGGTTGCTGCTGCTGATAGGGTTTTCAATGCATACATGTCTGGCAAAACCAGGTGTAGTGTCTGCTACAATCTCAAAGATACAAAAATAAACAATTCAGCAAGCATACAACAACTTAAAAAACTGAATTCCATATTCCCTCACCCCAGCAAAAAAAAAAAAAAACATAATCTAAATGACAGAATAAACTTTGTCTCCCTAATTGCTTTGTTAATCATTTTCCTAATTATTTCCCCAGTTTCTCATTTCTTAGTTTATTTTTTGTATTTTTTTTGCAATATTGTCTTCAGATTCATCATATAGATTTTGATGATGAGAATAATGTGATCAACAAAAATGTGTTCCTGCATCGGGAAGGTGAAATTTGGTACATCAGTGCCTCCACCATGGACAAAGACGTCCTGGCCACCTGCTATAATAAGAGTAAGATTTTATTTACCTTTATTTTTACCATTTTGTTTACTGTTTTTCACTCTGCTCACCAAGCCTGGCATTTACTGTTTTTGTCTCACCAAAGCACACAGTCTCTCCCCGTCTCTCATCTCCCCCCCTCTCTCTCTCATTTTAGTATCAGGCCTTTTCTTTTGGATGCTTGTTTCCTTTGCTTTCATTCAGATACGATTTCTCTCAAGTAGACACCAAATAGAGACATCTTAATCAATGACATCAAAATGCACAATGAGCATGAAAGAGATATTTTTGCTTGAAATGCATGGTGTGTTGTTGGTGATAATTAAGATAATTAATAGCAGTATTTCTCTTAGTTGATTATTTTTGTCTTAAAAATAATCATATTGCATTTTAATGAGAGTAGAGAAATATTTCAGCAAAGATCTAAGTTTCAAAAGAACATATACTTTACTATGTTTTTCTTGTGACATTACAATCTGCAAGGCATCAGAATTTGGAAAATTATTTTTTGAGGATGAAAAGGTAGTGTAGACATAACGGTAATGTAGTAATATGTAAATGACTGCTTAATTAGCATAGATATGGCATAGATTATATAAATGCCCAAGCAGTAAGGATAGAGCAGTCCTCGGTATGTAAAATAAACGACTTCCACTGAAGTGATAAAATACAAAGGAAAGCACACTTAAAGTGTGACACTGAGATCCAAAGACATATTGAGATGACTAAAGATGCATTCCAAAAGCTAAGTAGAGTATTAAGAGACAGAAAAATTTCATTAGAAACAAAGTAAAGAGTACTGAACCTGATATCTGTCCTCCTGTATAGCAGTGAATGCCAGACAATCTCCTCAAAGATGAAGAAGATATTTGAAGCAACAAAAATGCACTTCTACAGAAAGATGCTGAGGATACTATGAACTGAACATGTGAGCAACAACAATGTTTTGGAATGAATGGAAACAAAAAGGAAACATATCAGGAAGAAGGAATTGAAATTTCTGGGATATGTATTGAGGAAGAAGGGCTTGGAAAACCTGAGACAGAGGGAAAACAGGGACAGAGGAAAGCAGCATGTAACATACTTGATGGGTTTGAGCAAATGGATGACAGAACAGGGTTTGGGAGAAATAACAAAAAGAAAAACTTATTAAGCTACAAGGGGTAGGAAGATGTGGAGGGCCATGATTGCCTACATTCTGAAGAGACACAGCTCATAAAAGAAGATTTTGAAAGGGACAATGAAGATTAGTTGTCTATGTAAATGTAACTAATTCAATATGAGGATAGTGAAGGCCAACTCTTTTCTCTTGTACCATAATTTTTGGATCTTATACAAAAATAAATAATTTATGAGTTTGAAGTTTCCTTCTTTTATACCTGAAGAAGGCTGAAGAATGAATCAACTGAAACATTATGATGACAACAGCAAAAATACAAAGAAATATCTGAACAATGTTGCATATATTAATGACTTTTCTCAAAGTTATAGACAAAACTTATTTTTTCTTTCATCCAATGCTGCTATTTGTGTTTAACTAATGGAAAATAGAAAGTGATTTTTGTTAAAATATAGATGTTTTGATTTCTTTTTTATGAAATCTTATACAGGAATAATTGATAAAATTCACTGATAATGGTGAAATTAGCCATTTTTCATATGGGAAACACTCAGCATTCATTAACTGAACAGTTAATGTTACTGTTGGTTGAAATTTATAAAACTGTTTTTAAAATAGTTTTTCAGGAAATTAAACTTCTTGAGTCAGTTGACTTTTATTGCACTTTCTCATATTGATGGGAGTTTCCTTCCAAATCATTTGTTTAATGTAGTGTGGAAAGTCAAAATCATTATATCATTATTTTCCCTTCTAGTTATATGTGCTACCCACATTTGTTGCTGCTGCTGTTAGAATTCTTCAAGTGATAAAGTTTTTATTATTTGTTAATGCTCTTGGTGTTTTTCTGGCACTAGTTTCTAGGGAGAGTATGTATAGCAAAGAAAATGGTGAATTACCTCATCAAACCAAGCGACAGCATGTCACATGTATCCTACAATAGAAAATGTGGCAAAAAAAAAATTACTTACCAAAAAAAGGGCACATATTCTGCATGACATGCTGAAGAGGGAATATTTAAATTAGAAACAAGTCAGTCACAAGAGTCACCATAAAAGTATTTTGGTATGCAAAAATTGGGTGTCCTCTCCCAGTTGTTGATGAATGGAAAAAAATCCTTGTCCGATAAAAGCAGTTGATGTTCTCGAATCAATGGTGAGAAATAAAATTTGTGTATTTTGGCTACAGCATTCATTGGAAAGTGAGTTATTTTTCTGACCGGTTACATGTGTTGTGATTTGTGATATAGTAACTGCGAATCGAGTTTTCAGCATTTCTTTCTGCCCCAGGTATTTGAGTCTGAACTTACAGTGATTTGTTCTGTGTTGTGGAATTAATCTGTGACAAATATTTCCTTTACAATCCCAGAATGCTTACAGTGTGGTAATAAAATAAGCACAACCCATCTCTTCTTGTGCTTGTAACCATTCACTATTATAAAATAAATGGTTATTCCCACAGTGGGTTGCCATTTCTTTCTACAGTAGACCAGTTGCCATCTAAATTTATAGAACCCAGTCTGTCTTGCTATTTACCCATAGCTGGGAAGGAGAAGAAGAGGATTTATACCTTTCTCAAAGGTATAAAGGTTGCATGTAAGTGAATGTAATGGATTCAACTGGAATTCGAACTTGGCTCTCCAATTCCTCAATCCAAGACAATTAATTTCTCTTGTGGCAATAAGACAATAAGATCTATATTTGACTCTTCTCAAACTTGGAATTATTTATACCTTTATCAAAAATAGAAGTCTGAATTATTTTCCTGCTTTTTATTTACTTATTTAGCTGTAGACAGTCGCACAGAAGTACAGGCTGCCGTATGGAGGTTACCTTCTGATTTTGATAACAGTATGAATGAGGATCATACAAATAGTCATCAGCCTCTGCAGCTGCTGTGTCCTCTTGATTTTTCTGATTATGGAGAAATTAAATGGTGAGTTTTTGTTAAATTTCTTCCCTTACTTTGTGTTTGCATTCTGTCCATTTTCCTCTTAAACTTACAACTTGACAAAATGGAATTTTGTAAAGAAAGATATGACGTGATTATGATATGATTCTTGCAAAGAATGACATTTCAAAAGTATGAAATTATCAAAGAACATTGAAAATGTGACAGGATTAGGATTGCCAGGTATATTGAATTGTATTGAAATACAGAACATCCTGTTCCAATTGAAGTTCAAGTGATTTCTAATTTGCATCTACATACCTAAATAGAGATAAAATAATATTACTGAATGAGACAAAATTCTATGATAAAAATATTGGATTTTACCAGTAAGTGAGTCTATATAATTTGTGGCTGATTGAAATGAAAATTGATCTTGTAATTTGCTATGGAGGGTAAATTACAAGTGGTTGAAGGAGGAATGTAATAGAATTACTGGTGTGGGTTTTACAAGTTAGTGAATCCATACCTGATGAGAGTTGGATTGGACATTAACTGGAGAAGTTGATGTGAAAAACCTAGATTGCCATGCTGGGTAATTTAGATTTTATTAGCATAATAGAATTATCGTGGGGTCTAGATTTTCTAGTGGGATGTTGGAGAAATGTAATGCATT
Source organism: Acanthosepion lycidas (assembly GCA_963932145.1). Classification (NCBI taxonomy): domain Eukaryota; kingdom Metazoa; phylum Mollusca; class Cephalopoda; order Sepiida; family Sepiidae; genus Acanthosepion; species Acanthosepion lycidas. Next base: position 95,608,357 of record OZ010593.1, on the reverse strand, counting down.
TAATTACAAAAAATTGAATTAACACCTGAAATTGTCTAAGTTTGAACTCATGACTTAACAGGGTTTAAATTATTAGGATCATGTGAAGCAAAGAGCAACTACCCATTGCCTAAACTTGATAGAAAAATGACGATTGAGATAAGTCAGATGACACAAGCTAGGCAAGGTCTTAACTAAAATTCAGTAATGAATTTGTTATTTTTGAGTACTATTCACTATTCTTCCTTGCTTGACTATTGGAGTCAAGCATTATATCATCAAAATTCCTCCTCTGATCTCATTTCTATGCCCATATGCAAAACAACTTGTAATTTGACACTTGAAAGAAACATATTCCCCATAAATACAGGGACCCAATAAGAGCCATTACAAAAGTAGTTGAGATAGGAACAATTACACCAGTAATGGCTGGGGCTGTCACAGCAGTAGTTGAGATGGGATAGGCATAGGCAGTCAGGATGAAATGCAGTAGAGTAGTTGACATTGCCACTCTTCTTTACCACTTACCCCACCATTTCTTGCAAGATATTACTGGGAAGAATTGACCATTTTCTTCAAAGAGATACATTTAATATTTCTTGTTATAGTAGAATTTTCATATCTACAAACAGGTTCATTTCTGAAATATATATTGACAATTAATGTTTTTTTTTTTCTTCAATATATTATAACATAAAATAATTCATTCAATAATATAAATTATTCTTTTGTTTTAACTTTTATCTATTAATGTTTATATGAATTCTATTTCCGCATTTAATGTTCCTTCAGTCTGCTTAGGAACTGACATATCTTCTTTGTGCTTCCAGTGTGTTATGGCACCCAACAGGAGAAGCAAGCACATTACTTGGACTTGCAGATAACCACATCTTGCTTTGGGATTTAAATGTAGCATCTGCATCAGCAAAAGTAAGAAAACAAATTTCTGTCCTTTTTTAAAATTTTGATTAAAATTATCAACAGGAAGTCCATTTTACACTGCAAAGTGATATAATGTCTAACATGTTGATTCCTGTACTGTTTAAGCTTACAGGCATATTACATTGAAACACCATTTCTTGTATGAACACCAAACACTGGTTCCTATATGATCACTGAAGTTAAGCATCAAGCCTGGTCATTTACCAGAAACCATGGCTCAGGACTTAGGGTTGAACATTGGGGATCTGGGGACGGCAATGCATGACCAAGTAGCGTGGAAAGGGATTGTTAATGGAATTCCAACCAATCACAGGGAGGTTGAAGGAGGATGAGGAGGAGCAGTTTACAAGTTGTGAGTTCATGTCATTTGTGTTGCAAAAAGTTATATTTATTATGAAACTAGTTTACCTATGCCATCAAAAATGATGGCTTATTTATAAGAATATTAGGTTTTCAAATATGTCTAAGTATATTTTTGAATTGTTATATTAATATTTAGTAATTCTTAAGGAGGGACCAGTTTAGTTTTTTAACATTATAAAACCGATCCCCCAATTTATGTCCAATATAATCTAAAAGTGATACTAGTTTACCAAAGCAGTAAAAGAAATGGCAGCATATTTTGTTAAATTCCCTGTTATTAAAAGGTTATCAAATGTGAGTCATTAAATATATATTTTTTTCAATTATTATAATTTATCCACAAAAATGACTTATTGCAATGGAAGCCATTGCAATAAGTCATTTTTTTTTAAAACTTTTTCCTAGATTTCCCAGAGATGATCTTTTTGCATTTTTTATTTTAACAGTCCTCATTATCATAACAGAATCTCCAGTGCAAGGGAGATAACTATAATTATCTCCTTCGCAATGGAAAGATTAAAAAAAAAAAAAAGGAGTCAACTGTAGTTGGGATCATCAAGTTAATGTGAATGATCCTTTCCTTAATTGCATAGTATGTGCTTCACCTGGGCTACATACAATTTTGAATTTGGAGTTTTCCTTCTCCTAGACTGGTTGCTACCCAAGTCTGTCCTATTATTTACCCATAGCTAGGGGGGAAGAGAAGAGTTGGATTCATACCTTTCCCAAGGGTATTAGCACATAAGTGAATGTAATGAACACTGGAATTCAAACTCGGCTCTCTGATTCCTCAGTTCATTACTCTACTGTGCCTCCATTAAAAGTTACTGATATTATAAAGACGAACTACACAAATATACTTGGCGTATTGTAAGATTTTTCACAAATTTCAGTCAGCCATATTTGAATATAAACTTTATTTTCATGCATTCAGCAGAAGCATTGTTAATGAGAAGATTGTGATATTTTTTTATGAGCAAGCTTTTAATTTTTGGTGACGCTTTTCAAAATTATTCTTGATCTACTTTCATACAAAGCTTTTGGCAAATATAGACCTTCATACTCACAAAATATGGTGTTTCAAAAGGACAATTTTTTTCATTGACACCACTATTGTTTTAACTACATTCATTCTCTTGACAATATTTACTTACAAGATTAAAAGTTTTATTATTTACCATTTTTATAAAGAAATAAATGTGAAAAGAAATCATTTTATTAAAATTTTTTTAAAAATTACAAAATTATTAAAATATGTAAACTTTCTGCAATACAAGTTTTAAAACATTGTCTAATTGCCAATTTTACTTACCTTCACTCCCTCGGCAATGCATGTTGTTTTAAGAAGTAATGATTAGAATTTTAATAAAACCAAAACAAAACCCAAAATGGAATTTATACATTTTCTTTGTTCTTTAAGATTTTACAACAAAAGTATTATATACTATTTATTGATTAGATTATTTAAAATAATTTTATATTTACAACATTCTTAAAATACAAACCAACTAATACAATGCAATGTTTATCATTTATCAATTTATAAAGAAATAAATATGAAAATAATTTTTTAAGAAAAAGATTTCTTTTCACATTTATGGTAAATAATAAATCTTTATAAAAGATAAATAATTTTTGATAATCTTGTAAATAGACATTGCCAAGGGAGTGAACGTAGTTAAAATAATAGTGGTGTCAAGGGAAAAACTGTGTTTGAAACACTGTTTTTTTTGCTGGCATGAAGGTTCATGTTTGTCTTTCTCTTTATGAGCAGTTGGGTATAAAAAAAATCACCAAAGGTCTAGATGTCTACTCACAGGTTTAACCCTAAACCATATTTATATCAGTTAATCTCCTCTTACATCCATAAAAAAATCTCAATCTGTAACCCTCTACCTTGATTGGATGAACAATAGTGTAAAAAAATTGCTATTTCCATGGCAAATGTTCAGAGGAATTCCACTCTTAACTTTCACCAGTTTAGACCTTTACAGCTAGGACTCACCATGCTACATCCACAGAGTTGAATTACACGCATTTCCACTATATTCCATTTGTAAGGCAGTAGTTCTACTCAAACTACTGTTTTCTGTGAACTGCTGTTTTGTGGAACAGGCTCTCACATGGATGCTTCCCTCAACACTACAAACTTAATAAGTTCACATCAAGGATCAGTCACTATCTATCCTCCTTATCCTCATAATCTTCACTTTCATCTACCTCCTCTTACATTCATATTGCATACTTCATTCAGTATCTCTCTACCATGAGTGGCTCTTGAGCCTTGTATTAGGAAAAATTTAGTATAAAAAAAAAACTTTTTTTTTTATTACCAACATATTGACATGTATTGATTGTCAGAAAAGTCTTTTTTCATATTTCTGACTTGTAGATCTTTAGCTCCACGTCTCTTGAAGTGAAAGGACAGCCAAAAATGACGTCAGGAAAGTGGAACCCGCATCATAAATGTGCCCAAGTTGCTACAGCCAATGACACAGCCATTAGAGGATGGGACATCAGGACAATGCAGTAAGTTATTATTACTAACTGGCTTTTATCATTTTAATAAGGATACATTTCTGCTGTTATTTACTAATCATAGCTTAGTGTGGCACTCAGTGAGGATCAAACTCACTACTCCTTGGCAATGATTGGCAAGACTAACTGGCCATTCATTGTCACATAACAAAGTGCCTAATTATTACTTACTAACCTTAACTTAGTTTGGCACAAGGCTACAAGTATGGAGCAGCCAGTGAGGATCAAACTCACTACTCCTTGGTAATGGTTTGCAAGACAAGATAAGAAGAGATGGGTTCTTACATTTCCCAAGTGTATTTCAATGTAAGTGAATATAACAAACCTGACTGGAATTAGAACTCGGCTCTCCGATTAATAATTCCAAGCCATTATCCATTACACCACCTGCACATCAAAGCTTACAGCACCTGGTATTCCAAATAGTCACCCATCTAGATACTGACCAGTCTTGACATTGAAAAACTTTGGTGATTATGCAAGAACCAGTGTTTCAACATGATGTGGCTGTAAGCATGGCATAAAAATATTATTTGACTTATTATTACCCAATTGTTATTTTATATCTAGATTAATATGTAACTTCCATTGAGTGAAAATTAAATGGAGCTGAATAGGATCTAATTTTAATAATAAATGTTTTTTGCATGAGACCCCCAAAAAAGTTAAGTGTGAAATCAATTCATATTTCAGTGTTTCTAAACAATGAAGTATTTCTTCTTAACTTCCACCTTAAAGTGATTATTGTATTATTTATTTTTATAACCGCTGACTAGTTTGTAATTATTGGAGTTGGCCCTTTGTTGGCTCATCACTATACACAATATACTAATTCCTATTTTTTCAAACTGTATTATATATGCTTTCATTGAAAAAATAAAATATTATTTTTAAAAAAATGATTGACCTTGTGAATATTTTCCTTCATTGTAGACAGGTGTATGTTATTGAAAATGCACATGGTCAGTTGGTAAGAGATTTGGACTTCAATCCAAATAAGCAGTACTATCTTGCAAGTTGTGGTGATGACTGTAAGGTAAAATTCTGGGATGTGAGGAACCCAAGTACACCGACAAAAACTCTCACTGATCATTCACATTGGTAAGTGGATAAGACACAACAATTGCTTTTCATGAAAAAATAATGACTTTCATGCTTTATGCTTAAAATTGGATTGAAATACTGTTATTTAAATGTCTTGTAGCATCTAAGATTTTACAAGCATGAAGAATTTGGATGAGTAAAATAATAATTATTTCAATTTGAAATCAAGGTTTTCCTTCTTCTAGCTTAGTTTGTGGTAATGAACTGCATCACTCTGTCATCTAGGCTAAGTTTGTGTCATTTGACTAAAAAATATTCATTGTTCAAAAAGTTATTATTAATACTGACTATTACAAATATTTGTCCCAAACCAGAAAAGAATCCCATAAAAATAATATGAAACAGATTCTTTTCAAAGGTTTTTTTTTTTTATTTTTCCATAATTTGAAATAATAATCTTGCTTATACAGTTAATTTATTTTTTTCATGTAATAATTGGCCATGGTTAAGTGTAATTGACAAGATTCTCAACAACCAGAATTGACAAAGTTCTCAATAAACAATATGAAGAGGAATAAAAACAAGGGAAAATAATACTAAGCAAACTATATATATATATATATATGTATATATATAATTTTTACATACAGACAAAAACAACTTTCTCACTACAGAGATGCATTCTTGCATTCAGGTATATATATATATATATATATATATATATATATATGACTGATGCTAGGCAAAGCAACAGTAATAAGGCAAAAGTTCACAAAGTAAGAATTGTGTTCACATGCAAAAGGGATGCAGTCAAGTGGTTATGGCATTCTGACTTAAAGAAAACAAGAAAAAAATGTAGAGGATTAGACTGAGAATTGTTCATTTTTATTGGTTAGGAAGAAATCCCAGCATGCACCTGTAGGATTTGTCTATAAATTTGGGAAGGAGGGATGTTCTTAGCAGTCATTCCTATGGATTGGAACCAACAAATTTCAATATTCTTCATAAATAATTCCAAATTGTTGTTCTTTCCTTGTTATATGAATCTTCTTTCAGTTTTATTTTTTTTTAATTTTTTATCCACTACTATTTGAAAATAAAATATATCTTGTTCTACTTTAATTTACATATTAATATGACAGGAATATTTATGTATAGATCATTAGTTTTGCTTGGGATCAAAGTATCTGTATGCACAGTATTAGATCAAAGTGCCACTTCTCAACCCCTAGGGTTAGTGTAATATCTATGCACTCTGGGCAAATATTTTGCACACAGACACATAATATGTCTATCTGTTCATTTCCACACAATAACAGAATTGAGAGAGAAGAGATGGAAGTTAAAAAAGGACAGGGACAGACAGGCTTTCTGTCTTGAATTTTATTACTTCTTTACCCTGCTGATCTTTTAAAGTAGGTGAAGCTAATATATTTTTCTTTTTACAAACTTTATATAGGTAAATACAACAGTATTCATACAGATATGTTATATTTTTCTACTGCCTGTCAACAGGTAGACATGCAAACAGAAAATTATACAGTTTATATTATCAAATGGATTAGAAGATTAATAATAATATTCATATTAGGGTTGTTTTTATCAAAAGGTTAAAGGTCAAATTGCCTTTGGTTGTTAAAGTAAACAGAGTGAATTTGAAAATCCAATAGAAAGTACGAAGAAGATGAAAGAAAAAGTAATAAAAAATGAATACTTCAGCTTGGAATTCAGGTAACGTAAAACGGAGCCATTTTAAATGATAAATTTGGAAATATAGATATTTCATAATGAATTACAATGTTGGGTTATGAGTTGTTGTAAAAGATTCAGAACGATACATACTAGAAACAGAAATTTTTAATCTCCTGCCATTATTTATACATGTGTATTTACATTATTTACATTCAGATTAAGGGTTTCATCTTTGTTGTTATTATCACAATAGGAAAGATATGAATCTATCTTCTCCACTCAGCTATGGGTTAAATAGCAGAACTCATATCTGGAAAAATCATTGTTATTCTGAAAAAATTATTAATGCAATATTCACTTACAAAAAAATAAAGAATTATTCTTACAAGGTGTTGATAAGATGCAAAAAAACAATAAATCAATTGGATGGGGAGCTTGCTGCAGGGTCCAAACCTACTGGGTGACCTGCTGCTACAATAGAGTTCCATCTACAAACTAGAAGTTTGTTGATAACAGAATGGACACTTGGGAATAGATAGCTGTGAATTGCTGTTTAGATTGTACATACAGGCAGAGAAAAAAATATGAACCTGATTCTAGTCAGACAAAACTGAAAGAAAAGCTGTGTCAGTGAACACCCAAGCCTCAACCATTTGCCACAAGGACTGCCACTCAAAAAAAAAAAAGAAGCTTACCCTGGGTATGACGATAAACTATATCCAGCAGCAAGGCCTCTGATTGGGGGATTTGGAAATTATGAGGAGCATGAAGCCACCTCTCAATTACTGTTGTTTCCAGGTCAATCCTGACCTGGTGTGGTAGCACCTGTTAGGGTTTTAGTTATGGGCAAATAGTGATCCTCCAAACAAAAATCAACAGTAAATTTTTCTAATAAAATGACCAACAATACATTTTTTATAGCAAAATAACAATCAATGCACCACTAAAAAAAAATTGGAAATACATTTGTATAGTAAAATTACTACCAATACATTTTATGTATACAAAATATATAATCTAAAAAAACATACCTTTACTCTGAAACTATAACATTATGTACAAAATATTTAGATTTGGACATTAAATAACCCCTAGAGGTTGATATGCCACCAAACAAAATCAACCAACCAAATGACCAACATGAAAGAACTTTCAGAATATTAGTCCATATAATATCCCACAATTTCTTAAAGAAATCAAACTGTATTCCAAAATAAAACTTTAACAAAACTTCATTATAAAACACACCTATCACTGCCACTAATAATCATGATCACACAAACATGTATATGCACAAAAGCTGAGTATCATCTACCATGTACTCAATTGTGAAAGCAGAATAACATATATCATATTTTTATTACTTCAAAGCTCCCAAGAAAATTAAATTTCAACATTAAATGACCCATAAGGAATTGATATGTTGTTAAACAAACAAATCAATCAAAAATCAGCCAGTTCAGCAAAAATCAATACCTTTTGACATCAAATTAAATCTTCAAAATTTTCAATTGTTAGACAAGTTAGAGAGAGCAAAAGAAGAGAATAAATATTTATTTCTCAGTTGGAAAAATTTTAGATAAAAATAACTTATATTTCTTATCTACATGACATATTTGAATTTTATTTATTTATTTCATATAGATTCAAACATTTTATAATGAAATTGACTTTCCATTCTTGAAGTGGAAATAATTAATCTCCCAAATCCTTTCATCTTTTGTGTTGTGCATTGCTTATTGTGTTGGTGCTTTTGTATTCCAATGTAAAAGAATTATAGAACTTTCTTTATGATTTTATCAAATTGCTATTTGGCCTTGTTTCATTTTATTGAAATTCATTTGCCATATTATAGGGTGTGGTCAGTCCGTTATAACCATTTTCATGACCAGTTAGTGCTGAGTTCCAGCAGTGATAGCCGAGTAATTCTCAACAATGTGGTCTCGCTCTCTTCTGAGCCCTTTGGACATTTGGTAGAGAGTGAGGAAAACAGTGACAGTGAGAATAATGAAAGGTAAGTCAGTTTGATTGATTTCTTCTCTAAATGGTAATCTTTATTCTTAGACTATTTATAGGTCATGAAACATAAATTTACCAAAAGTTCAGATCCAAGGCAGATGTCTTTCCACACATTACCTTCCCACCACTTCATTTAAAGGGGTTTGTTCAACTTACATACAAATACCTTTGGGAAAGGTTTAAATCCATCTTTTCTCCTCACAGCTATGGGTTAAATAACAGAACAGACTAAGCTGTCTAGCCTTGGTTGGCAATCAGTTTAGGAGAAGAAAAACTCTGCATTCAAAATTGGTTGGGCATGGGGCTGGCAACTCTACCCCATAATAAACCACAGTTGCAACATCTAATATGGTGAGGCTTGTTTGTGCATGTATAACCATTATACAGTGCAAGAAAACGAGCATATAAAGTTCACAAATCCAAAAAACTAGACTTCACTGATAGCACTTTTAACATCAGCAGCACAAAATCCATAATCCTATCCTCTAGGATCTTTACCACCATGTCCAAGACAATCAGAGATATAATTAGGAAGAAAAATAAATCCAACACCAATTCAGATTTCAGTACTTATCAAATAAATTTCTTACAATGTAAAAGCTCTTATATCAGTGAGACATTGTGAAATCTAAAAGTCTGTATCTAGGAATATAAAAGGGATTTATGTTTAGACAACCATTTAAACTTGCTCATAATACACAGGAACAAAACTGGTCATAACTTTGATTTTACAAAGGCCACCCTAATTAAGAAAAGAACATAATTCTTTATGTCAAAAGTACTATGAGGGATTACTAATAAATATTTTAACAACTATAAATACATATCAAAAACATTATATTACTTCACCAACTTTTATTGAATCTATTCTTAAAGAATCTAATATATGTTTATCTAAAACAAATAGTATATAAGAATATTCTCAAATCAACATACAAAAACCACCAAACATAATGTCTACTACACATACACACACACACTTACGAATATATGTCATCATCTGAATCACATGCAGACAAACTAGAATTATTATACACTTACATACATAATGCAATATTTATGGTTTTCAGTTAGGCTTGGAATCCATTAATTTCTTGGAACTTCAAATGCACGTGTCATCTCTTCTTAGATTCGGAACATCATAAATTATACTAACATTAGTTCAACATGTCAAATGCACATGAGACCTGATTACCCAATGAAAATCAAAAAAACACAAAAGTAAAAATTACCATAATTTCTTTCTTTTTCTCCATATCTCATTTGCTGATGAAGTTTGTGAAACATTTTAGATTGATAAACGTTTCCTAGATGTTCTTTATCTTATCCCAATATTTATTGCAAAAAAAAGGATTATTCTTATATAATTTAAAAATATGTTTCACCTTTAAATAACCCACGAAGAGTTGATAAACCAGGAAACAAATTAATCATTTATGTGTAAACTAGCAGCATGGCTCGGCATTGCCTGTGCTTGATTCAAAAAATCGTACGACTCGTACAACAATCGCTATCACTTGACTTAAAATATTTTTGCCCTTCCTTGCCTTTAAAGGAGTGCCCTTTGCCGTGCTGATGTTGCTACATGCCTTATTTCTTGCCTATCTCACACTGCGAATTTTTTCTAAGCTCTATACTAAACATTAAATCTGTTACACAAAAAGAACTAAACAAAATGAACACAAAACGATCACCTTTAAAAAAAAAAATGGAAAAACCGAATGAAAAAAGAATGTTAACAACAAATACTTTTTTTACACACAACCCAGTTCTGCGGAATCAGAATCAACGTTAAGTTTAAGCAAGCGAATAAGCCAATTGGAGTAAAGTGTCATGCAGATTTAATTTTTTCCCACTTGTGACAAATGCAGCTATCGAATTTTTTTGCATGCTAGCATGCTAGTTAACATTCGTGTCAGTCAGCTATTGGCTCTCACTTTGGCCAGTAGAAAATGGCTGCAAACTATATAAAAACTGCTGTAGAAGCATGAAAAAATCGATTATTTTCACTATCGATGGGAGTTGGGAAATGCAAAGTTGGTCTTGGCCTTCCCACTAACTTGGAGCATATACATGTAAATTTTGGTGCAAATCCATTGAAAATTGCAGCTGTGCATTCGTTACACACACACACACACACACACACATCCTGCCTTTTATAGATAGAGATTTAAATCTAGTATACATATAATAGCACTATTATGCCATTATTCTTTACTAAGAACTACAAAGGAAAGGAAATTGTGGAGAGCCATGAATGACAATGTCCTGAAAGGACACAACATATAGAAGAGGAAGAAGAAGAAAGAAGATTCTGTCAGAAATTGTAGAAATATATATGCAAGATTAATGATGTTATCTTAATAGTCAACATCTGTGGAATTTCTTTGGGTTCAACTAGTTTTGAATATTATCAATTTTTTTTTTTTTTCTTTAACAGAGTTCATGAGAAACCAACTGATGGTGTTATTGCTACATATGAAGAGCACGAGGACAGTGTATATCAGGTGGACTGGTCAACTGCTGACCCTTGGATCTTTGCATCTCTCAGCTACGATGGACGACTTGTTATCAACCGGGTACCCAGAACTGAAAAGTACAAGATCCTTCTGTGAAAAAAGCCACTTTTCAATCAGTTACATCTCAACATTCCTTGCTAGTTTCCTATATTGAATAATTCTGTTCATCTATAATGTTAATAAAATCCTTGTATACACTTGGAAAAATTTTTTTTTTCCTTAAATTGTGAAAAGTTTCTACTCCAACTGTTTGTAATCCTGTCGTTCTTTTCAGTAAAAAGATTACTCTATTAGGTATTTGTTGAATGAAATTAGCATTGGTGTAAAGTCATATTCCCTGAGCACTCATAGAGAAATAAACTCACTGGTTATGACTTGTGATGTTAGCATTCTAATAATTACAATGTTCCAGGTTAAGAAATAAGTAGAATTTATAAAAAAAAAAACAATAAAAAAAAATGGTTTAAGCAGTAAAGATGAAAGTATCTTTGATAAATATACTGATATATAATCAGGGTTTGAAGAACAAACAAGGAAAAGGATTATGTTAATTAGAATTATGTTTAATTAATATGAACAATAGTTCTCATTTTGTTTGTTATAGATGCTATTATACATATGTTTCAGCCAAATATACTCTGTCCATCTTCAGGTGCCCATTGTTTAGTTGGTATGGGATATCTGTTGAGAGTTTTGATATTTTGCCCCTCTGATACTAGTCCTTTTTTGTTCCTGCTGAACCTATAACTCCTAAATCCTAAATTCTTGTGTCAAACACAAAAATTTAGTAGGGATAGAAAGGGAAAAGAGAACTTGTCTTTCTCTTATCACTACAACTGAAATAGACACAAATATAAAGATGTAAGCATTGTGCAATATTTTAAAGAAAAACATTTATTACATTATAAACAAAAAAAGGTACAAATACTTTTATGTCTATTAAGGCAAGATAACAATTTCTGATATGTTGCAGAAAAGGATTACTATCGAAAATAAAAAAAAAATATGTAAGCACATTCAGGAAGGTAGAAAAACAAAGGTGCAACCACCTTTTTCAAAAAACACACACAAAAAAATACTTTTACTTATCCCAAATCTCTGGGACATATAGCAATTTTTGAAATGTGTTTTTTTTTATATTCACATTGTTCATGCTTCACTGAAGCTTTTGGGTAAAAATTTCTTTGAATTCTTTTTTGCTATTTGTTGTCAAACTGCAGGAGAATTTTCACTTGCAAACTTCAAAATTCCTTCAGCTCTGTAGCTGGCTTGTAACTATCTTCCTTCTCTTCTGAATGCTTTTTAATGTTTTCACTGTGATGTCAAAATGCCTTCTAGAGTTATCTGTTAACTGAAGTTCTTTTTATTCAAAAATGAGGATCACAGAAAGCTCCCTCTAAGTTTTCACAAGGGCTTCAGACCACATCTCTCATTGGGCAAAAAATATGCAAATTCAAAATGAATTTTTAATAATTTTGGTAGTTTTAATCGCTGAGCTTAAAAGATTTAAATATGTAACAATTTTTTTTACAATCTATTCAACTTTCTTAAAAATACACTTCTCTCAAGAGAATGTGTAAAAAAAAACCAACCTAGATGATTAAACTTTTATTTAAGACTAACTTATTTTTAAAGTAATAAAAAATAAATCTATTATAAATGAGTGTATATTGTTCCAACAATAACAAACAAGAACTGGCATCACCAGGACAAAATAACAAAGCTATCTACAGATGTCTTATATCACCTAAACAATGGAAACCTGAAGATGGCCAAAAGTTATTTAGCTGAAACATTGTATTTCTAGTAATATCTATAATAAGCAAGATGGGAACAATAGTTCAAATATTTTTTTTCTTTTTTTTAATCATTTCACCCCCAAGCAAGGTAATAAAGCCACTAAGATGCAAGGGGTTACAGTGGATGAAAGACAATAGATTGAAGGAAACTGAGAAAATGTTACTGAGGAAAAAGGACAATAAAGAAGACAGGTTTCAAGGAGATAGAACATGATTGATGTTCCTTTTAAATTTTTGTAGATTGCTTGATAAAGGTATGAACAAAAATTGAAGCAACCAATCAATTTATATATAAAATATTATCTATAATTGTTTTTTTTTTAACATTTTCACTGCTACATTGTTATAGCATTTTTGACTGGCTGTACTGGCCCATTTCAGGAAAAATAGGAATTGCCATTTACTGGAAGTGAATGACCATCAGTGTCTTTATAGTTAAAGACACTGGTGGTGATTTGTCATGAGTATCACCATTTTGGTTCCAATAGTGTACTCTGCAGTACAGACTAAGCTAAACAACACCTCCAACACACAATATAATAAAAATATGTTACAAAGCAGGTTGTATGGTATACTTCTGTATGTTTATATTTGTTTGGAAATGGCTTAGTGTCATTTCTAAACAAACACAAATGCTAGAGACTGACATTTCAGTTTGAAAATGTATATATATAATAGGGTAATGACCCTGAAATTGACGGTTCATAAGTAGAAATATAAAAATGATACTTGAGGGTTAAAATTTAACTAAACTGAAAATTAAAACTTGGTTTGTCAAATTCAACACTGGCTTCAGAAGGGCATAAACTCTGAACCATAAATTGGAAGTTATATTGATGGCTGATAAAGTAAAATTAATGTATTTTCAAGTACAGATATCAGTGCAAAATGCCTTTTCAGCCACAATGGAATTGGTGTGCTATATATATATATATATAATATTAGTGGTAAATATACACATAAAATATATCATATATAAACATGCATACATTACTCACATTCTCACAAATATGAATAACACACAAATATTCCCTTTCCAGCAACCAATAGAGCCGTGAAAATGACTAAAGACATAAATCTGAGACTCATGAGTCTCCCAAACTCTGCTTAAAAAAACAACTTGAAAAAGACCAATCCAGAACTGACCAAAAATAAACCATAAAAAACAAATGAAAACTACAGGCCAAGTTCAACTCCATCAGAGACTGTCATTCACTCCTGTAGTTCACTTTTATTAACAAGCATGACTTTTTTCTCCTGATGATGGCCATGCTGGCTGAAACTAGTCAAGGAACCTAATAAAAAAAATAAAACAAAAATATTAATATTAATATCCAGTGTGTCTGAAATTTTAATTTTTAACAATTTTTATTGTTCAAAATGCACACAGACATATATAAATATATATATCATAGGAAATGGATTACATTCAACAAATATTTAATATATTTTCTGTTTATCCATAAAAAATAACATATAAACAGAAAATGTATTAAATATTTGTCAGATTTAATCCATTTCCTATGTATATATTGTCATTTTTTATGTTCAGATACGAATACAGAACAGAAAAGATAGATTGAGAAAGATCAGTGAAAGTGTGTATTTAGAAGCATTAATTTGAGCCTTGCTTAACCAGAAGTTATCTGTGGCTGAATGGTTATAGCACACCAGGGTTGATGGTGGTTCTTCATAAGATGCAGGTTTGATTTCTGCCGGGGATTGCATATTTTCTACAAAATTTCTCAAACATTCAGGCCAGTAAATGTAATTAATACTATTTAATTAAAGAACAGGGCATTTATTTAAATAAGTGTATCCATAAAAAATAATATATAAACAGAAAATTGTATGAATTTTTTATATATCAGAACAATCAAGACAAAATGGACAAATTTTTCATGTAATGCAGTTGTGCATATGTATATACAGAGTGTATCAAACATACTTTTACAAATATTGGTGGCAGGTTTGGCACACCAAAACAAGGACAAAAGTCTATATAAACATATGTCTGTAAATCCTTCCTTTTTGAGTTATTAAGTTTTAAGTTTATGGTTGATGCTGTTAAATGTACAATCCAAAAATACTTTTACAAACTTTGGGGGAAGGTTCCTAACACCAAAACAAGGTAAAATGTCCATATAAACATATGTTTGTAAATCCTTCCTTTTTGAGTTATTAAGTTTAAAGTTTATGGTTGATGCTGTTAAATGTACAATCCAAAAATACTTTTACAAACTTTGGGTGAAGGTTCCTGACACCAAAACAAGGTAAAATGTCCATATAAACAGATGCCCAAAAAGCCGTTGTTGTACCTCAACACAGCAACTCATAACAAATGTTCAAAATATCCTCTGCTTGCTTTTAGACACACTTGCACCCGTCGGATCATTGACTGGTGGACCTTTTCAAATACTCCCAAATGGTGTTGAATGGTTTCGCAGATCCCAATGACACATTGATGAAGCATCATTATTAATGTCTGCTGCATGAACCAATTGTTTTAGGTGACCCCACAGATAAAATCCATAGGATTGAGGTCAGGGGGAACATGTAGGCCATGGAACCGGACGTCCTCTACCTATCCATCTTTCATGGTAGATATCAGCCAGTGAATCATGAACAATGTGACTAAAATTTGTGGAGCCCATCATGCATGAACCACATGCATTAGCAGGGATACATCCTCTAGCACGTCTGGAAGTGTGTTCAAAATGAAATCCCTGTAAACAGCTCCTGTAAGACATACTGGGAGAACATATAGACCTACCAGACAGTCACCTACAATTCCAGCCCACACATTAATTGTAAATTGATGCTGAGGTCCAACCTGTATTGTACCATGGAGATTCTGATACACCCACAAATGTTGGTTGTGTAAATTTGTTATTGCATCTTCCAAATGTTGCCTCATCTATAAACAAGACTGAAGAGACAGATAAGAGATCAGCAGTTTGTGCAATAAACCATTGGCAAATGTTCTCCTGTGGTGAGTGATCAGAGGGCGAAAGACCCTGCACACATTACAAATGCTACAGATACGAGAGCTGCTCTTGAAGTACCCTCTAAATGGTACTATGAGATGCATGACATGCTAGGGCCACTTGTGTTCTGATATCTGGATCATCACTGACAGCCTGTAGAATGTGTTCTTTGTGGTCAGGCATATGAGTGGATCTCAGTTTTCCTTGATCCATAGTTTGTGGTGCCATGAATCCTGTCTCAGCAACATGACAATAAACAGCAGTAAAGGTTGGCTGCCTTTTGTCTGGAAATGCAATCTGATACAGCCTTGCAGTCTGGTGTACATTACCATTTGTACAGCTAGAAATCATATCTACCTGCTCATGATATCAATATCCTGCCATTGTTAAATGGAACACTTCACAATTAATTCACTATTACACATGTTAAACATTGAAGACAAACTAAGCACAAATGTATATGAATGACAAATGTAACCTAGTCTATATGGTAACACATTGTCATCTACCATAAACTTTCTTTAAATTTAATGACTCAAAAATGAAGGAATTGTGGACATATGTTTATGTGGAATTTTATCCTTGTTTTAGTATGTGGAACCTGCCCCAAAGTTTGTAAAAAGTATTTCTGATACACCCTGTATATATATATATATATATATATATATATATATATATATATATATATATCAAATATGTGGTGCAGTTCAATTTATAGTACAATGAATCATTCATACAAAAAGTAGATTAGTAAAGTTAATGATATAAAATGGAGAACACAAAAACAAAATTTTAAGGTTACATTAACCTACGAACCACTCGATGAATGTTATGATCCTTGTTTTTAATAACTACAAGCTGTATAAAGTCTTTTTTTAATCTGCAAGTACTTTCAACTGTACATTCAGTTATCCTCTGGCATGGAAATTATTTTGTTTTTAGTAAAATCCAGGTAGCATCAGATACAAAAAATTAAATGTAAATCGAAATATGTTTTTTTAGAAATGTATTATTGTTAACAGATAAAAACTTTTGGAGTGTGCAGTTGCAATGCTAAGGATGAATTTTTTTGAAAATTTAATTTTGCTGATTTAAAAAAAGAACTTTTAAAATTTTGTTTGCAAAAGGATTTTGTCATTTTATATCATTAACTTTACTAATCTACTTTTTGTATGAATGATTTATTGTAATATATATATATATATATATATATATATATATATATATATATATATATGATGTTGATAATGATGACTCCCATTAGAGTTCTCACATTCACTCTCTGTAACCCCCTGCATACTCATGGTATTACCACTTTGCTGGGGGTGAAATGATTAAAAAAAATAAAGAAAAATATGCATAAAATCTTTTTAGAGTTATGACTGTCTATATTTCTGAGATTAGGGATTGTAATATTTTACATTATTTACATTGACTTGACCTTTTGTCCTCATCTTTAGTGTCATCTTCACAATGTTCCAGCAGTTGTACTCTCCAGCCTTCTTCAGATGATTGAAATTTTGAACTGAACTTGGAGAGTCAAGTTAGAGGGATATAACTGAGACATCCAGAAAAGGCATGGCACATGGAACTAAAACAATCTACCCACGTGGACAAAATAAAGGGTTCAGTTCAAAATTCCAATCACCTGAAGAAGGCCAGCGCATACAATGGCCGAAATTTCATGAAGATGGCAATAAAGATGAGGACAACAGTTCAAACAATGTAAATATAGTTATTATTGCTTAGACCATAGTTATAGGAGAGTGGTTTGCCCAATTGCTCTTCTGTGCCATGTTAGTGATAAAATATTTTGACAAGACATCTGGAAGGATTTAGTTAGACTGATATTTTCCCCAAAGACATTCATCATCATTATCATCATCAGTTCCATGACCAGGCGTGGCCATAAAGTTGCTAATTAGCTCCCTCCATATGTCTTGGTCGTATGCCAATGCGTGTATCTTTCTGAATGATATTCCAGTCTAATCAGTGATGATGTCAGCCCATTTTGTTCCTCTGTCTGCCTCTTCTTTTGCCTAAGGTGGAATCTTTTAGGATGGCAGTACGACAGATTGTTGGCTCTTATGATGTTTTCATATTGTTTCAACTTTTTCTTGATGGTGGATATGAGATCTCTTTCAACTGGCCTCTCTAACCTGTCTGATGCCGTCTCACACTCCATCATTTATGATGGAATCTACATAGAAGACAAATTGGGTCATTCTGTAGCATCTCATTTCTAATGCTTGAATTCTCCACTGTAATTCTTCTGTTAATGTCCAAGATTTTTTAGACACACAGACAGATTACAAAGTCCAATACACATCACCATCTATTTCATTTCAGATGTTCTTGTCTTTCCAGACCGTTCTTAACACTTTCACTGCTACTCATTTGCCCAGTGCAAATCTGGCCAGCCATTTTTAAAGAAAATGCCAAATTTCAACCTACATATTTTATTACACAGAAAACTGGCACCAGTGTGTTTTACAGTATTCCATTTTCATGGATATATTAGGTTGGTGCAAAAATATAACATTAGTAACATGTTTGAGAAAACGACATTATTTTTGCACCAACCTAATACCTGGGAACGACTTACCAGGTCAGTAATGGTTATACACATGATATCTTTTGAAGCATTGTCCTTTGGGGAGTAGGACTTCACACTTTTTGCAGAAGTACCTTGTTTCTGAGCATTTTCCAGCTTTTTTACAGATGCTGCATGGCTTGGAAGGGTACCTTTTCTTATTGGTTGGTGGAATTTCTACCAAGTCATGAGCTTTCATTCCACCAACCAGGCGATTATCAGGATGAATTTTAGGTGCCCTTGGACATACAGTCACGGGCGCTGGGAGCATCCGCATGCTAGCCGCATTTTCGTCAGGAATATTTTCAAATTAGATACGAAACTACCATGACGTAGAGAAAAATCGAGGCTGACTAATAATTTGCATGATAGAACAGTTAGAATTTCCCATATTTTACGATAGATGGCACAATGGGGCACTCATAACAGTGGTATGCAAAAAACGTAGGTTTCCGTACTTAGCCACCTGGAGCAAGATAAGAAAAACGAAGATCTCCGTAGTTAGCAGCAGAAGTGTTAATTTTAAAACGTTTGTCATAGGTTGTGCAGCTCTTGAGATCAGGGCTGGTGCAAGAGATTTGTGGGCCTCCTCCCCTGAATCTATGATATAGCGACCACCAGTCTACTACATCTCAATTAGGTTACTTTGTCAGTCATTTAGTATTGACAGTTAAATGAATATTCTGACTGAGACTGTAATTAGCACTCCTGCCAATGTTTACATTATAGACACTCACACCAAAAATAATTAGCACAGACTAAAACAAATCTAGAACTAGATCTAAGTTTTCCAGTAAAATTTTACAAGCTCACATAATATCTATCACTTCTCAGTATAACAATTCCCCAACAAGATGAATAAATCTTATGACAAAAACCTCATGTTCAATTATCTACTTGAATGCTGCTGTAAAGCAAAAAATACTTTTTGGGGTCATAATTTGGAAGGACAACTTGCTTAACAGTCATTGCCACAACACAGCTGTGGAAAAGTACAAGTATGGTATTTTTTTAAGAGTCCTGATAAGAAAAATATTTGCAAAAATGATGTCTCTTATCATTTAATTCTTCTTAGTTAGTTTGTTCTTGTGATGTCACCTGCCTCTTTAACTGAAGCAGAATGTGACATTTTGGGCACTACCCAACCCAGGGACTGAACTCAGGAATAGGCTCTGGTTCAGTAGAAGAGACAAGCATCAACACAAAAATAAATTAACTAGACAGGATTAACTGATATGAGATATTATCTAGCATGAACAATGGAACGAGAACAATCTCCTTCTATTGATTAAATAAAGAGTTCAATTCAAAATTTCTGGAAAGTTATCAACTACAACAGGTGCCTGGAGAAGGTGGATGAATACAATGGCTAAAACAAATTTTTCAAACTTTTTTTTACTTATTATGTTTCTATAATATTTCAGCTATCTCTGTTAAAATTTTCTTTGTAGTTTCTTTTTTCTTTAGAGCTTCCTTATTTGTCTTGTGTTATGTCTATGGTATTCCCAACATACATTAGTAGAACCACATCATGATTGACTTCAGTTTTTTTCTCCTTTGTGATAAAAAACTTTCACAATGATATAGGAGGGTAGGTATTACATTTCTAATGTTATTTTTCAATCTCTATGTAACTTACTTAGTCTCTCAGTCCATTATTCCTGTTGTGTTTGATTTTCTGTTATATTTTCCATTGTTACTATTCTCAAAACTGAATTTCAACGCACACTTAATTTTGGTCTTCTTAATGCATAAATTATCATGGTTCATCTCTTTTGTATAAAAATTTATGTGAATAAAATATGACCGCTATCTAGAGTGAAAACATTTCTAACCAATAAGGTATTTAGATAAAGCCTTTTTTATAAGCCTTGCTTTTGAGCCTGATTGGCGACACAATATCTAGTTCAGGGTAATAAAAACATGGAATGTTCTGGCTTGAGAAAAGAGCTCCTTTCAACTAATCAAAAGGACGGAATTTGGAATCTGAAGCAGTTTTGAAAATTAGTTTATTGAATTGGCCAGAGCAATTATGAAGGAAGTTTTGAGTCAGCTTTTTCAGTTTGTGTCATATAGGAAGAAAATGAGGACCTACTGACACTTAAGTTCAAGTGTGACACTCTGGACTTATGAATATATGTTTTCTGCCAGGTGTATAAATAGCAGTGTCAGGCTACTGACTGGGATTATTATTGAGTGATTATTGAGTAGAACTCTCCAGTCGATTTAATGTGAATTATTGTGCGTCATTGTTTTGGGTTTTGATTTAGGATTTACCAGATCTTAAGCCGAGTTGCGCTACTAACAATATATTCACTGAAATGGTTATCTTTGGTTGACTTTTACTTCTTTGTTCTTATTAAGTATTTATTTGTGGTTGTAATTAAATACTGTTTTATCTTAACATTGAAGCTTTGAATTATACTTAATTATTAATGGCCACCATATGTTACAAAAATGTGCGAGTGAAAAGTCAGGAAGATATGAATGTCAGTAGATCAAGTAATATTAGTAGTATTTGAGAAAAGAGGACATTGATTTCTGAGATACCCTGTGACGTGCAAACAACTCTGGGACAATATATGAAAACTTATTCACAGATAATTTTGAACATGTTGTAGGGATTTTCCCAGTTTTGTGTGTGTGTGTGTGTGTGTGTGTGTGCTCAGCAATGTATAGAGTTGAATGAACAAGCACAAGGCTCAAAATAACAGTTTAACATCTTTTACTCATGGCTGAAAGAGAGTGCAAAAGAGTGGTATTTTGTGGGAAAAAAAGTTGGGTTTCCCGGTTAACAGAACTCTTCCCTTGAGTAGATGTTTTGTAGAGAGATTTCTCCACTTGTTTCTGTGATGAACGAGAAATCTCAGGACTACCATGTGTCTTCTGCAGCAAGGGTTGTGAGTAGTCCTTCAGACTGGCCTTGAAGGTAGTGGTTGCTGAAAAGGAAAAGTGAAAAAAAAAAACTGAATAAGGCTTGATCAGTGTTTTTATGAGTTTTTCAACTTCTTGTTCCTTGCTGATTACTTTCATTGCTGCTACTGTTGGATCAAGCAAAGTAACAAAGACCCCACATGCCACAATGGCCAACAAGTGAGATAGTTATTATAATGTGCATCAAAAACACACATGAAGCAAGATCAAATGATGGTCATTGTGATTCTGTTGAGATTTCAGGTGCAAAATTTTCCTAGTTGTAGTAACTTCTTTATCTCCACTGAAAGCCAGTTTCATAGAATAAATCAACAAAATCTGTTGATAACTAACAACAGGTTCAATGAAAACAAACTTAAAAGTACATAAGAAGTAAAAATTATAAATATATATATCCTAGTGTCATAATTGTCATAATTTGGGAGACCTTAGTCCTACTGGGCTTGTGTCTGTGGGTTTGTTAGTGGCAGAAGTAGTAGCAGTGAGAGGAGGAATAGATTATAACAGACCTCACCTATCTTCTTGTCATCTTCTCTAAGTCTGTTTCTGGCTTTCTTCCATCTTATTAATATAGGGAAGCTTGCATACTTCTGGCTTTGATATATTTCATATTTTTTAATAAGATATTCATGACGTCTTTGGAATCTGGTCAGGCCAAAACCCTGATTTGAATTTTGTTAGCAATATGAACATTTTCCACAAAAGGACATTCTGCAACACCTTCCTTTAAACAAACAGGTGTTCCCATTACTGTGTTGAATGGTTTGCAACAGACATAAATCTTTTTGCTAGACATACATTCATTGATAACCCAATCAGCAGCAGTAACCCCTTTTCAGCTTTTGGACATGAATAAAAATTGGGTGCATGTATGCTGTGAATCTGAAGAGACTAATTTACTTTTACTTTGGGCTGAGATTGGGATAGGACATTAAAATTAGCATTCTATGCAATAGACACACTTGGCTTGGACTATACATATCACTCACTCTCTAATTTGCCAACAGAGCAAGTTCAACTTTTAACAGCCACCATAATACCTCAAAGTCTCTATGCAGTCCTAACTAGATCCCATATGTACAATTTGTCTGTGGAGGTTGGGGTGTGGAGAATAAAAATAACATTTAAAAAAAATAAAGAGGAATGTTCATCAGAACAATTACTGTGAAAGTACTTATAGAAAAGGCTATGTTATGGCAGTGGGAAAGTTACTGAAGTTGAAATGCCAGGTTAGGACCAATAACAATGCATATTCTTTTATCCAGAATCTCTAAATATATAACAGGAGCACCAGACACAATGTGGCAGTGATACTCAAAGTTTAACTTCTTAAAAATATTTTGAGCAACATCTACACCTAACTTTGTTTCACATAAAATGTATAGCTGACCACTTGTATTCGAGGATAACTGTCTACTAGGGTGGCTAGCCAATCCCCATTGCGGACACTTTCTCAAGCACATTTGTGTTTATTCAACACCCACAGAGCCCACCTGCAACTATGTTGAGCAGACCTTTGTTACAGTTTCTTGGAAAGAGCATGTTATCTAACATGATCAACAATTTGATCAAGGCCAGCATGCTCAAACCCACAGTCACGATGACATGTGAATTCATGATAGCACAGCTATCCTTTCATGATTTCACTCACAAGGCTTGGGTCAACCTGTGGTATGGTTTTCAGGCACTTTCCAAAGGTGCTGCACACTGGGATCAACCCTCCAGTCCAATAACATCAGTAAGTCCCCTTCTTGCCAAATCGACTATGGTGAGATTCGAACCCGGGTCTCATTGTCAGAAAGCGAACCTTCTAACCACTTGGCCACGTGCCTATTATTATTCTAAATAAATAATTTTTGTCTGTTTTAATTCCATATGTGAATAAGGATCACTTTTTCATTATGGAAAAACCCTATATTTACTAACTACCATATATTGTGTTTTCTTACACTTAATGATCAGTCCTTCCTTCTTGTTTTCTTGACTACCTTGTCTAATAGTTTTCATTTATGTGTAGTGTATATTGCTAAGTTTACATAAGCTCTGATAATCACTTACTAGGTCATTACTTGTCAGCCATTATTTATTGAAGTTTGAAAAGACTTTGTCAGAATCTATTTTTCATAAAAACTCACTGGCAAAAATGTCACAGTAACAATGTTTATAAATTTAGCAAGGATATAAATATGGTTTATGACAGGTTACTCTATGAGTGATACTAATACCATGTAACCGAGTACTACCTGCCAGTTAGGTCATTTGTGACTAAACTGTTTTATAAAAACTATCTTGCTTGTTGGTCGTTGTGGCATGTGTGGGCTTCCTTACTTTGCTCAATTCAGCAGCAGCAGTGCAAATAATCAGCGGAGTACCACCGGAAGTCTCTGAGGTTATAAAAGTCTTGATCGAGCCCTATTTGGCCTTTTTTCTGTCTTCATTTTGCCTCTACATTCACGGCCATCTGTCACTCTTTTTTCCACCTTCCTGTTCAGTGGCCTCAATCTCATGGCCAGCTCTCTTTTCCTTTTTCCATTTTGGTGGCCTCTACATCCAAGCTCTGCTCTTTCCCACTTTCATCAAAGGACTACACGCAACCTTTGTTGCAAATGATGGGGCCTGTCTTGGCAGCTTGATGTTAGATTTCTTTTTCCTCCCGTGGGAACTGGTGGAGAAATCTCCCTTGGAAATATCCACCAGAGGAAACCTACACAGAACCCTTGTTGCAAAAGACGAGGCCTGTCCTAGCAGTTTCACACTTGGATTTCTTGTTCCTTCTGTGGGAACTAGCGGAGAAATCTCAAGAGCCTTCATCTCCTCAGTTTCATATTCAAAATGTAAACAAAGCAATTTCTAAAGAATTAATGGATTTATTTTTAATTTGACATTTTTTATTAATTCAAACATTATTTTTAGTGGATAACTGTGTTTCAAATAGATGTACCTTTTTTGTTTTATTTTTCTGTATTGCGCCTTTAGTTTTCTTGAGTATGCATGCTGATAGGCACACTATTTAAAAAAAATTAAAAAAGGGCATCTATTTCAATCATGAGTATCCACTAAAAATAATTTTTGAAAAAATAAAAAAAATGTCAGTTTAAAAATAATTCATTTCTTTATTTACAAAGTAATTCATGGAATATCTTCTTTTATGAAGTGCATTTTTATTGTTTAACAGGTGTGACATTTCATTATTTCTTCATTTACAAGTTGAAAATCCCTAGATCTCTACTCTTTATAGGCTAGCTTATGTGGATCAATTTCGACGAAAGCATACAGTATTTTTTATATAACATGATTTTGTTATGAGTCAGGTTTTACTGCTCAAGACTTCCGGACATATCAAGTTGAAACATCATTTCTTGTACAATCACTGATGAATGTCAAGCCTGGTCAGTACCGAGATGAGTGACCATTTAGGAATACTAGGTGCTGTAGGCTTGGATGTGTGGGTGGTGAAATGGATAACAGCTTGAAATTGGAAATTGGAGAGCTGAGTTCCAATAACCATTGGGTTCGTTATATTCACTTATGTGCAAATACCCTTGGGAAAGGAATGAATGCACCTCTTCTCCCTCCAGCTATGGGTTAATTAGTAAAACTTGTATCAGTAAATCATTATTATTTCAAAAAAATTGTTACAATCTAAAAATCTTTTCTGGCATTAAATAACCTACTAAAACCATAAAAAACAATCAATCTTTATAGGCTAGGTTTTTGACCAATAAACAAAATGGATGAAAAGGACTTTTTAAAAATTTTTTTTCTTTATGAATTCAAGCAAAAAAGCAAATTATTCGGTATAGAGACGTTAATCAACATTGACCAAGGAATGCTTCCTGTTTGCATTGTTCATGGTTGCTTTTAGATGTTTTTGGTCTTAAAGATTATTTATCTCAAGAAAAGAAGTGATCCTTTGATGATGGTAAAGTTTTTTGACAATTCATTGACACTAGGAACAATAATTTCAACTCTGTTACACCAAATGTTTACTCACATAAAATTTATTTTTATTAAACATATTTTTTATAACCTGTAATTCTTATGAAAAATGCTGTTACTTTCTGGACAAGATAATATTTTTGAAGTTTTTGTCAATTTTTATTTAATAATTTTTGGTATTTTTGTAGATTTTTATCCAATTATCCAATATTTTTTTGAATTTTTGTCAATTTTTATCCAGTATTTTTTATATTTTTGCCAATTTTTAGCAGTTAGATTTTGCTATGTAAGTCAATATGATTGTAATGAAATTGGTATTAATCATTCCATATTGGTAAAACTTTAAGGATATAATTATATGAACAATATATCATAATATTTTTAGATTTTAATATTAGGAAAATCTATGGTAAAGTGGAAAATATTTTTGTGTGACATGTTTTGTCCTTAGGCACATGTGTAGTTGTATAAACAAAAACATCACTTTAGTCCTATGAAGTCTTAAAGGATGAAATGCGTCACACCAAAGCTTTTTCCAATTTGTTATAGATTTCCCTCAAATTGTTATTGATATATAAAAATTTATATATCATTTTTCCAAATTATAATATCTTTAGCAGGAGTTGCCTCTTGTTACTGATGTGCATGAAGACTTCCAAAATAAACAAATTCAGTATGTGGATATTTTTTCATATATATTTAGAAAAAGAAAAACATAGCTGTTGCTTTGGATATCGGAAAGATATTTTACAGGGTTTGGCATACTGATCTTCTTGCATATATGGACAAATTTTTAATTGATTCAGTCTTTCTTATCAAACTGCAAAATGATAGTTGGCTTGAATGGCCACTCTTCTTGATCTTTTTGCAGAAATGTTCCTGAATGCTCTATCTTTGGACTTACATTGTTTCTAATTTTCATCAATGGCCTTCCTGATGTCATCATTTCTCAACTCGGTATCTATACTGATGATATAATTATTTACTCCTGTCTTAATAGTAAGTATAATCAGTTTGATAAAGTCAAATTGGCAGCTGATCTGAAAATCAATCTCAATCTGTTGTTAAATGGGGCAAGGAGTGGCTTATTAATTTTAACACCTCAAAATCTAAACTGCTCTTTTTAATTATCCAAGAGAAACCTTTTTATCTTCCATCAGCATGGCTGATGCTAACCTCCAGGACAGTGACTCATTGCTCCTTCCCGGACTAACATTTTCAGTTGACATGAAGTGGAAAGTATATTGAATCAATTATTTAGTTGGCATCTAAGAAAGTTGATTCACTTTGTTGTATTAAACAACTTTTCTCACCAGAATCTATTTTACATATTTATAAGTCTCACCATTTGTCCAGGCTTTGAATATTGTTGTCAAATCTGGTCTGGTGCCCCTGCTATATATTTAGAAATTCTTGATAAAATCCAAAGAATATGCCATGTTATTGGCCCTGACCTGGCATCTCAGCTTTGGTCTCTTTCCCTGTGCCTTTTCTATAAATACTTTCATGGTAATTGTTCTGATGAAATTTCCTCTATGGTACTTAGACATTATGAATTTAAGTGCAGTACTAGGTTTCATCAGTTTATGTTTGAAATGTCTGCTAGATGTAACTGTAAGTTCTATGCTAACAGTCTCTTCTATTGCATTTCTTGCTTGTGGAACTTGCTTTCCAGTCAACTTTGATCTTCAAAAATTTAAATGCAATGTCAATTGTTATTTTCTGTCTTCTTAATTCCTGTCCTGTTACTGTTCTATCTCATTAATAGTTTTTTTTTCTTATTTTCTAATCTATAGTAATTTCTTAAGTCTTAATGGCTTTATTGCTTTGCTTGGAGTGAAATGATTAAAAAAAATATAGGTCACCTAGCGGGTATTAAATCCACTAACCAGACTGGCTTGTTAAACATTAGCGAACACTAATGTGAAGATTTTAAAAATATTAAACATACCTTAGTTCTGACACATTCCCATTGATAAGATTCCTTTATCTAGACTTTATGAATATAAGTACAGTATTAGATTGGAAGCAAGGTCTCATATTTTACAGATGAAATGGCTGCTAGATGTAATGCTAAGTTCTATGCTAATAGTTTCTTCACTAGCATTTCACACTTGTAGAATTTTCCTCTGGCTTTTTGCTTCCCAGTCAACTTTGATCTTCACAAATTTAAATAAAATGTCAATCATTACTGTCTTATTCTTTTATTGTTTTCTCTCCTTAATAGGAGGTTTTCTAATGTTCTTTAACTCTCAGTAACCTCTTGCATCCTAGTGTATTGCCTTGCATAGGATAAAAAAAAAAAAAAAAAAAGCTCAGAAAAGGAAACAAAACTATTCGAGATTTTCTCTCATTATTACAAATAGTGATTATTGATTGGGTAGGTGTCAGTTTTAATTATGCAAAGAAACTAAGTGCAACATAATTTTTTAAATAAATCCTATAAATATAGGTCACAGAAACATATATTCAATTAATATCCCTTATACATAAATAATTTATTTTTATGCTAAATTACTTCCCAGAGAGCATTTTGGCTTTGATGTTTTGCATTCTCATATATATCTCTTTTAATGATGGATTTTAAGTTTTCTACTAGGTTGATTTCTGGAGAAGATATATGCCATTTCATTAAGTCTCTTTGAAAGCTCATTTCAACCAATGAAGTGTTCAGACAGCACTTTCTTGATAAGCCTTTTTTGAGCCTGATTATGGCGATGCTATGTCTACTTCAGGGCATAAAAAAGGGAATGTTCTAGAAAAAACAGGTTTGAAAAAAGGAATCCTCAGGATTATTTTCAACCAATCAGAGGAATGGAATTTGAAAGCTGTGACTATCAGCAAAAATATAAGGGAAGTGACCATCTAGTGTAATTACTATTCATTTGTAACACAAACCAGAGTGGATAATCAGAGAGATTAAGTCATCAGATCAAGTTATCTTCAGTAGTGAGTTGAGGAGAGGAGGCTGAACTAAGAATAAAACAAAAGGCTAAATAGTATTATTTTTTAAAGTAATTTTGCAGAATTGAGTGGTGTGATGAAAGCGTTAGTATTTCAGTATGGAATCAGTTTATAGAATATTTATGAGCTATTTATTAATTCAAAATGTCTCTGGCTGAGAAAAATTCTTTTTGGGCTAATGATGCTGTTTGTTGAAAATACACTTTGCAGAAAAAGCAGTGTCCTGAATTGAGTTATATAGATTCCTTCCTAAGAAATTCAACATACATTGATGAACTGTATTTTCTGTTACTCTTTTAACTTCAAAAAGAAACTGCAGCAGACATTTTTCTGAAATGGACAGCTGAGTGTTCTCATCGATCTAAAAAAAAAAAAAATGTGATCCGTGTTTTTCCGATTGGCTGGAATGTATTGAATTTTGTTTGAATTTAGGCAGGAATATTAGAGAGCGTTTGTGATCAATTAGCACAAGATTTCTTTTCATATGCTCACTTTTCAAACTTGGGAGAAATTAAAGTTGCTTACATGGCCTTGTAGGGGATGGCTTATCTTTCATCCTGTAACCTCTTTTCCACAGATGAAAAGTTGCTAGATTGTTGCTACTCAATCATTATTTCTATGGAAAATGTTCAGATGAGTTCCATCAGTTCAGACCTTTACTGCTACAACACATGATGCTGCTACTTAGGAATTGAATCACTCTTATTTCTTTCATATTCCAAATGTAAAGAGGAAGTTCCACGCAAGCAAACCCCCACCCCCACCAAGAACTGATTCTCACATGGAGCACCATAACCATAGCTGTGTAGAGGTAAGTTAATTATCTATCCTTCTTATAATATTCATTTCCATCCACTGCTTCCTTCACTCATATTCTACCTCATTTATCACAAATTTAAAAAAAAAAAAAAAAAAAAAAAGTTTTAATCTCCATGTTCTCTGGAGTTGATACATGTGTATGTAACTGAATACCAACCTTACAAGTACATAGGAATATTTATTGGGTTTCAAGTTCACTCCAGAGCTCAAGTAGAACTTCTTGTATATATGATACTTTTCACTTTATTCCAATTGTGAGGAGGAAGTTCAACTCAGACAGCTTTTTTCCCCCAAGCACTGCAGCTTTGAGGCACAGACTCCCCCATATGCTACAATCTTCAAGGTCAATTGTTACCTATTCTTTATATCTTCATTTCTTACTTTCTCCTCTTACATTCATATCACACACATACCTCGTTCAGTAAGAGCCTCATATTGGGTGAACATTAGTATATATAAAAAAAAACAAAACAAAAAATTTATTTCCAGTTGTTACAACCTAAATAAAGTATTACTGTTTGCTTATAATAATTGTATCTGATGATACACTGTAGACAGTCTAGAAAAGACTCTACAAACTTAACTGATTTTTCACCTCAATCTTCATTCAAACTGACTGTATCTACTGAATTTATATTTTATAATACCTGTTTGTCAGTTAAAGTTCACTCCAAAAGTAATAACTCTTATTTTAATATGTTGGTTCACTATGACAGAGCTATAGCAGTTGAACCTTCCTGCTAATAACCCATAATTTTTGTTGCCTTTGTTATAAATAACAGCTAAAGAACAGTTTGACAAAATAGCATCTGGCATGAATGCTTGTATGAAGCAGAGATGTTTCAATGAATTCTTTTATGCAGAAAAACTTGTAACCATTGCAATTCACTGATGATTCCTGAATGTTTATAGAGGCCAATCATGGGATGTAAGCACAGTTAAAGTGACAACCATATGTGACAATTGATTTCCAGTGGCATCTGCACAGCTATCAACCCAGAAAATGTTTTGTTAATGATGGTATTTGACTATGTGGCAAAATAATTTTTTTATTTTTTTGCTGAAAATTTATTCTACCTAAGTGTAGTTATGAGGCATTATTTTCAGTGTCTCTTGCAAGAGCAATGGTGGCTTATAGACCTAAATGCTTTGGTAAGAGTAAAGTTACGGGAATTAAAGACCAAAGTAATGCAATATGACAAGCTCCTAAATGACCCAAGTTGTATGGAAATGTATAACAGGATTAAAACCAAATATAACTTGAGCAAGATTATGAATGGAATACATTGAGAGAAACACTAGTGACATTGGTGAAAGAGATTATCCCAAGGAAAATGAGACAAGAAAAAAAGAGTGGATGACAGATTAAATTTTTGAGATAATGAAAAAGAGACAATGGCAAGGATAGAGTATAGAACATTAAACACAGAAATTAGAAGTAAATGTAGGCAGATTAAAGAGGAAGTGTACAGAAGTAGGAAGGATGAGTATTAAAGGCAAAGAACAAAGCACTAGAACCAGATGTAACTGTAATTGAAATGCTCTCAGCATTAGATGATTTTGAAATAAGCAAGATCACAGAAATAATAAATGAAACCTACAACAGTGGCAACATACTGGAGGACTTTAGTAGACCCATTTTTGTGGTGCTACCTAAGAAACCAGGTGCAAATAAATGTAAGCTTCATTGGACAATCAGCTTAGTAAGCCACATGACCAAGTAATCTGAATTCTCATGATTAGACTGGAAAGGACAAGAACAATGTGGCTTTGTTCAGGAGACTGGAATAAGAAATACTGTATTTATGACCAGAATGTTATCAGAGAGATATGGCGAATGCACGTCCGTACAGACACAAAAGAGGAGCTAGATCATGTATGAACGTGTCTGTTAACCCTAGTTGCATTTGGATTTTCCCCTGTTAGCAGTGGTACAGCTTGGCACATCTAGATACAGGTCTCTGAAACTGGTCAATAAAAGCAACAGGCAAAACAGCAGTTGGAAAGAAAATGTCTTGTGAAGTTGGTCCCTTGGGCATTTCCTAAAGTTGCTGTGGTTTCTGAGGCAGTGTTATTTTTCTTACCTCCCATCTCTATCCCCTCTCTGCCTATTAGCCCTGTAGTTGCTGGGAGAGTAATCTGTTAGGTGTCCTCTCCCCAACCTCAACACACTCTTGCTGTACATTACAACAAGAGAGCAATACAAATTCAGAAGGAGGCACATTTATGTTTTATAGATTGTGCAAAAGGTACGGCACAAAGATCTATCTGAACTGTATGGAAAACTAGATCTATTTGGGAATTCAGAACTTATAATGAAAGCAAATTGCCTGCATAAATAGAAGGGAGCGATGGCAAAAGGATAACTGATGCTAAGAACTACAAGGAATAGGAGGTTGTGGAGAGCCAAAATTGCCCCATAATTCCTGAAGGGAGATGGCACATAGAAGAAGGTGCTATTGTGACACTATGGCTGTTATTGGCACACCCACATAGAAGAAGATGGGAGATGATTTTATCTCGGTCTTAAGTTTTTTTTATATGAACAGCAGTAAAGTCTATGAAGTGACCTTCAAAGCAGCCACCATTTGACTAAAAGGAAATAAAATAATAAATAAATGAAAATTTTTTTGGTTATGTGGTACATCACAGGAATTGAAATTTTTGTTCATAGGTTAATATAAACTGTCACAGTTAGAATTGAGAGTAGTTCTAGACTGGCCGTTGGTAGGAAAGGGTTTTCAAGGTAGTTCCAATGATGACTGTTACAGTTGTTGACTGTACGTTATGTAGAGATGATCAGTGGGACATTCACTTACTTTTACAGGGTCTTTGATACCAGGTCAATAAATACAGCTCTATGGCAGATAAAAAAATTGTACAAAGCTTGTGATTTTTAAAAGTTTTTTAACCTTTTTTTTTTTTTTTTTTTTTTTAACTTCATTTGTTAGCAGGCTGAACAAAATTATCACTACTGGCATCAATATTATTAATATTAAAATGCTAACATTATTTGAACCTGAATTTTTTAACTGCTTAATTTTGTGATTATTGAACCACATTATACATAGATATCTCAATTTGTAGCATGATGAAAAAAAGCTTCTTTTACACAAAAACATTTTTCAACAATCTCCTTTGCCAGCAATGAACTTAATTCACTGACATTGAATATTATACAAGATGACCGTAAAGTCTAGATACATGGGAAATATCACTAATATTCTTTTCATTTTGTTTTTTTTCCAGATTGAATATGAGTGTCTAATGAAGAAATAACTGAGTTGGTACTACTCAGTGGATGTGAAGGATAGTGGATGACATATCTAACCATGTTAAGAGATCAGTTAATGCCCCAAATTGAAAGGCTAGGTGAAGGCCTCCCCGAGTGATTTAAACAGGATTGATTAGAAAAGCTTTTAATTACTTTTATAAATAAGATTTATTAAGGACACTTTTGTCTTAAGAAAAAAAAAAAAATTCTTTTGATAAATAATGAATTTTTACAAGAATTGTTTCATTTTTTTTAAAATTATAAGTTATATATAAATCTCAAAATTCTACATTATTTTAATTGCAGTTAGGTGATATTGTTATTAAGTGCAAATATTTACTAATCAAAAATTGCAAAGTTTAATACAAATCATTTGGCACAAAGATTTTTTAAAATAATTAAAATTTTTTTTTTTAGATGTATAAAATTTTGAAAGTATGAGCAACCATACATAACATTATTAGAAAATATCGATTATGATAAATATAAATTAAATTAGGGAGAATATTTTTCAAAATTTAAAAATTACTGAGTAATTATATAAAAAAGGTGCTCATGTCGTTTTCTTAAATTATATTTTACAACTCTAAGTCTCCATAGAACAATATGCCATTACCTTTTTGTTACTTGTCAATCATGTAAATGTTGCTATTGTTGGTTAAAAGAATTGCTACTGTTTGTTTAAAAAATTAATTTTTTGTTATTTTAAACTTGCAGTAAATAATATGTTTCAAATCAGATTAATTAGACTTTAAATTAGCTAATATTCCTCAAATAAAGTTTCAGAAAGATTTTTTTTTTTTAATAAAGAGAATTACATTGCAATGAAAGAAGACTAACATATGGGGCTCATGAGATATTTTAGCAAAAAAAAAAAAAAAAAAAAAAAAAAAAAAAAAAAAAGGTTCCAATCAATATGATTTGTGTACGAAATACACCAAAGTATTTTGCTTACTGGAAATAGTAAATTTAATCCTTTAGCTTTCAATTAAAGCTAAAATAAAATTTTCAAAAAAGCTTTTTCATTTTTAAAAATTCATTTTAAACCTTAGGTATTTCAAATTAGTGGAAGTACCTAAATAAAATTTTCTTTTTACATTTTGCTATTGAACCATTTACATTGTTCAGAATGTTGTCCACACCTTTGTTGCTATATTCATGAGATTTCGACCATTGTACACTCTGGTCTTCAGATGATATACGTTGAAATTTTGAAGTAAACTCTTTATTTAGTCTGTGGATAAAAGCATTTGTTGAAGTAATCCAAAAAGTGACTTTACCTAAAGAGTTGTGAGTTCAATACCCGGTTATAGCAGAGGTCAACAAAACTTGGAGTTGAGTTAGTTGAGAATTAAATGAAAACTGAGATATCCAGAAAAGGCATGGCATGTGTAAATAGAACAATTTACCAGTGTGGACTAAAAAGGTTCCATTCCAAATTCTAACATATCACTTAAAGAAGGTCGGAGCATACAATGTCTGAAACATCATGAATAGAAGAAAGATGAAGACAACATTTTGAACAATGTAAATAGTTACAATATCTCATCTCAGAAATATAAACTATTAATTTGATATTTAAATTTGTATCTTCCATATCTTCTTGGTTAGTAACAATTGTATGTTGCTTTTGAGGACAGCTTAAAATTCCTTTACGCAATTCAGTACAGAGCAGGTTCCGAAAAAAAAAGTTTCAAAAAATCATTTTCCATGAAAAAAATTGAATATCAGAAATTAAGAATTGTCGTTGCAGAAAATTTGAATTACTGTTTGAATTTTATGTTTTTTATATTTCAGAACTAATATATTGACTGATTTTAAAGGATGTAGAAAGGTTCTTAACATTTTTTTTACAAGAATTTTCAGCATCCTCTTATATTACATTATAGTCATTTGCTCTCTTAAAAGCAAAGGTATATAAACAAAGATCTACATGTATAAAGCAGTTTCACTTAGATGAATATAAATAAAATACATCAAGTGTATCTATATTTCTTTAACTTTTTTCTTATTCAATATTATTTACATAGATTGAAGAACTATGTCTTTTCAGGTTTTGCTATGACAATGGCAAAATGTTAAAAAATATTTATGAAAGATATAAAAGACAGACTTTGTGAAAGCACCAAGTATAGCAATTTAAAAATATATTTAACCATTATCACTCTGTATGTGACTTTGCTGTACAAAAAGTTTATTTTGAAGATGATTGAACCCTGAACAACAGTGTGTTTGAATTTCATAGTTGTGTTATGTCCTGCTATGGCAACAGAAAACAACTTTGAGTGAAATTAACAGTAAGGATAATGCAATTGAGAGGCTTTGAAAAAGAATGTAGTGGAAAGGAAAGTAATATTAATACAGAATGCTAAAGGTGAAAGACTCACATCTGAATATTTTATAATAGTAAGGATTTTAAAAGATACAAATTTCCTATATGTTGTAATTTTTAAATGCTCAGATAAACAAAGTATAAGGCAAGACAAACGTAACATTAATTCCAGACTTAAAAAGGTTGTGTGTGTATTTCAGTATTATTACTCGTGAGAGCTTCAAGAAGTAATCTCCTCCATATAATTACTTTCATGTGAGTAACCAAAGAGAAGACCAGTGGGTTTTATTTGAATCCTTATAGGATATGGAAGAATATTGTTGTTTCTTTAATGTTCCCCAAAACCAATAATAAAGAAAAGCCTGAAGCAATCATGTTAACCACAGAAATTAAATGCTCTGATTCTGAAACTGCAATAGAGAAGTGCTTCACTTCTATCCAAATTACACTTTGTGATTTACACCTCATACGAGAGCAAGGGGAAGACCTCAGAATGAAAATGTAAAAATGATTAAGTATTCTCATCATTTTGCTCTATCAACCAAACTATATCAGAATTGAATAACCAAGTTTACTTATGTACCCGATTTGATTATGGTCAAACTTTCTATTTTCTGTTGTCGAATCAACTTTACTAACAAAATGCAATAAGAGAAGTGTAAAAACTGTTCATCTCAAAAAAGCGGGGTCTCAAGGAAAACAACTTTGAGTGAAATTAACAGTAAGGAATTGATCCATATATCTTCAAGGTGAAGCCTTGAAGATATGTGGATCAATTTCAATCAAACAATGCAGTACTTTATATACAACATGTTTTTGTTATGAATCAGATTTTACTGCTCAAGGCTATATCACATTCAAACATTGGTTCTGATCATCAAAGTTAAGCAACATGAAGCCTGGTCAGTATTTAGATGAGTGAGTGTTTGGGAATAACAGGTGCTGTAAGCTTGGATGTGCAGATAGTATGGCTTAAGGCTATTTTATACTGCAAAGCACATGTTGATTACTGTACCATTTAGGCTTACAGCCATATGTTGAAACACTGATTCTTATACAACCACTGACATTAAGCAATGTCAAGCCTGGTCAGTACCTAGATGGGTGACTGCTTGAGAATACCAGGTGCTGTAAGCTTGGATGTGTGGGTGGTATAATGGATAATGGCTCTGAGTTGGAAATTGAAAAGCTGAGTTCCAATTTCAGTTGAGGGTTGTTATATTCACTTATGTGTAAATACCTTTGGGAAAGGTATGAACCCACCTCTTCTGCCACCAGCTATGAGTTAATTAGTAGAATTTGTATCAGTAAATCCTTATCTGTCAAAAAAAATTCCTAATATTTTCTGGCTTTAAATAATCTGCAAAAGGTTGATAAGCCATAGACAAATCAATCAATTTACTGATAAAGTTCAATATTTGAATCATGCAGGTATTTTTGCAGTACTTTCTTTAAAATCTTCCACTACAAACATTTAATAAATATATAAAAATACATGTTTTGGGAATAGAAGCATCAAAAATAAATGGGAAGAGAAAAAAAAAAATTTTCATCTTTTTATTAAATTCTGTTGTTATTTCCATATATCACCATATAATAATAATAATAATCAAATACTCTGAGTTAGACAAGACAATGACCAGTGGTCAAATGTTTAGCATAAAAAAATTCAGTCCAGTAATTTGTTTTATATTTCAGAAGTAAATACAACTAAGTGATTATTTATGAAATAAAAGAAAAAAAAAATACATGTATATGTATATAAGGCCAAGTCACACATTCTTAAATGCAACCCCAGGTTCAAACAAACTAAATTCATCATTAGTCATACCTAGATCTGCTATGGACGTACTGAAAAGGAGGTTAGTGAGAAATATACGAGTATATAAACATATTTAGTTAATGGGATTTTATCTTTTCATGTAAAGTGGTGTACATCAATTTCATGTACAGAAATGCCAAATGAATTACCCACCATAGAGAGGTGAACCCATTACCAGTGTTAGTAAATGTTGGGCAAATCAGGCTATCTTGAAGAGAGAGAGAAAAAAAAAATCCCTATGTACATATATAAACATACATGTCCACTCAGCCATATATAAATACACAACTCTTCATAGCTTCATATAAATCTTCCATATATGCACATAAATTGTAGAGCATTTTAAGTGGTTCACAGCTATTGCTTTATATTAGTAATTTCTGTCACTACACTCAACCAGTGACTTTCAAATGATCACTGGAATGTATAGTAATTCTGGTAACATTGTTTGGTTCCTCTATACCACCTTTTTGCTTTGGGTGGGGAGGGGGGAGAGAAAAAAAAAGAAAAGGGACAAGTGAATCATAACTGTTAGATGACTAAATTTGAATTCACTCAATTTATGCAAACTGCAATATAAAACTGGAAGAAACGCATAATTCCTCATATACACTAAGGCTTGTTGTATACATGTATTCCATACTCCCTCCCCAGCATCTCCAAATCAAGATTTAATTGAGGGAACTTACAACTGCCAAACAGGGTGATAGGGGTTATTATAGCATGCACGCACATACACACGTGTATAAAATAAATAAAATACTACAAAGAGAATTTATTTGTACTGAATGAGAACCGATATAAAAAAAAAAAAAGAAACCAAGTTTTGTATCTCTCCTTGAATACATTTTCTTATTTTCATTTAATGATACAAAAAATTGACTGGATATTTCTTTATGGTGAATGTTTTACCAAACAAGTTTACTTTCAGTTAAAGAAAACTTAAAAGGGACATTGCACATAACCATGTAGTAACACATTTCAAACCAATCCAAAGTTAATAAAAACTGGCAGCAGAAGGAGAGAGAGAGAGAGAGAAAAAGTAGGATGATATATACTGAACGTATATACAAATAATTTTGAAATATAAAAAAATCTATTATTGGAATTTCAATATTTGTTCTACAGAAGAAAATGTTTATCCAAGTCACCCCATTTGGCAGTAAAGATAAAATAAAGTTAAAAATTTAACTACATATATTTATCAGTATTTTTATAGAAGTGTGGTCCTCCAAAACTTAATGAAAATTGAGATTTTAGGACTTATACAAAAATTCTTTAAAACGTTCTTGCTTGTACCAAAACAATCCTTTCTCATAATTTGTTGACAAATTTCTATTTTCTTTTAAATTTGAAAAGATATCTGAACTATTTGTATCCCTGACATGACGCACAAAAATCTTCATTTAATTTTGCATTGAGATGATATACAGCAGTTTTGGTAATAAATTATCTCCCCTTGTGTGTGTGTGTGTGTGTGTGTGTGTGTGTGTGTGTGTGTGTGTGTGTGTATATAATTTACAAAGTGTAACTTCATTTAGGCAAAAGGCTACAGGTATGGGTTACCAATGATTGTAGTTATACTTACAGAATTTGAAAACCAAGTTCTATAAATATAAATACGTTGTTTTTCTACAGTGTGTGTTATTTATATACACGCACACACACATATATATATATATATATACACACGTATGTACACAATAAAAAGACCATTTTTTTTATTTATTTTATATTTTGAAGTAACCAATAGTTGAATTTTCTTAAATCTAATTTATCAATATTTTCTCTAATGAACTTTGTCTAGCACAAAAATCTAGAGCCCCCAGTATGGATCAAATTAAACTAGTAATGATCTGCGAGACTAGCTTGTTAACTATTATGGCAAGAACTCCTTATAATGGGTATATAAAAAACTTTGCAAAGATATTCTAAGTCATTAGATGCAAACTCTGAATATTTATGAATGACCCATTTGCCATACATGTATGTATTCATAAATATGTTGCAACTTTGCATCTAAAAGATGGTAAATAAAAATGATCTGAGATTACACTGCTGGTTGTAGGATGATGAGATAGATTAGAATACTGGTCAAAATGAACGTTTAAGGATCCATGAAGCCTTAATCTCATAATTACGGACATACGTGAACAATGATAATGTGAGAAGCAAAGTTGAAACTCCACCAGTGGGTCAAACCTTGTTTTCATTGCAATATACTTAATAGGAAAGAAAATAAAAATGAAAAAAATCTATACATTATTTCTGAATCACAAAAGCAAGAACCATTAGAACCAAAACTAGAAATAGAATAGAATTGAGGGGTTATTTAAGTTTGTAAACAATGTTTTTGCTTTTTTAAATCAGGAAAAGTACACTTTTGAAAATATAGAAAGAAAGAAAAAAAAAAAAGAAAAAAGTTCAACATCGAACAAGAGGGGAGGGGCACATAAAAACAAGAAAATAAAAAGGTACAATTCGAAATGATAATTTATGTAATCCTTTCTCTTATTTTACACACTTTCAACCAGTATTCACTTTTTAACCATTCCAAGAGGAAGGGAGGGGGGTATTTATTTATTAGTAACAGGCTAGAGAATTTTGGTAGCAAAAGTAACAAGTGACTAATGGCTGATTTTTCCCCTTTTTAATGTACCCAAAGAGAGAGAGAGGGTGAGAGAGAGAAGGGGTGGGGGTAAAGTTAAAGAATACTAGGGAGACAAATTTTTAAAGTGTTGGGGGTGGGCTGGAGAAAGAAGTGAGATTATAATCAGAGATTAAAAAATTGAGCAGAAACATCAGAAGAGAAGTATTGGAAGTAAATGCAAATGTACAGCATAAGAGAGAGAGAGAGAGAAGGAGAGAAAGGTCCTCTGTCTATCACAGTTTGGTAGATAAATCCTCCTATCACCAGCTCAAGCACGGTAGTACATTAGGAAAGACTTCAGTGCCAGAGGCAATGGCAACTGTTTTATTTTTTCCTGCAAGTACCTACTTATATTCTCCTTGGGTTTTGTCTCCTCAGTCTCATTTATATTGTCTGCAGAACTATGTGACCAGGCACCGCTGTCTGTGCCAGGTGATTCTTTATTGCTGTTGAGCCCATCCTTGCCACTGTCAGCATCAGAGTGGTCACTCATTGTGCCAACACCGGACGTCTCAGATGTGTCAGCACTGGCAGTAGAAGAGCACCACACTTTGACCTTTGTGGTGACAGGAGGAGATGTACGTGCAGCAAACACATTGCGTTTCAACAATTTGGGGTTAGTAAATCCAAAGTTCTCCTCTTCAGAGTCTGAATCATCATCAGAGATGTTCTCGTTAGTTTTTTTCCGACCATTGCTGGTGTCCATTGACTCGGCAGCGGTGGTGGGCGTACAAGCTTCTTCTTCCTCGTCTTTTTCCTCACTGGCACCTAAAGTTTGCCCAATCCGAAAGCGGGTGCGGTAGCGAGGCAACTTTTTCACAGGTGTAGATGAACCATCACTCTGTTCATCAACTTCCATCTTTACACTCAAGGAATTTGATGACTTAGGGCAGGCCCGTCGTCTCACACCACCAGGGACTGTTTGGTCAGAAGATTCCTCCTCGGCTGTATCATGTTCCGAGCTGACACTTTCCTCTGAGCTTGAAGGAGAGATGACATTTGGAAAGTACTGATCGTCATCGTCATCATCATCATCGTCACTATAGCAACGCTCTAGCATCATCATTTGGAATTGAATCCGTCTGTCTTTGGTAGCTTTGCCATTTTTGCCATTCTTGCTGGCTTTGCGTTTGGTTCTGTGGTTATTATGCAGATAGGGATATTCTTTGAGGATGTTACTACGGAGGATGCTACGAATGGCAATACGGGCAACATCTTGAAGACTAGGCAGCTGGACATCAGCTGGAATGAAATGCAAGTTATTATTAAAATATTTATATATTTGAGAATTTCAAAACCAAGTCATAAATTTATACAAACATTATTGCCTAGGAAAAATTAGTCTTTATTAATATATACTATGCTTAAAAGACTAATATATAATTTATAAATGTATGTATTGTCACTTCTTATGGTTTCATTTTTTAAAGACTATACATTGTCTAAAATACATTTCATTAAAAAGTTTTGGTCTGTTGAATTTATGATTAATGGTAAACTAAATAATTTTTAAATAAATCTTTTCCCTCACAAAATGAGCCACCTGTTTTTAATTTTTCTTTGAAAAAGGAAGAGAAACTTTATTTGAATAAATCTTAAAATTCATTAAAATCTTTCTATCTCAACAGATTTGTAATAAAAGTGTCAAATCTACCAAGATGTATTTCTCTGACAGAACATATGAAAGTGTCAAGGCTATCCTTAAGCTCCAACTGAAAAGCATAGTTTCACTCAATCAGATTATCATATTTCCTATTTTAGATGAAAATTGAAGATCTGCCAGTCTAAAACAATTTGAAGAGCTGCATTAAATCTTGTGTACTTACGTAACTCAACAGTTTCTGTATTACTGTCTTTTGGAGGAACAAGGGATGCAAAGGATACAGGAAGGACATTTTTCGTCTCCCAACTTGTCTCGCTTATTCGACGAATCTGTAACAACTTGAGAGAGTGACAGTGATTAAATTACAATGTTTATGAGAATTTTCACAAACAAAAACAAAACTTTTTTTCATGCATGGAAAACTAAGCTTAAAGCTAGCATTCCTTGAAGATGAAACTTACTTGACATTGTTAGAGAACAATTCAAAAAAATTGCTTAAAAATTTTGCTTGTAGTTTTTATTTGGTTAATGAAAGAATAAAATCCATATGGGCAATATAAACTACTTTCCTTGAAAGAAATTACTGTTTCCTCAATTCAGAAATGTTATCAACAAAAATATAATCTAAATAGTAATGTTTATCCTGCCATGAAGTTCATAACTTAATGCCATGAAGAATTCCATTTATTGACTGTTCAGGGAAAGATCGATTTCCAATTGCCATTTAAAAAAAAAAAAAAAAACAAAAAAAAAAAACAAACCATCAAGTGAGTAGAAGTCAACAGTTTGTAACAGAGCAACAATTTTGCTGAAATCACTTCAGATATGTAAATGATATGTGTATTAAATTGGAAAAAAATATTTTGAATTTTGTGAGTATAATGTTAAAAAAAAAAATGATCTTCACCCAATCATGAAACAAGATAATTTTTTATAATCTTGCATACTGTAAGAAATAATAAACTGAAGATTCTTCAGAATTCAGTGATGTGTATGCGAAATAAGATTACTTTTGATTTGGTTATTTACACTATTTACATTGTTTGGACTTTAGTCTTCATCTTTGTCATATTCACAACGTTTTTGGCAGTTGTATGCTCTGCCCTTTTTCAGGTGACATGTTGGAATTTTGAACTGAATCCTTTATTTAGTGCACTGTTGTAAATTGTTCTAGTTCCATGTACCATGCCTTTTTTGGATATCTTAGTTATTTATCAGTGGAACTAGAACAATCTACACTCATGGACTAAAAGGGTTTAGCTTGAAATTCCAGTGTATATTACCTGAAGAAGGCTGGGTTGTACAATAGCTGAAATGTTGTGAATATGACAATAAAGATGGGAACAGTTCAAATAATGTAAATAGTATAAATAGTTACAATACCTCTTCTCAGAAATATAAACAGAATTTTGCTTTGGATATGTTACGGTTTAAAGTGGAGTATGTAAATATCAAACAAGCAACATTGTTATGAATCTGGCTTTAATTTACACTGCATGATGTAAATGAATTGGGGGGGGATTCATAATACAATAACTGAGATTCTTGTAGCACAGGAAAGGAAGCGAGTCAAATTTAGTCTCATAATTAATGTCACCATAACAGATAGTAATATTTATTCCTCCAAAATATGCATATATATGTAAGTTAAGAGACCATATTTCTGTTCATTGTAGGTTGAAGTGATATAGAAAAGAGGGAAAGAGAAATACATTTTAGAATGATGTTTCTTCATTAAATATTTGTCAAATATATGAAGAATGAAATGTAAAAACATTACCCTGGTTCAAAGAAATAGTTACCTGGTCATTGAGAGGCATAACAAGAATGCCACCCACATTAATGAGATTCTTCATGTAATTTTCATGTTCTGCTGGGCAAGCTGCCCCACAGTAGACACGATCATAAAGACGTACACCAGAGTTCAATTGAAGGCAATTGCCAACCACAAATTTTGGTTCACAAAATTCAAACTCGTCAAACATTTCAGATTTCAGTTTAAATTCTTCAAGACGATCAAGGG
Source organism: Acanthosepion lycidas (assembly GCA_963932145.1). NCBI lineage: Eukaryota > Metazoa > Mollusca > Cephalopoda > Sepiida > Sepiidae > Acanthosepion > Acanthosepion lycidas. Next base: position 95,565,522 of record OZ010593.1, on the reverse strand, counting down.
CATATTGCACACCATCGTTGTGCAACTCAATGCCATGATTTATACCGTACGGACCTGTGAAAAAAATAAAAAAAAATAAAAAAATAAATAAATAAAAAAAAAAATACAAAGAGATCAGATTAGGATAAAGACATGCTCTCACTGTGGATTGACTCAGTATTTCCATAGTACTGTCATCTACAAAGATTGACACTTAAATACTATATTATTAACTTAAAACAGAATCACCAGTTTGAAATATCTAACACCAACTAGATGCTTTATACTGGGACTATTAGATTATTGTAGCTTCTATACGTACCAAGCTGACAGGAAGAAAAGACTATTCCTAAAATCAAGTTAGGCAGCCATTATCAGAGCACTGGCGGTGGAACCTATTCATAACAGAAACTACTGAGCCAATCCTATAAAGTTAAATAAAATTTAAAAAAAATATAAAATAAATAAATATGCAAATCGAACAAACCTAAAATGAGACCAGCCATGGTACTAAGGTATCCAGTACCACTTCCGAGATTTAGAAAAGAGAGCCCGGGTTCCAGTTTGAGAGATTCCATAACCTCTGAATAAATGCAGGGTGCTGATAAATGTAAATGCCCATGTTTCCAAGCCACATCTTTATAGGCATTGTCACGATGTTCTGGCAGATAGTAATTTGCTCTGTCAACAGCACGGAATACTTTCTCAATCAATGGAGTGCTGATGTAGTTGCCATTCACTAAATTATCAACAAGTTCATCATTGTCATCACCTGTACTCACAACTCCACCCATTGTTTATTGGATGCTCCTGAGTGGAGAAAAAAAAAATCTACAATAGCATTTTAGAATATCTTATTGAACTTAAAATAATAAAAGCAGAATAAGTAAAAAAGAAAAAAAAACGTTTATTCTTTGGTATTATATAGATTGTAACCTGCCCAGAAAAGTGATGTAACAATATTCACACAAAACAACTTTCAATTGTTCTTATGTGATAAATTTTCTCATGATCTTTTAAAATACCAAATTAAAATTTGATAAAGACATTTTCTATTTTCTTTTTTGTTCAATAATAATAATAATAATAATAAAAAAAACAAAACAAAAAAAAAAACAAAACAAAAAAAAAACAAAAAAAAAAAAAAACAAAAAAAAAAACTTATGCTAGTAACTTGAAGTAATACAAAAAACTTTCTGGATTCTTTCAAAAAGAACAATTATTTAAAAGAGATTGACAAAAATAAACTGATACAAAACACTTGTCAACTGAAGATGATTGGAGACCTTGTCACTTGAAAAGTAAGGAATAATTAATACAAACAGAAATGTTTTGTATTTTACTGAACTTTCACCTCAAGCAAAAACAGTATTCATTAACATTTTTTATAGAAATGATAAGGAGAGAAAGATTGTTTATAGAATTAATTTCAACCTTTCCCTACTTTTTCCAATTAGAATCACTTGGCTTATTGCCATTTAAGAGAGACATAGTGTATCCTGCAAAGAATGGAAATGAAGAAAGGAGATTACATTTAGAGCATTTTCTATGTTGAGATTTAATGTGTGCACAATGTAAAAAATATAAATGCATAATGTTCAGTGGAAAAGCTTCTGTGATTTTAAGGATCCAATAAAAATAGTAAAGATGTTATTTGCTGGGTTGACATAAAAAAAAAAAAAAAAAATTGATTTAGTAAGTAAATAATAAAAGATAAAATTTAAGAAATTTTCAACATTAACTGTATTGAAAAAAATTTACCATTTTGCTCTACTATTATATTATTATCTACCATATTTCTAACAATATTTTAATTCTAACCTTCCACAAGTTTTTTTTTTTTCTTTTTTAAGTCTTTCTCAGTAAAGAACTTGTATGGATGATTTCTGCAGTTTTCCCAAAATTGAATACCCCCCACCAAAAAAAAAAAAAAAAAAAAAAAAAAGAAAAAAAAAGTGAATTCTCTAAATACTGGTCCAAATCCAAAAATGGTGTCTAAAGAAACATTGTGAAAGAACCATTCTGATGGAATATTATATCATTTCTCTTAACTGTTTTTGGAAACTTTATTGCTGCCTCCAATTGAGCCACTTGGGACCAGTAATTGTTTAAATTAATCATTTGGTTTACAGGAAGAGCTCATGACTTTCAATTCCACCATACACAATATCACCTTATCTGGAGGAAAGACTGGCCTTTGATATGGTTAGTGGTCATTCATTTCACTTATTTCACAATCTTCTACATTCCACTGTTATATATCTACAGTTAACTCAGTAGTTTTTTTTTTTTTTTAAGCTATTCATATGGAAGCCACACATGAAATCAACTTTGAGTAATGTTCTTAAATAACCTTGTCAGATCAAGACAATATGGTGGTCATGCATGGTGACAAACTTGTTCAGTGATGTCTAAACTGTCAGTTGTATACAACCACTTTCTTAGATCAACAGTTAAAAATGGCTTCGAGCAAATAATGCCTGTAGCTCTTAGCAAGGACTATTTTTCTTTGAACATTGTACTGGCACTACAGAATTACAAAGAACTGTATCAAATAAAAGAAACCACGTCACTTGAAGATTTTCAACAACAACTAAAATAGATAACATGTATCTCAAAGAGAAAATAATGACAGAATCATGATGTTGACATTCCAAACTACTTCAAACAAAAGGTTAGGAAAGAAACCCCTATCAACAATGGAAATAGCAATAACAGTTACTAGGCTTGAGAAACTTATTTTTCGGAAAAATTCTTTTAAGCAAAATATTTCATAAATTTCAGCCAAAAATAGTACCGGCTGCTCAGTCAAATGCCAAATGTTTTCTTATAAGGAAACAGCTAGTATTACCAATGCAGGCAAGCTGGTGCAGCTGTTTTTCAACACTTGGAATTTTTTTGTATGTTGGTTACTTCCCATAATGTTGATTATTCTTATGTGATATCTTGATTTGATTTCTATTGACCTCAAAAGGTCTATGGGCACACCATTTAGTGAGAAATCGCCAATATAAAAATTTATAAACCACTTCTGATATGTTTAATCATTTACAGTACTTTTCCACCTCCTCACAAAAGCCTTTCTTCTGCATCAGACTTACATTTTTTCTTAATGAGAAAAGAAAGACAAAAACATAAAATACACAAAATATTGATGGTTTCCTTCCAGCTTTGATGTTAGAATCAATTAAGAAAAAAAAAAAAAAAAAAAAAAAAAAAAATTTTTTTGATAAATTTGCTTGTTAAAAAGGAAATGCATACTGTTCTAACACCTGTTACTAGACAGGTGTTGAAATGTTCTTGGACTAATCCACTAAGCAAAATCTAGCCAAATGACCAAACATCAATTTGGGGGAGGGGGTGTCTTAGTCAGGCAGAGAACTTTTCAACATAACGAAGTTATTATTCTGAACAAAATTACAGTGAAACGCTCCCAATGCCACAAAAAAAAAAAAAAAAAAAAAAAAAAAAAAAAAGATATTTTAGTGAACCCAATAAAATTAACAAATACAACACCTACAATTCAGTTCACAACATAACACAGAAGCTGATAATTTTGAATAAAAAATTAATGAATTAAAAAGAAAAAAAAAAAAAAAAAAAAAAAACTGTAGTGAATTTCATCAAATAAAGACATTTGATAATTAGAAATAATTGGTCAGATTTCATATGCAGTTTAGCTTATCAAATTTAAGAGTAGTCATCTTGCCCAGTGCCATTTCACTTCATGCGGCTTTTCTAACAAAAGAAAATAATCCCATTCTATCCACCTTGCTTTATATTACAGCACTTAATAAACAGAAAAAGTACTTGTAATTCATTAGTCTTTCCTCAATTTTCTTAAAAATGAGAATCAATGATTTATGATAGGTAATTAATAGAAATTTTGTGTTGAATTAATGTATAGAGAGTTTTTCAAATATTGTTTCAAAGCTAAAAAACTAAAATGGCAAAATATGATGAGGCAAGTATCTTATCGACAGTGTTTGTAATGATAAAATGTGAATCTAGCAAATCTATGAAAGCTTTAGCAATGAAAGCAATGAGCAGAAAGTCCCTACACAATAATTTCTCAAAGAAATGTAAACAAATAGCAATTAAGTAGCTGCTAATCTGGACTAGTGATCTCCCTCAACAATAACATGCTGCCAGCACTATTTTGTTGGTATTTTAACTCCAGTTATTTGGCATCCTTCATTTTGATGTTTGTTTTTGGAGTGGCATTATAAAGTAGACACTTGTCAAGGAATGATGCTTATAATTGGTTAGCAAACTAATCTCAGAGACTATTTGTAAATGTTGTAACAGTTCCATCCTAATTATCTGCTTCTTCTTGGTGATTGTTGTCCTGTTCCAAACTAAACTGAGTAATAATAACTAGTGGTCAAATGACAAACACTCATGTCTATTATGGTTTCTTTACAATACAGTGGGAAAAGAAAACACAAACATATACAAAATTTTAATTAAAATATGGAAATGAAGAGAGATACTACATAAATGGGGGGGGGGGTGAACAAAGATTTTAAATTCTGCAAGGCTATTTTTTTTTTATATGTAGTGTTCCTTTATGACGTGGGCGATCATGGTTCTCCACAACTTCCTATCCTCTGTAGCTAAGTAAGGCTATTTTCTTTTTAGCTTGTTCTGCCATCCATACACAAGCTTACGTAAGTAAAGTTACTCGATATTTTCCTCTGCCTCTCTCGCCTTCACAATGTCCTATCAAATTTTCTAAGCCCTCTTTTCTCATCATGTCTCAAAAATTTCAACTCTCTCTTTCCGATTCAAATAAACTACTTTTTGTTTCCATTTTCCTTAAAACTTCCTCGTCGCTCATATACTCCGTCCATAGTATGTTTTTAACACCAATCTCTTGCCTCAAGTCACAAGGGAGGAGTGGTATTATTACATAGCAATTCAGTACTAAGTCTGCTCTATATATAATGAGAAATCTGATCTTAAACAATCTGACAAGTAGATTTTGAACAGAAGATAAGCAAAAATTCAATGATAGAGAAAGAATGAACACTGTAAAACGGTGTGGCAGTTAGGGCAAGGATAATTTTTTTTTACTCATCAGTCCCCAGGAACAGAATCCGACTATTTGTAACAATAGGTGAGGAGGTGGAAGGTCATTTTAAATCACACACATTTAAAATCCAGAACGAGAAAAATTTACCCCCCCCCAAAAAAAAAACTTTACTTCAACTCTAACAAGACTCCTAGAAGTAAAAACTAAAAACTAAGAAAATAGAGTGACAGTCATTTTTAGACTTAAAAAAAAAAAAAAAAAAGCTACCAAAAGTTTTAAAACAATACTGTATTTTTTTCGCCAGATAGCCAATGATTGTATAAATGTATTACAAAGACACAAGAAGAACTAGTCTAAGTTTTACTGAACTAACTTGTTAAAAAGAGAAAAAAGAAAGAAAAAAGAAAGAAAGAAAAAAGAAAGAAAGAAAAAAAACAAAAAAAAAAAAAACAAACATACAGAGAAGATGACTGGTTCGTAAAAAAAAAACAACAACAAAAAAACAATTATTTATAAATTATAATTCTTATAAAAAATGAGATAGAAAATGCGACAGAATTATTTCACAAGGTCAACTGTGCTGTAATAATTCAGTCAAGGTTAGAAATTGAAAAATTAACTCAACAAAAAGGAAGAACTTGTTAGAAAAAGAACACATCAGAACAAGTTAGAAATTAAAAAAAATAAAAAGAATCAAGCAATGATACCGTCCCTATCAAAGAAATCTACTTTAATTTATTTAAGGTGTTCACAGGCTATCTTAAGTAAAAGTAAATAATACTGTTTGTTTAAACGTTAATTTAGTGTTAACTGAATAATATTTATTTTGACAATAAATGTAGTTTAGTTCAAAGATAATCAAGATTAATAAAATATGTAATTTAATTTAAATTTTCTAAATTGCTTTTTTTCGCTTAGGTTTCCATCTCTCGGCATTATCCATTCCCCACCTCTACCCACAAGTTCGTTGACATTACCTACAGCGAGAGAGAAATGGAAGGGGGGAAAAAAGAGATAATAACTGTAGAAGAAAATCTTTCCATTGCAACCAACAGTAAAAGCAGAGAGCCATCGCTTTTCCTTGTTCTCTACTGTTGAATGTTGCGAGCAGCAGCAGCAGCAATAAAGCGACAAAACCAGGGGAGAAGTCGGGTGGGAAGAAAAATTGTCGCAGGGACGACTAAAGAACCGAGACTGTGTGCGCGTGTATATAAGAGAATAATAGGTGTGTGTGGCGTCTCGTTGCTCATTTATAGCGCTATTTTTCTTCAATCATATAAATGATTTTGATTAAATTTAGATTTTAGGGAGGCTCATCCAAATCCAGCCAAATACCGTGTAAAAACAAATTCATGAGAAATTATTATCACCAACAGTTACAAAAAAGTACACTGTTGTGTACACACTGAATGCACAACAAATAGAAAAGAAGCGCGAAAGGAGAAAATAAAATAAACGCACACTGCATAAAAAGTATAAAAAAAATGTGTTAAAGAATAGATTCGCGTTCTTCCTCCCTCACATAAATTCGCGCGCACCTACACATGTTCATGAAAAAAGAAGAAAAAAAAAAGCATTTGTTATAATGACTTGGATGCACGCGCACAAAGGCGGACAAGCAGCACGACGCGCTCTTTTAGCTTACGCACAAACTGTGTAGTCGGTTTTAATTTCTAGAGACTTATTTAAATTTGTGCCTCATTTAGGTCAGTACTCAGCAGTAGTAAAAATATTTTCTCATCTTTTTTTTTTTCTCTCTCTGTAGTTGCTCAAAAACACCCAACAATTACCCATCATCAGCAGGAAAAAGATTTGTATTTCGCCAAATAAAATGCTTGCTTCTTAACATAGAAGACATAAAATGAAATGCAAGGCTGTTTTTTTAGTAGGAGTAATAAAGACTTTCTCCGTCTTTTCACATAGAGTGACTTCGACGAGAGAGAAGACTAAGAGAGACATCCAGACTTTGTCGTTAGGTTCATTATCATCTTGAAATTTAAACAAGGATATTCATAAACTTAAAAAATTTAAGCAGCGCTGCCAAAAAGCATTTTTATTTATTTATTTATTTTTTAATATTGTTTTTCATACGCGTCTTTCTTTCAATCACTTACTGGCACAACAGTCAGTGCATGCACTATATTGCAAAATGCAAAACCACAAGAAATGAAGTATTCAGTCGTGTAGTAAGTATTAGAAATAAAATAACATTTTTTTTTTTTTGCATAGAGGGAAGGAGTAAGTACTTTTTTCTGAACGTTACAACCACCAACAAATGCTGCTGCTGATTTTTTTTTTCTGGTTGCATAAATTCGGAATAACTCCACGATACAACAAACATGACACTACAGCCAACTAAAGTACTATTACAGTATTACTGCTCCTACTGGTTCTTAGGACAAGGTCATTCATGAAATTGGGGGAGAGACGACAAAAACATTTTTTCCAATCACCCTCACCAATTTCATCGTTTGCAATGTTTGGCATCGTGTTATTTTCCCGAATTCTTGTTTTTGTCACTATTTAGAAATAACCTTTTCATTATTCATCTTCACTTGCTACTTATTGACTCTAAACGACTCAAAAAAATAAAATATTACCAGCTCCTACTACTAAACTTTCTGTAGTGTAAAACAATAAAACGAAATGAAGAATTTCTAATTAGCTGTCAACTTTGTTGTACCGACTTAAAATAAAAAAAACAAACAATCCCGAAAACAAACAAAAAACAAAAAAAAAAACAAAACAAAAAAATAAAATAAAATAAACAAACAAAAAATAAATAAGTGTCCCCCACACCCACCATCTAAAAAAAGTTAAGAGAACGAAGTGAATAAATAAAAGAAAACCAAACGAGTAAATACTAAAGAAGTTTATGGGAAAATCTAACAGAGGGAGGATGTCAATTTGATAGAAGACTAAATCAAGAAACTGTGTTTTTAGCCTACTTGGGGAAACCCCACTCAATTATTATTACTCTATCACCTTTTTTGATAGTTAAATCATTTAAATATTGATTTACAATACTGAATACATCATACAACAGATCTATCGTTTTTATTTTATTATTTCGAGTCAGAGCGATTTTTTAAACTTAAGTTTTTTTTAGAGTTTTAACACAATGCTAGATTTTATTATGCAAGTAAAAAAAAGTTTTTCGCAATATAATTAATAATTTAATTAATAACTGAAGCTAGAAAAATTTTTAGGGCATAATTATGTTCAGCTCATATGATAAGTATTAAATCGCGGGAATTTCTGCTTAGTAGGTAGCTTTTAAAAATAGTGATAAATTTTGACATCTCAAGTTAATATATATACGAACTTGCAATAATTTTTTTTATTTGTAAATAAAACCAAAAGATAGGCCGCAGAAACATTCAGTTAATTAACTTTGTTGTATACCGGATGAGCTCTCATTGACATCTAGAGAGGCTTGTGTCTTTCACTCATTGATTTTATTAACTTAGACGCTGATGGCCATTAATTTGATATCTTTCAAACGTTTTAAAAGGAAAAGAGAGTAATAATTAGCTTTTGAGAATGTGAATGAGCATTTATCTTGAACTCTCAACTTTGAAGGGATCAATAATTTTACTACCTACAATGCGAGCCCAAAACATTACTCACCTATACTCCTGATGTTTCCTAACATGTATTGCCTAACTTTTTTCATGAAAAAAAAAAAAAAAAAAAAAAAAAACCAACAAAACCTCTAATTCAGCCATCAGGTTCATCAATGTAGCTCTACAAAACATTCATTACTAAAAAATAGGATTGAGAAAATTCTTTTCCCAACTTGGAAATTAAAAAAAAAAAAAAAGATAAAAGAAATGTCTATTTAAAAAAAAAAAAAAAAAAAAAAAAAAAAAAAAAAAGAAGAAAAGATAATTCTATAGCTTCCATGTCTTTTAGCCAACATTCTTAATATTATGCTGGTCAATCCACTTGTATTTCTTTTTCCTTGACCTTTTTCATTGCTCTCAAATCTCTTTGTGATAAATTGAATTTGATTTCTTCCTATCTTTTCAACTTCTTTTATCATTGTTCTATGATCTGTGCTCAAATTTTTTTTTTTTAAATTTTCAAGTTCAGTGTTCCCATTGAACTTTACAATATCGTTTGTCTTTTTGAGGTTATAGTTTTTTTTATACAACCAATGTCAATATTTATATCTGAAATTAATATAGATTTATTTATAAATTAGCTTAACAAACTTTGAGTTGCATAATTATAACCATTTCTAATAAAAAATAGCTTAGGTTCACATTTATGTTAGTTATGCATACCAACATCAAAATACTAATTTCATTGTGAAAAAACATGACTTGCACTATAAAATATAACAATACTAAGTGTACATTGAACTAGAATAAACTAATATAAAAAGATTTTTGCAGTGAATTAATGACAATGTGGAGAGCTTTTCAAATATCGTTTTAAAGCTAAAAAACTAAAAAAAATCATTAAAAGTAAACATGCAACAAGAACTTTTTTGTCAAACATTGACAAATGTGTTTGTTAGAAGACTTCAAGTTTAATCATTAATAAGTCATTTCATAAAACTTTGAGCTATTTATCCTATTTATCTATCTATTTATCTTTTTCTGTTTTAATGGAATTTTTAATAGGAAATTCAGTATATATATTTTAATACACATCAATCTGCATATATAGACAAAAACCATTGCATATTATATTGCAACTATTGTGTGTGAAAAATAATAAATATTCAAAATATATTTTAACATTAAATAAATTTAAATATGCATAGTATATGATTATACTACACTTCACTACATTAGAACTTTTTTTTTTTTTTATAAACAACTACTTGAAAGGTGAAAAAAGGCTATATTTGTCATATGACTTGATGGCAAATAAATTATTAAATAAATAGATCCATGCTGATTTCCTGCAGTTACATATTTTGAAATAAATACAAGAAACAAGTATAGTAAAAAATAATTATTTTGAAAAAGAGTACACTGGTTTTAATCTATTACTCCAATTTTTCACACAATATGTTAACTATAAAATCCAGTGGAATAATAAACCTTTTTTCCAGTATTTAATATTAATTTTGTATTCAAAGTACATTTTTATGGAAGAAATTTCTCTCTTTAATGTAAAGAAGTGAAAAAATTTCTCTCTTTAATGTAAAGAAGTGAAACATATCTATTGATATTGTAAAACAGTTTCATAATTTAAATCAGGTTATATTTGCAGTAAGGCATTTTTGGTGCTTTTCATTCATTTTTGAGTTAAACTTTTTTTTCTTTTTTTTTTTTTTTACTTAGATAATAATAAAAAAATATATTCTTTTAAAAAAAAGACTACACACCTGTTTTTAAGCTATTATTACAAGTCTTCATGCAATGTGTTAACTATGAAAATGGTATTTAGCTGACCTCCTCATGAGGTAGGATGTGGCACAAGGCTGGTTTTTATGTGGGGCATTTCCGAGCCTGTATGCTCGGGTAAAAATTCCCCATAGACTCCACTTACATGGGGTCGGGTAGATGTCTACCTCCCCAGATGAAACTCTGCCCTTCTGCATAGCTTCATCTCAGTTCCTCTCTGCCTGAAGGCAGAGAATTCAACAAGTCTTGATATTTGATGAAGTCTTTGAACAATGAAGCCCAGTGGAACAAACCTTTTACAATCTTTAAATGCAAATTAAAATGTGTAATTAATAAAATTAATAATATTGTTACTTCTTCATTTTGTATCATAAACTGCTTTTAAAGGAAACTAAATGGGCTTACAGGTAGTCTTGATCTAAACTTATTACAATAGCAAAAATACCAACTAACAGTTATGAAAGCAAAAAAGCATAAAAAAAAGTGTTGTTTTTTATGGTTGTATGAAAATAATTACAGAATCTGTATCTGTAGATATTTTGTATAAATATTATCAGTATTAAGGCTTGTAATATTTTTAGATTATGAATATCCTTTAAAGGATTTACTGAATAAAGGGTCTGTATCATGGCAGCGGAAAATCATTAACACAGAAAATTACTAATGTCCCCATTTCCAATGTTTTACAAGAACAAAATGTACGAGAAAGTCATTTAAGAAAAAAAAAAAAAAAAAAAAAAGAAAAGAAAAAATTGAAAAGTTAATTGGCTATAATCTGATTAAAAATATAATGAATATAAAGATGATACCCAATCTCTTTCAGTTAATGGAATTTGATTTAGTGACTTCTGATATTTTTTCAAGTGATCCTGTCATAAATTTACAAAATACCGTTAATTTTCTTTTGAGGAGATTATCAACTGAAATTTTAAATACATGCTGAAGATATGTGTACATTTATATCCTGTCAATATTGGAGGTTTTATAAACATTAACCATTTGATTAAATTTCATGTATTAGTGAATTGTAGGTACCTCCACTAATTCGGTATACATAAGGTTTAAAATGAATTTTTAAAAATGAAAAAGCTTTCTTGAAGTGTTCATTTTAGCTTTCATTGAAAGCTAAAGTATTTAAAATTGAACATTTCCATTAGCAAAATACTCTGTGGTGTATTTCAAACAGAAATTATGTTGATCGGAATACCCCCCACTTCCTAAAATCAAATAAAATGGCACTTTTGACAGATTTGTAAACAAAAGTTAATTCTCAATTTTAAAAATCCTGCAAAAATAAAATATATATTTCTGAAACATTATTTGAGGAAAGGTATCAATTTTAAAGTCACCTGATTTGAAACATTACTTTTAGCATAAAATGTTGTATACATTTCTTAACGAAAAAGTCTTGTTCTTCTGAAGTGTTAATTTATTGACAGTTGATCAACAGCCAAACATGTTCATAGTTAAGTATGGTGGAGCAGACGATAAGTTAATTTTTCGCCATAAGTGGTGGGGACAACCCTTAAAACATGTAACATTTTAATGCTAGATTTATCGGTTTGTACATCCATACTTCAGAAATTCTGCACGTAACTGCACATACAGAAACAGATCAAAGTTCTTTTACAAATATTTGGGATTGCCTGAGTGTAATAAGCTTTACAATATATGACTAGTAAATATAGTTTTACTTAATATTTCCTAAGAATTATAACACTGAAAAGAAAATTTTAAAAGATTTAAAAACTTTATAAATTATTCAATTAAAAATTGTAAAAAAAAAAAAAAAAAAAAAAAAAAAAAAAAAAGGAAACAAATCTTGTATAAAATTCATTTTTTCCCTGACAATATTGTCTCTAATATATATTATTCATAAAAGCAATTAAAAGCTTCTTTAATTAAATAAGGCGTTAATTTTATTGCATTTTTATTTTTCAATTCAGAACAGATTTTCAGTAAGACCAGATCTGATTTTGCCAAAAAAAAAAAAAAAAACAGTGATTTAAATCCATCAAAGAATTCTGTATTTAAATAATATAGTCACTAAAAAAAAATATCTTGTTGAATTTCTCAAGTTTTCATAAAATTAAGTAAGGAGCTGAAATTTCATTAAAATCCAATAATTTAATTTTTGCAAGAATGTCTAAATTAATGTGACTGTCACTGCAAAAAAGGCTAAAATTCGTTATGCTAATAGTTAGTACAACTGCTGGTGCAAGAAGAACAAGTAAAAAAAAAAAAAAAAAAAAAAAATCAAAATTTCGAATGTTCTAAAAAGGAGTCAAAATTCAATTAAATATATAAAAAAAACAAAAATACTTTGATTCTTTCTCTTAACAACGATTTTGATGATAAAATGATGTTTTGATTATGTTTGGATCATGTTTTCATCATGGTATAGCTGATTTTTTTTAGTGTTTTTGTGGAAGTACCTAGTGAATTGTAATTAACATCAACTTGACACTAAAAATAGATACTGAAACTTCTTTGTGAAAAAAAAAAAAAAAAAAAAAAGTTTACTGAAGTGTAGAAAAAAGTTAACTGGAAAATATTTTTTGGTTCAATAATTTTTCAAGTTTTCAGATTATGAGTTACTAGATCAAAATAAATTTTCAAACATTTAATTTTCCTTAAATTATACAGATTCACTTACTAAGCGTGAGAAACTTTGGCTGCTACTTGTCTTTTGCAGTTAAGGAGTGATGAAGAAAGTATTCAAGATGCAAGCACAGCAATAAATCCAAACTTTTATTCAGTCATTGCAGAATTTCATACCTAGAAATGTACATTCCACTCATGAGTAGGTCAGGTTATAGAAAGGAGTTTTGAAAAAATAAAAACAAATGATCAAGCCTTAGATATTTTTTTTGATGATTTCTTGGTCAAATGAAGAGTTTTTCAGCACCCGCTTATAAATAATGGTTTTCATTAATAACAAAAAGATAAATGCTAAAACATGTGGGTCAAATAGATTTTTTAAAAAGAGCAATTTTAAAGGGAAAGGATCATTGTAACTTGATCAGTATTTGTGGTGTTGACTTGATGCTTAGAACAGATGATCGTCAACAAGATCTTTCAAATTCCATTGAAAATACCAAGCCACAGACACCTGTTTTCATAGGCTTCTAATAACCAATTGGTCAATCACAAAATCCAAATTACTAACCAACATCTATATCAAATTAAATTTAAAGAGACACGTAATATATTTTATGTATGATTTTCATTAGGAAGAGTTATTTAAAATTTTAATTTACTATAGGCAATAATTTCACAGCTTTTATTCCTGATATTTATGCTTTGATTTGTATGCATGTATTATTTATTTTGTGTAATAAATATATGCAAGTAGGGAGAAGTAAATTTTAAGTTTATTAACCATGCATGAACAATATTATTAAATAAAATGGCTTTTATGATAGTTATTTATTGTGCATAGATGAGATGAGAGAACATATTTCAAGCATCCAGAAATAGATAACAGAAAAAAATGCCATCATAAAGTAAAAGAGCTCAACTCTTAATGAAATAAAAAAAGAAAAAAAAAAAAAAAAGTAGTTTCAAGAGGATGTTATTTATTTCAGAGTGTCTCAGTTATTGTAAGTAGTTTTGTTATTAAATACATTTTTTAATAGCATGTATAATAGCCATTAAAATGTGACAGTTGATTCACATTTTTCAGTGCAATAAAAAAAAAAAAGGAGAGAGAGAGGGCCCGTTGTCATTGTTATTAGTAAGTAATGATAGTCTATTGTGATTCTGAGCAAAGCAGACTAGCAATGTTGCTTTCATTGTATCAATAACACTACAGACACACAGACATCATGAAACAGGCTCAACAAGAAATGCATGCACAGTATATATAAGGTGCTTTCTTCTTCCTTCCTGCTATTTCTTGTAATGAAGAAAATGGTTTCTTCACTGAATAATAAACTCTTGGCAGCATTAGCGGCAATTTATAAAATGAAACAGTTAATGCACTGTCTTAGAGGTAAGTGTTTAAAAATGCATCAAATGATGTTGGAGTAATGAGAGAAATAATTACAAAAAAAGAAAGCATTAAAACATTCAGTTAAACCAGAAACTGTTCTCAAATTACAGAGTAGGTGAAAACATTTTTTTTTTATAATTTTCCAAGATCCTATTTTTCTTTCAGTAAAAAAATGATGGCCAAGTAAACATATGCTAAAGAGAGAGAGAGAGAGAGAAACTTACTAGTGAAATGAATTGGCAACAAAAGATGAATAAGAATTCTTTTGAGCTTCTATATGCAAATTAAAAGGAATTATTTTAATAGTTGTTGAAGATCTGTTTTTGCACAAGTATAACAATGCCCATAGAAATATCAATTTATTCATTATTTCAGGTTTTGAAATCTGTAAATTATACCCTGTAGTTGTGTTGATTATATTCTTTTATATTAAAAACTTACAAAGAAAGAAAAAGATTTCTGATAAATTGTATGTCACAAAGCTACAAATACACAGAGATTTTATTGTGGGTATGTATAGCATTGCTACATACCATGCCATTTTAATATTTTTAATGCCAAAACTAATAAGAATTTAAAAGAAAAGAGTAGCAACCTATCACCCAACCCCCACCCGGGATGTTCATGGGAAAGATAGAATAGTGGTAATTTTGAGTTCAGAGTTGGTTGTCCTACACTGATTGTCAAGTGCTATTTAGACCATAGCTGGAATGGAAGATGGTGGATTCATGCATTTCTTCAGGGTCACTAGTATGAAGGGAACACACACTAAGGTGGAAGTTGAACTGTTTGCCAGTTAGATTTCCATTCTGATAAGTTATACCACCTTGCACCTTAATGAGAATAAGACTTGGCTGCATCAAAGGTCTCTGAAGTTATAAAAATGAAGTTATAAAAGCAGAAAAGATAGAATGTTAGTAGTAGCAGCAGTAGCAACACTGATAAATTCTTTGTAAAATCTTTGTCAAAAAGTGGTATGCCTATTAATGTGATCATTTTAGGAAGAAAAATAACCTTCCCAGATATTCTTGAAATAGTTTTTATTCAAATTTGGAAGTGAGACTGATGAGTTTTTTAAGGTCAATATTGAAAAACAAAAATATATATTTGCAATACAAAACAAGAAAAAATTTTTTATAAAAAAATATTTTGGCTGTATCCCTTAAAATGAAAACTCATTCAAAATTTTAAATGCAGAAGCCAAGAAAATAAAAGATTACTTCTATTTTATGTACATGATCAGAGATGAAAATAATTTTGAAAAAGAAGTGATTAGTGAATTTTAAAACTTAAAATCATATTCATCATAACTACATGGCACTAGGATTTATCAAAGCTAAAAACCTAAACAGAATGTAACCTATAAGTCCTGTGGCTGCCTTCCAATCTTTTTTCATACCTGGCTTGCTTTCCTCAAAATTAAATTATGCAATAACCAATGAAAATATTGATTTTTATCCCAAATCCTCCTTCCACAGAATTTCCAATCCTTATAGTGCTGTTAAAACAATTCTTTTTAGTTGTCAATACCAAAGTTCTGCTTGATGATTTGGAAAGAAATAATCTTCATATATTTTCTTAAATTGACGTCAACAAATCAAAATAAAAAAATATAAAATACCCCTTTAAAAATAATATAAATGTATGTATTTGTATTCCTTTACTTCTACCTTGATATGCATGTTCTTCAATCTTCAGGTAACTGTCTGAGTCAGTTGCTTAGTTCACATGTACTGCAGAGCTAGTTAACCCCGCCTTTTGAAATGGTCTACTTTAGTTAGAAAACAAAGATGATCAAGAAATATCCAAGTAAACTTTTATTTAAAAACAAAAAAAAAAAAAAACAAAAAAAAAAAAACAAAAAAAAAAAACAAAAAAAAAAAAACAAAAAAAAAAAACAAAAAAAAAAAAAACTTATTTTCATAATTTTTTTAAACTGCTATGATATAAATTTTAATTTTCAACATTAGTGAAAAGTTTTTTTTACTTGTTTGTTCCAAAGTCCTTTAAGTATAAATAAAAATTACCACTTATTCTGAGTGGGTTATTAAGCCACACAGAATAATTGACAATGGACAATTTCTACTCGAATAGAAATATATGCTTTAGATGAACTCAAATATACCAATTCCAAATCTATACCCACAATTGTTTTTGCACATTAGGATTTTGTGTTATGAGCATGATTAGGAAAATATGGTCATATATTAAATTGAAAAAAAAAAAAAAACCAAAAAAAAAACCGTTTATTATTTAGCCAAATGATGTACGAAACTGAACTGAGTACACCAATTTTGAATCTGTACTCAGAATTGTGCTCATATGTCAAGTTTTTGAGATATATGCAGACCATATTTATGTACAAAGATAAATATATTAATAGTATATTGGTATTCATAGTGAGATAGCATTTATTTTAGCTGTACAGAATTTTCTTTGGTCTCAGAGTAAAAAAAAAAAAAAAAAATACACAGATTTAATAACATGATATGAGGGGCAGAGGTGTCATAAAAGATTTGTCCTGACCCACTTTCAATGAGCATAGATAGAGGAAATTGCACATGTAGAAATATGCATCCCTACATGGGATACACTTCAGTATGTCGCTTTATACTAACAAATGTTAGTGTTTTTTTTTTTTTTTTAGTTTGATCTAGTATATAATTGTGACAATACAACCAATGAGATAGGGCCATAATCATGTTTCTGTTTTTGAAAGGCAATACACCACAGTTTTGGAGGAGATGACAGCTGTGTATGAAACATTTTCCATCAAAGAGTTATTAAGGACTGGTGTCAACATTTCAAATGTGGTCGGTTTTCAGTGGAAATCTACTCTATTCCTGGCTGTCCATGCTTGAATTAGTCACTGATAGTAACAATATCCAACAATTGTAGACTGCCATCTTAAGAGATCCCCACATTTGTCAATAAACAGAGTCAAGATTGTATTGGGAAGGAAATCGTAATTGAACACTTGAATGTATGGCAAGTGGAATGCTTTGTTTGCTCATAATCAAGACAACTTTTTCACCCAACTAATTATACAATATGAAATGTGGATTCATCACTTTGAATTAGAGAAAGCAGAGTCCAAACAATGGAAGGACAGTAATCTTCCACCACCCAAAAAGATACATTCCCAATCCTCTGCTATGAAGGTCTTGCTCACACAGTGTGGCACTTATGAATTTCAGTCAAAGAAGCTTACCACAATAACCAAAACGTATTATGCTTAATTGGTGTTTAAATTACGGGAAGTCATCAAAACTTCTAGACAAAGCATGTTCAGCAAAGGTGTTCAGATAATGCATTATTATATGACTCCTGTGTCACACAAATGAAAGCACACTTCTGTAGGTACGAAATTATTTTCCTTCCCACTTATTCTTTTGACACAGCATTAGCCGATTTCTAGCTCTTCCCATTTATCATTATATTTGAAAGACAGGCACTTCCAGAATAACAATACATTGATTAATGGGGTGCAGTCACAATCTCACAAGTACATCAAATGACTGGAGAATTATGTATCATGAGTAGAAGGTACTATGATTTCAAAGAAGAAAAATCTCAGTTATACTATGAAATATTGTTTTTAACATAAAAATTAATTTAACACAGGCTCAAGAACTGACTATTACTAAAAATTTCTGCTTGGAGAGTTTTGAGAAAAGTATTTAAGTGAAATTTATATATAACTTGCTAATCAATTTCAAATAATAAATATAAAATTTGGTACTGCCCATAATTCACCGGCGGAGAGGGGGGGGTATAGAAAAAAAAAAGTAAAAAGAAAAAAAAAGTAAAAAGAAAAAAAAAGTAAAAAGAAAAAAAAAGTAAAAAGAAAAAAAAAGTAAAAAGAAAAAAAAAGTAAAAAGAAAAAAAAAGTAAAAAGAAAAAAAAAGTAAAAAGAAAAAAAAAGTAAAAAGAAAAAAAAAGTAAAAAGAAAAAAAAAGTAAAAAGAAAAAAAAAGTAAAAAGAAAAAAAAAGTAAAAAGAAAAAAAAAGTAAAAAGAAAAAAAAAGTAAAAAGAAAAAAAAAGTAAAAAGAAAAAAAAAGTAAAAAGAAAAAAAAAGTAAAAAGAAAAAAAAAGTAAAAAGAAAAAAAAAGTAAAAAGAAAAAAAAAGTAAAAAGAAAAAAAAAGTAAAAAGAAAAAAAAGTAAAAAGAAAAAAAAAGTAAAAAGAAAAAAAAAGTAAAAAGAAAAAAAAAGTAAAAAGAAAAAAAAAGTAAAAAGAAAAAAAGTAAAAAGAAAAAAAAAGTAAAAAGAAAAAAAAAGTAAAAAGAAAAAAAAAGTAAAAAGAAAAAAAAAGTAAAAAGAAAAAAAAAGTAAAAAGAAAAAAAAAGTAAAAAGAAAAAAAAAGTAAAAAGAAAAAAAAAAGAAAAAAGAAAAAAAAAAGGAAAAAGAAAAAAAAAGGAAAAAGAAAAAAAAAAGGAAAAAGAAAAAAAAAAGGAAAAAGAAAAAAAAAGGAAAAAGAAAAAAAAAGGAAAAAGAAAAAAAAAAGGAAAAAGAAAAAAAAAGGAAAAAGAAAAAAGGAGAAAGAAAAAAGGAGAAAGAAAAAAGGAGAAAGAAAAAAGGAGAAAGAAAAAAGGAGAAAGAAAAAAAGGAGAAAGAAAAAAAGAAAAAAGGAGAAAAAAAAAAGGAGAAAAAAAAAGGAGAAAAAAAAAAGGAGAAAAAAAAAGGAGAAAAAAAAGGAGAAAAAAAAGGAGAAAAAAAAAGGAGAAAAAAAAAGAAAAAAAAAGGAGAAAAAAAAAGAAAAAAAAAGGAGAAAAAAAAGAGAAAAAAAAAGGAGAAAAAAAAAGGAGAAAAAAAAAAGAGAAAAAAAGGAGAAAAAAGAAAAAGGAAAACAAAAAAAGAAAAAAGGAGAGAAAAAGAAAAAAGGAGAGAAAAAGAAAAAAGGAGAGAAAAAGAAAAAAGAAGAGAAAAAGAAAAAAGGAGAGAAAGAGAGAAAAAAGGAGAGAAAGAGACAGAAAGAGAGAAAAAATGGAGAGAAAAAGAGAAAAAAGGAGAGAAAGAGAGAAAAAAAGGAAAGAGAGAAAAAAAGGAAAGAGAGAAAAAAGGATAAAGAGGAAAAAAAAAAAAAAAGAAAAAGGAAAAAAGAAAAGAAAAGGAGAATTGCATGATGAAAAAGGTCCCAAAGTTTATAAAAAAAAAAGTTTTATCATAAAAATGATTGTTATTTTAAAGAGGAAAGCACAAAGTATTTTTTTACTTATTTTTACAATTTTTTTTTTACTCCTTTCTAACATGTTTGAAATTTTTGTTAAAAGTCTTATTTTTTTTGTGTGTCAATGGTATAACAAAACTGACAATGCAAAACCTTTGTCTCTCCTTTTCTGGTAAAAGAACACATTAATTTGAAAATTCTTGCAAAAATCAAATAATTGTTGGATTTTAATGAAACTTTCAGAACTTTTTCACAAATGAATGAATTTATTTTTGAAATGATTTTTAAAAAATTTGATAAAAATATATATTCTTTTTATTTATTTTTTACATCTATTACCCTTTCCCACAACACTTAGTGTCATGAAATTTGTAGAAATTAAATGTCCTTCAATTTCTTTTTTTTTTTAGTTAAAAGCAGGAATCCTTGAAGAATGTAAATCAAATTATTTTTTTAAACTTTTACCAAATTCCCTAAAATCTGCTTCAAATTGTAAAATAAAAACTGTAATAAAACTATATTTACTAAGTGAAAATTGAAAAGATTAATAAAAATCATCACACCAAAGATTTTTAAAATAATTTAAAATTATTTTTTTTTTTTTTTTTTTTTTTTTATGTGTATAAACGTGCTGGTTTTGAAAGTATGGGTGACCATACATGACATGATCATAAAATAAGATTAATCATGATAGTAAATTTAAAAGTCAACATTCCTAAAATTAGATTACAGACTATTTCCAACATTTTAAGATTACTGAGTACTTAAAAATTATATAAGAAAGTGTTCACCTGTCATTTTCTTAAATTATGTTTTAACAGATAATGGTTCTGGTAGAACAATAATAAAAGTGTCAACACCTTGTAAATCACTTGTCAAGTGATTTACAAGGTGTTAACAAGAACTTAATCCATGATACTGTTTGTTTTAAAAATCCATTTCTCTGCTAATTTCAACTTAAAGTAAATAATACTTACTTCAAATCTGTTAACATTTCTCAAATAAAGTTACAAAAAGTATATTTTATTTTTGGAAGATTTTTAAAACCGAGAATTAACTCCTTTACAAATTTGTCAAAATGTGTCAAAAATAGCCAATTTTGTGAAAGCAACCAAAAAGTTGAGATTCCAATCAATATAATTTCTATTTGAAATACACCAGAATATTTTGCTTACTGGAAATAGTAAATTTAATCATTTAGCTTTCAATTAAATCTAAAAAGAAAGCTTCAAAAATGCTTTTTCATTTTTAAAAATTCATTTTAAACTTTAGGTACCAAAAATCAGTGGAGGTACCTATACAACTGTTACTAATAGTTTTAAATTATAACTTAAGTTTCAATAGTTATTTATAGTCTTAAAATTGAGCACATTATCATTTCAATAATGGTAAATCTATACAGTCAAACTTTAGATTCATAAATTTTCTTTAAAATTCTCAAAAACAAAATAAAAACAAATATATTCATGTTTGGTTTTTAAAACATTAGATTGTGACCAGTGCATTCTGAATGCACACTTGGCCCGTACAGTACAGATGTCTACAATTATTTGTTCAACAATAATGATCTCTTGAATTGTGTGTGTGTGTGTGTGTGTGTGTGTGTGTGTGTGTGTGGAGCTTTAAATTGTTTATTTGTAATCTTCAATGAAGATATTGCAGTATATGAATGAAACATTTACAAAGTATAAGCAATTACAGTAAAGAACTAGGATATCAAATTCTTTCATAATATGTCATTTCAATATCAACCATGTTTTGTTTATTGATTTTCAAGTTTTTATATTCCATAAATGGTCACTTATGCTTATGTTAATTGAAATTTCTTAAATAATGTTTCCAAAGTTTTAGGGAACAGCAAACCAAGTAAAAATGAGAACTGATAAATCAAGGACTATTTTAATTTTTATAGAATTTGTCTTTCATATATCATCACAATAACTACATGAAAACCAAAATGTTGAAACCATTAAATGTTAAAACCATTAAAAGTTAAAAAAATATTTTTAATTAATACTTGATAGAAGTCAGTTTTTACAGTAGATTTTAATTTTGACCTTCATTGTTAGTGCATATGTAATCAATAAAAGGTTGCAATCTTCTGAAGACTGAGCAGACATGAATGATTTTCAGTAAAAGCAAATTTGAGACAGCTTACACAATTGAAAAAGAGAGAGGGGGAATAAAAAGGAGACGGATACACACAAATTTTTTTTTTTTTTTTTTTCCTTTTTAGTGAGAGAAATTTACTATTGAATGTGGCAAATTGAAACATACCTTCAAAATGTAAACTATTAGGTTGGTGCAAAAATAATGACGTAATAATGTAGTTTTTTGACGTCAAAAAAACGACATTATTACGTCATTATTTTTGCACCAACCTAATAATTGTATTGCATGAAAGTCATGGCATGATAATGCTGCAAATGATAAGTGCTGAAATGCACTTATAATCAGTTAAAGCAACAATTTCAATTTTCTTATTAGATTTTATTAAAGAACAAATTCTAAATGTGAGCATTCATATAAGAACCATTAATGACCTTGAAAAAAAATCATAAGCAATAGAGAACTTTTCATTAAGATAATCATTATAGTTATTGTCAACATGGAAATATCTGCAAAAAACATCTTGAGTAAATAAAAACAATATACTATTTAACCTTGATTTCATAGGACATCTACTAAAATTAGTGTATATTTTTCTTTAAGAAAACTGATGTAGGTGTGCTACTCACATTTGAAAAGTTGGTGGCAGAAGTGCTGTATTAAAAAGGTATAGTAAATAAGAAATAGAAAGCAGTTAGGATAATCACAAAATGCAGCAGTGCTATATCTATAATGCTAAGGTAGAGGATAGCATCAAAACAAATTAGGAAGGGTATTTTCAACTAAAGAGAGCTATTTTCATAAGAATTAATAATCTTGTTGCAATGTTCAAATTAATTTGTTATTAGAATTGTATATTTTTAGTCTTTTACAGTGACAATACTGATGATTTTGTAATTTTTGTTGAAACTATATTTAATAAGCAAAAATATTTACATTATGTTTTATTACTATAAATGTAATATTTAGTGTTAACACATATTTGAGGA
This sequence comes from Acanthosepion lycidas, assembly GCA_963932145.1. Lineage (NCBI taxonomy): Eukaryota > Metazoa > Mollusca > Cephalopoda > Sepiida > Sepiidae > Acanthosepion > Acanthosepion lycidas. The sequence continues at coordinate 95,542,885 of OZ010593.1, read as the reverse complement.
GATATCACTATATTTCTTTTTAATTTATTTCTTAAAAACATTCAAACTGACATTTATCAACCTGAGAAATCTTATAGAAAATGTGTATCTCTTTCATAAAACTTCCCACTGTCTAGGCTGGTAGGTGTCAATTTCAGTTTAGTTTAAAAATAAGGGAGGTTTCCTCAAATATGTGTACACAATAAATAAGCTGTTTATGGTAATAAATAAAACCAGATTAAGTAAAAAAGACAACATGGTTGTAAGCAAGTTTCAGTGACTTGTGATTAACAGCAGCATTGCCATCAATTGATAGAAAGTTTACTGTTGCACATATTTATATTATAAGCATCTTCTGCCTTGATTACTCAAATATCCATTTGACTTTAGTATGATAATGAACTTTCTTGCTAGATCTGTGTAAACCTGTTCAAATAAAACAAGTTTTACTTGAAAATAATCATGATTAGAAAGCAAATAGCAGAAATATAAGTCAAAGGTGGTTGATGTTTGAGTTAAAAGGATTTATAGCCATGTAACTGATAATAGCTGTAATGAATGAGGGGGGTAAAAACTATTTGGTATTAATAGACTAGACAAATGGATATATACATATTTTGGACACTAAAATGGACTGGCTTAATTATAAAAAATATAGAAGAGGATTTAAGATAAATAATCATTTTCCCCTCAATGTTTGTGAATATACTCCTACCTCCCCAAGTTTAAAACTTGGAAAATTAAAAGTAGCTTTCAATGATGTAAGCACAGTTTATTATTAACAAATGCCAAGTTTGAAACTAAGTCCCAATAACCCTTTAAAAAGTCAAGGATCAATTTTACGGTTTTGACATAAAATTTGTCACTTAGCTGATTGATGTTACATTCAACACTTTGACTCTGGACTTTCATAGAGGAACCATTTAGTATTTGTTCTGTTGACTTGTCAGGAGGCTTGACAAATGTCACACCTTGTAGAAACAGAAAGCCTGAAAATTTTTTTCCTATTTTATGACTGAACCAGTTTACTTAAATAGTGCTAAAAAAAGTAAATGCTGGATATAAGGCAAAATAAAAAGTTAATGTACACTAATTTTATTTAGGATATTTGAACATCTGGAAATCAAAATTGAAAATCGGTTTTCTACATTTTTTTCTAAACTGATATGAAAGGACAGTATATTTCAATTTCATGAATATTTAGGAAAAAGTTTTCTAATACATGGACAAAACTCATCATACATCTCTATAATCAATCTATTTAAACATGGAATGAAATAAATAACTGATTCTATCATCTTTCATAAGTGAGTTAACCGTTAAATTTGTACAAAATAGTAATAATTGATAATTACTTATTTTTTGGTAAAGTCTATAAGACAAATGTAAAAATTGATATCATCATTTTATATGTATAGTTTTAGCTAAGTTAATTTGGACAATGACCACAAAATTATTATTAGCAATACTAAGTTACGTTGATAGTAATCAATAATAAATAGAGGGTGAACAAATATTTTAGTATTCAAGTATGCAATAAAAATGGCTGTGGGACAAAAATAGATTATCGATTGCTACAGTTCAAGATATGAAGGGAATAAATGAAAGGAAGAAAAAAAATTAAACACAAAGAAAATTCAGTTTCTTTATCCCCCCCCCCTCATTCTAAATTTAAGGTTTCTAACTAAAATGTTAATTAGAATTAATGATCCATTAGTTTTGTAATTACTTTTCAGAAAGTTAGGTTACTTTCATATCTGCTATCTTATCTAAAAGATCTAACAACTTGTGTAATTTAGTACATACTTTCTTGAAATTACACCCACACAAAAAAAAAGCCCCAAAGTTTTATTTCAAGATTTTAATAAGTATTAATATTTTTCATTGATAAAAATGTTCCTTTTCAATGAATGAGTGAAATCAGAAGAAACCTGTTAAGCATAAGAGCATTTATAATTAACACCTGATTGCAATACAACAGACTCCTGAACAACCTTAAACCTGAAAGAAAAGTATATGGACAGTGTGAAAAGATATGAGGGACAAAATAGAAGTGGAAACTCAAAATGGAACATGCTAAGAGAAGCTTTAATGACATCAGCAAATGACATCACCCCAATGGAGAAAGGACAAAGAAAACTTGATTTGATCACAGATGAGATTCTCAACATGATGAAAAGGAGACAGAAAACAATGCCAACCCATGGAATGGAATAGAGAAAACTACACAATAAAATAAGGACTAAGTGCAGGCAGGTTAAAGAAGACTGGCTTAATGAAAAATGTGCAGAAATAGAGAGAATGATAAAGGAAATATGCATGAAAAAAATAAGGGAACTAACAGGACAGAATGCTCATATTAGAGAAAGAAAAAATTCTTCAGCGCTGGAACAAATATATTGGAGAATTCTTCTATGATGAAAGAGAACAACTGGCAATATACAGAAATACTGACAGGCCGGAAATATTAAAAACTGAAGTGGAAGCTACACTGGCCAAATTGAACAGAAACAGAGTGGCAGGGCCAGACAGAACTGTAATAGATGTTGGCAGCCTTAGATGATTTTGGAATAGACAAGATTACAGAAATAATAAATGAAATCTATAACAGTGGTGATATATTGGAAGATCTTAGCAGTTCTATTTTCATAGCACTGCCTAAGAAACCAGGCGTGAATGAATAGGAACTCCACCAAACAATCACCCTAAAGAGCCACATAACAAAACTCATCATCTGAATTCTAATGAAGAGAGCATGCAGCAGAATCAGGCCAGAGATAGGGCAAGAACAATGTGGGTTTGTTAAAGGTTAAAGATACTGGAACAATGAACATAGTATTTATGCTCAGAATGTTATCAGAAAGAGTAATACAATACAGAAGAATGTGTATCTGTGTTTTATGGACTATGCAAAGGTGTTTGACAAAGTATGTTACAGAGATCTGTTAGAGCTGCTCAGCAACCTTGATATATTTGGGAATGACATTAGAATAATCAAAAATCTCAACCGGCAGTAAACCATCTGCATACAGATAAAAATGAGTTCAGCAGATATACAGAAACAGAAAGGGGTGTAAGGCAAGGATGTGTATTCTCACCACACTTATTCAACCTATACAGTGAGGCAATTCTGGAGGTAACTGGAAATCCTACCAGGATTCATCAACGACGGCCACAATCTTAACATAAGATATGCAGACAACAATGCTGATAGCAGACATGGAAAGGAAACTACAAAACCTCCTACAGAAGGTATCGAAGGGGAGTAAGAAGGGACTAAGTATAAACTACAAAAAGGACAGAATGCATGGTCATCAGCAAAAAGATGAGCCCAAGTTTGGGGACACTAAAATCAAGAAGGTACAGAAATTTAAATACCTGGAAAGTGTTCTAATGGAGGACGGAAAGTACAACACTGAGCTCCAAAGACATTCCAAAAACTAAGCAGAGTATTAAGAGACAGGAAAGTTCCGTTGGAAACAACAAAAAGAATACTGAACTGCTACGTGATATCCATCTTCTTGTATGGCAGCGAATGCTGGACCAGCTCCTCAAAAATGAAGAAGATACTCAAAGCAACAAAAGTGTGGTTCTACAGAAGGATGCTAAGAATACCATGGGCTGAACATGTGAGCAACAACAAAGTTTTGGAGAAAATAGAAACAAAGAGGAAACTTATACTTAACATCAGGAAGAAGCAGCTTAAATTTCTGGGACAAATAATGAGAAAGGAGGACTTGGAAAATCTGATACTCACAGGACAAATAGAGGGAAAGAGGGACAAGGGAAAGCAACTCATAACATACTTAATGGCTTGAGCAAGTGGATGGCGAAACAGGGGCTGGGAGAAATAACAAAAAGACTAAACTTATTAAGAGCTACAAGGGACAGGAGGAGGTGGAGGGCCATGGTTGTCTATGTTTTAAAGGGACACGGTACATAAAAGAAGTGTTATTGCAAACAAGATTGCTTTCTTGCCACAAATGATAACTTTATAGACAGGATTGTGTCTAAGATCACCATATGAAAGTCATGTAGAAAATTGTTAAATTTGATAACAGATATCATCTGACACATTTGTAGATACAAATAGAGTAAATGGAAAAAAAAAAAATCAATAAAGAGTAGAACTAATGCTGACATAACTTATGGTAAAAACTGAAATCATTAATAAAGAGATTCCTGGACTGAATGACAAATTAAAATCTTTATGTAGATTTCTTTATTAAATGGTTTCATATATCTCTCCTTGTTGTCATTTACCTGTTACATTATAGCTTCTACATTAAATTTCAGTTAAAAACATGATCCCAGTTCCAAAACTGAATTCACAAAACTTCAATCTACTTTACATAAGAAGCACTTAGAAAAAAAAAAATTCTTATTTGTATATTGTAACATAAAAGAGGCACAATATGCATATACTCAATTTTAATATTTTTATCCATTTCTCAGAATCTAATGCTCCTATGATACCAGGCTTTTTATATGATAATAAAAGAAAAAAAGAAAACAATATAAAACTCAATTTTCAAGACAATAGGTTAAATACAACAAATTTGACAGACGAATTATGCAAAATAGGAAAAGACAAAATTATCCGTGCAGTGGAAAGTATTATTTTAAATTGATGGATTCATTTGAGCATGAGTAATTTACATAATTATTTTATTGGTGAAGCTTTCTAGACTATTTATTCAGTAGAATATTTGTGATAATTCCAGTAAAGAACATCATGTGGTGCATAGAGTGTCACCATTGTTATTCTTATGTTAATGACACAATAGGGAAGAGAAAGGAGGTTAGCATTGACTTGAGACAGAGAATTACTAATTTCCACAAGTCAAGAAATAGTTATAGCACTATTTCAAACCAGTCAGCTATCTCTAAATCTACCGTACAGTCCGTTATAAAGAAGTTTAAACAGTTTGGCACAACAGAGAATTTGTCTGGGCATGGAAGAAAACCCAAATTGTCACAGAGAACTGCATGAAAACTGTGTCACGAAGTTAATATAAACCTGAGAGTTGTTTTGAAAGACATTGCCAAAAGTCTGGATATGATGAGTATCAAGGTAAGTACTTGCACAATATAATGTTGATTAAATAGAAATGGGTTGTATGGAAACTGACCATGACAAACTGCTCTTCAGAAACCATATCACATTGTTACTGGTTTTAATTTTGCCAAAGTGCTCTTGGACAAAGAAAATTGCTTTTGGGAGCAAGTACTATGGAGTGATGAAACAAAAATTGATCTTTTTGGATATAATGATGTACAGAGTATTTGGCACAAGAAAGGTGAGGCTTTCCTACCAAAGGACACAGTGGCAACATTAAAACATGGAGGCAGCTTGATGATGTGTTAGCTCAAGGGGGAAGGGACAATTAATTGTAATAAGTGGAATAATGAAATCTGCAGACTATATCAAAATTCTGGATGAAAATCTAAAACTATCAATGCAAAATCTTCATCTAAGCTGGGGATTTACTTTCCAGCAAGATAATGATCTCAAACATATGTCTAAATCAGTGACTGCATGGCTTCAGAATAAGAAGATTACAGTTCTGCCATGGCCTTCAATGAGTCCTGGCTTGAATCCTATTGAAAATCTATGGCAAAAATTGAAAGTTTGAATAAGTCATCAGTCACAAAAAAACCCAAAAAAAACCCCCAAAACCTCCAGGAATTAGAACATGTAACCATTGAAAAACGGAAGAAAATCCCAGAAAAAACTTGTTCAAATCTCATCAAAAACTTTAGAAAAGGATTACAGAAAGTTATAAAGATGAGAGGCCACACTATTGACTATTAATAGTGAAAATTGTTAAATTTTTTTTCCATTTTTCATACTGTACGAATAATTTAGTCTTTTCCTAGTTTGCATAATTCAACTGTCAGATTTGTTGTATTTAACCTATTGTCTTGAAAATTGAGTTTTATATTTCAGTTTTTGCTTATTAACATATAAAAAACCTGGCATCATATGGACATTAGATTCTGAGAAATGGATAAAAATATTAAAAATTGATAGGTGTACAAATAATTTTGTCGTTGACTGTATGTTAATACTTCAAGATTTATACATATCAATTTAAAGAAACTCCATCCAAAGAAAAAAACAATCATATCTGCCTGGCACAAAATCATAAATATAAGGTAACCAGTGAAAGTCAAACATACTACAGGAGTAAATGCCTGATAACAGAGTTTATTCTCTGAAGAATAGGTTTCATAATAGATATGATGGGGGTGGTACAGGTTCAAAATGAATGAACAGGATTATTTTAATCAGCATTCACTAAGAACATAAATTTTGGTTATAAAACAAATATAAACAAACATATAGGGTACAATGAAATTTTTTAATGCAGTCAAATATATATAAAAAAAAAAAAAAAAAAAAAAAAAAAAATCATGCAAATATGACCCCCGCCCCCAAAAAAAACCCCATCAATTTTCTGAAAAGATACAAGTAATTTACAGAGACCAATTAAAGTACAAAATTATTAGATTTCTTTATTGACACCACATATCTAACTATAGCATAGTGAGAAATTTACATGAAACTTAAATATTTTTTTTATATATCATTTGAAACAAATTTTCTCTAAACTGTTCACATTTTTGTATTGGTTATATTTTTTGAAAAAAAAAAAAAAAAAAAAAAAAAAAAAGTGTAGGGGGAGAGAGGTTGTTCATTTTCTCTCACCTTCAATTTTAGGATCACACATCAAAATAATGCTAATTTGTCATTTTTTTTTTTTAAATATTAAATACATGTTGATATAACAGCTGTCATCACAATAGAATGAAAAGTGATCTTTTTAAATGAAGTTTGTTAAAGACAAATATTCCTGATGCTATCTGATGACAAAAATTGAATAAAAAGTAGTTACAAATGCTGATGAAGAACAATCTGAAGAGGTAAAAAATTATAGCATTATTATTATTATTATTATAATTATTATAGCATAAATTTATTTATTTTTTAATGAAAAGATAAGGGATGAATTATATATAACAAAATTGCTCAGTGCCATTCAGTGTGTGTGTGTGTGTGTGTGTGTGTGTGTGTGTGTGTGTGTGTGTGTGTGTGTGTGTATATATAATCTCAAGAACAAAGCTTCTGATTTCTGTGATGACTTTTTAAAAATTTCTATTGCAGAATGAATTTTATAAAAAAATAATGAACTTTTGGTTAGACCAAAGACAAATTTGAAATTATGATGAATTCATTATGGTGGTTAAAAAAAAAAAAAAAAAAAAAAAAGAGAAGAAATCCACTCATTGTCATTATATTTTCCTATTTACTGCATTTATTACTTCTTTTATATACAAATGTATACTTATATAAAGACAATTTTCCAACATATGGCTTAATATGTAATACTATATATAGTTTCTTTTTGTACTGATGAATACATAATAGATAAGTCCATCTGTTTGCATACTTTGAGAGAGCAATATATTTTTGCCTATATTTCTGATGGTGATCAGATATGTACAATGTCTCCTTCAGGACTTGGGTGATTATGGCTCTCCACAACTTACTGTCCTTTGTAGCACTTAGTACGGTATCTCATTTTGCTATTCTTCCTAATCCCTGCACTTCCAACCATTTATACATGCTTGTTAGGTAGACTGTTCACCATTTTCATCTGTCCCTCTTGCCTTAAATATGTCCTGTGAGTGCCAAATTTTCCAAGCTTTCTTTCTTCACTGTGTACTCTAGAAAGTTCAACTGTCTCTTTCTGATTCTAAGTCATCCCCCCTTTTCCTTAAAACTTTGTTGTTGCTCACATATACAACAGTATAAAAAATAGCATTTTCAGCAAGATAACATAATGAATAATGGTTTAGAGTATATTAACTGGTCAGGGGATACAGGCAGCATTTCATATGGAATGGATAATATAGCATTTTGCTGCATCAGTAAATTTCTGTACTGAAGACATTGAACACTGATTTATGGAACACAAAAAGCAATATTATTTTCAGAGGATGCTATAATGAAGATGGAGAAATATTTGGGTCTTGAGAATCTAATAATTGTTTAATCTTAAAAAGGTGACATGATAATGTGACTGGATAATATAACAAAAAATGGTCATGATGAAAAACACACCCAAGGCTGTTTTCCTTAAGCAAGGAAAATTGTTATGAAAAACAAAATGTTACAAAAATTATTGAACCATAAAAATGTACAAATTTTTCAAGCCAACTTATTTATTTCAATAAATATCTAATAGCACTAGTATATACTTAACAGAATGCAAGTTCTTAGTTAAAGATATTCAGTCTCAATTGCAATAGTAGCACTGCAGATGCACATAGGAAACCTTTATTTTTAGATTTGTAAAATTAAAATCTTTTTCTTTTTAAATGTCTTTACACAAATCTAAAAATATCTCTTTGCCTAATTGCAGAACAATATTACCAAAGTGTACCATAAACTACAGACCTAAGTTTAAACAAATGAACAAACAATGTAAATATATCGAGACCAGAAAATTATTTATAGTTGATAAATTTTTATACATTAATATGGCACGAGAACTGACTGTCAAGGCCAGATATCATAAGCCAACAATGCTGATATAAAATAAACATGAAAACATAAATTGTTTAGTGAATATTTTAAGGAAGAAAAAATAGATTGTATATCAAGTATTTTTTGAATTGGGGTTAGGAAACAGTTTATTTACAAAGATAGAAGCAGTTATTTGCCCTAATCTAAAAAGAATTACTTTAAACAAATAAAAAACACCATTACTATTAATTTTCCTCAAATTTATACAATGTTACTAAAATTACATCTACAAAAATCTTGGTAAATGTCAAGATATATTAGAAAATACAAAATTTGTTTAATTAACGTATAGATAAAAAAATGCCTGAAGAAAAATATATACTGAACAGAAAATTGCATACAAATATTTTCGTTTCTGCTTGATTTTTCTAATAGTAAAATTATTCCAGAGATGCTGTCAATAATAAAACAATATAAAAATGCTGCTGTAATTAAATGAAGTAAATAATTCAGTCTTAAAATTTGGCTAGTAACAGAACCATGTATAAAAAAAAAAAAAACATCTATATCTGAAGTTTGAGATGGTGCCCCCCCACCCCCATATGCACTTTCATTGCTGACAGTCAAGAAGGAAACCAGTCAATATTTTAATCTGATCTAGAATGGATTATTTAGCAGTTACATAATTCTAAAAGTAAGTGTGTCAGGTTATTTTGCAACAAGTGATTTTTATCTGTGGATTTCAAATGCATATCAAATTAATAGATACAGTTTTTTTTACTTGTTAAAGCTTGAATTTTTTTTTTAAACAAAGTAAGCCAATACAAATCAAACATTATGTAATATTAGCAAGTTTTCTTTTGCCTTTAATCTGGTATTTGCACATTGCTGACATGAACCAAACAGTTAGGAATATCAATGACTATTTCCTGTTATATATACCTCTACAGATTCACTAAAAAAGTATACCAAAATAAAAAAATTCCCCAAACTTAATAAAAATAAAGTTTTATTGTCAAAATCATTATTACATTCAAAATTTTGGCTAAAAATCTTGTCTTTCTTGTATCAGCGCGGACCAAAGATTAGTATAGGAAATTTTAATGTCTTTTTTTTCGTACCGAAAAACATTGATTTTGGGGGGGAAATAAAATAAAATAATTGTTGGATTTCACTGAAACTTTCAGGACTTATTAAAAAATGAATGAAATTATATTAAAAATGTTTCTATAGAAAATCTTAGTAAAAACATTTATTAGTACATCTGTTACTTTAAATCAGTTTTGAAATACAGAAAAGTATTTTGCTTATTGGAAATATTAAATTTAATCTAATAGCTTGAAATGAAAACTAAAGTAAAAGTTTTTTTGCTGCATTTAAGTATTGTATTAATTATTATCTTTTAAAAGTTCCACAATAATTCTTCTGCTGCCACTTAATTTAAAAACAATTTGATGTATGTAGGCCCTTACTTTCGTACAAATAATTATTTTTATTTAATGGGTAACTTTTGCAATTAATTTTGATTATTCTCAAATATATTTCCAAGTTATAAAAATTGTTATTGTACAAAACAATGTCACTAAAAATCAAAAAAAAAAAAAAAAAAAAATCAAAAAAAAAAAAAAAATAATTGAAAACTCTTTTGTGATGTTAGATGCTCACTCGTTCTAATTTTCGGTAGGTCAACGAATGCTCATTGTCACTTCTGAAATGCTCATTGTAGACGAGACGTTGTAAATGCAGATACCGATAGTAGTAATGCCTTCAAATAATACTCGCACTAATAGTAATTGCCGAATAGTGATCACTCAGACATCACGCTACTTCCCATTTATGTTTTCTTTACGATCATGTGATCTATTTAATAGTGGAATTGTTTGTGTTTGCCCACTGGTAATCTGTGTTCAAACTATGGTGTTGGCAACAACACTTTATTCCTATACAACACCTCCCCTTTGAGATGACTTCCTCTGGAGTCTATACTTTTTCAGCTTTGGTTTGATCATTAGAAACTGGCATTCTTTTCCTTTTGCCATAAACCTTTGGTTGAACTATTTCTGATGGTGTAGGTACATTAAACGTGTTGTACAAAATTTCCATTGGTACCTCTGTTTGGGAACTTTTTAACTCAGTGAACCTTCATTTCAATTGATTCAGGTGTCTCTTATGTTCCCACCTTTGTCCTTGTATCATGTACGTCATTCTGCCAATACATATTTTAATGATGCCATCTTGCCAGAATTCCTTTCTGCACTGATAGATCCCTGAAAAATATTTTGTCTCCAGGTTTGAAATATATATTTGCATAATTATTCTTTGATGTTCTTGCCTTGCATTCAGGTAATGACTTATTGAAGACACACTTGATCTTCCTAGCGAACATCAATTCTGCAGGCAACATTCCAGACACAGTGTTAGGGTTTGGCATAATTCTGTAAAAACTTAGAAATTATTGAATCATTACTTCATCTGCCCCTTCTTGCTCAGATTTCTTAGTGCCCTTTTAAACATGTCAGCAAACCATTCTGCTTGTACGTTTGATCTAGGGTTATAAGGAGGAATTGTGATATGTTCAATTGTTAATGATCTGCAAAAGAACTTGAAGTCACTAGATATTATGGTGACCTATCTACATTAGAATGAACTCTTCCTCCTTCATAAATACTAACCTGCGAGACTTCCTAAGCAAGGCAGTCAGACAGATACTTCTATCTGCTGACTCTTATTTTGTATACATGTTCTGTTATTTCAATACACTTGTTCAACATACCTTCTTTCTGGCCTCTAACAGGTCACAACAACTTGGTGATGAGGATTTGCAAGGACCACTAGGATTAAAAAGGAACTCTCCTAAAACACAGGCAAATGAGTTTTTCATAAAAGAACTACATGTAATTGCCAATTTGTTTTAACAGTGGATATACGAGAAATTTTTCTTTTTTGTCACAGTTTTTTTCATTTGAAAAGCATCTCTCAACAGGAAAAAATGAAAAATTTATTCCTGCAAACCCAGAAAGAAAATCAAGATAGCTTGAATTTCAAAAGCAAGTTTTAGATCTGACAAACCATAGTAATCCCATCGAAAACAAATTTTCTTTTTTGCAAAACATCATTTGGAGCATGATAGAGAATTTTTCATATACTCCTGAGGAAGAAATAACCTTCGAATCATACTTTAGGAGATATGAGGACTTATATACTACAGATTGTCCAAATTGGAGTGACTCAAAAAAAATGTATGTCTTCTTCTGAGGAAACTTGGCAAAAGTGAGCATACAAAATCTGCCCTGGAAGACTAGCGAGTTGACATTCACTGAAGCAGTGGAATTACTCATGGAGCTTTTTAGTCCAAAGACATCTCTTTTCCATAAGAGATGGAAATGTTTTAATCTAACTAGGAAAGAATGGAAAGATTACACCACTTTTGCGTCAATAGTAAACAAGCACTGCGATGATTTTAGACTGGTGGAGCTAAGTGCGAATAACTTTAAATATTTGATATTCGTGCAAGGACTAGTTTCAACGAAAGATGCAGAAATTAAGTGAAGAATACTAAACAAATTGGAAAATGAGCTGAACTCTACAGCAGATTGCTGAAGAATGTCAGAGGTAAGTCAGTGTAAAGCAGGATTCTAAAACTATCGAAGAATTGGGTATTGCTCACGTCAAAAAAGTACGCTACAAACAGAAACAAACAAAGTCTCCTAAAACTAATGAAACAAAGAAAAAGCAAAATAATTTGCCCCCCTTAACCCATGTCATGGATGTCGGGCCCTACACTGGTACAAAGATTGTATTTTCCGGAACAAAAAATGTTACATATTAACTGAGTTGGCTCACATTGCTGATCTGAAAATAAACTCAATAGCTGCATAAAAAATACAAGGTCAGACAAACTAGATGGTGCTAATATCAGGAAATTCATGCATGCAAAAATATTAAACAAAAGCGTAGAATTTCGACTAGACTCAGGTTCTGATTTGACAATAATAAACTTGCAAACATGGAAAAGATGATAAAATCTAGCAACATTGCAAGAACAGTAAAAGGGGAAAAATTAAATTTGAGGGAGAATTGATTGCTAATACAATGTTCAATGGGAAGACTCTTAAATTAAAATTGTTTGTCCTGAAAAATACTAACAACGTATTTGGCACTGATTGGATGACACAATTCCAGCCTTGGGACTTACCTGTAAATTCATACTGCCAATCACATTGCCAAAAAATTGAAAAAATGATTGTCAAGACTAATTCCCAAGTACAAAGAACCACTGGAAGATACAGTGCTTGCCTCCCTTCAATCTGAAGGAGAATTAAAAACTACGCTTTGTAATACAGTAAGGGAACTTCCAGTGATGCTTGAACAAATAAGACAAGATGCTCTCCACAATTAGTATATGAAGCAAACAAAAGTGCAAATTTTTGAAAAGGACCAGTGAACTACAGGCATTTTCTCTATATGCGATGAGGTGTTACTATACAGGGAACGCGTCATAATTCCTCGAGAAGCATATTTTGAGAGATTTTCACGCTGGCCACCCAGGGAGTACTAAAATGAAAAGTTTGATGTGTAGCTATGTCTATTGGCAAAACATGGACAAAGATATAGAAAACACTGTCAAATCATGTAAAGGCTGTGCCTTGGCACCGAAGACACCTACTATTAAATTCAATCGGGCCCTCTAGAAGGATATTACCACCTCATTGTAGTCAACAGTTTCTTGAAGTGGCCTGAAGTACATAGATGCAAAAACCCAACTACAGAAATTACTATAAAATTTCTACATGAACTGTTTGCTAAATTCGGAGTAGTGGACACCTTAGTGTCCGATAATGGAAGTTGGTTTAGAACTGGAGAATTTAGAGACTTCTGTGAAACATATCAGATCGAACACATCACTACTGCTCTGTATCATCCAAGGTCTAATGGTCAGGCTGAGAGATTTGTGGATACTTTGAAGAGAGCTTTGAAAAAAGCTAGGGCTACATCAACTGAAAAAGCCCTTCAACAATTTCTTCAAGTATACAGAAGTATACCCAATAACAAAACACCAGCTTAACAATCTCCAGCCGAGGTGATGTTCGCATGTCAGATACGGTCCATTTACAATAAATTACTCCCTAAACAGAAGAAACCAGGAAAAACAAGCACTGTACCTCCAAGACGTTATAACCCCGGAGAAAAAGTTTTTTCAGAATTTTCAAAGACAAATCTTTTTGAGAGATGGGTACGATAAAAAAAAAAAAAAAAGGTGGGAACATGGTATATATTATAAAGGGTTCACAATTTACACATAAAAGACATCTATACCAACTTAGGAAATGCCTAACTGACAAGGCTGATAGTGGGCTTCCAGATGAAGCAGTTTTGGATATCATATATGGCACTTCTGCTATTCTGACCCCTCTAGCAGCCCCCTAAATGTGCCATTCTAAGAGAAAAAGGAAAGCAACTGATTTAATAGTTGTCAATCCTAAACGTAAAAAGGTATTGAGACCACAAACAAATAAAAGTTCTCAAAGTTGTTCTACTTTGAACTTGGTAAAACAAGTCAGCCAAGTTTTGTAAAAAAGAAAATGCTTGTTTTCTCTATAAATTAAACAAGTGGAGGAAAATCACTCAAAAGTTGGTAAACTTTCTATAAAAATATTCCTTAGGATTAATTTTTGTGAAATTTTTTTTTTTTTTTTAAAAACAGCTACATATACAGCCTCAGAACTTAAAAAAAAAAAAAATTATTTTTTTTTCTTCAAGCTCCTGCAGAGTTAAGATTTTAGGAAGAGGTATTATGGTGACCTATCTACATTAGAATGAACTCTTCCTCCTTCATAAATACTAACCTGCGAGACTTCCTAGGTAGGCAGTTGGGGCCGCAGTGTAACCTGATAGTTCGGACGGACACTTCTATCTGCTGACTAATAACTCTTATTTTGTAGATATATATGTTGTTATTTCATTACACTTGTTCAACATACCTTCTTATTTCTGTGTCTTTCTTTTCTGGCCCCCAACAGGCCACAACACTAGATGTAAATTGTGTCCTGTTATCTGACACGATATAGTTAGGAACTCAAAACCTCGCAAAGATTTTGTGTAAGAAATTCATAGTTACTGTGGTAGTCAGTCTCCTGCATTTTAGTACTTCTGGCCAATTAGTGTAACTATCAACTACTACTAGATAGTACATTTTGTTTGTCCTGTGAACACAATATGTATTCTAAACTATGAGATATCAGCTATTAGCCAAGGTTGAACTTTGATAGGTGGTGACTTTGCTGCCAGGGCACAACTTCTGAATAATTTCACCAAATTTTCTATATTCTTTATCTATGTTTCGCTAGTAGGTATAACATCTCATTAAGGATTTCATCCTAGAAATCCCTGGATGTCCTCTATGAAATTTTTTCAACATACATCTTTGTAACAATGCTGGTATAACCACTCTTTCAGTAGACATCAGTACACCATTGCATAACGAAAATGTACTATTTTCCTAATATTTTTCCCTTTAGATCTTAATTTCTCCTTTATTCTCATTATGAAGTGGTCTTTTTCTGCTTTAATTTTTATTTCTTCTAACGTAATGGGAAGCTCTTGTACAGTATTATATAATACATTGTTAATTTCATTTTCAGCTCTTATCGTCGCAATTACTGTGTCTTCAAGTGGTTCACAGAATCTTGGTATTAGTCAAGACAATCTGTTTTCATGACTTAATTTCTTAGATGGTAGAAATTCCATTTTATAATTGCAATTTAATAGGATAGTTCCCCAGTGCTACAGTTTATTTGCTGTATGTGGGAACACCTTTTCAGATCCATATAGGGACAACAACAATGGTCCGTTTGTAGAATAAATTCTCTACCATGTAAGAATTTGTGGAACTTTTTTATGGCAAATATGATTGCCAATGCTTCCTTCTCTATTTGACTGTAGCTTCTTTCAGCTGCAATTAACAATATTGAAGCATGCACTACTGGCTTTGTTCTGTCATCATATTTGTGTAATATCACTGCTCCAACACCCAAATTACCTGCATCTGATGCAATCACAATTTTTAGTTTAGGGTCAAAATGAGCTAGTGACAAATCCAATGTTAATACTTTTATTTCTTTGAATGCACTTGACATCTTTCTTCACTAGGTTATTCAATGGTGCTCTCAAGTCATGCATATTAGGCATATATGTATGATAATAGTTTGGAAACCATAAGAATGCTTGTAATTTTGTTGGAGCGAGCATATCCTTTATCACACTCACCCTTGAAGGATCCGGTCGTCTACCGTTCTCATCAATAACCTGCCCAAGATATTTGAGTCTGGATATAAATATCTCACATTTTTCGTCACTTATTTTAAAGCCATATTCTTTGATTCTCTCAAAGACTTTTAAATCTTCAGCATACTGTTTTGGGGTTTTGCTTTTAATAAGTAGGTTGTCCAAATATGCTTGAGCACAATCCAACCCAGCAAGTATGATATCCATTATTTGTTGGAATATGCTTCATGCTACCTTTACACCAAAATGAAGATGGTTGAATTTATATAACCCTCTATGGATGTCAATAGTTTTGAACAGTCTTTGCCCACAAGTATTTTTAAGTATGCATCTGAGAGGTCCAATTTAGAGAAAAATTTACTTCCATTCAGTTTAGCAAAATTTTCCTACGGACTTGGTAACGGGTAGTTATGCCATTTTAAGCTTTCATTTAATCCTGTCAAAAAAAAAAAAAAATAAAAAAAAATAAGCACACATGCGGATTTTATTATTCCATTTCTTAACGTAGACTGTTGGTGATGCCAATTCAGAATAGTCTATTCTTGATATTAATCCTAATTTCTGTAGCCTGTCCAATTCATTGTTGATTGGATCTAAAGCCACAAAAGGTACACTTTTTTGGTTTAAATGTAGGTGATACATTGTCTTTCAATTGAAACTTAGCTTTTGCTTTCATGCATATCCTTAGACCTTCAGAGAAAACTTCTGAAAAACTTTTCCAGTTCACTTTTCAGTTTTTCATTTGCTGTATTAGTACTGGCAACAATATTTATCTTATTGCAAAAAGAGTTAATTGGGAGGTCCCACAGATCAAACAATGCAATCCAGTCTGTACCAAACAAATTAACAGTATTTTTAAACACAAATACTACCACTCTTCTGGTTTTTCTGACAAAAGAAATGTTACAACAGAATTTACCCAAAAAGTTTAATCGCTTTCCTGAGACTCCATGTGCAACTTTATCAGAAGTTAAGAAACTGGGTCTATCCATTTTCCTCCAAGTCAGTTTGTTTACAATAATGATATCTGATCCTGAGTCTAATTGCAATTTTATCTTCACACCATTAATTTGCACAAAAACAAATTTCCTCTTTTGCGAAGAGTTATTAATTTTTTTTAAATACATGCACTAATGATAAGAAACCTAAAAGGTTTCTTATCATTAGTGCATGTATTTATTCTAGTCACATGAGCTTTACTTTTTCTCCATTTTTTGGATCTGCAACATGCACTTTTGTGTCCTAGTTTCCCACACACATAGCATTTTTTTGTTTTTGAAGAAACAATCACTTTAAAATGCTTATCTCCACACCCATCAGAGTTGATTTAATTTGAACTTTTTGCATTCAATTCACAACTCCTGCATATGTGACAAAATCTCCTTTGTCGGACTTTACTAAATTAAGACATTGCCAATGTGTATTAAATAATGAACTATCACCAAAAATTTTCAATAGTGTTAGGACAGTCTCATCAAAAGTTATTTCTCCCAGCTTCTTTGGCAAAATATAGTTTACATATTTTTCATGTTCAGCAAAGGATAATTTCCTCAATAATAACCAAACATCTTTTCACTGCGAACAATCCCTTTTGAAGATTCCTTCATATCTTCTATAGTAAGATGGGAAAGTTATCCCTTCATCCGGATTGTTCACAAACTCGGTGATTGAATTAGTAACAGCATCAGGAGTGAATGAATCTGAAGTTTTTGCTTCCATTGTTTTAATGAACAACTCTAAAAACTTTTGTTGCTGTAATTGTAATTACAACTGCTGTTCATGGTGTTTTTGTTACTGCAACATTTGAGCCATGATGGCCTTTAATTCTTCTGTTTTCTGCTGAACTCTGTTAAATATTTTTTGCAGATTAATTTTTTCTGTCTGTGTAAGTTGAACGAATACTCGTCACCATTTTTGTGATGTCAGATGCTTACTTGTTCAAACTTTTGTTAGGTCAATGAATATGCGTTATCATTTCCAAAATGCTCATTGTAGACAAGACTTTGTAAATGCAGATACTGGTAGTAGTAACACCATCAAATAATACTTGTTCAAACAGTAATTGCCTAATAGTAATTTGTATAATGATCAGTATAGAGAAATAGTATAAAGAATCGTGATCACTTAGACGCCACACTAATTCCCATTTATATGTTTCCTTTACAATCATGTGATCTACTTATTTAATAATGGAATTGAATGTGAGACTTTATTCCTATACAACACAATCACAGTAACGAAATTGGGAATCCAAAATTTCAGGATTGCAGTTCTAGATCTGGGCCAAAATATTTTTAATGAGCTCACAGAGTCAGCCTGATTCCAAAATGGTATGATATGTTGGGCTACAACCTCGAGGAGTAAAGTTGAAAAAGTGTGGCACAGTGACAGTTGCATTTAAAAGTTGCTATCTTTATCAGAGATAGAGCACATGTAAATATAAAAGTGGACGAGTGTGTGTGTGTGCCAACACAGAGTGGTGTCAGCGTTTCATGCTTGACCGCAATCTTCAGGCCTGAAAAGAGTTCAAGCACTCAGAGTTGACTTCCCAGTCTTCACATATTTTTTTTTTTTTGAGAGATTGAGACACCAGTCTTTTCTTAAGAATTCTAAAGCTGGAGATGGTTGGAGAATGGATTGGCTGAATTGTGAAGTTCCACTGCCTGAACAACTTATTTTGCATGTTCAAATTCACTGTATGAATTAAGCATGAAAGATATATTTAATTTGTGCTATATTACTTTATTAACTGTTGCCACCCAATCCAGCTAGCTGGCTGGGAATGCAGGCTGTTGTACCAGTTTCAATGGGATCACAGGCTTTGAATTTAGAGTTTTCCTTCTAGATTGATTCTAGAAACAAAGCTAGAGAATGCAATCTGCTATTTAACCCAAGGAAGACAAGAAGGATTCATATAGTTTTGAAGGGTATTGTGCAAAAGTGAATGCAATGATCTTATCTGAACTTTGAACAATATGCCAGTGCTGTTTGTGCTGATAACTGCTATACCATGTGCACATAACTAGAACAGCAAAATACTGTGACTAGTGGAGCTGAATTGGTACCCAACAGTGACTGGTCAAGTTTTATTACATTATTAGAAGCCTACACCTAGTAGTACTTTTTGCAATAGTCCTTTTTTGGCTTTTATTGCATAATGTTTTACACAATGTTACAGAGGAAGATATATAAAGAAATGATTATTCTAAATTAAAAATAAGTCTGTGAAGCTAAATAGAAACCTGTGCAACATAATTTAAAAGCTTTTGAAATAATGCAAAATATTGTACCCAGGACTTTTTCCTTTGTTATTTTAAAAATTTGAAATCAATATGTCCAAATTGTTTAAAAAAAACAATAATAAATACTAAAATGTCATCTTTGCCAATGATTAAAAGAGAATTATAATAGTAACAATACTTCTATTCAATTTTTTAATATTTCATCAAGAATGCCAACTTACCTGAAATTTCTATCTTATACTTAGCAACATGGAAGAATGCTTTCCAAAGAAAAAAAAATTTCACATATCAATGACATAAAAACTTGCATACCACATCTTGACAAAAGCAAAAGTAAAATCTTAAGGCAGTTTTCTTTTAACAGAACCAGTCAACTGTTGTTGTATCAAAAGATAACTGATAGTTTTTCTGTATCATTTAGCAACAACTACAAAGGTTATTTTTTTTCCTAAATGGTAATTATTAAGTTCCTAATCATCTTTCGATAGATCAAGTATTTACAGAAGCCAAGAGCCAATTTGAAAACTAGATGTCTGTGCACCAGTGCACTAAGTTGCTTAAAGTTTTTCAAAATCTATTTGATAACACCAGTTTTCATTATAGTATTAGACAAATATGAGAGAAATGAAGCTTTAGAGAAGGCATAAATTCAAAATAAGTTATTTCAGCATATATCCATCTGACAATAAATATTTCTT
The DNA here is from genome assembly GCA_963932145.1 of Acanthosepion lycidas. Taxonomy (NCBI): domain Eukaryota; kingdom Metazoa; phylum Mollusca; class Cephalopoda; order Sepiida; family Sepiidae; genus Acanthosepion; species Acanthosepion lycidas. The sequence continues at coordinate 95,523,149 of OZ010593.1, read as the reverse complement.
AAAAAAAAAAATATAATTCAAACAAATATGAAAATTTGATTAAATTGATGTTGGTTGGTTATTTCCCTTCTGTTTATAATAACCTAAACTGTTTGGATATTGTCTACAGATTATGTATAATTGATGTGGAAAATGGAATCAGTAGTTCAAAATTCTGGCCAAGGTTGTTGCATTCACTTTATACTAATACCCTTAGGAAGAGCCTGAATCTACTTTTTCTTCTCCAGTTAGGGTAATGTAGTAGGGCAGACTGGGCTCTTTAGTCTTTGTAGGCCAATGAAGACAACTCTAAATTCAAAACTATGGAGACAACAATGGGAAACTTCTCCCCTATCTTTCCCAAGAACAGGAATGTTAATAGACAATTTGGAGATATTAAAAAAGAAAATAATTTGTGAAGAGATATGACATTAAAAAAAAGTCTACAAAATTATGTAGAATCTTTAACTGTAAGTGTACAAAAGTATATTTTCAATTCTGCAGTGTGATTTGATAATTAAATTAGTTGAGAGTTCCTGTCATGAGAAAATGTCAGTCTGAAAAGATATCTGATTTTGTAAGAAGAATGACAGACAATGAAGTGACCTTCAAGTAGCCTTTAAAGAAAACACTTATCAGATGCTAACTCTTTATTTCATCTTGACCTTTTTTTCTATTTATATTAACCTTGAGATAAATTTGTTGAAAATAAATCAATGTTGACCATTTATCCTGATGAAAAGATCTCTCACACATATCATTTCTTCTCTTCATTATTGCTCTAAGCATACAGGAAAAAATTGTATTTGGCTTTATCTTTCAGAACTAACCTTGATGCTAAATTCAATCTGATAACTTAAGGCATATTTCCACTAGAAATAGTACTTGGTATTTATGTGGCTAGTGCATAAAACACATACATACAAAAGAATGGTCTTTTTGTAAATGTGATTCAAATTATACTTTCCTCTTATTTCAAACCTGTCTGAAGAATACTCAGATTTATAGCTGCATTTATTTCCAGTATTTAGTCATTTTTTTCCATCTAAAGTTAGTTATTTCATAATATCAGAAAGTTTTTCTTGCATTTTGGTCAATAACTGTTTTACTGAAGTTAAATATATTAAGAATGTCAACTGCCTTCAATTCATTATGTAAGTTTGAAAACATCTAATTTTTGACAAAATTGAAAATATTGGAGGAAAAAAAAAAAAAAAAAAAAAAAAAAAAAAATGTTTTGCCATGTTTTCTATTATATAAAAATAAATGAAAGAATCAAACATTTTAAAATTTTGTTTTTAAAAATGAGTGAGCAAAACATTTGAAAGATCCTAAACATGAAAATTGTCAAGCAAAGGTCAAAATGAATGATCAAAATGAGTAAGTGTTTTTGATTTTATGTGACGGTGTTTGTTTTCATAGGTTTCTTTTAGTATTACAAAATCAAAGTAGGAAATCTGAGAGGCTCAATAGACAGAATACGATTAAGCAAAACAAACAAGAAGCTTTTAATTTTGTTTGCCTGCTTAAAAAAAATAATGCAATTGTTTTAAAAAGGCATGAAACAAAATTTCCTTGTTTACTTTTCAAGCTCTTTAATTTTTCTTTATAAACATAATAGTCAAAGAAAAAAAGAATAAGCAATAAAATTATTATTAATTGTGAAGAGTATCTACATTATTTTTAATTAGCTACCTTCACTTGCTGATAAACAGCATAGCAGGATGAAAAAAAGGTCCCAAACTTAATAAAAACAAAGTTTTATCTCATTAAGAGGAAAGACCAAAGCATTTTTTATTATTTTATTGAATTTTTTAAATCTTTTCTAACACATTTGAAATTTTGGTTATGTCAGCAGTTGACATTAATTTATGATTATTGTTTTTTTATAATTTCTTTTGATGAAAAACACATCAATTTTGAAATTCTTACAAAAATCAAATAATTGTTGTATTTTAATAAAATTTTCAGGACTTATTCACAAATGAAATGAAATGAAATTATTTTTATGAAAATCTTGGTAATATTTTTATTACCATAAATGTTATCCTCTACTAACTTAATTTCATCAAATTAAACTGCAATATCAAAAATTGTTTTACTGTTTGGAGAATGTAAATCACCAATTTTTATTTATTTTTTAAACTACTACTCATTTCCCGAAAAAAAAAAAAAAAAAAAAAAAAATGGAATAAAACTATGACATTATTTAATTAGAAAAGCTTTTAATTGCTTTTAAAAATAAGATTTATTAAAGACACTATTGTGTTAAGAAAAATTTTTTTTTGATGAATAATGAATTTTTACAAGAATTGTTTTCATTTTTAAAATTTTAATTATAATAATTTATATCATAAATTGTTTAAAATTCTGCATTACTTCAGTCCAGCTAGGTGATATTGTTAGTAAGTGAAAACTATATTTACAAATCAAAAATTGAAAAGCTCAATAAAAAGTCATTTACACCCAATATTTTACAAAATTTAAAATTTTTTTTTTATGCATATAAAATGTTATGCAACTTGCCCATTTGAAAGTATGGTTGACCATACAAGACATAATCAGAAAAATAAGAGTAATAATAACTATAGTAAATTTAAATTCAATATTCCTAAAATTAAATTACAGATATACATATATACATATATATATAAAAGGACTAGCACATCATTTTCTTAAATTACATTTTAAAAGATAAAAACACCATAAAACAATGGCAAAGGTGTTGATAGATTTTATCATCACTTCTCAAGTGATCTACGAGTGACAAGCAATGGTGATAAGCTCATAATCACCGCTACTTTTTGTTTTAAAAATCCATCTCTCTCTTATTTTAAACTTACAGTAAATAATATTTTTTTTCAAATCAGATTAATTATGCTTTAAATCTGGTAATATTTCTCAAAGAAAGTTTCATATTTTATTTTTGGAAGATTCTTAAAACCGAGAATTAACTTATGTTTACAAATGTGTCAAAAATGGCAGATTTTGTGAAAGCGACCAAAAAATTGAGATTCCAATCAATATAATTTCTATTTGAAATACAGCAAAGAAGTTTGCTTACTGGAAATGGTAAATTTCATCATTTTTTAGCTTTTAAAGCTAAAATGAAATCTTCAAGAATGCTTTTCCATTTTTAAAAATTCATCGAAAACTCAGTGGTGGTGCCTATTTTTAATTCGTACAGATGCCTTTTCATATGAATTTACTCGGGTAATAAATTTAAATGTATGGTGCAGAATCAAAAATAAAAAATAGTTCTGGATAAGACTCGAACTTGTGTTCCTTGCCTGATGGACAAACCAGTTGCTTTGACCGTTAAGCCATATAAACTTGACACTTGTTTAGTCAAAATTTACAATAATACTTGATTAAAAAAAAATAAAAAAATAAAATAAAATGATATTGTTAATGTTAACAATTGCTGATGAGTGAATTTAGCAGACGAGAAGAAAGAATGCAGGAGAGCTGAGAAAATAATGCGGAGGAAAAAAAGAAAAATAAGAAACAAGAGAATGAATAGAGAGAGGTTACTAAGGAGAAAACAGGAGAGAAAGAAAGAAGCATTAACAGAGAAGTTATGGAGCGAGAAATTTTCAGTAGTTTTCTCTTTATGATTTTATCTTAGTTAAAAGAAAGATAAATCAAGGAGAAAATATAAAAATCAACATTTTTTTTGTTTATTTCAATTCGTAAAACACATTGGAAAACTATTTCTGAAATAGTGTCAAACAAGAGACTTAAGGATTTTTAACATTAAAAAAAGTCATACTAGTTTTATTTTTGCATTTAGGCCCATAATTACAGTTAGAAACAATTTGTTTATTTTTGTAAGAAGTTCACCCACAAAAAAAAAGAAAAAAAAAAAAAAGAAAAAAAATTAAATAAATTGTTTTTTTTGTTTGTTTTATAAACGCAGTTGAGTAAAAAAACAAAACAAATGTCTTTACAAAATCTTTTTTTTTTGTTGAGGGCATAAATGTCAAACAATTTAATTTTCCGCTGTCGATGAAATTACAAGATATTTCTGAATCAACGAATGTAACTAAGAACTGATAGTTTCGCTCTATTAAGCTTTCTTTACAAACCTGTTTTTTTTTTTTTTTTTACAGGAACCCTGACCCCACTTTTTTAGTTTCCGCGACAAAGTGCTTTGCTTGTATAAACCATCAGTGTTACTGTTTGATTGCTTAAATAAACAAACCATTGTTACGTGTTGAACTTGTTAAGCAAATTGCAATAATTTATTAGATCAGGTGGATTTTTTTTTACAAATCAAGCATTTAATCTTAGAGATATTAAACATTTCCCTTTTTATTGAAATCCATCGTTAAGAATAAATTGAAAACATCAATTATTAATCGAAAATTGAAATTAGAGTCAGTGTAGGTAAGGAATAATTAAATTATATAATCTGGTTATATAATATAGCTACAAGAACAAAACCGATTGATTCTTAATTATCACAACTTCGTTTAGGACAGATTTTACAAGTGCACAAGTTAAGTTACCCATGCATATGCAGTAGTGACAAAACAAATCCTGATCCTGGATGAAATTGAAATGTCAACTGATAATCGAAGTCTATAGTAGCATTCTTTTATATGGGTAGGTCAGAATTTTAGCCATTGAACTATTGAAACTTCTGCTCCAAGTAAAATTCAAATAGAAGGAAGCGGTAGGTACGGGAAGCAACTTCTTGTGGACATCCATTTTCTTTTTTTAAATATTGAAATAAATAACCCAAAAGTTGCTAATATGAGGGTTAACTTTTTTTCGATCATTAACATGCTGATCGACTTTAAAACTAAAGAATTTTAGAGATTAAATTGGAAAGGGATTTTTTGTAATTCTTTTACTGTCGGCAAAATTTATTTTTTACTTAAAAAATAAAAACAAACTTTTTTAAGCATTTTTAATTTAACAAAGTCAAAAAGCCTTCTCATTTTCATTGCTGATCGGACATTTCTCGAAGAAGCAATAACAGATTCGCATTTATAAGGCGTGAAAAAACAATAACAATTTAAACTGTTTACAGTACACAGTGTAAAAGTCCTTGACTATGGTCGATAAATGCAAGGCAAGACGGATTAATTTTAGTCACTCCATCTACGCAGCTCAGTGTTGGAAAAAAAAACAAAAAAAACAACAAAACAAAACTTTTCCGTTGCGAATAAAACAACTCAACCATTTCAGAAATTATTAAACATCCATTTATTGGCTTATTCTACTCATTCGTAGTCTACAAGAGAAATAATCTGATTTGATAACAATTTTATGTACGAAGACCCAGTGGAGTAAAAAAATAAAAAATACAAAAGCAATTTTTGGACTTCGAGATTTGAGAATCATGCAGCACCAGATTGTTATTCTTCACTTTTTAAAGCAGTAAATTACTTTTATCGCAGTGAGATAAAAAAAAAAAAAAAAAAAAAAAAAATTGGATGGTATGAATACGTGAAAAAACTAAAAGTGTGTGTATGCGCTCAATATCAGAGATAGAGCTAACTAACATATTTGATTGGATTGATGTGAGTTTGTGACCCTAGGTTTCACGCTTTTGCAACGATCAGAAAAGCGTGGAAACCCAGGGTCACAAACTCACATCAATCCAACCAAATTATGTTTCACTACAAATGAAGAGCATTTTTTAAAGATTGTTTGATTGAAACATCTGAATAAGACGCTGTTGGGAAAAGGCCACCTTAAAACAAAAATAATTTAAAAAATCGAATACATATGATCGGAGGAGTGTGATTAAAAAAAAAAAACCATTATATTTTGAATTGACCGTCATGATCTCCGGCAATCCTGATTCACCAGTAATTCATTTTTATGCTGTTAAACTTTAACTTGAGTTTTTTTTTTGGGGGGGGGGGGTCTGCGTTTCTTATATTTGGAAATGGACGTTGGTAAAATTTCTACATCATTGAGGACATCTTCGAAAATAAACTGAATTGCCATTTTTTTTGTTTTAAATGTTGCAATGTGCACAAAGATGTACACTTAAAGTTAAAATGAATAATTGGAATTTTGAATTATTTATAATCGTTAAATAAAATAAAAAAAACCAGTAAGATATCAGAAGAAAGTAAGTTTTTTTCTACTTAAGACTTGTTTAAATTTTAACAGTAACTTGACTGCAAAAGTTAACAAAAAATCCAAAAACTTCTTGAAAGAAAAAAGAAAAAATATGTTGAATTTTCATTTCGTTTAAGATGAAATGAAAATTCAACTTGTTTTTTTTTTTAGTTTAAGATTCTTAAACTATGTTAACCTTCGAAAATTAAAAAAAAAAGAAGAAAAAAAAAAAGAAGAAAAAATGAGTAAGTAGGAGAATGACCCAATAATGAATAATCACCCGTGGGTGACAGACAATAACAGGAATAAAAAATCTCATCTGTCCACAAAATAAAGATACGTTTAAATGAAAGATGCTTAAGAAAAAAGGTTTCAAATGTTTAATCAATCAAAACACGCATTAAAAGAACCTGTATGTGTGTTATCAATAAAATCAATAAAATACAAATTTTAAAAGTTAAAGCGAGATAACAATCCATGGTATGACTAATTAACAAAGAAAAAAAAAAAAGCTTTTTTTTTTTTTTTTTTTTTTTTTAAAATCACAATAGTGACACTATTGAACATCCGTATCTTAAGAACGAGGTCAATTAACATAAAACAAAATTAACCCTCTGGCAGTTGTTCCACTCAAAAAAGAAAACTGTTAAAAAAAAATAAAAAAAATAATTGTAATGATGTACATTGGACAGACAACTAAAATGGTGACAAATAAAAAGGAAAAATTAAATAAAATTTGTGTTATTTTTAAAACAGAACCATGAACCATTAACGAAGCAAAAAGATTAAACTAAGGAATAATAAAGGCTAGAGGAAGAAAATAGAAACAAATAAGCGAGAATTTGGACTTTTTCATTTCATCGACATCTGGAGAGCAATGATCATATCACAGATAACAAGCAATAAGTATGAAGAATTAAACAATTTTATTCTTTTGTGTAACTGACAAAATGCAGCGATCAGCTTATTTTAGCACATAAATAGTGTCTTAAAAGTCAGTGATCAGTTTAATATTAATATAATAATAAAATCTGATCCCCCATTTCATATCCAAATAAACAATACCAAAGCCATGATTTATTCATTACAAATATCTGGCACACAAATGCCCCAGGGTCCTAAAAAAGGCATCAAATAAGTAAGTTTCCTTCGTTAGAGGAAAAAAGTAAACAATAATATTACTATTATTATCATCATCATTGTCACTTTCGAAATACAAAGTAGTAAATCTATCTTCCCTATTGTGGGTAAGTAAATAAAAATGTAAAAGCAGGAAGGCCACTCTTTTAGTCATTTTGTGATGTTCAAGGTCTCTCGCTTTGTACAGTAAAGAAGAGGGAAAAGTTTTTAACGATGAATTGTGCTAAGCTGTATTGTTTCGAGTAAGCGAGGTTTAAATTTCATAATAGACCCTAAACAATTTGTTTTTTCTAGAAAAGAATAAAGTATTTGGGGCATGGTGTTGTGGTCAAAAATCAAGATCCAACTATATTTCAAAATTCCACTACGGACTTCTGTTGCATTGGTTATTTTTACAAAAAAACACAACAGGCGAATAAGTCAATAATAAATAAAAACAAGCACTTATAAAAGTGGCAGAGTTTTATATTAAATATCATCGAACATTTGAAGTCGTGAAAAAGGAGCTGGTGTAAGAAAATACAACTTCTATTTTCATTCATCATCTTTTCAGTTTAGCTCAAGAACAAGAAGAGAAGCCATTGCATTGCAATGATTGTTTGCACAACAGTCCACAGTAACAGGACAGCGTGTCGACAAGAAGGGTAAAATTATTTGTTTTTTAGCAAAAACCAGCCAGAAAAAATCATGTGGCTGAACAATTTGAGTAAATGCCTGATAAATGCAAGTGACACTTACCTCCAAGGCAACAACCGTTAAATGAAAGCGAAGATATTTTTCTTTCTTTCACACAACAAAGTCAGGAGTCCCCCAAATAAAAACAACAACACACTGGCGAATGTGACGTCACCATAACAATCAGATGCATCATGGGAAAAAATTAAATCCGTTCATTTCTGCTCCCGAATATACAAAGATTTCATATATTTTATTCCTATCTTGCGTTTTCATATTTTTATTAAATTTGATTCTGTAATTCAATATTTTATTAATAATAAAAAGTAAAATAAATAAATAAAAAACCGAGCATGGTAAAACGTTCTTTTCCGGATATGTTCGAAAACAAATTTTCGAGTATTGGGTTTTTCAATTATTTAATTAAATTGCGTTTATTTTTACGATCGTCGTGCGGTAATTAAAACATTAAAAGGAAACTATTATCTGATCAGATAACTAGCCTTCCCAAATGTTTTTGTTTTAATTATATGTGAATGAAAAATAATTTAAAAATAAACTAATAAAAATAATTAAAATTAATTTAAAAAAATAAGGTCACATTGATTAAAAATGTAATATATTTATTTGTTTGTTAGTTTTCGAATAGTAACTAAAAGACTTAGTTTTATTTAGTTTAGGTCTTTCTTTTTAGGAGCTATAAAAAATATTTAGAAAAGTGAAGAAAAGTGTGAAAAATGCCGAAAAGGCTAAAAGTCTAAAACTGCGAATATAATAGACATCATTTAGAAAAAGTAGCGAATTTCCCCCTTTTTTTTTTTAGGAAATGAAGAATAAAACTAAAAGTAAAAAAAAAAAAGTGACGAAAAAAAAGTGACGCTTCTTCTTCAGCCTCAGTAGTTAATTTTTTTCGCACTTTTTAAATTCAAAATTATTAATTTTCTTTTGTAATTTTTATTGCAATAAATATTAAAAAATAGCATAATTATTATATGACGGGGAGCACATTTTTATTTATCTTCAATTTCTTTGCGTCTTTCATCCGCCGAATAGATTCAACACGTTTCCCATGAAGTAGTTGAGGGTGCATCCATTAACCATAACGGCAAATTATAGCACGCATTGGCTGTTCCCGTAGCCGCCCCCTGCGCTTTATGCGTTATCTTGCTCAGCTCAAATACAAGTTCGATGGCGTATTAAGAAGAAAAACGGTAGGTAGGGTGACTTTTTTTACTAATTTTACCGCCGACAACTTTATCCGGTTGTTCTATTTTTGACTTGCATACTCGACATGATGTTTGTTATTCACTTTCAGATAGTCATCGAGTATATCTCGATTTGCTTTTTTATGCATGTTTTCATCTTTTTCGGTAGCGACAAAGCGCCCTTTAGTTATCTTTTCTTCCCTTTTGCTGGTTTGGGAAATCAAGTTTTTTTCTCTTGGAAAAGAAGAAGAAAAGCCGCACCAACAACCTCCGACAGAATAAAAGAAGTGAAAAATCTCATTTTTTTAAGTACGAGGCGCCTTTTTTTAAATTTTATTTTTTTAAAAATAATTTTCCGCAGATAGGAAAAAACCTGGAAGATTTATCTTTGTTTTTTTTTTTTTTTTTAAATTCACATGTAAAGATAATTTTTAACTCATTTTTGCTTTTAATTTTAAAATTTTCATTTAATTTCAAAGTTAAAAAATAAAGCCAAATGAGTAATAAAAGTATTTTGAACAAAGTAAAAAACGATTTAAAGATGCAATTTTTCTCAAATTGTTGGATAAAAAGCTAAAAAATATGTTTAGTGACCGCTTTTTTCCTTTACTTCTCAAGCAACCTTTGATTTTGCCGGGTGTCCAATTTAAAAGTACTAAAAGATTTAAAAATTACTCGAGTTTCTTAATTTCTTTTTTATTTTCAGTTATTATTGAAGAAAAGTCTAATTTTCTGTGCCTTTTTTCTTCGTTTTGTACGCATATGTAAATGTCTGAATGTTTTTTTTCGTTTTTACTAAACTAAACATAAGCACATTTTACGCCTAGAAATAGCGGGTATATTTTTTTTTTTAACTTTTTTATCCGCTAAAATACATTTTTAATGTTTATAAGTTAAAGGATTTGGGCCCAATGTAATAGTTTTGGAGAGTATTTTTCTCTCTTTATTTTATTTAAGAAAGAATGACAAATGAAATCAAGTAGAAAGTCTTGTTTTAAGCTTTTTTCTTGGATGTGGTGTTTGCGCGAATCTCGATCGAAGCTGTTAAATTTTCGATTTCAAATCGAGAACGAGGCAAAAAAGTGGGAAGGAAGAAGTAATTTTTTCCTGGAGAAGAGGGATTGAAAATATTAAATAATAATAAAAAAAAACACAAATCTGCTCAGCTGTGAATTTATCACCGTAATAAGGAAATAGTCAAGTGAGTTTTAAATTTTTTTTTTTTTTTTTCTCTCTTCCGGGACTCTTTGAGATGTAGGTGTGGAAACCCGCTCCTCCCTTAATTTCAGGGATAAAGCTCTCTAAAGAAAAACCGGTGCGGCATTTGAAATTATACCTTTTTTTAAAAATTTTTTTACGCTATAATTTATTTTTTTTTTTACCGATTTTCTAATTTTTTTTTTACTCTTCATATTGTCAAAAAAAAAAAAAAAAAAAAATCAAAAACTAATTTCAACTATATTGTATTAAATTTGAGTTAATTGTTACCTTTTTATAAAAAAACATTTAAAATTAAGACTTCCTTCAAAAATTGAAAGCTTATATTGTGAGAAATACTAATAGAAAAATATTCCTCAACTTTTTCTAAAAGATCAAATTAGCCTATTTTTGTTTTTTTACTCTTTTTTTTGTACAAGATAATAATTGAATAAAAATTTGAAGATGATTTATTAATCATTAAATTTTAAAATTCTACGAAATGGTTTCTCTTTAGAAGAACAAAACATTTCAGACCAGTTGACACTTGTTCTTTTCTTTACAACGCACTTTAAATTGTTATAGTTTTAACTTTCTCGAATCAAAAGCGAAATAAAATCAAAATAAAAAGAAATCGTTTAAAAACTTAAAAAGTAAAAGTGTCTTTCAGGAAATGTAAAAGACAATATATAAAAATAATATAAAAACACGCAAATAAAATAAATTTTCTTATTGCTTTATTTAAGTCTGAAAAATTGTATGCGCTCTTTTTTGTAGTTGAGCTCACTGTCATTTGTTTAAATCACAATGACTTACTTTTACTTGGAAAATCGTGTTTACAGTTATTTATTGTTAGGGTTATTTAATCATGTTATTCTAGTTTTCTTGTGAATAGTTTAAAAACATCGCTAGGAAGATATTTTCACTTTACTTTATTAATTCTTGCATTTTTTACGATGTTTGTCTGCCGCAGATATTTTTTTTTCACTTTGCATCGCCATGCTATCGAATATATTATAAAATTAGGCAAAACTCGAATTTATCAAAATATATTTTTTTATTCATTGATTTTCAATTCATCCAAAAAATATATATATTGATAAATTATTTAATTTTGTCTTTATTTTTTACTGTCTTTTATTTTCTTATTTTTATTTTTTGGTAGCTTTAAATTATTTTCCGTTCATTGTTTTTGTTGTTGTCAGTGTTCACTACTGAGGAGTGTGGGTAAAAAAAAAAAGGAAAGAAAATCAAACCGACCACAGAAAAAAGGAAAAGTGAAAAAAACAAAAACAAAAAACGAATAACCAACCAAAAGAAAGTAAAAATAAAAATGAAAAGAAACTTTTTGTTATTTCGATTTTTATGCGTAATTATACCGATAATATTGTCTTAGAATGTAGTTACCAATGAGATAAAGTGTTTTTGAAATAATTGATTTTAAAGTGAAATTTATTATGCAACTTAGCGCGCACTACGACAAGTCGAGTGAGTGAGCATTATTTCACATTGTTTACTAGTATTAGCTCTACCTTTTTTTTTCTTTTCTTTTTCTTGTCCAGCAGCCAGTGTTACAAATGCAGCTGAGAAGAAAAAAAAGCTTCCTTTTCTTTTTCTCTTTTACTTTCTTTTGTTTTTACGGAAAAAAAACTAGACCTTTTTTTTAATTGTCAATCTTTAAAGTAGAAAAATCATTAGTACTCTAGGGCGACGGAGCTGAGTGAAAAAAGAGCGTTGTTACCTACTGCTGCTCTTTCATACACATAACATTTTATTGGTAAGTCAAGACTTCACACAATTGTAAGTACACTAAGTACAGTACACTAGTATTTTCGATTTGAAACAAATCTTTTTTTAATTAAAACGGTCTCACGTGGTCTATATTTTAATAATATAAAATTCTGAAGAAGTTACGCTTACTAAACATTTTTTTTTAGTTGTGAGTACGAAGTAAAGTACAATAACTTTCTTACTGCTAAAGCACGACTTCTCTCGTGTTTAAGTAGATAGGTAGATGTTTATTGTTTAGTTACCAGACCTCTCTAACAAATCACTCACTATAAAAGAGAAAAAAGGGGCTGCTTGATTTAACCTTTTTCATTTCTGCTATCATTAACGCATTTAAATAGCTGTTGACCTCTGATCATCACCAAGAAATAAAGAAAAACATCTTTTTTTCTCCCTTTCCTTGATCTTTCCATTCCTTATTGTCCTCGTTTTCCCCCTCCTCTCCCTAAAATAATAAGCGCGAAGTAGAGAGCGAATAAAAGAGTTGGACATTGCGTAGGGGGTACACTATTGTTTTAAAATTAGATTTATTTGCAGTACGTAAAGAAACTACTGTTTTACCATTTGTTAGCGCACTTCTGGTGTAGAGGAAAATTTAGTTTGGATTTTAAAGCGCATTCAAAAAATACCACGCATACGGACAAAAAGATCTGGACAAAATTTAATTTACAACACTCACTCCAGGGAAGCACGCACTGACATAAGAAGAATGAAGTTGTTTTTTTTTTCTTTTAAATTTATAAATCTTCATGAATACATAAAAACATAAAGCCTCGACTCTGGAAAATGTTAAGTAAGTAACCAGTGAACCACAGTTAATTCTAATTGTAATTTCCATTAAAAAGTAAAAATGTGTTTCAAGTTTTAGTAGTTTTTGAATTTTCCCGTTGTAGTTTTACTTTTATTTATTTTATTTTAAGAAAGTATTTTGAGTCGACTTACAATAGTAGTTAAACACGTGCGTATTTTAGAAAATATAATATAAAAAAAAAACTAAAAAAAAAAACTAAACTGTTTTTAATACACGCCACGCAAAAAAAAAAGTTTTTTTTTTTTTAATCCATTTTTTTGTTAACGTAGCACTAAAACAAAATAAAGGCTGACGTGGTCCATGCAATTTTCTATGCATTTCCAGGGAAAAGTATCTGGGCGGAAAAACTGTAGCTGCATGAAATTCATTTTTTTTTTTTTTTTGCCATAATTTATTTACGTTTTTGTTTTTTTGTTTTTTTCATCTGAGAGAATATTTTCTGCACTTTTGAGAAAAAGAGAAAAAATGTGTCTTTTTGCTATAACCTCAGATTGCTAAATATTTTCATCTCTTTAATTCTATGAATGAATAACGTTGAAGTAGATCATTCCGTTTACGTAGAGAAATGATTACTTTACTTGGTTTGGTAGTGTTTACTTTTACTACTACTACACAGTTGTAAAGTAGTGTAATGTAGAAATATGAATTAAAAAAGTATTATATTTAGTTCAGCTCGCTACTGAATTGAACATATTTCTGTGTATTTTGCATCCTTAAAACCATTTGAGACATTTAATGAAATTGTCTTAGGACTAGACATAAAAAAGATTAATTTATATTACCAATAATTAAAGTGCGTTGTTTTTGCAGTAGGAGTAGCAGCATACGACTACTATGTTAATACAACTTGTTTAAAAAGAAATGCTTTCTTGGAAATATATAGTTTCTTTATCTTCTTATCTTATCAGTGACTTTATAATACTAAATGAACGGGAAAACGAGGCACCAAATGAAGTATAACTCTTTTACTTCCTTCTAATTTTTTATGTAGGAAAATAATCCGTAAAATTATAAATGCTGCTGCTGCTACTTAAATTTTCGTATAGAAATCTATAACTTACTTTAAAAACCAAATAAAAAATGAGTGAAAACAATTTTATTCGTTATTCTATTATTTTTTCGTTATTGTTGTGAAATGTTTAAATAATTGTGTTTTAAATTAATTTTTCAACAGTTAGTTTGCGAAATAAATTTGTATGCGTGGGAATGCGTCGTGTGTCTGACTGGGGTGATTCCCTATGGGTGTATATGGATATGTGTGTGTGGGAGATTTTATTTGTAGCACCTACCATCCACAAAAAAATTGTTGAAAGATAATTTCAAATTTGAAATCAACAAATTTAGCATTTATCATTGTCCGTTTTTAATCCTTATCATTTATCCGCTCTAGTTTTTTTTATTTTTTTTTTTACCATATTTTGAACTTATTGAAATATGCCTTCAAAAAAAAGAAAAAAAAGAAAAATTCAACCCCCGTTTTAACCCCGAGGTCATTCACCATAAAAAAAAAATATCTGCAGTGAAATGTAAAAGTCTTCAGTTATTGAGGGAGATTTTTCCAGTGTTTGTCTACAGTCAGTTTTACGATAGTGATCACGTGACTTAACGCATCTGCCTAGGAGCCTTGATTAATTCTGAGTTTTAATAGTAATACTACAGATGGTACTTTCGCAAAGTCATTTCACTATTTCCCACTTCTGGAATTTTTTCCGCAAATTATCTTTTGTAAAGTAAACATTTTCTTTAAAAAATTCGAAAATGAAAAGAAGAAAAGAGTAATGAATGAATAAAAATGATAAAAATAAAATTGAATAAGAGATTTTATTTGATTGTATTGTTGAGGCAATAAAATAAAAGATTTATGATCAGTATTAAAATTACATTTTTCACGCATATTGTTGTATAAATTGCGGTGTAATTAAGGAATTTAATTTTTAAGTTTTTTTTTTTTTTTTTTTTTTTTTTTTTTTAAATAATCAGATAATTTGTTTCCCCTCTTTACAAAATAAGGATTTCGCTCTATTTGGGGTTCTTTTTTTAAACACTTTTTCAGTCTTTTAATATTTTCTCGTTTTAAAATAAATTCAACAAAAAAACAACACTTTTTTTTTCTTTGATTAACAATTAAGATTTCGAATGATTTTAGTTTTAAATTAAAATAAATAATAAAAAACAACTTTTTTTTAATATAAGTATAGGCAACACTAAAGATTTTCAAACATTTTCTGTGTTTGAAACTCTTTTCAACTGAACAGAACATTTTATTTCCGAAAATCTCTTGGTAATTTTTTTTTTATTTTTGACAAAAAAAAATCGTAATTGATTTATCACTGTCTTTTTTTTTTTTTTTTTTAAATAAGTGTTACTATTATTATTTGTGATACTGTTACGTTTTAGTTTATATTTAAATTGGTTTAAAAAACAAGGGCAGAAGTTAATGAAGAAAACATGATAAAAACGTCAAACGAATATCGCAAATGAATTTTTGCTTGTGTTCCATGTGTCTGGTGACGTTTTTAATTCTTCAAGTTTTTATTTCCTTAAAAAGTAATTTGATACATAAGAAAAAAATAATGCTTTCTTTCACAATCACGAATTTTGTTTTATTGTTTGAAATGCCGAAAATATAAAGAAAAAGAAAATGCAACATTATGGATTTGTTTTGCTATTTATTTTTAATGTATGCAGAAATGACTTTTCTTCCTTTCCATGGCAATGGCAGGTTTTAGATAAAAATCTCAACACCGATCGGTTCATGATCTGTGTTACTGTTAGTGTTAACAAACCACTTGCTAGGAAAATATATAGAAATTAATTTAAAATCAATAAGTTTTACTTAATTCGTTATATAACTTGTATTTTAAAATATTATTGAGTGAAAGATAAATTAAAAAGCAATAAAACCCAGATTTTGTTTATTAGATATTATTTTTCTTTAAATTACTTTATTTTTTTTCTGTCGAGTGAAAACTCCGTTTCTAACTTTTTTCCGTTTATTATTTGCGTGATTGGTTTTTGAGAATATTTTACATTGCTTTTTGTTTGTATACTTTTATTCAAAACTTTAGAAATATGAAATTAATTTCTTTTCAATCTTAAAATAGTTTTTAATAGAAAATAACTTAAATTTAAAAATTAAAAGTAATTTTTACTTTTACACAGTAAAAATAATTCTCTGAACAATCAAGCAATAAAAAAAAAACAAAAAAAAAAAACTCTTTCTAGAAATCAATTTTTGATTTAATGATCGACAATTTCATTTAAACCTATTTTTTTTGCTTCATTTTTTTTGGATACCTTGGTTTAAAAAAATTACGCAACGATATTCTCTCTCTTTCTAAAAACAAAAGAAATAAAATAAAAATACTTCTGTAAGCTAAAAAATAAAAGTATTTAAGAAAAATTCATATTTACACTAAGTTACAATAGGAAGCAAGCATATTGTATTACTATTAATTATATGATTTTTATTTTTTTTTCGCTCTTTTTCTGAGAAGAAAAAGCTACAATACATTGAGAGGAAGCATCATTGTATTTTAAAAAGCAAGTGTTTTCCTGTCTGTGACTGTGCTATTGTTAGTAGCATAGCTTGTCTTGTCTGTGCATCAATGTTGTTAATGTTAGGTAATAAATGCTGTTCTTTAAGTTGCTGGTGCGAACCTTCCCAGATGAACACGACTACTATCATCATCATCATCATCATCATCATCATCAAGTAGCAAAGGTTTTTAAAACTTGTAACAAATTGTATTTTTCTACCTTCCGATTTTGGAATAATAATAGATAGTATCTTATGTCAATCGTACTATTTTTCTAAACCGTAGCCTTCACGTCAATACTTACAGAATTGCAAGATGGAGAAAAAGTAAGAAGATTTAAGAATTTTTAGGACCTACGTGTTGCTTTTCTTTACTTATTCCAAATCTTGGTGTAAAGCACACTTTGAAATGTCACATAAGCAGCCAGGGATTATTTAAGGATTTCAAGAATGGAATTCATTTCTAATCGAGTGTCAACATTTAAGAGACTGATATCAGTATCAGCATTCCATTAAAGTTTGCTAATAATTTTATTTCTATCAGTTCATAAATTTGACAAAAAAAAAAAAACAAACAAAAAAAAAACAAAAACAAAAAACAACAGAAGAGTGTTAAAAAAATATAATGAACTAGAAAGAGATTTATTTTGTAGATTGGATATCTATTATTTGTGCAGTGCATTTTTCCCTGAAATCAGGCATCGTTTCTGTTTAGTTGTTTGAAGTGGAAAATTTGGGTTAACTCAAAATAACCCTTTTTCACACTGTTTTAACACTAGGATAAACAATTATTTTCTTGATTCAGTGAAGTAATTGTTAAATCATATTTATCCACTAAGAAAAGTATCTATTTATTGTGGAATCTGTCAGCATCATAGAGAATTTCAGTGAAATTTATGAAAAAGGATGTACTAACTATCCAAAAGTTTCAGGAATTTGATCTGACTGATCAGTCTGTCAAGTTACTCAGTGTTTCCCATGTCTTGTTAAACATTTCACACATCTTGCAAAATCACACCACCAATAAATGAAGACCTCTATTTTGTATCATTTTTTTTTTCTATGTAGAAGACATTATTCACTGTAAGTTCTTTCAAAACTTACGTACTATGCTTCATATAGAATCATCCAATTGGGAAATTTCTTTAAAACTCTTAATAAGTTATTACTGATCAGTGCATTTCTGAAGTGCATTGCAGAAAAACTTGAATCTTTCAAAGTATGGAAATTCAATAATTCTGATATTTGTTTTTCTTGTGTTCTTCTGTATTTCCATTATTAATTTCTGAATAAAATAACAATTACTTAGACTGTAATACACAAGCACTAATATAAATACATTTGTTTATTTGATTAATGGATCAAATTTGATTTATAGTGCTAAGTTTGTTTCTTTTTTAATTAATGCAATGTTAAATAATCCTGATTCTCTACAGATTTTTCTTTATCTGTGATTTAGCATGCATTCTTAGGAAAGATTGCCTTCTTCAAGTGATAGAGAGTAGAGATGACTAAATTAAACATGAAGTGAGATCAACATCTCTTGGTTGTCAATCTAGAAACAATCTTCTAATGAAATGTATAAAAAATGCAAAAAGTATAAAAATAGTTGTATTTGCACAATTTTCTAATAATTTTCATTAATCTCATAGAGCAAGATAAAAGTTACTGAAATAGAGAATAACAAAGAATAATTTCCATTTCTTTTTTTTCCCTTTAAACCTTGATAAGAACACTGCAAAGGCTACTTTCTGTCATCTTTTTCCTATCTTTTTTCTTGTTTAAATTAAATTCTTGTGTTAAATAGCTTCTCCATCAAGTCCATTAGTTCCAAGTGAATCTTGTATGGTTGAGCTTTTTCTCTTGGCTGATTAACTGATAAGTGTGCTACTTATGTGAAACCTGTATCTACTTTGTCACAGACAATAAGGATTACTGCCAACAATTGTGAAATGGTTTGTTCTGAGTCACTCAATACTTTACGCATTCTGCATGTCTTTGGAGCACATTAACTTGGAAATAATTTAAATGTTTATTTTCAGTCATATTTTCACCAGTTTTGAATTTATTTCAAGGCTTTTTGCTTTTTTTTTTCCTTTCTTCATTTCTTTTTTATTCTTGTCATTTTTTCTTTTGCCTTTATCGTTTCTTTTTTCTTTGTTTACTTCTTTCTTTTTCTTTCCTGTTTTTGTTTCTCGTCTTTATTCTCTTTCTCTCTTACTCTTTTTTTCTCTTTGCTTTTCTTTCTCTTCTTCCCTTTAAAAGTTTTTTTTTTAAATCTATATAGTAATATTTTTCCAATAATACATTCCTGTTTTTAGTTCGCTGGGAAGTTATCTTGGTACGATAATCAAAGATTCTTGATCTTCATATTAGATTGTCTGATTTCAAGTAAAAATCTTATGTTTCAGGTAAGGACATTTGCAAAATTTAGATTACTTTTATGGTAGGGAAATATAAGATTAGAAGCATTAAAAAAAAAATCCAAAAATGAGGTATTCATGACTTTTTTTGTACTTATGGTTATACTTTTGTTTACAATCTGTGATTATGAAGAATATTTTCACCTTTTTTCAAAATCTGGAATAGCTTTTTAATTTATTTTAATGCATAAAAAATGTTTAAAAATAAATTATTACCTCTATACCATAATAGTTACATTTAGTATATGCAAATATAACAACTACTGTGGGACAGAGACAGTAACTTATTTGAATAAAATGTCTCATTAAATTGCAAAATTTAACAAAAAATATCCAAGTAGTTTCTGAGTTTTTCGTAATTCAAATTGCTTTATAGAAATTTAATAATTGTATGTAATTCTTTCTTACATTGTTACTGTTCATAGATCTGTTTTATAATAGGACAAGGTTCGAGCTAAGATCTTTTCCAATATTTCAAAGTTCATAGAGGAATGGATATATCCAATGTCCAAACACTATTTTGTATCATATTGAAATGTTTTTCTTTGCTTTGTCATATCTGTCATACCATACTAGACAAGTTACTTACATCTATAAAATGTATCTTCCTTATACATTTTATTTGCAATATGGTTTGATATCAGTTAATTGCCTTTTTTCTCACAGCAATCTTAGATAAATATTGTGATCTAAAGTCCTAAGCTGATCCACTTAAGGAAGCTTTAAAAGTTTTTGATTGTAATAAAGATGAAAGTGTAGGAGAAATCTTTCAGATCACTGTTCCGTACCTTGAAACTATACCTAAAATATTTTTCTTCTTTCATGTCCTCTCAAGACCTGGGTCATCATGACTCTCCACAAATTCCTGTCCCTTGTATATTTTGTCTTTTTTCTACTCTTCTTTATCTTTGTGGTATCATTCATTTATTCGGCCTCATCAAGTGGGTTATTTGCTGTTTCTCTTGCCTTCAGTATGTCATGTGAGTGTTAAATTCTCCAAGCCTTCTTTTATTGTGTTCCAGAGTTTCCTTGTTAGATAAAACATATCAAATCTATTTCACAAAGCTCAATGTTAGTGAAAATGAAATATATGTAAAGTTCTTTGTTTGTATATGTTGCAAGTATTACAGAAAACTGATATCAAATGTGGTTGAACAGGTTAAGATTGTAGCGATCGGGGAAACATCCTTGGGAGTCTGTTCCATAGGGCAGCAGTTCACAGGAAGAAGCTGTTTGAGTGGAACTTACTTCTTGCCGATGGACTACAAAGAGAGTGTAGGGGGATTACTACTATGTAAGCGGTATGTCAGGTCCTAGTTGTGAAGGTTATACCTGGCCGAACCAAGGAATGTAGTTCATCTGAGCGCTTTCCATGGAAGTAGCAATAGAGCAGTGAGAGACTTGCCACATCCTGCCTGTGAGGTAGAGGATGGAAAATAATTCTTCAACAATGACTCTTAGATGCTTTTGAACTCTATCAAGCCTGGAAAAAGAGAACTGGGATGTGAGGTGGTTTGCTCCAGTATATGTTCTTAGGGTGAAAGTACACTAGTTGAAGAGTTGTGCTTTCTCACTGGATTTATTTAACCTGTACAACAAGATGAGGACTAGAAAATCCATTCACATTTATTATCAGTGGATATAGCCATAACAACATAAGCTTTGTGAGTTATGTATTAAGGATGTTAAAATCAAGCTCGTGCAGAAATTTAACTATCTGGGTAGTGTAGTAACAGATGATTGAAAGTGTGACAAAAATTGAAAGGTGTATAGGAATAATAAAATACCTTTCAGAAAGTAAACAAAGTAAGATTGGAAAATGTCTTTAGATACAAAAAAAAAAAAGTACTGAACTACCATGTAATGTCTAATGGCAGTGAATGTTAGGCAATCTCGTAGATGAAGAAGAGACTTTAGGCAAGAGATGTGGTTCAACTGATGAAAGCCAAAAATGCCATGGACAGAAAAAAGTTTTAAAAAGAAAAGAAACTACAAATAAACTGTAACAAGCAATTGAAAATAGACAGTTGACATTTTCTGAATATATATTGAGGAGATAAGGTTTAGAGAATTTAACATTACAAGAGCACATTGAAGGCAAGATAAACAGGGGGTAAACAGCTATTAAGAAAATGAATTAGAATAAAGATAGCAATACAAGAACAAAGACAAAGAGATTTGGTAAAAGAACAAGAGTTACTGAGAGCAATGGAGGACAGGAAGTTGTAGAGTGGCATGATTGTTCATGTACTGAAAAGACATGACATAAAAGAAGTGAAATAAGATGGATATGCTCTATATGGTGATTTTTCTAATTGTGGCTTAGATGTGGCACAAAGCCAAAAGTATGGGGTGCCCAGTGAGGATCGAACTCACTGTTCAGTCATAATTGATCTAGTGAGACAAGCTTGCTTATCATTATACCATGTTGAAGTGACCTAATGATTGTTTTTTTTTACACTGATATTCACCCTGTAGACAGCCCAAGAACCACTTGAGGTAGAGAGCTACAGGGTACAGATTATGCAGATATGTGGGGATGTTAATGATAAACTTTAGACTTGAACAGGTTAAAATTGTAATGATCAGGGCAGCATCCTCTTGGGAGTCAGTTCCACGAGGCAATGGTTTGTCTCACCAAGGGAATAAAGGTGGTTTGCTACAATGTGCATGGCATGGTGGATCTTAAATGCCTATTGATATTAGGTTGGTGCAAAAATAATGACGTAATAATGTCGTTTGTTGATGTATTTTTTAACGTCAAAAAACGACATTATTACGTCATTATTTTTGCACCAACCTAATAGTATAAAGAAATTTAAACATTCTAAGTGAGGCAGAGGAAAAAAAAAAAAGAATCTAAAGAGGGAGCCTGGCTGGTTTGAACTTGAATCCATAGATTCACTTGGCTAAGAATCTTAGATAAAGAGAATTATACCTTCTCATGTTTTCAAATTAAGGATATTTTAGTAAATTTTATTCATATATGTGCCTGTCAGTACTTACAGGTTACAAGGTCAG
Organism: Acanthosepion lycidas; assembly: GCA_963932145.1. NCBI lineage: Eukaryota > Metazoa > Mollusca > Cephalopoda > Sepiida > Sepiidae > Acanthosepion > Acanthosepion lycidas. Next base: position 95,501,291 of record OZ010593.1, on the reverse strand, counting down.
GTTGTCATCACCTTAGCTGAAAGTGCTTTGGGAGATAAAAATTTAGGACAATTGTGTCAACCTATGTATTTTTATGAATTGAGATTGTTTTGATGAAAATGGTAATTTCTGAAAGAAACAAAGAAAATATTGGGAATTACTGGACCAAGTTGACACTTTTTTTCAAAACTTCAAGTTGACAGAATTGCTTTTTCCCCCGTCTGGTCAGGAGAGACTTTTCAGTCATGGTTGAATGAAAAAATTTTCTTCAAGGATAAGTCAGTCACATAAGTATAGAAACAACGAAATTGATACAAGGGAATTTGGCCAACAGGTATAGATGTTGGGATGGGTTCATATGACATGTTTTGGCCAAACATAGAAAGTGTGTCATTTGGGAGGTTCTAAATGGGAGTTTCTTAGCAGTTGAAATCCTCAATAAATAAGTTGAGGGACAAAGGTGATTCTTTGGTCTTGTTGCTGTCCAGTGTGTGTGTGTGTGTGTGTGTGTGTGAAGGTCTCCTTCTGCATATCAAGAAAGCAGTTTTGTTTTTACAATTTCAGAAGTTCACTGCTTCACCCTTGAAACAATGAAAAAGTTTTGTGTCCTGAATTTATTTCTCATACTTCAATAAACTGTTGTTACTTGATAACAATGGTTCTTCAGTGGCACAAGGCTGGAAGTATGGGGCACCCAGTGAGGATCAAACTCACCATTCAGTCGTAATTGATGTAGCAAGACAACAAATAATTTTCTAAACATAGCTTAGACGAAAGTTTAGAGCACCCAGTGAGGATCAAACTCACTACTCAGTTGTAATTGATCTAGCAAGACAGACTTTCTAACCATTACACCATGTCAAAGTGCCCAAAGACTTTTTTTAAGCATAGCTTAGATGTAGTAAAGACTGAAAGTTTGGGGTATTATATGAGGATTGATCTCACTACTCAGCTGTAATTGATCTAATGAAAAAAACTTGCTGATCATTACACTATTTACATTGTTAGACTGTTGCCCTCATCTTTACTGTCACATTCATGATGTTTCAACCATTGTACACTCTGGCCTTCTTCAGGTGATATTTATTGGGATTATGAACTGAATCCTTTATTTGGTCCACAAAGATAGATTGTTCTAATTCCATGTGCCATGCCTTTGGATAGCTCAGTTTTTTGGGATACATGGCCCAGTGCATAAAAACATTGGTTGATTGATCCAAAAAGTGACGTGACCTAAAGAGTTGTGAGTTCAACCCCTGGCCTCAGCTGAGAGAACAAAAACTTGGAGAGTTACCAAGGCAATTTAACTAAAACTCAGATATCCAAAGGTATGGTATGTTGAATTACAATAATCTACCCCCGTGGACTGAATAAAGGGTCAGTTTGAAATTCCAACAAATATCACTGAAGAAGGACAGAGAGTATAATGGCTAAAACATTGTGAATGTGATAATAAAGATGAGGAGAACAATGTAAATAGTTACAATATCTCATCTGAGAAATATAGACAGACACTATGTTGAAGTGCCCACTGAATATACTCTATATGTAGGTGTGAGGTTTTATAGCATTTCTCTCATTTCAGTTTTCTTTCAGTCTTAAATCAATTAAGGGACATCTGGCAACTCTAATAAGAGTAATCATAATAGCAATAAATAATATCTTCAATATTTTCAGAGACTATAATGTTTTCTAAGTTTTAACTCTAATTTTTTTTTTTAAATCTGTTGAAATAATTGGATTGTGTGGATGCAAATTTTATATCTACTGCTGGTTACTTTGTGTTTATTTATACAGAGGGCTGCAAAAGTAGGTATACAGTATTACAATAGTGGTTCTAGGATTTAATTTATTAAAATCATTTTTAATATTTTTTTTTCATAATTTTTATTATGAGATATTTAATAAAATTTTTATTTTTTAATAAATAATAAATGTTTTGGAGGTAAAGAGTGTGTGAATGATGGGGGCAAAGATTTTGAACAGTTGAGGCATTGATATGTTTGTATAAATTATACATGTATAAGTATGTTTTGTTTATCATTGCTGCATACTGACTTTTGCATATCCCTATATATTGTGTCGAATATATAAAATAAGTATGCAGGCTATTATTTAATCATTTAACAACATTTTTTGTAATAAATCTGTCTGTAAAAAAGTTTGTCAGCTAAATAATCTCTGTTCATTAAAATGAGAGGCACCATAGAATTGCTGCAGCTTGGCAATAAAAATGCTTGTTACTTGTAATTTACTATTGATTGGAATTTCGGTTTGTAACATTATTTGGTATTCATCTCTAAAAGCTTTAAAAATATTTTTAAAAACTTTTGAAAAGAGATCTTTTGTAATTTAATTATATTTAAATGTTGGTTACTAAGGGCGGTGATTGGAGAAGTGTTTAGGATTTAAATGCCTATTTTTTTAAAAATTTATTCTTGTTATCACCAATGTAGAAGGGAGATATTTTGACTTTTTCATGTTTACCATGGATATAGCATCCAACTAACAATATGCTGTCATAAACTACTGCTGTCTTATGTCCAAGAATAGCATATAGTTCACTGGATGTGGATACTCGATCTGATCTGATTGTTGTTGGTGGCTCAGAGCCATTGTTTTAATAAACTGGGCTTGCTTCTAACATGTTGTGAATAACAGGCTTTATGTGTCAAAGCAATAAAAGATTAACCTACAGAATGAATTTAGGTTATTGTTTATTAATTGACAACATTGATTATGAATGTTACGTAAGTTAAAAGCTGAAGCTATTAAGTCACATGACTATTTATCTGAGTAATGATTGGTTCAGCCCACTTTTTAGAACAGTTTATTATCATATAACCTGCTAAGAAATGCATTTTTACAGAGAATGGGTTTATTTATTTGTACATTTTTTTTCTGCTGGCTTAAAAATAAAGATATAGACTTTATTTTACAATTTCCGTGTATTTTTTGAGATTGAGTGTTTAGACATTAATTTTTCCCTTACATATTTTCAGCCCCATGTATATCAAATAAAACAGAAACTTCAAATATCATTAAGAAGTCCTGTTTTTTACAAAAAATTTTCTTCAGAATAATTATTGTTCCTTTTTACAGATACAATAGAATGACTGTATACATGTGTGAGAAAAACAAAACTGTGTAGATATTTACTTTTCTTTATCTGCTACTGAATGAGAGGAGAAAAGATACCGATATGTGAATGTTAAATGCGGTGTTCATTATCAGTAGAAATAAAAAGAAAAAAAAGGTTCAACAATTTTTTGAAGTCTATGACAATATAAGTAAGTTATATAAAGGAAAGCATGCTACTTGAATTTGGGTAGAATCTAATTATTGGGAATTTGGAGGTTGGAAATCCTTATTTGTTTTTTATGGTATCTATGTATCATTAGGATACATTCTTGTTTCATGCAAACTTCTACCTTGAGTGGTCCTTGGGTCTTGTGCAGGGTCAACATTATTGTAAAAAAAATCCCAAAAAACGTTCATCAAACACCTTAGCAAACAGTTGTATTGAAAATTAATGTATTTGATGAATATTAGGTGCAAGCAAAGGGTAAATATTTAAAGAAAATCTCTTTATCATTTCACTCCAAGCAAGGCAATAAAGCCACTAAAACACAAGGGGTTACTGAATGTGAAAGAATATGAGAAATAGAAAAATATTAAATAGAGAGAACAATAAAAGAACAGTAATTAAGAAGACAAAAGATAACAATTGATATTGCATTTAAATTTTTGAAGGTCAAAGATGGCTGGGAAGCAAGAAGCTTTATTCAGAATTCATGTTCACAAATTGTTGATGGCTTGCTTTTGGAAGTAAAATCATTCTATATGGCTTACAGATTTACTGTTTATATCAATTTAATGGTTTAGCCCCTAATATGAGCCTTTTTAATTTGCATTATTCTATTTCTGTATAGGAAACTAATTAAAAAATTGTATCTGATGAGTTATAATTGTTTAAAATCATGAAAATAAAGGTTCTATATTGACCATTTCAAAATGTCACAGAATCTTGTCAAACATACTTGCCAATCTAAGCTGTAGAAAAGCAGAAAAATAGTCAGTTCTGCAAGTCCAAAACATTTGCCAGAAACCAAACCCTATCCTGCAGTTATTGTGAAGAAGCCTACCTTCCTTGTATAGGCATCTCTTGAGAACTTGCAATAGATATAGAAAACACTCCCAACCTAAGATTTGATTTGGTCCAGGACTGTGGACATCTGTGTGGTGAAAGTGTTAAGTGATTTTCTTTTTACTCTGAAGGAAAAATAGCTGGATTCTGAGAATAGGATTATGTTTAAATTTGATTTTTAATGATGTAATTAAATCTTAATTTGCAAAATGTTGTTGATTTACTATTATCTTCATCTATAATACCACTTCTAACTTCTTTAATATTTTGCATGTGAATATCCAAGTATAAATATCTAATTCCTACGGCCAGGTTCTATCCAAGAGTCAGATTGGGCCAAGAATAGTGTCTTGCTGTCATATTTGGGCTGGTGCTGTCCAGCCATGACAAAGTTTAAAAGTGATTGTGGGTGAGTAATGATTCTCCATCCTGCAACCCTTATCACACAGACTCTCACTACTCAATTGCTATTAATAGGGCAGATTTCCAGATGAGTTGCATTCCTTAGTTCCACCATCTCAGCTAGAACTTGCCATACCATGTTCATGGTGGCAAATCATTCCCATTCCCTTTGATAAGAAGCAAGTTCCACTCGGACAACATTTTCACCAGAATTGTTACTTTGTGGAACAAAACTCCCAAGAGGATGCTTTCCTAACAACTACAATCTTGGTCTTTTCAAGTTCAGGGTTAACTATCCTACATGTCCTCATGCACTTACTTCCTCCTTCCCTCTCCATTACAACAAGCTCACTCAGGAACCCTCTATCCTGCGAGTCACTTGGGCCTTGTATTGAGTGAGCTAACAGTAAAACAAGATATCTTTATGTTCTTAATATTCTTGTTTAGTTACGGTGGAGGCAAGATTTGAAACCCTTTGTTCTACTTGAGTTAGAATTAATAAAGAACTTATAAAAGACTTATAAAGAAGAATTGCTCATCAGAAAGAATATATTTTAAATGTACTGTATCTGTAGTCATACAAGAGATACAAGCTGTTCCTTTGCTCTCTAGTTCTGGGTATGATGATAAACTACATCAGCAGCATGGCCTCTGAGCAGGAGATTGGTGGTTTTAAGGAGGATGGAACCACCTGTTAATTGCTTTTGTCCCCAATTCCACCCTGACCTGGGGTAGTAGCACCTGTTGGGGTTGCAGCTATGGGCAAATAGTGAACCTCCCAAACAAAACATTATGAAATTATAAAAATACATTTTTCTAATAATACCAGCAATACATTTTATATATAAAAAAAAATGACCAACAATACCTATTTATAGTAAAGTTACCAACAATACATTTTATCTGTAGTTGAAGGTGTACAATTGCGTTCAAAATATTTAGATTTCAGCATTAAATAACCCATCAAAGTTAATATGCTGCTAAACAAAATCAACTAGCCAACATAACCAATTTGTATATCCTAAAAAAGAAAGATCTTCTGGTATGTGTGGCATGCTAAGAGTCATTCACTATAAAAAACATACTGATAAATACTGTAGCAATTTTAATTCAATCTGCTTAAAATACGACCAAACAACAAACTTTTTCAAAACACTGATTCATTTTACATATTTCATTTCCTAAGAGAAATTAAACTGATTTTAAAAATATAATTAAAAGAAAAAATATAACCATAACGGCAGTCTTACAATGTAAAATAAAATCTTTTTGGCTGTTTAAAGACAAAATTTTATTTAGAAAAATATTAAATTTCGGCATTAAATGACCCAATGGGTTGATATGCTGTAAAACAAACTAAACCTTTGCTCTCAACTTTCTATCTATAATACCAGTATACTAGGTGCAGTGTAGTATGAGAGGATGCTGAAAAGTTCTGAGCCTATTTGGTCATATTTTGGGATATGGGTTGGGCTGAGAACTTTTCAGCAACCCCTGTATTTGAATACTGTTCATTTTAGAAAATAGTTTGTTTTTTTTTCCATTTTATTTAATTAATAATGATTTATTATTTTTTTTTCAATTTTGTGGTCTGAATAATCTAAAATATTTGTTTTTATGTACAACATTTCATTCATTTTTATGAAATCATTTTAAGTAAATCAAATTTCAAAAGGCATGTTTGTTTATTTATTTTATTTTATTTTTTTATTTTGTAAATGATTGTAATATTTTCATAATACAAATATAAACAAATATGAAGCTATGAACAAATAGCTTTGGGTGCCTCACCATAAAGTAATGGTTAGCAAGCTAGTCTTATATTGACCCTACAATAGTGAATTTAATGAAATTGTCTCATACAGACCAAGCTAAGAAAACTCTAAATAAATGGATTTAAAACAGGCTTATATGTCTAAAAGTTCACTTTTTTCATACTACAATGTAACCCGGATATAAGAGAAACCTGGATATGAGAGATTTTCTCTGGTCCCAAATTAGAGCCATACTTACCTAAACAAAATAGACCAAACCCGGATATAAGATACTTCTTCTCCGGTCCCGACAACTCTCTTATATCCGGGTTACACTATATATAATTAAAATTTGGAAAGGATATGAATAAAATTTACTTCTAAATTTTATTTAAAGTCAGAATTGTAAGTTGTAAACCTATTGTTTACAAATTGCAAGTTTTACTCTTAAATACTTTAGTGAACTGATAACAGTTTTTAAACTAATGAAACTAATATGAAATAAGTGGCCAAAAACAAGAACAAAAAAAGGATTTTTCACTGCATCATGAACTTCTCTCTTTTTTCTGTGATATCAGCCAAATTTTAAATTCTAGTTTTAATCTGTCATGGTAAAATTAACAAATATTAAACATGATTTAAAAAAAATCAAAAAGTATTTTCAGCTGACACAAAGTGGAAAGCTTATATTGAATCTAGGTCAGCTGCTAACAAAGTTGGTTCACTGTGTTGGGTTAGATAATTTTTCTCTCCAGAATCTATCTTACATATCTATAAGTTTACCATTCATCCATGATTAGAATATTGTTGCCATATATGGTACAGTGCCTCTGCTATTTACCTTGAGCTTCTTGATAAGATCCAAAGAATCAGCAATATTATTGGTCCTGATCTAGCAGCTCAGTTTCAGTCAATTTGCACACACACACACACACACACACACACACACACACACACACACACACACACACACACACACATGATGAACTTTCTCATTGATTTGATTTATACCTTCATAGCAGACTGTCCTCCATTTTTTCTTCCCCCATATATATATATATATATATATATATATATATATATATATAAATGGTGGTACTTGCTTGGAAAAACCTCGGATAGCTTGACTTGCAGTAGAACAAATCAGTACCTGAGGAAAAATGGGGAATAAAAAAAAGAAAGAACTAAGAACATTAAACCAAGGTGAAAACAATTGTCCAGTATTCAAGCTCCAAATCCAAAGAAAAAAAAAACCCAAAACGAGTAAAATGACTACGTAAAGTGCTCAATACACTAAGTAGACCAAAACCTAAGATAATTCTAAGGAGCTAGGCAAATGCATCACCCTGATTATCCGTTTAGGTGAAACCTACGTAGGTTTGCCTGGCTCCTTAGGATTATATATATATTTATGCATGCATAGTTGATTGCTGTTTGTTCTAGTGGAAGTTTTATGCTTTGGACCATATATTGCATTCTTTTTATTTGTATTCTATTCTGCTTGTATGTCTAAATATCATATAAAGTAATTCTATTGGTTATGGTCATGTCATGTGATCTAATTGATATTCTTAACATTTTGACCTTGCAGACAAATCTTCAAAGCACCTTTGTCTTTTGTATGCAGGGTCAACTGTATTTCTTGAGAGAAGAGAGGACAAGCAATTAACTTAAATTTCACTCTTCTCTGTCTTTCATGTTCTTTTTTTTTCTTTCTTTTAAAGCATCACTAACCCTTGGAATCTCTTTGTTGTAATAGTCAACTGGAAAAGGATTTTAAATGTTTTTGTTTTATTTTTTGTTTTTTATATATTTTTTCATTTTGTTGATTTTTGGTACACTTCTAAAACTACATACTTAATAAATAGAGTACATTAGACTATATAAATATTTATAATAAAAACTACCCATTAAATACTTTTGAGATACATTTTTGGAAATATTTAATAGAATTCATTTCTTACCTTGCTTAAGGAAAGGTTTTTAGTTTTGTTGTGATGTGTTAAAGTGGATTCAATGGTATTCATAAATTGCTTAGTACATATACTAATGTTGATCTATAGTTTTTATAAGTTAGCAAATAAAAATCATTAAATCTTTTCTAAATATAAACTCTCTGCTGTATTCTTTGAAACAACAGCCAGCTTCAAAATTTAGCTACATTTCCTGGCTTTTAATTGTCACAAACTTTGCCTTTGCCAAAAATAAGCCATGTTCTTTAATCCTAATAAATTAGTACAACTATATTTGAATCTTTGATATTATGTTCTTGACAATTGATTATAATTACTAAACAGTATTCTTAAGATAAACAATATTCAATGAATTCTTGGGATAATGGTAACAATTTTTTTTTTTTCATGATTTGATTAGTTTATTCTTGGATGTTCTTTTGATGAAATGTTTGTCTGTTGGATCCACTGTCATCTTTATAAAGGCATCTGCAACATGACCCTGACAAAAATCTACATAAGAATTCCATTTTATGTTAGCATGTCCAAGAATGATCAAATTATATTTTTCTCATATAGAACTCACCTGCATATGAAATAATTTGTTTTACATTACTTATGTTCATTGTACTTCTGTAATGCAAAAATAAATAAATAAATATGTAGCTTCATACAGATTTAAGTGTGTTGATGAACATTGAATTTTTTTAATCAAATTCACCAAATGTAAGGCAGTAAAGCCACTAAGACACAAGGGGTTACTGGGTGTGAGAGAATTAGAAAACAAACATTTTTGAGAGTGTGAGAACAATAGAAGAGTAATCAGGAAGACAGTAGATAATGATTGACATTGCATTTAAATTTTTGAAGATCAAACTTGTCTGGAAAGCAAGAAGCCAGAAGAGTGTTACACAAGTGAGAAGTGTGAGAAAAGAAACTGTTAGCATTAAATTTACAGTTACATCTAGCCAATTCAGTGGTAAATCAATGGGAACTTGTTCCTAACTTAGTACTACACTTAAATTCATAAAATCTAGATAAGCAAAGAGCTCATCCAAACAATTACCATGGAAGTATTTATAGAAAAGGTACAGGGAAGCTATGTTATGGCAGTGGGAAAGTGACTTATGCCGAGGTGCCAAGTCAGGACTAATAATATTGCTGATTTATCTTTGGATTTTCTCAAGGATCTCTTGATATATAGCAAGCACACTGGACAATATGTCACAGCAATATTTGAGGCATGGATGAATGGTAGCCTTATAGATATGTAAAATAGATTCAGGATAGAAAAATTCTCTCGCATAAACAGGTAATGGTAGTTTTCATTTGCTTTGAACAGTATCTTTGATGTAATCTTCACTGTTTTAATTTTCTTCTCATATGAAAGACTACAAAATATACTTACATAATCTATTAGCTTTAGCCTATTTATAGCTCTTAATAAATTTTGTCTTATTGTTATCTCTCCTAAACCCTGTCCTGCCATTCATTTATCTGTTATATGTTGTTTTCATTTGTACCGATTCTTCTTCCCCTTCTTCTATGTGCCGTTTTCCTCTTAATAAATGTTGTCTTTCTGTTATTTCTCCTAAGCTCTCTTCTATTATCGATTTACTCAATTTCACTAAGTATGTTATGTATACTTTTCTGTATTATCTGTGAATTGCCATCACATCTTGAGAAAGATAATGGAATTAATTTTCTTTACATAACTGCTCATTATTTGTTTGTTTTTTTTTTTTTTTTAATTTTTACATTCTGTACAAGGCCTGGGAGCCACTCTAGTTAGAGGTCTATAGAGTAAGAGGCACAGGTTATGTGGATATGTGGGGAAGATAATTGTTGACTCTAGACTTGAACAGGTTAAAATTGTAGTGATCAGGGAAGCATCCTCTTGGGAGTTGATTCCACAAAACAGCAGTTTGTGGGAAGCTACTTGAGTGGAATTTATTTGCATCTCACGAATGGAATATGAAGTGAATGTATGAAACAATTGACTTCCCATGACAAAAGAAAGGAAATGTCGCACTTTAAGTTTGTATATATCTATCTGATTTACATATGAAGTGATGTATATAGAATTTGGTCATGTATCTGATTAGAACATAAAAGATTAGATATTTAACAGCCAAAGAAATACAAGCGATAAAATTTGTACGTTTTTAGTTGTCTTTTTAGGACAAATAAGTTAAGTTAAAGTATCTTAGATTGGTATCTTGCAAGGCGACAATATCGTTTTAGTGAAAAAAAAAAAAAGTAAAGAACAATTAATTTTTATATTTATCAAAAACTAACAAGTATCTTGTTCTTAAAATTTGTTTCAATTTCAAGTCACTTTTTTATTGCCAACTATAAAAAAAAAACGATGTTAAAAATGAAGAGGAAATTACTTGCTGTAGTGTAGAGATAGTTTGTTCTCAAACAATTTAAAATGTCGTTGTATATGGTCAAAAAAACATGCCTATCAGAAGAAAATGATAAAATATTTTTTGATAAACAATAAATATGCTGACTTTATTAAAAAATTCCGGAAAGAAAAGAAGGCTACATCATAAAAAAAAATATATGTCCGAAACAATATAAAAACAGGTTCAAAATCTTTAAGACTAAGAGGAAAGATCAAAAGATTTTTTATATAAAAATATTTTTTTTATCTTTCTTTTGTAACTTGAAAATTTTGGTTAAAAATCTTGTTTTTTTGGTATCAACATGGGACCTTCAATTTCTGTGGGAAATTTGAGTGCTTTTTGCAATGAAAAACACATTGATGTAGAAATTTTTGCAAAAATCAGATCATTGTCAGATTTTAAATGAATTTTAATTTTTAATGACACTTTCAGGATTTATTCAGAAATTAATTAAATTTTGAAAATCTTTGTAAAAAATATTTTGTTTTATAACCTCCATTCAATTAAAGTAAAACTAAAACATTTTTTTTTTGCTTATTGGAAATATTTAAATTTAAAATAAGTCAATTAGCTTAGAATTAAATCAAAAATTAAAGCTTCAAGAAAGATTTTTCATTTTTTTTTCTTTAAATGCATTTTAAATTTAGGTAATTAATTTAGAGTTCCCAAGCAATATTATCAACAAACATTATTAATGCAACAAATTATGCAGCACTTATTTTGATTAACTGATTACTTAGAACAATTACTTCATTACTTATGAAAATAAAACTTGGTACCACCAAAATAGTTCCATTTTTTTTTTCGGAATGAAAGCAAAGAATGTAAAATTTAATTCCATTTTCGAGTGTGAATCTTTACAAGAATTTTTGTATATATATTGAAGAAAAGGAAATAATTTTGAATTACCGTCTTTGACTACTCTTCTTTTTTCCTCCTGGAATTAAGAATGATTATTCAATAAATCTTAAATTCAGAATAATTAAAAAAAAGACTGAAGGGTGCAATTATTTTGCGAGATCAAACATACAAGAATTTAAAATAAAAAATAAAACTAAAAAGCAATCAATTCACTAGTTTTTAAATTTTTAATTAACTAAAAATCATACTTTTTTTGTAATATAAAAAAATAAAATTATTCATTCTAAAATTTAAGTTAAAAAATAAAAGCGTATAAAAAATATATATTATTTTAAACTGTTGGTTGTTAAAGATAATTTAATTTTATGATAGAAATTATGCCGCTTCTATATTTGACCTACCGTACGTAAATAAAAACGTTATTTCAATTTTTGTTTTAAGTTTTTAAGTAAACTAAAAAGTAAAGCATTACTTCAAAATCAAGTTAAATTTTAAAATTTACTGACTTCGATGAGTAAACATTCCAATGTTTTTAAAATGCCTACTTTCTTTATTTACATGCGGAAATTCATTTTCCTTGAATTTTAATACGATTTATTAACTTTTTTATTAGTTTTCACTTTTCAAATAAAACCAAAATTTAACTCCAAAAAACTAAAAAGACATTAAAATTATTTAAAATACGTTTTTCGTTTGTTTGTTTGTTTTTAGGAAGTCCGTGGCGGTAACTTAAACTGTCTTAAAACTCTTAATTAGCAATGAAAGTGTCATATGGCTATAAAAAAGCACTGTTGATTATTTTACGGTTAAATTTGTTTTTGTTTTTAAAACAATTCACTGACTATTGTTTGTGTCACGTGACAATAATTGTAATGCACCAAAATAAGTAATCAAGTAATATAAGTTCTCTGAATATCGGCGCCTTTTAGTTTTATTCATACTTTGATTTAAATAATAGAATAATAATAGAATCATTTAAAGCCTCTGATCTCGATGACTTAGTTTTCTTATTTTTTCTACCTACTAAGTGTGGCAATGTTGCCGAAGTTGAGATGGCAATAAAAGTTCGATATCTTTGATAAAAAAAAAAAAATGTTTGTCACACGCAACGTAACACTCACAACACAGTCATCATGGTTTTTTCAGGGTTCTTTTTTCAAAGCGTCATATTTTTGTCAGCTTATTGACCTTGTCCTTCATTCTTCATTTTTGTTTCTTTATGTGTGCGTAGCTGAGTTGTTCAGAGAGAATGTTCCGACCCTGAGAGACCTGGGTTCTAATTTCACCATGGTCGATAATATCGGTCTGGGAGAAACGATCCCAGCATGTCCTATCGCTGGGAGCTGCTTTTTTTTATAAAAAAAAAACAACAAAAAAACAAAAACATACCACGGATTGACCCGAACTGAGCGAAATAGGGTAGAGGAAGCTGCACGAAAGCCGTCGATAATTGTGAAAAGTCTCAAGTCACTGTTAAAATAAGCCTTACCTACTTAGTGACTGTCACTGTTCTTCATTCATTATTACTACACTTGTCTTGTGAAGAAAGGGTTACATGCGTAGGCACGTTTTTTTAGTTGCACACATTTCAAAGTGTGTATGTTTGGTAAATAAATATTTGCATTAAAAAAAAAAAAATCAACATGTTGGATTGAAATATGTGAGTTGATTTTGAATACCTGTCATTATTCTGATCAATGTTTTTTAGCTGCTAAATAAAAATATATAGCAGAGAAATGGTGCTAAAAAGTAACTTTAGCTGTTTTAGCACCATTTTTATTTCTCTGCTATATTTTTATTTTTAGTACACTGTACAACACACAAGATTAGATGACAACGCATAGTTTATATTTTTTTCACGCAGATTTATTACTTCTTCCCTATTATCGAGCTGGTATATGGGATATTTGCTAGGTGAGATAAAGTAAACATCTGGGGAAAATAATCTACTTAACATTGCATAATGATCGAGATTTGATATGAGAATAAAAAACATTAGAGTGTATTCCCCCGTAAGCGCATCGGAGATGCGACATGTGTGTTTGTTTTATTGGGTTGATTAATAAGTTTATAGCATTATTTTTCTCCCTTTAAGCAATCAATGAATGAAATGACACAGTATCCTTCTTTTTCTGTGACCTTTTCATTATTCTGACAACTGTTTGATTCTCTTGAAAAGTGAAAGAAAAATAATACACAAATTGATTTATGTCCACTCCCAAATTTCAACCAATCAGTTTGTCGCACGCCGAGAGTTGCTTCCCTTGCCATGTTATTGTTTTTCGCTGTCTTCATTTTTAGTTAATCTCGACTTAATGATTCTTTTCCTGTATATTCCGAATAATTTCTCTCTTGTCAGTGTTGATTAGTTCATATTACTTGTTTAATTTGATTTTGGCATAAATAAATCTTTTAGATTTATTAAGTATGCACGCCTAAAACTTTGTTTTATTGCCATTATTACTGGAAATTTTATAAGTATTGTTGCTTTAGATTTGCTGACATCAACATATTGGGAAATCCATGTTACCCTCCCCCTCCTCCTCCTATGTATATTCATTTTTCACTCACTCGACTATTTTGATCTTTCAACTTTGCCGTTGCAATAAAAGCAGAATTATTGTGATATTTTGATTTTATTCGAGCTCTTCTAAGGGTGGGATAATATTCATCTCTTCTATTTCTTTTTTTTTTCTTTTTCACACTCTTTCTTTCCTCTTCTTTTTTTTTCCTTTTTCATCAATTCACTTTTTCTTTTTCCCTTTTCCTCTCTTTTTCTTCTCTCCTTTTTCTTCTCTCTTTTTCTTCTCTTTTTTCTTCTCTTTTTTTCCTCTCCTTTTTCTTCTCTTTTTTTCCTCTCCTTTTTCTTCTCTTTTTTCCTCTCCTTTTTCTTCTCTTTTTTCCTCTCCTTTTTCTTCTCTTTTTTCCTCTCCTTTTTCTTCTTCTTTTTCTTCTCTTTTTTTTCTCCTTCCTTTTTCTTCTCTTTTTTTCTCTCCTTTTTCTTCTCTTTTTTTTCTTCTCTTTTTTTCTCTTTTTTTCTTCTCTTCTAGGACGGGTATAATATTCTTCTCATTTTTCTTTTTCTCCTTTTTCATCTATTTTCTTTTTAAGTTTTTACTCTTTTCTTTTTCATAACGTTTGTTTTCATCCATTTTCCTTTTCTTCCTTTTTCCTCTCTCGTTTCCTTTTCTTCTTTTTTCCTCTCTCGTTTCCTTTTCTTCCTTTTTCCTCTCTCGTTTCCTTTTCTTCCTTTTTCCTCTCTCGTTTCCTTTTCTTCCTTTTTCCTCTCTCGTTTCCTTTTCTTCCTTTTTCCTCTCTCGTTTCCTTTTCTTCCTTTTTCCTCTCTCGTTTCCTTTTCTTCCTTTTTCCTCTCTCGTTTCCTTTTCTTCCTTTTTCCTCTCTCGTTTCCTTTTCTTTTTTCCTCTCTCGTTTCCTTTTCTTTTTTCCTCTCTCGTTTACTTTTCTTCCGTTTTCCTCTCTCGTTTCCTTTTCTTCCTTTTTTACCCCTCTCGTTTCCTTTTCTTCCTTTTTTACCCCTCTCGTTTCCTTTTCTTCCTTTTTCCTCTCGCGTTTCCTTTTCTTCCTTTTTCCTTTGCCTCTTTTTTCTCTTTTCCTCTTTTTCTTTTCCTTATCTTTTTTTCCTTTTGATTTTTCTTCTTTCCTTCCTTCTTTCTGTTTTCCATTTCTCTCTTTTAATTTTATATTTTCCTTCTTAAATTCTTTTCTTTGTTTTTTCTTTACTTCTTTTACTATTTCCTTCTGTTTTTTCCATATATTTTTATTTTTACTGACTAAAAAAAGGAATAATTGTAATTGAAACATTACTGACTAGTTTTTTCCTATGGGAATGTAAGTAAAAATTTTCACTTTAATTTTAACAGACTTATTTACTATTTTCAGGATCTTTGGAAATGCTTTAGTATAGTTTAAAAGTGTTTGAATGAAAGATCATCAAAACATAAAAATAAATGTATTCTATTTGTACAGAATTATTATTTATTACATCAGTTTATGCATCAGTAAATTTATATAAAAACATAAAAATGACCCATCTCCACTCCATTTAAAAAAACTCCTAATTATAAATTTAAGAACATAGTAAATTCACTAAATTAAAAATTTTCTTTCTAAAGAATTGAAAAACGAATAAAAACATTACACCAACATGTCACACCTTACTTATGTCACAAAACTCTTTGCTTACACCACATCACTCATTATTCTACAACTTTAGATCCCAAAATGTGCTCCATGCACTTTCATCACATATTTATAATAGCTTATTTTAAAAAATAGCATTGTTACAGAATTTCAAAATGATGATGGCTTAAGAAAGTCGAAAACATGGACATTATTTCCTGTATTTTATTTCCAAAATTAACTTTGAATAATTTATGATGGAATTTCCTACTTGTCTGAAAAAGATTATTCATACCTTGGAAAAGTCAATCATTAAAATTTACTGGCACAAAATGTCTGTTGTATTTCAAAACATTTGTTGTGTAAACACACAGTATATATATATATATATATATATATATATATATATATATATATATATATATATATATATATATATATATGTGTGTGTGTGTGTGCAGATATGTAGAAAAATAGGAAAGAACACGTTAGGTAAATAATCCGGAGTTCTTTAGTATTTTTGTTTTTATTTTTAAAAAACAGTGCTCCATACAGAAGTAGAGCTTAAATTATAATTATCATATTTTTAAAAAAAATAATTATATATATATATATAGAGAGAGAGAGAGAGAGAGAGTCATAATAAAAATATAAATACGAAATTCAATATTCACTTAAAAAACTAGTTAAAGTGATTGAAAAGAATAAAAATTGTTTTCTTTCTTAACATAGGCATTTTCTGACCCATTTGATGCTAACATTTATTAAAGATATTCACATTTATTATAGAGTTGCTCACATTCATTATAGAGATGCACATATTTATTATAGAGACTTCATTAAAAAAAAAAAGAAAGAAGCAAGACCACTAGCATCCTTCCAGGCACTAAAATGTGTTTCTTGAGAAAAATATTTAACTTTTTTTTGTTTTTTTATTCTTCTTGACTTAATTCTTACTTTTTTAAAAAGTTCTGACTATAGAAATAAAAATGAACTAAAATTGTCTGAAGGTAACAAGTAATAGTCCAACAAAAAGTCTGGCATTGAAATATTGTTATATGTTAATTAAAATGTAGGTCTCATCATTTTACTGTTGAACTAGCTAGATGTAACCGAAAGTTCTATTCTAATAGTTTCTTTTCTTGCACTTCTCACCAGTGGAATTCTCTTCCAGTATTTTGCATTCATGCTACCTACAATCTCCAAAAATTTAAATGCAACATTGTCATCTTCTGTCTTCCTGAATCCTGTTCTTTTATTGTTCTTTCTACTCTTTAAAGTCTTTTCATTCTCTTTCACTCTCAGTAACTCCTGTCATCTTAATGGCATTATTGGCTTGCATTTAATAAAATGATAAAAAAACTTCAGAAAAAAATTATTTTAAATCTGAATCTGTTATTATTTCTTGGGCCAATTTTCATTTGAAAAAGTAAACTTTATCATAGAATGATAAAATGGATATATCTTTTTTTGTGGGGTAAATCCTGCATAAGTTGGTATGATAAGATCTCTCTCTCACTTGAAATAATGTTATATCAGCTGTCACTTTCTATACGATATTTCTAATACTTTTTTTTATCTTTTACAAAGGTTACACAAGATAATTTTATGCTTGGCTGATAAATATAGTAGATAGTAGATGTGTATATTAATAAAGAATGAGAAAGGGAATGTTCATTCTTTATTAGGTAAAGGCCTTAGTAGACAATTTATTACTTATATAATCTGGTAGTTTGCTTTTAATTATAGGTAAATTAAGCATTTATTCTTAACTTTTTTTTTTTTTTAGTATATAACCTGTTGGTTTTCAGTTTTCTATAAAAACAGTGTTGATCTTTAATTTTAGATTACAGTGCATCAATGTATAGCAGAGGCTCTAAATAGTGTCTGATTATAGTTGTGATTTGTTCTATTAAAATGATAGAAATTCAATTATTCATCAGTTTATAACCATTTCCAATGCAAATAAAATTTTCTTTTCTTGAGGAATTTCAAAGACGTCATTTTGTAAATTGCTGGAAAGCTTTTTCCTGGTTGTTTATAAACAAAATTAAAATTTTTTTTTATTGCTGTAAACTGTCCTAATTGCTACTTCATCAGTCATCCACCTCTGCTTAGCTGGAATCAACATTTCCTGCTGTTAAGGAAACAAATTTAATTACTAGATACCAATTTTATACCTAAAATTTGTATGTTCTTTATGTTAGGGATTGGAAATCCGTAAAAAAGAGAGTGTTAGTGGTTGTGATCTAATGCAAGACTTACTAAGTTTATATAGTTTTATATATACCTGTAGTATTGTATGCAAATGAGGTACTGCTATAAAAGAAGTATGCCACAGTGAATGCTAATTGAGCTACCATCTGTTGACCTAACAATATCTATTCCAGAGAGCACACTACTTCATAGTAGTATAACATTGCTGATAGTATTCCTAATCGTGTTGGATGAACTGGAGCATGTAGAAATGTGGATTTGATGTTAAGCAGCATTGGATAGGGTAAAGAAACTGAAAGACAAGAAAGCCTCCAGAGTAAGAAAATGAAATTACTGATTTATTTTTGGCTTCAGCAGGATGTGTGACATTACATACAAACATATGATCCTAGAATGGCTACAAGCGAATGATATGAATTTAGAGGCAAGTATAGAATTCCTCCAGCAATTAGAATTAATGAATGAATTTAAAAATTTTTAAAATAACAGATATCCAGCCCAAGGAAAATTATGTTTAGACTGTAAAAACAAAGACCATTTCCAATCTGTATGCAGATACAAAAAGAAAATAGAAAGGATAGAAAGTATAATCCCCTCCTACTGAAAATACAGAAGTATATTTGATAAGAACACCTGTAAAAGTAGAGAGGCAGTAAAATTGAATGGCATAACTTTGCGGGTTGACACTCAGAGTGATGTTACCTTGATTACAAGGAATTTCTGGGAAAAAATGGGTAAACGCAAATTAAGAAAAAGTAATCTTAATTTAAAACAATTTGATGGATCTGTCATCAAAACTCTAGGTTCCTTTAATGGAACTTTGAAGACAAAAAATTGTTTTGAGATTATTCCCATCATTGTTGTAGAATGCTCAAAAAATCATGGACTCCTGGGAAAATTAATAAACTGTATAAAGTCAGAAAAACCTGACATAGAACTATTGAAAGGATATAAAGTGAGTATTCATCTAGAATGAAAATAGTCACCCAGTTTATTTGAATCTCAAAAATACCTATTCACATTCTACCCATGGTAGTTGCAAAACTAAAGAAAATGGTAGAACAAGACATATTGGAGAAAGTTACCCAAGGTGGTAGCAGTTGGGCTTCACCAATTGTTGTCATATTAAAGCCTAATGGTAATTTGAGGATATGTGGGGATTACAAAGTAGGCATGAATCATCAGATATACTCTGATTCATTCCGCTTACAGAGAAATGGCAAGTCATGAATTAGCAGGCATATAACCAAATAGAAATTGAAAAAAAATTTCAAGAAGTCACTACAATTAATACCCCAGTAGGCTTACTAAGATGGACTTGTCTTCCACTAGGAGTTAGACTTTAAGCCGTTTTTTTCGAAAGGCAATTGAAAAAGTTTTGCTGGAGGGTGTGAAAAAGATAATCATATATCAAGATGATATAGACATAGGTGCTTGCAATAAAGAGGAATTAAAAGAAATGAACAAGTTTTAAACAAATTAAAAATTCTGGTATGACAATAAATAACGATAAATGTGAGTTAAATGTAACAAAATATCATATTTGGGATACCAAATATCTTGATTGAAGTTTGCCAGACAATAAACTGATAAATAAGATATTGAAGTATCTACACCAAAAAATAAAAAAGAATTAGAATCCTTTTTGGGAATGACCAATTTTTATAGCAAATATATACTTAGATACAGTGACCTAATAGAACCATTTGAAGAATTATGAAAAAAAAAAAAAATACAGAATTTAAATGAACTCAAAGTAAAATATAGCTTTTGAAAGCTTAAAAAAGGCATTATTAAGAAAACTGATTGCAAAAATCTTTGATCCAAAATAAGAAGTGACATTGACTGCAAGTGAACATGCCGTAGTCGCAATTTTATCTCAAGAAGGTCATCCAATAATGTACCTGTCGAGAAAATGTCAGCTAAAGCTAACTACTCAAATATTGAGAAAGAAGCATTAGCAATAGTACAAAGCACAGAAAGAGCTTGAAATTTTTTGTTAGAATAAAAATCTTTGTCAGATCACAAAGCTTTAGCGTTGATATTTTTAACCCTTGAAATGAATCATGAAAAGTCACATCTAGAATTTTAAGATGGGCTATAAAACTTATGGCTTTTGATTTTGACATCAGATACATAAAGGGGAAAACTATTCCAGACACGAATGTGCTATCCAGACTAAATTTTGAGAGTAAAAATTTAGGAATGTCTTAAAATTCAGAAGATAGATTGGGTTGAAACAGATGTGTTACCCCTAAATTGTCTCAGAATGGAAATCATTCAAGATCCAGTGTTAAGGAGAATTTCAGACAGGATAAAAAGAAACACATAGAGAAATTGTTTTATTGCAGAAAGACCCTACAAAAAATCAAGACATAAGACTGTAGAGAAAAGCATAATATGCAATGGAAATATTATAATGCCCCCACAAAGTTTAAAAAAAGAAGTACTAAAAGGTGTACACGATGATGTACATTGTGGTATAACAGCAACACAAATGAGATTGAAATTACAAGCATGGTGGTCAGAATATTCTCAAGATATAGAAGACTATATAAAAAGTTGTCCACAATGTACTGAAATAAAAACTTCAACAAAACAAAATGCACTCGTGCCCTAAAAAATAAAAGAACCATGGGCTCAGGTACACATGGATCATTAAAGGCATGGGACTCATTTTCAGGATGGTCCAAAGTAATTAAGGCTGCTGATAGAAAAGCCACCAATGTAAAACAAATATGAAGAACCATATTTTCAAGGAATGGTGTGCCTAAAACTTTGGTCTCAGATAATGTATCAAAGTTTTGCTAGGAAAGTTTGTGCATATTGGATGTAACCCGTATAAAACACCACCTTACCAACCATAATCAAATGTAATTGCAGAAAGAATGGTGCAGACTGAAAATGGAACTAAAAGCATTTTTCTCGTCTAATGATAATATCGAGAGATACTTACCAAGATTACTGTTAAGCTATAGGAAAATTCTACATGCCAGCAGACTACAAAGTCCCTCCACAACAGATTAGAGCTCCCATAACAATGTCATTTTCAACAAGTGAAAGTGTATGGTATAAAAAAAGACAAAGAATTTAATCCAGAGAAGGCAAACTCTGTTGGACACAACATGACAATACTAATGAAAATGTACAAAATGTACTGGCCTATGCGGAACAGTTCAGAAGCAAAATGGAACCTAAGGATATAGAAATGGACAAAGAATCTGAATGTGAAGAACATGAAGGGGAGGAGGAGACTAGTGAATCGAATAGTGAAACTGAACAATCTATGGATGTTTATGACCAGAAATCTGATGGAGTTGGAAGAGGAGAATGAATTCTGACCTAGGTCCCCTATAAGAAGAAATCATGATACAAAACCAAGAAAAAACAGTTTAGATTCCCAAGAATAATTAGAAGACAAAGATCAATGAAAGGCATAAGGCCATTTTGGTTCAGAAAAGTGTAGTATTGTATGTAAATGGGGTACTGCTATAATAACAGTATGCCAGAGTGAATGCCAATTGAGCTACCATCTGTTGACCTAACAGCATCTATTCCAGAGATTACTGTACTTTGTAACAATACCGGTGTGTGGGTGTGCATACCCTTACTTAATGCAATTATATGTATAAATACACACACACACCCATATTTCTAAAACATTAATGGATTTATTTGAATCCATTTTGCAAATGTTATTATAGTGGACACTTCGTATGTTAATATTATAAAAAAATAAATCCATTAATTCTTTAGTAAGCTGTATTTATCAAGGAGACAGCAACATGTTTGTTTTCAGTTTCATTGATTAGTGTTCAAACCCAGGCAAAGATCAAATTTGTCACTGCTGATTTTTAAGGCCAGTCCCCCTCCCACTTGTGGTTGGCTTTCTTTACATTTTTCATGCTTACAGGTAGTATATTTATATCTTTGTAAAATCAGATCTACTCAAAAACTGTAAAAATAACTATGATAAACTTATTTTTATTATGATAGCAGGGAGTACTGAAAACCTGGCTCAACCTACTTCCCCTAAATCAGTATCTAATGTTTAGCCATTGAATTACTGATTATGGGAAGTGGGCTAGGCCAAGAATTTTTCAGCATCCCCTAAAATATTCTTCCTCTTAAACCTTCCATATTTATAGAATAAAGTTGGAACCACCCCTGCCTTTTTGGTTTAAAAAAATGGTCTAGAAATATTAAACTCTAAGTTATTTTGGTACAAGACTTGAACACCTGTCAGTCAGATAATGTATAATGTTTTATTATTTGTTTTGGTGTTTATGAGGCTTATAATTGTAAGCTAAGCTTAAAAGCTTGTTTGCTTATCTTTGCTCTATTAAATTTGTAGGTAGTACTGGCCATTGGGTTATTGCCATCTTTCTTTGTCAAATACTTTTCAGTCAGTGTAGTTTGTTAGGGTGACACTTCATTAAAATGGAAGCTGACTTGTCACTTTCTATTAGATTAGTTTTTAAGATTTTTGTATTCTTGTTTAATAAATAAGCATTTTTTTTTCACTAAAAGAATAGTCTTTTCAGATTTGAATTTGAATAGAAGTTGTTAAAATCTGATAAATCTGACATTAAATTCCTCAGTTTTTTTTAATCATCCCAAATAAGGCAATAAAGCCACTAAGATGCAAAGGTTTAATGAGTGTTAGAGAATATGCGGAAAAGAAAAAATAGGAGAGAACAATAAAAGAACAGGAAATAAGAAGACAGAAGCTAATGATTGAAATATGTTTAAATTTTTGAAGATCAAAATTGACTGGAAAGCAAGAAGCTGGAAGAGAGTTTCACAAGCAAGAAGTGCAATAGAAGAAACTGTTAGCATAGAACTTACAATAACATCTAGCCAGTTCAACTGTAAAATGAGGAGACCTTGCCGCCAATCTGGGATGTAAAATCTTTCACACATATTAGGCAGGATAGTGTATTAAATCATGTGATTGTAGTGTTTTTCTTTTTTATATAGAAAAATAAAACTTAAAAACTTGTTGAATAACAAGAATAAGAAATGATTTAAAAGTATTAGAAGAAATTGACTCGTTTAAAAAAAATATTTTCAAGAGTAATTGATCTAATGCTAGTTTCATAAATGATCTTTGCTTGTAGTTTGTGGTTGACATTAGTTACCCATAGTTTTTTTTTTTTATTGCTTACAGTAATTCACAATGATTTATTTCTGTAGTCGAGCATTCCAAATGCATGTTTTCTGAATATAGAATTGAGAGCATTTAAAAATCCAATTAGTCTGAAGATTTAGTGACAAAACTTAAAGATCTTTCTATATTTCTGAGATGAGGTATTGTAATTATTTACATTATTTGAACTATTGTCCTCATCTTTATTGCCATATTCATGATGTTCTGGCTGTTGTATGCTCTGGTCTTCTTCAAACATTGTGAATATGGCAATAAAGATAAGGACAATAGTTCGAACAATGTAAGTAATGTAAATAAAACTTAAAAGATTTAAGCGAATATTTTTCCTATGTTTTATTTAAAAAAAATTTTTTTTTATTGAAAGAAAAAAGAACACACAAATTATTGGTATTTTAATCCATTAACTTTTAACACTGTGAAATAAGAGTGAGACAAAAATTAATTAACGTAAAGTTTATTGGTTATGCAGTCTGATCTCCCTTATTAACTAAATGAGATGTTCTCTTGTCTTGGTAATAGGACACAAGCTCAATGCCTATAAAAGCACATGCCTTGTTATCATAATAAAATATCTCATTAAATAAAAATTTCAGACTGCTCATACAATGCATTTATTTCTCTTGATTTGTGTTAACTTTCTTTGGATATTTTTTTACTTTTAATGATTTTAAAAAGCAGAATTCTTTCTTACAACAATATAGTTAATTGTGTAGATAAAATTTCTAGATTATTCATGCAGAAAATATAAACAATGCATTTGTAAAATTACTTAAATATGGCCGTCGTATTTTGACAGTTCAAATCTGGTGGGCTTTCTTTGGATATTTTTACTTTTAATGATCTAAAAGCAGAATTCTTACTTATATGAGACAGTAGAGTTAATTGTGTAGATAAAAATCCTAGATTACTCATGTGGAAAATATAATCAATGCAAGTGCAAAATTACTCAAGTATGATATCATTGTCAGTGTTTTCACAGTATGCATAAACTGGTATTTACATAATTAACACATCTATTCATATTATATACATATAATTAATATGCCTACATTTTTAATTTGTTTCTGTTTCTTTTCTTAATTTTGTTAGCTTTTTGTTTTTCCATTCACAGACTTTTTTATCTGATGTGTTTATGTAGTAGAAAATACCATTGACAATATAAAGAATATCAAAATGTAAAATAAATACATTGAGCACATAAGCAGAAGACGAATGTGTAACTCAAGCTGCAGATGATGAATTTAATCCTCACTAAGTGAACTTTAAACAAATCTGAACTTATTTGTAAAAATATCGGTCGATTGTAAGAGTAAAGAAAGGGACTATAAAAAGAAAGGGAAATAAGAAAGATGGATGATTGTAAATATTCATTGAATTTGATTCCACGATTATAAATTTTATTTATCACAAAACCATGTTTGTGTATAAGCTGGTTTATTCTTAACACAATATATCATATCATGGCTTACTTTGGGATCAGACATAGACAAAGATTTTACAAGTGTATTTTATATTTAGAAGAGTATTTTATATTTGTTGCAAGTCTTCTGATGGGAAGTCTTCCAATGGACTACATCAGACAGACATGTTCTCTACAATTCTTCTTCTTCTTCTTCTTCTTCTTCCTTCGAGATGTTGGTAATCATGGCTCTCCACATTTTTCTGTACTTTGCTTTGTTTATGTTTTGGATATGAAACTGAGCAGGTCTTGGTTTTCTAGAATAATTGAATTAGGATGTGTGCATTCCTTAAAAGGGTAAAAGATCCTCGTTGAGCTCTGATGTTCTCTATGGTTGAGCAATCTAAATCACACTGGCAGACCAAATGGTGGTTTCTCCTACAAAGGAGGATGCAGGTTCAGACCCTGCTGGAGAGCATATTTTCTTTATTTAGTTTCTTGAGTGCACAGTCCAATAGATATAATGCATACTGTTTAAAATAAAAAAAAAAACATGGTGTCTATTTCAAACATGGGTATGCACTAAAAAAATATCATTTGACATAATATAAATATACTATATAAAAAAACATGCAATTTTCTTTCCAGTTAAGTCAAGAATTTCAAATTTGATATTTGAAAGTTTCAATTAGCATTCATTTGCTCAGAAAGACTATAAATATGGGATCTGATAATAAGTTCAATAGATTTATCAAACATCTGTCTTTGATGAGCATCTCAATGCAAAACTCTTGAGTTGGCTAATCAGATAAGTTACTTGAACTTAATTTATTGAATAAAATATTTCTATTGAAACATTTTTTTTCAGGATAATAGGTTTCTCATATGCAGTAACTGTTATTGCTCTTTCCAGTATTGATTGGAAGTAGGGGAGGGGTCTTTTCTAACTTTTTGTTTGAGGTAACATGGAATGTTAACATATTGGTTATGTCATTATTCTCTCTTCAAGTTACATGTGCTATTCATCTTAGTTGTTGCTGCCATTGAAAGTCTTCAGTGATATGGTTTCTGTTATCTGGTACAGTTCTTTATGATTCTGTAGAGCCAGTCCACAAGGTTCTAAAAAGGATGGTCTTTGCTAAAACCTACATGCTTCAGTCAGTCTTTATATACAGCAAATTTTACAACTCATAAATAGAAATAAAAAATAGTGTTGAGAAACTTGAGGCTGAGGAAAGTATAATGGAAAAAAATTGGGAAGATTGTTTAACCTATTCTATTAACTGTCCTTGCAATATACAAATAAGGTTGGATTATCCTTTAGGCAAGTATAGGTTGCTGTTTGGGGCCCCTTGAGCTTTTATAAAGGAATGATTTTAATTTTCTAGATGTTATAACTTCTAAATAGTTCCATAAACTGAAATTATATCAATATGACAAACTCATATTTATTTTAATTGTTTTATTGTTATAATACTGATTATAAAAATGTTTTTTTTTTTTTTTTTTTTACTATGGTTGTGTCAAAATATGTAGTAATTTGGTTTACAATAAATAGTAAAATAGTGAAGGTATTTCTTAAAGAATATTTTTATTGACAGACAAAAGATAGCTATTCTAGTTTGTTTAAAGAATTTGCAATATGTTTATTTCAAGCTATGTAAATGATGCTAAAATATGTCAGGAGTAAAAAAATTATTCAAGATGGTTGTAGGCAAGTTAGAAGGTTGCTTCGTCTGAAGAGGGTCCCATAATTTCATTAGCCTAGGAGGCCCCAAAAGGTCAAAATCCAACCCTGCATACAGAGCATTATATTAACTGTTTGGTATTCTCTTTTAAATCTTTTCTTCCTTTAGTTTACACTGTCTGAGGAAATAATAAACCACTCTACATTAGCATCTTCTAATTTCTGTCTGGCTCTTACACCTGACATCTGCAGCTGGAGCCTCAACCTATGGGAATGGATAAGGAATCTTGATTCTCTGTTAGCCTTAGGTTAGTCTTTTAGTTGCTAAGCAATTCTAGTTATTTGAGTTTAATACCGGTGAGATATCTTGGAGATTTTACTTTGAATAAAATATTCTAAATTATCTAACAAAACCAAAAAATAAATAAATAATCATTTTATATTCACTATTCTTAAGATCAATGATGCAAAACAATTGTAACTCGTTTGATGGAATTTCTTTATTCTATTTTTCTATTAATTAACAGCTTTTCATGTGTTAATTGTTTTAATTAACAACTTTCAAGTTCAGTGAGATTTAATTTCTATTAATCCAAACAATTGCTTCTATTAGTTCTATTGTTATTAATTCAGTAGCAAATAGAAAAGGTTTTATGTTCACTATTCTAAATTCACAAGGATTTAAAAAGAAATTGTTATGGCTATTTTTAGTGATATTTTATAATACATATGAGTAAAGATCTAAAAAGTTGTTTCTGCTTCAGGTAACACCATGACAGAATTATTTATTTATTATTATTGTAATTATGATGATGATGATGATGTATTGATCAGCACTTCTGCCTAAGATCAGAGTGTAAAGTGCATCACACAGACGCACATGTTTTTGTTGAATTCAACCAAAAACATTTGTTTAATTTTTATTGTATTTCTCCTATTTTGAAATAAGGGGTACATTGGTATCAGAATTGTGGGTAAATTGTCTGAAGTTCGTGTTTTGTTCTGTTTTTTGTTCAAGTTCTTTCAGCCATTTCAGTCATTATCAAGAACTGGATGTTGTCAGTGAGGTATACAAGATTTTGTCTGCTACATCCTGCCATTTTTTTTTTTTTTCTTTTTTTTTGTGAAACACTGGGATTTAAATTAGTTCAAAGTGACATCATGTGTAAAACGGTTACATGGAGCTAGATCACAAAATTATATAAAGATACTTTATTTAATGATGTTGGTTGTTTCTTTTGTGAGTGTTGTGTGCATGTAATATATATATATAACTTTATATTGAAGTTTACTTCTGTATCACATTGAAACCCTAATTCATATACAATCAGCAAAGTGAAGCAACATTGAGGCTGGTCAGTACCCTGATAGTTGACCAGTTGAGAGTACCAGGTGGTGTATTGGATAATGGCTCAGAATTGTTAATCAGAGAACCGAGTTCCAATTCTAGTTGGGTTTGTTATATTCACTTATGTACAAATACCTTTGGGAAAGGTATGAATCTGCCTCTTCTCTCCCAGATATGGGTTAAATAATAAAACTTATATCATTAAAGCATTATTATCTCAAAAAAAATTTTTTACAATCTCAAAATATTTTATGGTTTTAAATAACCTACAAAGGGTTGATAATCTGTAGAAAACAAATCAGTCAATCAACGTTTTATATTTGGATTATTAACATTTATTAAATAATTTGTCTGTTTATTTATGGATTTGAATAAAGTTTTGTGAATCAAGATGTAATCAATCACTTACTTATCTTATTAAATTAATTTTTGTTTTGTGTGTGTGTCTTACTGGCAAAAAAAGACTTGAAAACAACTTTTTTTTAAAAAGTTTATTGAGACACTGTATCAAGTACACTATTTTTAAATAGGTATTTTGAAGTTACAAAATTAGTTTACACTTTTTGTAACTGTTAATAAAAATAAAAACAAAAACAAAAGCCTGTTCTCCATCCTACACCATAACAGGTTGTTCTTAGTTATTTGTGATATTTGCATGCTTTTTACGATTTTTTACATTTTATAGATAGTTATGTGAAAAGTGAATCAGATATCAAAAAATTAGCCAATAACAAATTTGAACTCAAGAGACACAGCATATATTTGCTAGTAAAAGTAATTGAAATAAAATGACAAACCATTTTTGCCAAATAGGAAACAAAGAAGGGAAAATTATATTTTCAGGAAAATACTTTAAAAAAAAAAACAAAACAAAAGGTGGAGGTTAAAATGTCTTTGTGCGTGCATGTGTGTGCATGTGTGTGTGTGTGAGAGAGAGAGAGAGAGAGAGAGAGAGAGGTTGGCTAACATTTTTAATACTTTGTTGTCTTTCTCTTTAGAATTTCTGTGACCAGAACAAGAGAGCAGGCTCAATATGAGTGCCCCTGTAAGCCAGCAGGCCAATGCTCCCCTTGCTCCTGCTGCCGCTGCTGCAGTTTCCCCAGCTGCTGTAGTGAAGAAATTCCCACCTGCTGATGGGAGTGATAACACCAAAACTGTCTTACCCCTTCATCCAATTGCTACTTCTCAGCCTTTCCAAGGAGGTATAAGTCTTACAATTTCCAATGGTGAGTTTAAAAATCATTTTTCTGTTTATTTCCTACACTGATTCTATTTAGACAAGCAAGTCCTCAACTTTGAACATTTACAAAAACTGGATTTAATACTGAAAATTTGAGTTCAATCCATTATACATAAAAGTGGCTGAACTTGATACTAAATAAAATTAACAATAAAAAATACTACTGTTATGATAAAAAAAGTTTTATTTGACTCTTAAACATTTAAGAGTAATTTATTACTGGCAACTAATATCTAAAACAGACTTTCAAAATTAATGTGGCTTACATCAAATTATTAGCATATCATTTTAGTTTAAATATAATGTTGATGGTATGTTTATTTTGAATATTCTATACTTAAAATAAACATACTCGAGTTTGTATTGTTCAGTATTAGTAACAATAAACTAATATCTATGTCTGTGGTTATGGAATTGGAAAAAAAAACATAAATACCTTTCTTTTACTCAGTAAAATTACATCAGTTTTATTGTTTTTCAATAAAAGAGAAGCAGTTTTTCTCTTTTACTTTTTTCTTTTGTTTATTTGTTTTTCTTTTTTGCTGTTTTACTTCAATTTTCTATTTTCACTCTGTGTCATTTCCTTTTCTCCATTCTTCCCATTTCTTTTCTCCATTCTTCCCATTTCTTTTCTCCATTCTTCCCATTTCTTTTCTCCATTCTTCCCATTTCTTTTCTCCATTCTTCCCATTTCTTTTCTCCATTCTTCCCATTTTTTTTTCCATTCTTCCCATTTCTTTTCTCCATTCTTCCCATTTCTTTTCTCCTTTCTTCCCATTTTTTTCTCCTTTCTTCCCATTTCTTTTCTCCATTCTTCCCATTTCTTTTCTCCATTCTTCCCATTTCTTTTCACTTTTTCATTTCTTTTCTCCATTCTTCCCATGTCTTTTCTCCTTTCTTCCCATTTCTTTTCACTTTTTCATTTCTTTTCTCCTTTTTTCCCATTTTTCTCCTTTCTTCCCATTTTTTTTCTTCAATTCTTCCTATCTCCTTTCCTCTTTTTCTTTTTTCTTTCCTTTTTTATTGAAGCATAAAGGAGAAAAACCTATTGTAGGAAACACTTTGGAATCCAAATATTTTTTCTTAGGAATTCTATTTGTAGTTGTTTGTTTATTCTTTTTGAAAATTTACAAATCTGATATAGAAATATTTCATCTCGTATATAAATAGTATTTTCTCTCTGTTTGTGTCTATAGGAAGTTTGAAGTGATATAATGGTTATCAACTTGAAAAATTGAACTTTTGCCTTAACCAGAAATCTAACTATCACACTAATGCACATAGGAGAGACCTGAATTCAACTCTTCTGACAATCTCTGTCCTTGCTAGTCATTTTCAGTATAAATGTTATCATTGGTATACAGTTCACATCAGGTCAGGAATTGTACTCTGCTACTGGTACTCTGCAATCCAGTACTGCCTACTGTATAAGACTTGAAAAGGAAGTTGACCTCTGGATTTGCCTCTGGATTGATAACACAATCCAGTATTGACATCCTAATGGCCTCCTCTAATCACAAGATGACACTGCCAACTAATAAGATTGTAAATCAAATAACTAGAATAGTTGCAATTTTTTAAAAGTCTATCAAGTTTTTCAGTTAGACTTATTAATGTTTGAAAATGTTTTTTGCACAGCTCCAGACTAACTTTTTTCACCTTCGTTCTGGAATTGTCCTGAATTACAACATTGTTTTGAGAAAGTTTTTAAATAATTAGTAAATTTTTTGACAAAATCAAAGATTTTTAAAATTTTATCATTTATAGTTGTTAGTAGTATAGTAAAGACCATATTAAAATATTTAGGAAATTGATCTGTCCAATCTTGAATCATTTATTTGTTTTTAATGCAAGTAATACAGGTTGTGACAAAAATTAAAACAGCTGAAATATTAAAGTTTAAGAAATGAATAAATGCAAAAACAAATTAGTTAAATTTTACTGAATTTTTTATAAAAATCAAAATTTTTTTAATTTAAATATTTTGGTTAAATCACATTGAATAATGTCAGATGAAAATACTTTTATCAAAATTTTCATGATCAGAGTAACTTTTATCATATCTGGGCTCTATACATTCATTTTCTCTATAAAGAATATTAGCACATTCCAACTATTCACAATCCCAAATGGTTTTAAAGTCTTTGTAAAAACATTTTAATGTACAATTGCCTGCCTCAAATCATAACTAAATTGTCCATGTTTGTTTATTATTTCTTAAACTTTCTCTTGTATTTTCAATTTAGTTTATAAGCAGAAAATATAACATGTAAATGTTGTTAATGTTTCTTTCAAATTTTTTAACCAAAAATTGATTGATTAAATCCATTTTTGTTTGTGTACTTCTTTTGTATTTGTCTTGTATGATAATGTTTTTGAATGTATGTCTTAATTTTTGTCAGGATCTATATAGAGATTGTGTATAGAAGTAATAATAAATTCAAAGAAAATAATCACATTAGAAGCTGTTTTGGTAATTTTATCTATTTGTTGCTTATATCAGGAATTTTGATTGTTTCATTTAATATATAAATGAAAATGATAAATGCTCAAGTTAATTTTCCAAAATTTTATTCTTTTTATGGAGGGATAATCAGAAAATCTGCCAATCAGATTTTGTGTTTTTTTTTGTTTTTTTTTTTTCAAAAATTTGTAGGATAACATATATTTCTGTAAAATTCAAAGACAATGAAGATTGAAACGAGAAATAAAAATGTATAAATTGTTTAAAGTAGATTTTTCTTTTTCTTCCCTTACAAAAAAAACAAAAAAACAAAAAAAAAACTGAAAGATAATGTGTGCATTTACAGTAATATAATTAAATGGAAACTCAAATACTTACTTTGATTAAATAGAATTATTGATGATTTATTATAAAAATACAAGCGAAATAACTGCATAATAATTTCCCTATGACTTGTACTCTGAAAAAAATAAAAATGATGAAATTTTGGTTAGTCTGAAAGTGGAATAAAACAGTAAATAGCATTGCTTTCATTTCTGAATTAAACATTTCATTAAAGGCAAAGAAACAACAGTGTCCAGTTCTGTTTTATTGACTAATGTCATCAGAAAGATGTTTTTGTATAATGAAATGGGAAATTGAAAACAATTTGTAAAGTAGCAAATGTTGCAGAGCATCTCCAAATAGTCCAAGAACAACAGTATTCTATCTTCTTTCGAAAGCAGATCAGCAATAAAAGACCAGTGAACATTCAGTGGGTAGTGGACAGAATGTTTGGGTTTTGGTTGATTGTCATCTTTTCAGATGAGTCTTCATTTCCTTCATTTTAAAAACTGGAGATGAATATGGGTCCTGACAAAGAATTTTCTTTGAACTGCTTGCAGCCCACTATCAGACATAATAGTGAATTTTTAATTTTGGAGTGAACCTTTGTTCAGAAATTCTAGAATGCATGGGGAATATCAATTTAAAGAAATATATAATGCTTCCAATATTTATTGAGGGTCACAAATGGGTGTGTAACTTAGTGGTTAGAGCATTAGTATTTTGACCATGAGACCGAGGTTCAAATCTCACCTTGATTGATTTGTCAGAGATGATCATAATAATATCAACCTGTGGAGACTGTTGGGAAGTTCTTAAAAATGATAGCATAGATTGACCCAAGCCTTCTCGGTGAAACTGATTAGATGAAACTGTTTGGAAGCTGTCAATGGTTATGTTAGCAGTAATTCGCAGGTTATCATGACTGAGGATTTGAGCACACTGGCTTTGTTCAGCTGCAGATTATGTGCCGCCTGCCAGAAACTGTACCTAAGGTCTACTCAGCATAATTTCAGTATAAGCCTCAAATTGTCTCTGTGGGTGGTCAAGAAAAAATGTGTCTGAGCAGGCGTTTGCAATAGGGATTAGATAGCCTTCTTAATGTTACAAAACTGAAAGATAGCTACTACTAAAAGTAGCACATTTTGTGGACAATGGTGCTCCATTCTGTACAGTAAAATGGCTTGAGAATGGCAAGTTGAAAAAAGTAAAAAGTGACACTATTGTTTATATCTATGATTCCTGTTGAATATGTCTTGGCTATTTTGAATTAAAATTGAGTAAATTGTGTGTATTGCCTTCTATGTAAGTTTTGATGTGTGTTTACATGCAGGCTAGTCAGATCAAATAAAGAAAAAATAGATTTGATAAATTTAATTCTTGAAAGAATAAAAACTTAAGGAAAAATTGCTAATGGCAAGACTACCAAGTTTGCATTCTTTTTTAATTGTTTCAACTACTGAACAAATGCTTGTTTGAAAATTGGGGTATATATTTCCTTTTGTTCAGAATATGGTAAAAGTAGTTGGATTTTTGAAAAATATATAATATAATTCTACAGAATAAATTTGCCTGAAATTAGCACAAGCAATACATTTGAGAATCTGAAAAAAAAAAAAAAACAGATGAAAAAAAATATTGTGAATATTAAGAAATAGATAAAATGAAAATAAAAGCAAAGTAGGTAATTTATTTATAAAATCTCTGTAATTATGGCTTGGAGACTTGACAAACCCACTGCAGCATTCATATAGAATGTTGTATATTTTAGCAAATATCTTTTAAAACCACAAGAATTCTATGTTCCCTCTGAAGAATAGACATCTTTTAAAATTTGCTATGAATTTTCAATGTGGTTTAAATGGCTGGCTTGCTTTACTTGAGCATCCTCATTTTGTTCTTACAAATTTTTTCATAAATGATTTTGCAATATGTTTCAAATCATTGACTTTTGGGAGGTCTATTCATCCTTCATTGACTTCTGTGTCAACAATGGCAAATCATCTTGTAATATAGGTTGATACTTTGTTTCATTAATCATTCGTTCAAGAAAGATCTCAAAAAATGGCATTTGAGCCCTCCCTCACAGTATTATTCCATCTCCATGTTTTTACTGTTGTCTGGTATCTCTTGGATTGTAAAGGAAACCATATATGTTTTACAATGGTAAATATGGTTGTGACTGAAATATTTCATATTTTTGTTTGACCAAAGAATATTTTTTCTTAAATTAACATGATTTTACAAGTATTCATGAGCTGATATTGGCCTAATCTCTCTGTGTCTTCTCCTTGGTACAGTTAATCACTATTAGTTCTTTTGGTAATTGATGTTTTAATAATGAACAGTTGTTCCTTTTGGGAAGGCATTGGAAAGTCAATACATTGGATGTCATTTGACTTTTCATTTCATTTTTCTGGATTCTCATTCAGTTGTTTTAGTCAGTGCATCACTTGAATGGAAATTTCTGATGCTTCCAAAATTCTTTTATAATTGACTCAATGCTACTAACATGTTCTGGGCAATGCTCATCAGTATTGTTTCATTATTTCATCAGGCTTACAGCTTATGTTGAAACCCTGGTTTTCATACAATTATTGGAGTTAAGCAACTGGTCAGTATCTAGATGAGTGATTACTTGAGAATACCAAGTGCTGTAAGCTTGGATGTGTGGATGTGTGGGTAGTGTAATGGATAATGGCTTGGAATTGTAAATTAGAGAGCTGAGTTCCAATATCAGTCAAGTTCGTTATATTCATTTATGCACAAATACCCTTGGGAAAGTTATGAATATACTCCTTCTTCCCCATCTATGGGTTAATTAAGTAGGACTTGCATCAGTAAATCGTTATTATCTCCAAAAAATTCTTACATTCTAGAAATATTTTCTGGTTTTAAATAACCAGAAAATGGTTGATAAGCAGTGAAAAACAAATTAATCAATCATTTTGTCTCCTTGTTATGGCTATTAGCACCTTAACTGTAAATGACTGATTTCTTTAAAGATCATAAAGCAGATGGTGTTAAGTTTCTATTGGGACATTATAGAACTTTGTATTTATAGATCAAGTTCAAATGCTGTAATCATTTTCAGATAAGTAGGTTACAAACAATTTCTTATAGTATCTTATTACTTTTTCTTACTAATTTTGTTTTTTCTCTAAAAACATTTCTTCATTCATCAATGTTAATTTCTTTCTTTAGATTTTTCAAATTCCATACTAAAATACATTGTGTTAATTTTGGGCAAATTTATACTGTAGAAATAAATTTACACTGTAGAAATAAAGGAAAAAAAATCTTTTTTGTTTTTAGTCTCATGATATTCCTTTCCACTTCCCGACTATATTTTTATGTTACGAACTGAAACTATATCTACTACTATAAGTCGAGTTTAAAGTTTTTCTAATTTTTAAATGATAAAATTTATTACTTTAAGTGGGTGCAGGGAAATCATGTATAATTGTTTTATGGTTTAATTAATTTATTTTTTTAGCTATTTTTAATTTGGTATTATTCTTTATTATTATAAACATCATTTTTAGTGGGTGCACATGTTGGATATTGCTGTTATTTTGAACAGTGAAATTAACATCAACCAGTATAGAAATCAAAAACTCTTTACTAATGCAAAATATCGTTCCTTTCACAAAGTTGATAAGGGTTTTTGTGTTCTAGGCATATTGACATTAATTTCACTGTTTAAAATAAGAGTGATGTCAACTCAAACACATGTCCCCACTAAAAATATTGGTTAGTTATTTACAGAAATCATTTAATGTCTTCATGTATTCTGTGCTTTTTATTATTATTTTTGTATGTAAAGAAATAGCATATCAATGTTGTAGGTTTAATTCTAGATCACAGCAATAAATTGAGTCATTCTTTCTGGCTTACCAGTGGATATAAAAGTTATGTTTGTGGTATACTGTGGTGTAGTAAGTGTGCAATAGCAATGAGTAATATATATATAATATATATAGTGGGTAGCAAAAGTATTTTCACAATAAAAAAAAATTCTTGAATTTGAAGGATACTTATTTCAAATATTTTAATGAACATTGTCTAACTAAACATAAATTGTTTTTATGTACTTTTATTGCCAATTTTTGAATTTGACTGTGTGCAAAAGTATTTAACACCTAGACAAATAACATGGTAAAAAGAGTATTTTAAAACTATTTTCAGTTATTTTGATATGGTTTGTATTTCAGCCAATCACAGGTTGCCTTCAATATATGTATTAACCAAGCATATCACTCAATCGGCACATAGTGATAACAGTTCTAATACAGTAGTCTGTCCTGCTATCTAAACTTATGAAAATGGTTAAATCCAAAGAATTGTCAAATGATATGCAATAGAAGATTATAAAAGCTGCACAAAGATGGTAAGGAGTATTGAAAAATTGCTCAAGATTTAAATTTGCTTGTGTGTCCAGTGGGTGCTGTTGTTCGAAAGTGGAAAAAATATGATACTGCTGAAATGATTCAAAGGAGTTGTCATCCGTGTAAATTAAGCAAGGTTACTGAATGATATATAGCCCAGAATGTGAAGAAACAACTATTCTTGACTCAAAGAGAAATTCAGAACAGTCTGAAAAATTCCAGAATTGAAGTAAGTAAAGATATAGTTAAAAGATCACTGAATTGTACAGGCCTGTATTCTAGATCACGAAAAAAAGACTACTGAAATGTAAACATGTGCAAGACTGTTTGAAATATGTTAAAAATTATGAACTTGAATCAGATGAAGTAGATGGAAGAAAGTTATTTGGTCAGATGAAACAAAAATTCAACTTTTCAGGAGAAATGTGTCCCCAAGTATGGAGGAAAAAAGGAACTGAATACAACCCAGTAAACACCATACCAACAGTCAAATATGGCGGGGGTGGTGGAAGTCTAATGATTTGGGTTTTTTTTTTGTATAACGGAGTAGGAGAAATGGAAGACATCGAAAGAAGAATGAATGTAGCAAATACAAGTAAATCTTATCAACCCATTTATTAAAAAATGCAAGAGGTTTTCAGCTTGACCGAGATTTTGTATTCCAACATGACAATGATCCAAAGCATATGGCTAAAAAAACGCAACACTGGTTCAATGAAAATGGAATTGATGTTCTCAAATGGCTTAGACAGTCACTGGATTTCAATCCAATAGAAAATTTATGTAAAAAATTGAAGTTGAGAGTACACGTAAGAGATCCAAAAAATGTCAAGGGACTGAAGAAAGTCTGTGAAGAAGAATGGGTGAAACAGCAAAAATCTTCATGTAAGAAGCTCGTTGAAAACTACAGAAAATAACTAGAGGCTGTACATAAGACCAGAGGATATACTATTAGGTTGGTGCAAAAATAATGTCGGTTTTTAACGTATTTTTAACGTCAAAAACCGACGTTATTTTTGCACCAACCTAATACTAAATATTAACAAATTGTGTTAAATACTTTTGCACACAGTCAAATTCGAAAATTGGCAATAAAAGTACATAAAAACAATTTTTCTCAATTTTCCTCTATGTTTAGTTAGACAATGTTTATTAAAATATTTGAAGTAATTATCATTCAAATTGAGCAATTTTTTATTGTGAAATTTATAAAAAAACGATATGTTAAATACTTTTGTAACCTACTGTGTAATTATATATATATATATATATATATATATATATATATATATATATATATATATATATATATATACATATATATATATATATATATATATATATATATATATATATACATACATACATACATTAAATGGAAGACTGTTTCATTTAGACTAGGCTGGATTACATGTTTTGCCTTTTCTAGGCTTCATCAGATCAAAAACAAAAGATTTGTATTTATTCAACACCTACAGAGCCCACCTGTTATCTATACTGCAACTATGCTGAGTGAACCTTACAGTTTCTGGGAGGGAGTTCATTATCTGGCATGATCAACAGTCTGAACAAGGCCAGCATGCTCAAAGCCTCAGTCATGATGATTTGTGACTTTGTGCCAGCACAGCCAATGGCTGCTTCCAAATAGTTTTCTCTATCTAATTTCATTTACATAAGGCCTAAGTCAACCTGTGGTGTGGTTTTCAGGCACACTGTGATCAACAATAACATGAAGAAGTCATCTTCCTAACAAATCGACCATGGTGAGATTCGAACCTCAGTCTCATGGCCAGAAAGTAAAAGTTCTAACCACTCTGCCACTCATAGATATAGCAGTGCTATCAGGCACATGCACACACATATATGTTAAAGAATATGACAAAATAAGTAAATATAAGGATTTTGAAACTGAAAAAAATGTGTCACTTTAAAACTACTGTTATATGTCTAATATTTGGAGCACTGGATATGAGCATAAAAAGTAGACAAACATTAATTAAGAGATTAAAAAAATTGCAGTATGGAAGTGGTCATCTACTCAAGAAAGTATTATGAATGTAAAGAAAATATAGACACTACATGTTAAGCATCAGTTAGCCTTATTTATGCAATCAGAATGCACATATTTAGTACATAATGACCCAGTAAGGAATGGTACTAAACAAAACAAAATAATGATAATAACAACAACAACAACAACAACAACTAGGTTGAAATGGCTTTTCAAGCATTCAGTTTTCTGAAATCTCATGCTTGAATCAATAACTTATAAATATGTGATCAATTAATTGATTTATTAATTGATTCATTACACAACAAAAATCATTATGAAGATGTGTTGAAAAGTTCTTGGACCAACCAACATGACCCCCCAGCCCCTCAATCAGTCTTTGGGTAATGGACTGGGCTGAAAACGTTTCTGCACCTCCTTATTTTAAAAGTGGATTAACACTCTACATTAAGATTGGCGTGGTTTTGATTGAACATGTAATGACTTGTATATTCAAGTGTATTTTTTTTTTTGTTTGAAATGATAGAAATCAGTTTATTTGAGGACGTAGATAACTATAAAAGTTCTGAAATTTTTCTATCAAAAAATACCTGTTTGGAGGTTTTGTGCCAAATTTGACCCATTTGACTAGTGCTTCTAGCAAATATTTCTCAATGTTGATAATGATGATAATAATAATCATAATAATAATAATATAATAATAATATTTGTTTCGATAGAGTTCAATTCAAAAAGTCTGAATGTGTGAAAATATTTTGCTGCTATATTCTAAAGTCTTCTTTTTGACAGTCCAGAGATTTAAGCCATTCAGAAGAAAGGAGAAATCTTATCTTGTTTGTAATCAGATTTAGGAGGCAATACAGTTTTGAGTGAATTGTGATATTTCTGTGAAGACTAACAGGGTAATTTAGTTAGCACCAACATACAAAAAGAAAAAAAAAACCTAAATAATAAAAACTTATTAAAAGTTTTGAATGTGCAAGGACTTTTCTTGAGTTAAAAAGTAAAAGTTTTAGATATAAAATAAACTTAATGTATAATTGATTTTTTACTTAGAAATTTTACAAAGGGGTACTGAAAAACTCTCAGTTCAAAGGATTCTAAAATAAATTCTAATGTTTGGTCATTTGAACAGATTTTGAGATCTAGGTTCAGCTAGCAACTCAATACCTCATCACCTTTGTTTTTTTTTTTTATTTGGATGCACTTCTTTAATCCCAAATTACAAATTTTAATTGCCCTGTTTAAATTGAGCCAAATGTTATTGGTTAAAGTGATTTTAGCATTCAAAATGGAGAGCTTTAGACTTATTTTTATGCATAAGAATGTGTGCAGTAGTTATTAAAAATACCACTTGTAGCTTTAGCATAGTTGTTAAAGCATAGTTTTGCCAATTTTTTGTGTAAAATCTATATTTGATACTGAATTCATAACATCTAAGTCATAATGGAAAAATAAATGCTCATTTTAAGTCTGTAGGGAAAAAATGACCAATTTAGTTAAGTTTACAAATATCAATTATTACATTAATATATTTGTTGGCTTTCTTCTTAATCTGATTACTAAGATATTAATATTAACACTTTTGTCTATACACTTTCCATGCATGGTTATACTTTGAATTGTATCATAAAAGCCTTTTTTCATCCTTCGTTATTAGTTTGTTTGCATGATTCATCATGAAAAATGAATTCTATCTTCTGTGTTTTGTTTTTTTATTTACTTTTTTCAATAGTTTAGTTGTCATTTTCTTTCTTTCTTTTTTTGTGTTGTGACTAACTTTTAGAGGATGTGTACTTGAATGTTTCTTTTTTTTCTTTAATTTTGTAAGTAAATATTGTAACCTGCTTGCATTGGAGGTCAATGCTTGAGCTCAGTTAAAATTGAAGAATTCTGAATGTTTTTCTTGATGGGCAAACCAAGCCCTCCCTACTTTTAATACAATCATCCTTCCTTTATTCCTCTCCCACTTTTATCCTTTAATCCTGTATAATAGACAATACAGTGTTTATATTTTAAAATTTATTGTGGGGTTGGTTGTCAGGAAAAGGGTGGAAATGTTATATTTGTTAGTTTCTTTCTTAATAATACTTGATTTTTTATGTGTAGTACTAAAACACATTTTGATGTACCTTGTTTTTAATGCTTGTGAATGCATCTTTATTTTAAAGAGAGAGAGAGAGAGGTGGGGAACCTATTATCTATAACTGAAAGCCAATCACCACATGGTTACCAGAGTGGCCATTTTGTTCCTATTGACCAATGGCTTTTTGGCTTTCTCTATTGAGTCTCTCTCTCCTTCTAAAGCAGACTTTATGTATCAAATACTTTACTCTTCATAATGGAAAAATATTAAATTGGGAAAAACATTTATTGTTTATTTTTTTATTGGTTTATTTTCTACAGCTTATCAACACTTTGCAGGTTATTGAAAGCCAGAAAATATTTATAGATTGTAAGAATTTCTTTTTTGAGATAATAATGGTTTAGCAATACAAGTTTTAATAATTAATCCATAGCTGGGGGAGAAGATGTAGATTCATACCTATCTCAGTGGTATTTGTTCATAAGTGAATTGTTACATAATGCAAATACCAAGGCCAGAATGGTCAGCGATTGGCTGGAATGCCTTGTGGGCATGGTATTCTGACAGCGATGGATTGCCTGTGTCTGGGTTTTAGATATAAGTCTAAAACAGCGCAAATTCAACAGATGATCGCAAGAAATCTGAAGCATCAATACTTCTCCCACACACAGTTTTGCAACCGGCTAAGACCACCCACAGAGAAATACTGAGCTAATGTGTGACATGTGTTCCTGTAACGTCATTCCTCTCACTGCCTCTTAGAATTCAAGCTGCCACCACTCTCTCATAATAAAATTGAATGACAGAAATAAATGGTCGTTTTTATTGATAACATTTTATAGTAGCATGGGAACTCAGACACAATGTAGAACACAAAATATAATGAATCCAAGTGGAATTAGAACTCTGCTCTATAATTAACAATTTTGAGCCATTATCCATTACACTACTCGCATCTCCAAGCTTTCAGGAAGTGGTATTCCTAAACAGTCAGGCTCAATCTTGCTTAATTTTAATGAGTCTATGGGAACTGGTGTTTCAATGTGATGTGGCCATAAGCCCAGCATTTAGTTTTACATGATGAATATGATTCAGTTGTAAAGTATAAAGGTGAATCTTATTATAATTGAGGTTATTTAAGAATTTCTGGATTAGTGATACTAAATAACATAAATGCAGAAAGTAAAAAACTTTGTCTTCAAACTGAAATTTTATGGTTTATAAATAATTACGAGATATTTTAATTATGTATACATAACATACATTTGTATAACTTACTTTTAAAAATGGTTGTTAACACAAATTTTAGTTTATATTGTAGTTTTAATTTAAATAATTTTGAACTGTTATTTGTTGTAATTCAGCATATATACAAAGTACATTAATTTTTTTTTATTATGAAATAAGAAATAAAAGCTTATAAATAATGTAGTGGGCCTTATTTTCTTTGAAAATGGAAATACAGAATGGCATACTAGAAAGGAAAGTTGCAATTTTGAAATAGAAATGTAAAGTTGGTAATGTTTTACACCCCCTATACATACTGTTTCCCTACAGTTTACAATATTTAGGAACCAAATTTTATGAAGTTTGCTTGATTTAATAAAAAAAAAATAAGGTGGTGGGCAAAACAAAAATTTTGTTTTTGTTTTATTCTTTCTTTTTCCTATCACACATTTCAGAAAGCCAAATTTTGTGAATTAGACTTTTTCAAAATTTTTAATTTTATTTTCATGTTTTAATAATATTTATATATTGTTAACCTTTGTCACTAAGTATTATAATGAAGGAAAAACAGAATTCTATATTGAAAATAGGGGAGGGGGGAACAAAATTCTATACTGAAAATGGGGTGTGGGGGGAACGGAATTACTTAAAATCAGAAAAGGAATTAAGGAAAATTGGAAATGAAAAATTGGTCCCTCTAATAATGCATAGATGTATAAGTAATGGCACTATATGGTGAAAGTTTAAGATTTGTTTAAAGTACAGAAAATAGAAATACATTACATTATTATACATTTTGTTAAAAACTTTGAACAAAAATAAATAAAAGCTTATTATTATTAAAAATTTAACTTAAAAGTATTCCTAAATTTTATAAAAATTAACTGGAACTGCTTTGTATCATTTTATCTCAATGTATTGAGAGTAAGAAAAAGAATATATTACATAATTTTTTTATTTAATATATTAATTAGCCATTGGTTTGACAATTTGTCATAATGTATATTTTGACCATTTCATATTTGCTTATCCTTTATGTAAAATATTAGACTCACTATTTTCGAATTTCTAACAAAAACTTCATGGAAAAGTTGCCATAGAGACCTGTGGTTCA
Organism: Acanthosepion lycidas; assembly: GCA_963932145.1. Classification (NCBI taxonomy): domain Eukaryota; kingdom Metazoa; phylum Mollusca; class Cephalopoda; order Sepiida; family Sepiidae; genus Acanthosepion; species Acanthosepion lycidas. Next base: position 95,458,970 of record OZ010593.1, on the reverse strand, counting down.
CTTTTGCTAGATTGATATACTTTTATCCTAGAGGAATTTAAAATCCAGAATAATTTGTTTAAACTATAAAGATAAAAACTCTAATTTTGAGGCTAATTTAAACAGCATATCCTTTTTATACATTTATAAATTACATTTAAATTTATAAAGATGGTATATGCTAAACTTTTTCTGAGTTTAAATGTTATCTACAGTTATCTATAAATGTTTAGTGAAAAAATTTAATAATGTAAAGATCATTTAATATATCAATAATGCAATATATATATATATATATATATAATTATTTTTATGATTTTAAACATTATTTTTAGTGGATACTTGTATTTGAGTAGGCACTCTGTTCATTTATTAAATAGTATGTTTTATTTTATTATTTATTTTCATCTCCCTACCTGAATGTTCAAGAAATCTTATCAAAGAAAGATTTACAATTTCTGGTTGGATTTGAACTTGCATCCCTCTGGTCGGAAGGAGCTTATTGTTAAATCCGGCATGCTCTAACCAACTGAGCTACAGATAACCATTTAGTCAAGCAGGGCTTGAATTGTACTTTTTAAGTGAAACTTCTCTTGTTAAAAATTTCCAAAATTTTCATATCTGCACAGTTTTATATCCAAATGTAAACAAAGAGAATTTTTAAAATAGATTTTCATTAATACGATATAATTTTTCTCTTTATTTTTAGTAGATGTTTGCATTTGAGTAGTCGCTCTGTCCATTTATTAAACAGTATATATAAATGGATGGAGCGCCTATTTAAATATGAGTATTCACTAAAAATAATGTTTGAAGTGATAAAAATCGGAATTAATGAAAATCCATTCTAAAAATATATAATTATGCAAAATCAATTTTGTCATTTTTAGCAACCAGTTTTTATAATAGCAACAAACATAAGGACATTATCTATCTCTCTGAGATGAGGTATTATGATTACTTGCATTATTTACTTTATTCAAACTGTTATCCTCATCTTCATTGTCATATTCACATTTCAGCTGTTGTATGCTCTGGCCTTCTTCAGGCGATTGGAATTTCGAACCAAACCCTTTATATAGCCCAGTGGATAAAGACGGTTAGATTCAGTGACTAGACTCAAAGAGTTGTGAGTTCAATACAAAGATATTTTTTCATTTATTCAATCGCAAGACTGAACTTATCATAAAATTAGGTCTATAGTTTGAAGAGTCTCAATTCCCCAAATAGTCTGAAGCTTGGGTCAACTGCCAGGATGAAACAATCTCAAATGCTAGGCTTTGATTGGCTAGTTTCTGCTGGCTGGCTGATGAAATCTTGGTGGTGTTGCAAGAAAATGAACTGCCAATATTAAGCAATCTTAAATACTAGGCTTTGATTGGCTGGTTTCTGCAGACTGGCTGATGGGATCTGAGTGTTGTTGCAGAAAAATTAAATTGTCTTAATTAAACTGTCTTTGATTCTTTAAAAAGAAATTCTTTCAGTTTCTAGCCCTACCCACCCCCAAAAATAAATAAATAAATGAATATATATATATATATATATATATATATATATATATATATATATGTATGTATGTGTGTATATGTATATATATATATATATAACTGTTTAGAACTGTTTAGAAGTGTTGAGTATGTTGACTGTTTGTCTTCATTTTAATTTTTATTAGATGACACATTGTCAAATGTTATTCATTTTTGGCTAGTATTAACTCTCTGTCTTTTTTTTTTAATTGTTTTTTTATGACCTTTTTTATTTTGACCATCAATGGCAAGAATAACATGGCATCAGAAAGAAAAGATTAACTTAGAAAGAACCTCATTTGTGTACATTAACTGCTTTAACCACTAAGTTATGAGAACCTGCCAGCTTTGTAGAAGAACAATTTATCACCTATATTGATTGTTTAATGGCATATCAACGCCTTATGGAATATTTACTGCCAAAATTTAATTTTATTGAGAGCTTTGAAGTAATAAAAATATGTTATTCTGCTTTCACAATTGAATACATGGGAGATGATACTTAGATTTCATGTATATACATGTTTCTATGGACATGATTATTAGAGGTAGTGATAGGTGTGTTGTATGTTGTTGCTTTGAAGTTATATTTTGGAATACAGTTTAAGAAACCGTAGAATATTATATGAATTAATGTCGTGAAAGGGTTTTTTTATTTTCTTTGTTTTGTTTAGTGGCATTTCAATCTCTATGGGTTATTTAATACCAAAATCTAAATATTTTGAACGTAATTGTATGCCTTCAACCTCAGATAAGCTGTATTGTTGGTCTTTGTTTTATATAAAAATGTATTGGCGGTATTTTTACTATATATAGTATTTATACTATTTTATAGTTTCATAGTGTTTTGTTTTTGTTTGGGGGTTCACTTTTTGCCCATAACTGGGACCCTAACAGGTGCTTCCACCGCAGGTCTGCTATAACCTATCACTCTAACCTCTGCACTATATTTGTTTTCTTTTTTCTGCTTTTTTTTTAATAAAGAATATCAGTGACAGCAGTATTATTTTAATTTTATTATATGAAGCATTATTAATCGTTATTATTTTCACTAGTATTCATTTTTATCTTTAGCTATTTTTTATCACAGCTTTTATTCAAGCCATTAATCTATGCTAAAAAAAAGCAACTAAAATTAATAATAGTTGATAATGTTTCGTCTAATTAAAATGGAAATGAAAGTTAATTCTAGTAAAAATATTAATTATAATGGATGACAATGCTTCATCTAATAAAAAATGCCAAAGTATTTAGTGTAGAAAGTTTTGTATGGGACATAAAGAATGGCCTTGTAAAATCTTTTAGTTTTTCATAAAGTGTCTGGTCATTTCAAATCAATTTGCTTCACTTATATACCCCTATTAATATACATCAATTATACACCTGTTAATAAATTTATATAATAAAGAAAATGTTAATATAATCTTCTGTTTAATCATTTATAATGTGCTCTCTATATTTCTGCATTTGGATTTTTAATAATATATTACTTTGAATTTTTGTGATTTTGTTTCCTTTTATTTCTCCTACTGTACGTATTTCTCTCCCATCTGATTGGGCAATTTTAAAATAAGATGAAAGCAATTTTGTGTTTATTTGTATGTATGTATAAACAAGCAGTCATTTTTAGTCATAATAGTTTGAAACATTGAAACAGCACCCCCCCGGTCCCCCAGCCACAATTCTTGTTATTAATGAAATATTGACTAAGAGGCATACATACTTTAAAGTTACTCTTTAAATGAGTGTATATGGCTGTTTTAACTATTATATATAATTATGGAGATGTACAGAGTGCGATGGATAAATTGCTGTCTAAATTACGCAAAAATGAAAATAACACTGACATCTCATTTTAACAAATATATATACCAAAATTACACAAAAATATCTTTAAAGATGAAAGAATAGATTTATTCAAAAAAATCACCATTAGCTTCAACCATGGCCTCCAGATGGCTTCAGAATCTCCTGCAACTCTTCTGGATGGTCTCCTTGTTTAAGTTGGTGAATGCTGCCATAATCCTTGCCTCTGGTTCATCTTTGGTGTTACAAGGAGTTTTGTTGGTCTCTTGCTCAACTTTGCCCCACACATAATAATCAAGAGAGCTTCAGTCTGGGGAGTTAGGTGGCCAGATGTAAGGGATGATGTAGTCACAGAAATTGTCTGACAGCCATGAGTGGATTCTCTTGCTTGTGTGGTATGCTGCAGAGTCCTGTTGCCAGACATAGGGTCTTCCAGCAGCCACCCTCTTAACCCAGAGCAGTACTATCTCCTTAAGGTACTTGATGTAGGCCTCTGTGTTGAGTCTGAGGCCACGTTGGAAAATGAATGGTGGCATAATAACACCATTACTCCAAACACGTTCATAATCACCATTAGACTCCTCCAACTCTTTCCAAATCCTCTGCACTGTTCTCAGATTGACACCCAAACACTCTGAAATGTTTGTATTGAAACTCCTGATGCAAATGCCATACAATACATCATATTGTTTCCAAATTTCTTGTGGAGTGAATTGTGTCATAGTGCTCTTTTTCTCACAGACAACCTCCTGATACTGTATAGTTGGCAAAAGCAATGTGCATGGGTGAAAGTAAAAACATAAAATAGCGAAAATTTACCCATCGCACCGTGTATGTATGCAAATATGTAGATATGTAATTACGTCAATAGGTACACAGCCTAGTGATGAAAAAGAGCATATATTTGACAAAACAAATATGTTCTTTGTCAATGCACTTAATTTAGTAGTGAATATTACTTACACAGATTGAACATTATACAGTGAAAATTTCAGATCAAAATTTAAAGCTGTGGGCTTATTGATGCACCTTTATATGTATATATTTTTATATATATAAAAGCCAGTGTTAATTTTTTGTTATGCACAAAATGTGCCATACTGTGTTTTTGTACATATCTAAGAATGTTGACCAGATATTTTACATGCAAGACCTTAAAATAAATTGCATATATGTTGCTCATCCCATGTCTGTACAAAAATCAGTACAAATTGTAGCAATGATCATGGTTGTTTTGAAATAAAATTTTATATATCTTTTTTAGTTTTTGTCTTTATTCCAGGAAATTAGCATAAACTTAGTTATAAAAAATAAAAATTATTTTTGCATACTTAAGGCAGATTTTAGACGGTTTCAAATGTTAATTTTTATCATCCAAAATGGACTAATTATGTCTTGATTCATGTTTGCTAACAGTGTAATTTAAACTCTGTAGTTAAAAATATTCTAGAAATAATGTAGCCATTATAGGAATATTGGAGTTGATGAAAATTTGTTGATTTAATAATGAATTAACTGGATTTAGAAAAATATGACTTACTTTTTACTTGAAATATAATGATAAATACATTAGTTTACAGCAGGTATCTCTTACCAATGTCAATTGATGGTGCATTTAAATTTTTGTAAGATCATAGTTGACAGGAAAGCAAGAGGCTGGAAGAGAGTTCTACAAATGAGAAATGTGATAGAAGAAACCATTAGAATAGAACTTATGCTTACACTTAGACAGTAGAATGATGAGATCTAATTGCCAATCTAGTATTATGCTTAAATTCATGAAATTGAAGTATCAAAGAGGAGAATACAGAAAACATCCTATGAAAATATTTAATGGAAAAAGCACAGGGAAGAAAAGTGGTGGGAAAGTGATTAAAGCTGAGATGCCATGTCAGGACTGATAACATTTCTTTATCTATTTAGGATGAAAATGCATTTAAATTTACATGCATCTCATGAGAGAGTTGATGGATGATCAAAAATGATAAAACTTTCCTGAAATTAATTCAACTCTCTCATGAGATGCGTGTAAATTATGGATGACCACAAATGATAAAACATGTCTGAAATTACCCCAATAGCAAAAGTATCTTCTCAACAATAAGACACGATGAGAAATATTCTTCTATATAAATAATATGTATGTAATGATGTTTAATTAGTTTTCAGTTTGACATATGGAGGAAGCAATGAAACAAGCTTATTAACCAGTCAACCGAAACAGACATCTGTTCTAATGTAAACATATTTATTTGTATAAATACATTGTCAGATTTTATTGTGATTGATTTTTTTTTATGACTTATCAATCTCTTGCTGGTTATTTAAAACCAGAAAATATTTTTCATTGTAAGAATTTTTTGTGATAATAATGATTTCCTGACTAAACTAAATACTAAATAACCATAGCTGGGGGGAGAAGAGGTGGATTCATACATTTCCCAAGGGTATTTACCTGTTAGTGAATATAGATAAGACTATAATTGGAACCCTGCTCTCTGATTTTCAATCCCATACTGTTATCCATTACACCACCTGCACATCCAAGTGTACAGCACCTGGTATTCCCAATTGGTCACCCATCTAGGTAGTGACCAGGCTTGATGTTGCTTAACTTTGGAGATTGTACATGAACTGGTTATTGTTTGTAATGTTTCCACTGAGTCCAATTTCACACTGTCTGGCCTAGGGATTGAACTCATAAAATTACTATTTCACCAAATTCACAAACTAATGCTTTAATTCACTAGGCTATTTGTCCTGTGGCCAAAACTTTGTGATAACAACAACAAAGATGAGGACAATATAAGAAAAGGAAGAAAATGAACAGGGCAAAATAATATCAAGCAACAATATATATGCAAGACAAAACTAGGCAAAGTAATAATTAATTTTAATTATAGTGCCATGAGTGATACATGCTTAGGCAATCATATATCTTTTGATACATGACTGATGGGGCAGATTTTTCTCATGCAGTAGGTTGCCATTTCTTTCTGTATGAAAACCAGTTGCCATCCAAAGCTATAGAACCCGATCTGATCTGCTATTAACCCATAGCTGGGGGGGAGAAGAAGAGGATTCATAACTTTCCCAAGGGTATTAGTGAATGTAATGGATTTGACTGGAATTCAAACTCTGCTCTCTGATTCCTCAACCTGAGCTGCTATCCATAACTCCACAATGAAGCAAAAACAATGGTGTTCACACACAAAAGGGATTATAGTGTTTTAACTTCAAGACAAGAAAGAACAAAAATATGGCAGCTGAGACTGAGATGTGGTCCAGTTTTATTGGTTAGGAAGAAATCCCAGCATGCATCTGTACAATGTGTCTATAAATTTGGAGAAGGGGGGGATGTTTTTAGCAGTCATTCCTATATGATTTTTATTGTAAGAAATTTATTGTATAATTATTTTTGGAAGAAAAAAGAAAAAGAAAAAGAAAGAGACATTTGTACA
>OZ010593.1:95014306-95439306 GCA_963932145.1 Acanthosepion lycidas | reverse complement strand
GGAATTCTTTTATTGCATTGATGATGCCTGTGCTGCAGGTAGTGGCCACATTGAACACTTGTAAGACAGGAAATAAAATTTGATTGTGAGTAGAATATTTGTGACTTGTCTGGAATTTTCTATTACTGATCCTTATTAAAATATTGCGTAATGAAATCAGTTCATTCTTTTTGTATAACCATATATCTAATGTGTTTGGAACCTAGCCTTATACTGACAAAGATGAAATTCCATATACACACATTATAAATTAATCAAGTACAATAATATGAGGTTATATATGTGTATAGATATATAACAAATGCTATTAATGATGGGTTCTATGAATATTAATAGGTGTTATATATATTAATATTCATAAAATCTATTTTAATCAGGATCAATGTATTTGAACAGATGTTTGGTTTTGTGGATACATGTAGTGATCAATTCACTTCTTGTGTTCAGCAAATAAGTGTTTTAATATAATAAGCTTCTCCAACAAATACAAGTTACATCTGTCTCCCTTTCCATTGTATGGTTTAGCTTTCACAATTATCTCCCAGCTAATGATTAGTTCTTATAGTTGTTTTTTAATCACCAAACTTACTTTGTAAGTGTTGTACAGTTTTTGTATTTGATATTGTTCAATATCATTTTGTGGTGGTAAAAACGCAATTTCCAGCTGTTCTTGGTGGATCCAAAGTAATATTTAACATCATCGTCTGAATTCATCCTAGCCCTGTATTCCACACTTGAAGATTGCATGTTTGCATGAAACCCCGAGTCGTGATGTCAACATTGGATATTATGTATATTCACTAATATATACTTAATAGCTCTGTTATATAATATTTAGCACGGTTTTTATTACACCTGAGAAAGAAAATATATATAATATGTGTGTGTGCATATATGTGTGTTTTTTTATATCATACCCCTATCTATCTATCTATCTATCTATCTATCTATATATATATATATATATATATATATAAAGCTAGCATGGTGTCTCAAGCCTTGAATGGCAACCTTTCTAGAGATGATGTTTCAATAAAAACACTTTGTGTACTTGGACTCCCGTGAGTGTCTGAGTTGAGCATCAAGTAGAGCATCCAGCCTTGTAAAACCTTACCTCAAATCATTATGACAACAGGTCCTTTGTCAGGCAAGACCCACCTTGTTTGTGTGAGATTAATTTGGGTCCTGCCGCAACCAAAAACATGGCTGTGCATGGTAGAAGACTATGATTCTTTTTATATGAACCTATAACTAATATTAGATTTTTTTTTTTATATTTAGAACCTGTATTTAATATTTTAATGGTGGACTTTAAGTGGTTAAAAGGAAAATGTCCTTAAAATATTAGATATTATTTTCGCTCTCTTTGGACTCTTTTTGACATTTTTTTTCTATTGTATTTTATTTGGAATTCTTTCTATCGCTTTTTCTTCAAATTTTGAAATTTACCATATTTTTTAATGTTTTCTCTTTAATCTACAATCATGCAGCAACCAACTATTTTCCTGACTTCTATTAAACTTACCCTTTTTTTCTCCATTCCTATCAATATGAATGCTTTTTTTTGTGTGTCTATGTTCAAATTTGTTTAATCCTCCAAAACAGCACTTGATTAGCATGAATGAATTAATTCATTAACACTAATAATAATTTGTAGAATCATGGCTTAAATATTTATATTGTTTGATAGATTATAATGATGTCACGAAAACCTTCAGTAGTGATAATAAATTTAGAATTGCAAAAGTTACAAAACAACCTAATGTTAAAGGGCAAAACAAAAGTTCAAATGCATCTTCTCGTTTGTTTTTTGTTTCATATTTGTTTCTGTCTTATGGACATTGTCAAAATTTCCAAAGTATTAAACTTGGCAGGTATCATTTCAGAATAACTGAAGATGCCTGAGTCAGTATTGAAAATGCATTTTGTCAAAAAATGTGGGATAGGGCTCACTTAAACATGTCAGTCCAAAAGGCTAAATTAAATATATAGTCCGTCTGAAATTATTATGCAAATCTCATAAACTTCAATAACTTGAATATGCTTTGAAAAATTTTTGTCAAATTTTAAATGATTAATTTAGATGTCAAAAGAAAGCTTCAGTTAAACTTTTAGGTTGTTTCAACATGTTTGACATGATTATTTGTTGAGGATTTTATTACCTTGTTATTTAAGTATAAAGTGATTTTCAGGTTTTGTAATAGGTTCAGACTACAGAGTTTATAAAAAATTCAATAATTCTAATAAAGAAATTTTTAACCTCTCTAAAAATTAAGATTTGTTTTGACATCTAAATTAATTGTTTAAAATTTGATAATGTTTTTCAAAGCAAGTCCAAGTTATTTAGGTTTATGTGATTTGCATAAAATGAAGCTACTTCAGAAATTTAATTGTTGTTTCAATATTAATTATTTTCATTATTCCACATAATTTTCAGACTAGACTTTATTTTTGTAAATATTTGTTACAAATCATTTGCATAAAATCAACAAAAAAAGTATTTCTATTATCTTGTTAGCATTATTTTGATTTGATTTTCTTCACATAAGTTTATATCAATGATTACTTTTAATGTCAACCTTGAAATATGAATAGTAATAATGAAGATAAATTTATAAATATTGTTGTGGTGAAGGCAAACATGGTTGTCTTCCCTTGAACTACTTGACTATAAAAGAAATGATTGAACCTCACTTATGTGCAGTAGTCAAATTGTATTGAATAAAGTTTCACTACAAGCTAAAAACATTCATCTGTTTTTCTTTACAATTGTATTTATGCAGTGAGTAGACCAATGAGCTCAAATTAAGAAGATTTAATAATTATAGAGATAATTTTCTTTCTAAAGGCATACAGACCCTGTTTTTTTTATCTATTATATATATATATATATATATATATATATATATAAAAGAGACAAGAGGAAAAACTATATAAATATACATGATTCGTCCTCTGAAGGACTTTATCAAGGCAATGTAGGATTTCTTATGGTGCATGTGTTAATATACACAGAGGCGAGGATGCCATTGGTTTATCAAGGCTTGTAAATTTGAAAATGTTCATGAATGTTCATCAGGTGGTTGAGAGGTCAGTCAAAGCATGTCGAGTGCACATTCTCAAATTTACAAGCCTTCATAAATCAATGACCTCCTCATCTCTGTGTATATAAATAGGTGCAGCATAATAAATCCTACATTGCCTTGATAAAGTCACTCAGAGGACGAAACATATTGTCTAAATATAGTTTTTCCTCTTGTCTCTTTTTATTCATTTTGTCTCTTCTATAGATACACTCAATCTGAGAATATATATATATATATATATATATATATATATATATATATATATATATATATATATATAGTGTATGTGTATCAGTGTGCGTGCATGGAAGTTGTGTACATATATACTTATAATATCAATATCTCATGTTGCTCCGAAAGTAATGCCTTCTATTAATTTCCATGGAAAATACAAGAAGGATGTTAACATTGTTAGGAAGAGTGAGTTTTCATCTGCAGAACACTATTTGTCTACATGCTATGGACTATTGCACCAGCATAGGTAACCAATTTTTCTTATACATCATTGTTGCTACTGCTGAAATGCATTACCTACTAACTGTGTTCACATCCACTATTTGGTGTTGGTAAACATTCAACAATTATCAATGAATATTAATGAGTGTAATTTTTATATGCATAGAAGAAATCAAGGACACACCTCTGCTTTAAATATACTTTCATATTAGATACTATTTTGCTAGATTACTGCTCAACTGCTATCTGTAACAAAGCAAAAGAAAAAGAAAAAAAGAAAACAATTATGGGTTATTGGCTGGAAAGTTCAGCTGCTACTGCTATACCACCAATAACTTCTGATGCCTTGGGCCATAATAGAACAGGAGGCATTACTTTTGGAGCAACTCTTGCCCCCCCCCACACACACATAAGGAGGTGCTGACAAATGCTACCAAGAGCAATGACCGAGAGCCATGTGATTAACATGTTCCATATATTCACACAGAGACAACACACTTAGCATAGCATTTGTCAAGTTCCTTTAACCCAACATTCTGATGTTTGATCCATGAAATACTGAAGTTGGGAAATAGATTGGATAGTTTGGATTGAGAACTTTCCAGCAAAAACTTGTGTGCGAGTGTGTGCACACACGCACATATATATATATATATATATATATATATATAGCAAAAAATCCAAAATTACTTCATGTGGGTATAAATTTATTTCAACCAGTGATAAGCGTGTTGGCCACATTCAACTCTGGAGAATGGACTGTGTTCGTATCGGAATCAGAGATTTAGAAATTAACTTAGAGAGCAGTCCCCAAACCGATGTCCTGATAAAATGCCCAAGTTGGTGGTGTGTGTGTGTGAGGGGGGTGGGTGTGGGTGGATGGATGGTGCAAGGTATCTCTCTAAAAAAGTGAAGTGGCTTGATAGATCCAATCTGAGAGATACTTTCTGCCCCTCACCCCCATTCAGGCATTTTATCTGGCCAAGGCATTGATTTGGGACTGCTGTCTAAGTTAAATTCTAAATCTCTGATTCCAATACAAACACAGTCCATTCTCCAAGATTGAATAAGGCCAACACACTTAGCGCTGGTTGAAATAATTTTACGCCCACATGAAGTAATTTTGGATTTTTTTGCTAGGTAATTTATATGGTCTGTTATAATAAATACATTGAGTTCTCTTTGTGGATCAGTTTTAATATTTGATATTATTAGGATACACCTGGATTATATACCAATGGATCTATTAACTGTACTCTCTGTGTGTGTATATATATATATATATATATATATATATATTTTACAATAATATTCACCCTTCACAAGGTCAAATGCCACTCAAGGTAGAGTCTTACAGAGTAAGAGACATAGTTTATAGTTTATAGGGATATGTGGGAAAGATAACAGTTAACTCTAAACTTGAACAGGGTAAGATTGTAGTGATCGGGTAAGCGTCCTCTTGGGAGTTGGTTCCACAAACCAGTAGTTTGGACAAATATATATATATATATATATAAATAAATTTTCAACATTTGTATCTCTCTACCTATTTCACTACATGCTTTGAAGAGTAGATATGATACAATATCTTTTTCTCTTAATGTATGTATATATTTTTGTGCATATATGTATATGTGTAAAAAAGTTCTTGACCAAACCAAGAAGTCCTTCCTCCCCAAAATTCTGATGTTTGGTTATTTGGTCAGATTTTGGGAAGTGAGTTGAGCTGAGAATTTTTCAGCACCTTTTTTTTTTTTATATATATATTGTGAATATTTAGTAATTGGTTATTGATAAGCAGAGCTTTTTGTTATGGAAAGTAAGTATGAGAATGATACAAAAAAAAAATGATAACCTTTGTAAGAAATTTCATGTTTAGAAATTAGTGTGAGTATTGTTTGTTATTGTGTCAAATAATTTTTTTTCTTTTCTTTTTTTCTTTTCAGATTTTATCCCATAAAGATAGATTTGTTTTCTTTTTTTGTAGCATATCTTTGTTTTGATTTTCTTTCATGAGTCATTTGCTTACAACATTTTATTTTTTTTATATTTCATTATAACAAATATTGACTCTTCATTTCATCCCAAACATTTTTCTAGTTTTTTATCTTAATATCCAATTGATTTATAAATATTAAATTTAAAAAAAAAAACATTAAAAAAAGTTAGACTTTAATTGCTACAAAAGAAAAAAAAAATATTAAAGAAGAAACAAAACTTTAAAAAAAAAAAAAATAAAAATAAAAATACAACCTGACAGTCAAAATATCCAATGACGATAATGATGATGCTGTTGTAATGGTTGCATCATTCTCCATCTTGTCTGTATACTGTAAAAAGGTGATTGGTGCTTGCTTGCTGGCGCTGTTGAGCACGGCTCCCCCATTTTCTACTCCCTGCAGGTGTGATCAACGTGAAAACTGCGAGTGTCTCGGGAGAAAACCAGGCGGCTGCTGCAGCCGCTGCTGCTGCCGCTCTTGGAATTAGACCTGCTGCTACCAATGCTTTACCAGCCACTGTCACCATGGTGAAGGGTAATCACTTAGATTTCACTCCTCCTCCTCCTCTTGTATTTTTATTTATTTTTTAAATTTTTTTGATTACTATTATCATCTGCACTTTATGCCTTTCCCCCTCCCTTTTGCCATCACCTTCATTGTTATGAGAATTTGTTGTTTTTTTTTTTTTCTCTTGATTTCTTTTTCTGTGCACTTTTTTTGTCAGTGTAGTTGTAGCTTTAAACATTTTTTTTGTGCTTGGTTGTTAGTGGCAATATTTCTTGCTATCAACATGATTTCATTCCTCCTTTATTTTTTTGTTGTGCACTTTCTTCATTGTATATTGCAGTATCTTTGGCACTTTGTGTGAAAATCTTTTTTTATTTTTAAACCACTCTTATTTCATATCACCATACCTGCTACAATTTTTTTTAATTCTTTCTTCAAGTCTTGTGCAATCTCCTTCTTGCTTTTTTTTTTTTTTTTTTTTTTTTTTTTTTTACTGTAGTTCTGTGTATTTGGAACTCTGTATTCAAATTATTTTTCTTTCACTACTACTCTTACCAATACCTTTCTTACTTGCTTTTACCAACACCAATGACTTGATTCAAATGCATTCTTGTTTTTCACATGTGTATTCTCATTCTTCTTTGTTTGTTAACAATTGTTGAGTCTCTTTGCAACAATATATATGTGTGTGTGCATAGTACAAAGGTTGGAAGTAATTTTGAAGAACATGTAGATAAGCAGTATTTGGTTAACAAAGAAGTTTGATTGATTTTATTAATACTTTGATCTTTACATTATCTCTAGAAAAATTTGATTGGAAATGACTTGGTTTTCAACTTCTTTAAATGATACTATATCAGACAAATTTTATCAAATGTTGGCCTTTATTTTTTATTCAATCATTCCTTATTATTTCCTGTAATTAAGTCACTTCCAGTCATACAGTTTTGATATGAGTAAATATTAAAATATCAATAAAATATAATTTATTGTTTATCAGATATTGTTTGTTATTTAATTTAAGAATATTATTTAAGGTTACTTTTTGGGCATTATATTGCTAAAATTGGTTGAAGAAAAAGAATTGAGGGAGTGAGATTGCATTATCACTTTTTATTTATCAACCTTTTTGCTACTGGGATTAACAGTTACCATTTTCAAAATCACATTGCTTTCCCACCCAAATATATTCAGATGTATAGATATAAGATATTTTTCCTTGTATATAAATTCATTTCCATTTCAATTTATTTTTGTACAAAATCTTCCAGCCTATTTTGTTCAGATCATAAACAATTCTCATTTAGTCTGGCTCTATGTTTAAAATGCTCAATTGCTGTAAAAAGTGGATAAATTTGTCCTTTTAGAAAACAAACATTGAGAAAATCATTTAAAAGCACAATCTTTAAAAGGAAAAAACTTTTCCATTTTTATGTTTTTTATTTAAATCTAATAACTTGACTATTAAATGTTTGGTTGTTTGTAGCATTAGTTTGTGGCCTGCCTCCTGCTTAAAATAGTTTATGTATTTTCTATCGCGGCCAAAAGTTGTTTGAGCCCAAGTAAAAGTTGAGATTTTTGCATGCTGATTTTCAACACAACTAAGCTAATAACTTGGAAGACTTGCATAATGCAATTTTCTTCAGTCTGTTTACCTGTATTTGGCCTTTTAAGCTTATTAATTCTTAGTTTTATGTTGTTTCCTCACTCTTTCTCTCCCTCTACATATACAGACACACATTTGGTTAAAAGGGACTGACAAGGTACTTCTGTTAAGCTTTTTTATTTTATTTTTCATGTATATGAACAAGGGATTTCTTTTTTAGAATTAGTCTGTATAGAAATTGTCTAAATTTGGCTAGTCTTTCAAGAATTTGTTTGCACTGTTGTAAATGATGTTTAGGTTGCTGAATGGTAGACCTATTTTTAATTCCCAAATATTGTGTTTCCAATGAAGAGAAATTAAATAAGAATTAGTACATTAAAGTCTGTTCACATCATCTTCAATAGAAGGGTATCATAATTTTCTGGGGAGGGTGCAAGTCTGAGCCCAAGTAATACTGATCACCTAGATTTGTGACTGGTACACACACACACACACACACACACACACACACACACACACACGCACACATTTTAATGGTTACTAGTGGTTATATTAATTTCATAAAATTTAAAAATGTCTTAGTTAAGCATAACTGTTACAATAAAGAGTAGCTCTTTGTTTTTCTCCTGCCTGTTCAGATACTATAGTCCACAGAAAACACTTCTTCAAGCTATACCAGAGTGACAAGTCCAATTGTAGCAGATGTCTCTTTGTCATTGCTTGTAAAGAGTGCAAGTGTGTCCTCAAAGAAGCATCAGAAAAAGATAGAAAAAACATTGTATAATCTTGTGTTTAAATGATGCATTATATCAAATGTTGAAACTGTCCTCCATTTGGATTAATGGAATACAAATTTTAGTCATAAACTTATCTGTAAATATCAATGTTTCCTGCAATTATGTAATAATTCTTCTCTCATCAAAACTCTAATCGTAAATTTGGTTAGAAACTCTCTTTGATATTGTCATCAATATTTATCTGTGCATACAAATATAATGGCAATTTGAAAGACTTTATATTCTGTAAACTTGTTGGTATATTGGTTGCAATCATAAATGGTACAAATTTTTGGTACTAATAATGAATGTTGGCATATTATCAAGTCTTATTAAATTGGAAAAAATAACATAAATATTCTATGTCATTGTTGGGAGGATGCTTATTAGGACCTTTCGAAATCAATATATCCAGTCTGGTGCTCCTGCTATATATCTAATGATTCTTGATAAAATCCCAAGAATCTGCAATGTTATTGGTCCTGATCTGGCATTTCAGCTTCAGTCACTTTCCCATCACTGTGATGTAGCTTCCTTTTAATACTTTCATGGCAATTGTTCTGATGAACTTTCCTCTATGGTACCTAGACATTATGAATTTAAACACAATACTAGATTGGTGGCAAGGTCTCATCATTTTACTGTTGAAATGGATAGATACAACTGTAAGTTCTATGCTAACAGTTTCTTCTGTCGCACATCTCACTTGTAGAACTCTCTTTCGGCTTCTTGCTTTCCAGCCAATTTTGAAAATTTAAATGCATTGTCAATTGTTATCTCCTTTTTTTCATTCTTGTTCTTTTATTGTTTTTCTCTCCTTAATAGTGCTTTTCTTTCTCATATTCTCTAACACTCAGTAACCCTTTGAGTTTTAGTGGATTTATTGCCTTGCTTGATTTTAAAAAAAATACAATATCCCTAAAATAATTCAACATATTTAATTTTATCAACACTTTTAAACAGCACAAGCTGAATAAGAAATTCCAAATCAAATTTAAAATTGTTTCATTTTTGGATACATGCCTAGTCTAGACAATACAGTTTCTTAGATTTTTCTTTTCTTTTTCTTCTTCATGGAGACTCCTTTTAGTTTCACATGTGTTGGTGTCTTTTGACAAATTGTGTGCAGAATGCATAACTGATGAGTTATTTTTTGTTTAATAATTACTAGGAAACACAAACAATAATTTTCATTTATACTCTCTTTGTGCATATTAATTTTTTTATGTTAATTATCTATTATTTTCAGCTTGCTTCAATGTACACATGTACAAATCTGTCTGTATAAAGTAATGTATTATATTTCTATTAGTGACAATTTTTAATGAGTTTCTATCAATGAACATTTTTAATGGGTTGTCATGTTTATCTCGCAGCAACAATGTAGAGGTGAATGCATAAAGAAAAGTTTAAACAAAATCAAAAAGCAACTGTGTACAATGCATATGATATAAAGTTGTTTTTACTTTGGAGTTTTCAAAGTAATAACAACAACAACAACAATATCTATCAGTGTAATCCTATTCCTCTTATTTAAGTGCAAGGAGATATACAGTCCAAGAACTCTGGTGCCAAGGCAATTGAAAAAGAATCCGTAACACAGGAATATCAGAATTTATTTTTTTAATTTCATGACTGACGGCAACATTTTTATGAAGACTGTGACATAAATTTTCTAATCTTTGTTGACTTATTTTTTAGTTACAATTTGTCAGAGATCTTATTGTGTTCTAGTCTTTCAACCTGTGGGTAGTGAGTTTGTGTTCTTACTGAGTACCCATTAGATATATCCTGGCAACAAGATCAGATATGAGAGAGAGAGGGAGAGAGGGAGATATCATTCTCCCTCTATGTGGAGTATAGGACCAGAGCCTCACCACACTAGTATTGCTGCTGATTTCTGTAGCAAGTAGGATTATTATGAGATAGAGTTGCTAGCTCCACACCCAATCAGTTTTGATAATATAGAGTTGTCTTTCTCCTAGACTGCTTCCTAACGAAGACCAATCTGTCCTATTTAACCCATAGCTGGTGGGAGAAGAAATGGATATATACTTTTCACAAGGGTATTTGTGTGAAAGTAAATGAACAAACTTAGGTAGAATTTGAACCTGATAAGCTGAACCCATTTTCTGCACTGATAACCCCTATTCATACATCCTGAATTGAATAAGTAAAGTAAAAGCAGAAGGAGCATTGAAACTGCAATCCTTTCCTCACAGCTTAATAAGCAATCATTCTGAATTAAGTTTTTCATATTTGATATTTGTGGTAATAAAATAAGCACATCCCATCTCCCCACTTGCTTGTAACGATCTATCACAATAAAATAAATATTTTTCAGCACTAAAACAGCACTTCTACTCAGAGTAGTTATGATATTTCAATATTTATACATGAGCTTGGTTTTATTACTGAAATGTTGTAGGCACTCTATTCATTTATTAAAGAGTATACTTATTTATTTTCATCTACATGACTGAATATTTGAGAAATCTTATTTAAAACAATTCCTTGATCATTGATGCACTTTGTGGCCAAAATGGTCTAAAGTATGTTGGTTCTAATGACAGTTTCTCCTCCCCAGGGGGATGCAGATTTGAATCCTGCCAGAGAGTGCATATTTTTCTTTAATAAGATTTCTCAAATATTCAGGCTGCTAGATAAAAATCTGCTAAAAAATAATGTTTAAGTAATAAAGTCCGTCAGGTTAATAAATAAAAAGAGTCATCACTTTAGAAAATGAACTTAATTGTGAAATGTGTTTTTTCTATTTTAACTCTAAAATTTACTATTTTCTTTATTAATTTTAGACATTCTAGCACTTGATAACTCACCAGTTTTTCTCAGTTTGATTTTTTAAAATTCTTTATGCATATGAAATTTTTCCCATATAGATATATACTACTAAAAGTTTGAGATTATTTGCTTGTAATTAAAAAACACAAAACCTGTACATAATTGTGCCATATTTACAAGAATTCCATATCCAAAATGGGAAGAGAAATAAAATAAGTTTCATTAAAATCAGGCAATGGGTTATTGAATTGTGACCATTTTTCTGTCTTTTATTGCGTTTTCCATTGTAAAAATTTTCATGATGATGTTATTTTTAAATATTCACAAATTAATGTTAATAGAATTTCTTTGATTTCAATAAAAATTTAACCCCACGACATTGTATGCCATCACCTTTTAGTGTTGCTACTGTCCATATAATTTTCTTGTATTTGTTTTATAAGTTATACAAAAAGACATGTCACTGTTGTGACTAACATTTTTATCAGCGTATTTTTACCAATATTTTTTTATGCCTCTATGTTTACATATCCTGTAATAAAAGTGAAAATCTCTTGTAAGATGTTATTTGTACATTGTTAGTTATTTCTTAAATTCATCTATTCTTTCTTGTATTCACAATCAACAATCAAATATCTAGTTTTTGAATTATGAATAACATGATCAGATTGAAATATTTAATAATCTCAAAATAAATGTTCATTCCATTGCATTATTGAAACTAACTTGTATTATAACTTCTGAGTCATGAGTGGTGGAGTTACAAAATGATGAATTTTGCATAAAAGTCACAGAATGTGTTTGAAAATGTTACAATGTCTTTTAAATGAAAGAATTTGTATAATCAAAAGAAAAAAAAGATTAGGAATTTTTTTATAAAAAGATAATTGTCTGATGTTGCTTTTTAGTGTTGCTATGGTTATTGTTCATATAATTTTCTCATTTATTTTATATATTTTATAAAAACATTGCTGTTGTAAGTAAGATATTTATCAATATATTTATATTAAAGATTTTATGTTTACTCATCTTGTAATAAAAAGAAAAAATCTCTTGTAAACTGTCATTTGTACGTTGTTAGATAATTCTTAAATTCATCTGTTCCTTCTTTTACTTACAATCAACAAATAACTCATCTTGAATTTTGAATAATCTGAATGGATTGAAATATTTAATTATTTAATACTAGCTGAATTACCCACACCTTGCTGCATGTCACACTTTTTTTTTAAAGAAAATGATGATTGATGCATTTCAATATTACTCAATAATCTTGCCGATGTGACCTCCATCTTCTGGCTTTCTCCTTCTATATTTTGGATAAGTGTCATCCCCTTGTTCAAATTTAAATTTAATTTAAATCAAAGGGGAAAAAATTTCAGTGCATGTGTGTGCCCACCCCAATTCTTTCTGTGGCCCCCTTTGATCAAAATGAAATATACATATCCAAGTACTCTAGGAGTCATTCCCTTGTTCAAATTTAAAATTAATTTATATCAAAGGGAAATAAAAAATTCAGTGTTTGTGTGGGAGGTGTTAAGTTATTTTTCAAAATAAACTTTGATTTTTTTGCTAAATTGAAATTGAATATTGAATTCCTTATAACCTTTGCATAGTAGGCAACGCAACTGGGCACGAGTTGTTTAATTATTATTGGTATGTGAACATTATGTTATGCTTGTATTATTTTTATTATCCATGTCTATTTAATAAAGTTATTTGCTAAAATAAGAATGATTAGGGATGTTGGGTTAAAAATGAGAGAAAGTGATCATTAACAATTTAATTGCAAATAACAAGAGTAATAATTTTACTGTTTTGTTGATGATACATTTTAGCTGAAGAAATATAAAAGGTGGGAATTACTTTTTTTCTTTTTCTTTTTTCTACTCATTCTCAACAAAAATATATAGAAATATTTGAAAATTTTCCAAGTGAAATATAACACTTTTTAAGTGTTTCAAAAATACTTAAGGCTCAACTTACAATGAAAAGACTTACAAGGTGGTATCCAAAAATTTGAGAAATTTGACCACAAGAAACGATTTAATAATACCTAGTTTCAAACATCTCTTTTTGAAATAATCCCCTTAGGCATGTATATCTCACAAAGTGTAATGGAAAGTCTGTATCAAACATCTCTTTCTCTTTTGGCAGTCAATGCTGCCAAGACTTTAGACATCTTCAAAAAGGAGATCAAAATACATTTGGAATATATTGGTAGATGGTAACTGTACTTGTTGACAATGTGCCTCTTTCACTGTCTTAAATCCTTTTCTATTTCAATATTTCTATTATATTCCTGTTTTCTGCATGTTGCTCATGCTTTGTCATATTTTTTACTCCATATTTGTCTGATCATCTTGGCCTAATGGCTGCTCCATTACTAAATAAATAAATTTTGTGTTACAACACTCCATGTAGAGAAAAAAGCCTCAGAAATAATAATGTTACAGAAAATAAAAAAAGATCAGTGACATGCATGAAATGAAATATTGCAAAAAAAAAAAAAGAAAATCTTTGTCCCAATTTAAAAAATTGTTCATTGAAAGTCTATTCATAGGAACACAATTGTGATAAAATTCAGTCAATTTTGATATATATATATATATATATATATATTTTTTTTTATTTTTATTTTTATTTTTTTCTAAATTCAATATTATAAATAAGTTACTACCATTTCATATTAAGACATTTGTCATTAATTCTATAAACAAAACAAAATTTAATTCTTCCCAGTTTTCCCTTTCATTGAGAAGAATATAGTGCAAAACAGTTTATAAGTATTTACCCACCTCCCCACAAGAGCAGGGCATGACAAAAAGTTGCCCTACAACTCCGCATAACATACATTTGGGTAGTTTTAAGAAATTGTCCAGTTTCCTCAACACTTCCCCTGTGCTACATCTCAGGCATTAGAAAGTGACTCCAATTCAATATCTCTAACTGTAATGAGGAGGTGCTACCTTGAGGGGGATCTTTTTAGATCATATGTTTTATTCTAAAGCTGAAAGTGTATTACAGCAATTTAATGAAATAGTCTAGCTTATAAATTGAAACAGTAAATTGGTTATCATTGTCTGTTTTTTGAAGTGACTTCCTCAGAAATTTCATCAGTAAATATATAAAAAAAAATTGGAAAAATATTTAAGCTAAAGTAATTATTAATACAGGTCTGTTTATAATCTTAATTGACACTATTCTCCCACCTGTAAAACTCACTGGGGTTTGTAAATTTCTGATATTTATGGCGATCTCAATATCCTCACTTTGTAGTAGGATCTTCTGTTGAGTTAGTATGAACTCTGGTGTCTCTATAGAGTTTGCCAAGAATCCGTGACTGAAGTACATCATTTTTGAATGGTAACCTATGAGCAGATGAGACTTACTGGTATTTGACTCTGACATTATCAAACAAAATATAAAATACTGAAAGCACTAGTTTAAAGTAGACATTTTCTAAACTCAATGACAATTTATTGTGACAATGCAGAGTAACTGAATCTAGATAAGCATAAGTGATTTTTTTCTGATTTTACATAGCCAAAACAATTTTTTTGATAGTATTGATATGATGGATTTTAAAAATAAGTTTAATAATTGAAACAAAAATCTTTTGGACAAATGTTTAAAAAAAAAAAAAAAAACTTTTAATGTGTCTACAAACCTAAAAATTGATCTGAACTTAGTAAATACTTAAGGCAGTGGTGTGGTTCCAAAACTTTTTTTCCCTGGACCACATTTTTGGAATTAGAATTTGCTTGCACTAAAATTTATGTAATAAAAAGTACATTCAAAACTAAAAAAATAGAGTGGGTTAAAGGGAGATAACCGTAGAATCAAAGTCAGAATATTATCATTGATAACTCTCTCCTCCAATTTGTGGACCTTAGTTACTATATTCTTAATACTTGATATAATGCAAAAATATCACAATAATAAAATGGGTCAGTCTTTGTTTGTCTTTCAATCATTTTGCCTCACCTGCTCTCCTCTTCTGCTGCACTGTTTGGGAACCACTGACTTAGGGTATCCCATATCTGTATCTATTTTTTTTCTTTAAAGAAAAAGAAAGAAAAAAGGAATTAAAAGTTATGTATCTTCTATACTTTCTATAGATGTGCTCTTTTCACTTGATCTTTTTCACATCCTAGTTTTGTAAATTATCTGTCATTGTTATAACATAGATATTGCCACTTTGTATTGTTAGTGCAAGGGGGATAATTTTTACATAGTTCAAAAGGATTTATGTTTATTATTGTTATTTTCCACTTTACAATCCCTTTCCCACAGACAAAAGATTGTAAACCTCTCACAAATTTATTGCTATTTCCATGGCATATGTTCTGATGAGCTACATTCCTTAGTTTCACCAGTTCAGACCTTCACATCTAAGCCTCTATCTATTCTATCGCTATTTCCATGATGAGCTATATTCCTTAGTTTCATCAGCCTTTTGCAACTGGGATCTGCCATGACACATACACAATGGCGAATCATCCTTACTCTCTTTGTATTCTATGAGTAAGAATTTACCTTGGATAACGGTTAACCCTAGTCTCTAGGGTTAACCGTTATTTTTCCTGCATAACCTCATGTTTACTTCTTGCCTTTTTTATGCTCATACCTTGAATGGCTTTTGGGCCTTTTATTGGGTGAACATTAATATTAAAACAGTTACAGATGTTACCAATAAAAAGTTGTAAGTGTTACCAATTAAAATATTACAGGCATTACCAATAAAAAAAATTACAGACATTACTGATAAAAAAGGTTATGGATATTACCAAGAACTTAAATACATTTGACATGTGATTAATCTTTTTTATGAACTATGTAGATCTTACCATTATGTTAGCTCAGCGTAATTGCAGTATAAACTACAACTGGGCTCATTGGGTGTTGAATAAACACAATGTGCCTGATCAGGAGTCTGCAAAGGGGATAAGCTAGCTGCCCTAGTAGACAGGCATACTCAGATGCAAGTGGCCAGCCATTTTATATATAAATATAAAAGTGAACATTGAAGTCAACACTCAGAGGTGACAGGTTGTTTCATGCTAGACTCAATCGTCAGGCGGCGGGTGTTGGATTTTTTTCTCAACTATTTTTATATATGACTTGAAAATCTGGGTTAAATTATACCTTATTCCAAAACAAGTCATGTAATACATTCTTCTTATATAATTTTTTTTATATAAAAAAAATGTTTTGACAAAAATTTAAAAAAAAATCTTTTTTAAGAGAACTAAGTAATTTTCCTTTCATGTTTAATATAAAATAATAAATCCCAACTTTAAATAAAAATTAATATATTTTTTCTTAATTTTTTTTCGTATAGTTTTAGGTCTGTCTCTTTTAATATGATTTTTTTTTAATAAAAACCATTAATCCCTGTTTATTCTAAATATAAAATAAAATATTTATCCCCATATATTTTATATATATGAAATAAAAATTCTATCTATTTCAAATGTAACATATATTTTAAAAAAAAAAAAAAAAAAAATGTAATCTCCATATAATATATGGATTGTGCCAGTATTGTGTCAACCGGATATTTTCATTAAAATTTAAATTATGTAATGGTCAGTCTCTTCTCAGCGCCTGAAGATTGCACTGTGCATGAAACTCTGAGTCATGCTACCAGTGAAGGATAATATGAAGATTTATTAATTTATACTTAATGCCTCTGTTATATTACATCAAGCACTATTTTATTAATACCAGCACTCAATGTGCAATATCATATATTCATATATATATATATATATATATATATATATATATATATATATATAGGAGGTATGTCTGAAAATTAATGGAACTGGTGTCACAAACAATTTATTTCAATTACAAACAACAGACTACATGGTTTATTATTCAAAGTAATCCTCTCGGGTCTAATGCACTTTTCCACCTTTCTCTGACACACTTCTATGCACTGCTGGAAGGTTTCTTCTTGGGTGCTTCATTGTTATTGATCTCTTGATAGCATCTATGCCATCAAAATTGTCCTTTCGATGACCCTCTTGAGCTTGGGGAAAAAAAAAAGTCACACAGAGCAAGATCTAGTGAATAGGGAGGTTGTTCCAATGTGTCGATGTTCTTCTTGGTCAGTAACTGTCAGATTCTCAGGGTGTTGTGAGGAATTGCAGTGTCATGGTGAAGCAGCCACAGTTTGATCTGCAACAACTCTTTCATGTGAAAAAATAAATCCAATAGTTGTAGAAAGCTAAGATTACAGTTATATACTCCCAAGATATGTTAGATGATAACACAATCCACTTATCCATCTTTTGCCCATAGCTCACACAGAACACCCAGTTCCATTACTTTTCAGACAGACCTTGTGTGTGTGTGCATATATATATATATATATATATATATATATATATATATATATATATATATATATACTTGACTTTCTCATTGAATCTGATGTATGACGGTCAAGCAGCTCAGTTCTTAGGTGCCAAAAACCTGACACCATCACATGAGATTTGATTATAGTGGTGAAGGTTTTGTGCAGAACCATCCACATTTTTTGAAGGGTTGAATACAGACACCTGGTGCACTATGTGCCACAATTTCCCCGAACGAACCTACGCAGGTTTTGAATTCAGAGTTGTCTTTCTCTTAGACCAGTTGCCATCCAAGGCTATAGAACCCAGTCTGTCCTGCTATTTACCCATAGCTGGAGGGAGAAGAAGAGGATTCATACCTTTCCCAAGGGTATTAGCACGTAAGTGAATGTAATGGATTCGACTGGAATTTGAACTCAGCTCTCCAATTCCTCAATACAAACCACTATCCATTACTCCACTGTGCCTCTCCTCTCTCTCTCTCTCTCTCTCTCTCTCTCTATATATATATATATATATATATATATATATATATATATATATATATATATATATTAGAAATATGCAAAGTTTTTTTTTTTTTTTTTTAGATCTTTTTGAATAAGTAACTTGTTTTAAATGCTAAATAAGTAAAGCAGATATAAAAAAGTTGATATTAAGTTGATGCAAAAGTTTCTATGCCATGTTTTGCATAATGCTAGGGAAATCTTAGAAGTGTATTTGAACTTTAATTATTTCTTTATTGTTTATGTTATCAGACAAGCCCTAGAACTCTGAAGCAGTAAAAATGAGTTCGACATGAACTTACATTGGGCAGCATTGGTCATCACTTAAACATTTATTTTTCTCTTGTTCAGCATGAATAAAAAGTTACTCTTGGACAAATATGTCATTGGTGATGAAAAATATATTCATTATGAAAATACCAAATCAGGAAAATTGTAATTAGATACAGTACATTCTTTAACATTTCAGTTTTTATATAGAATTTGATTAGAAAAAAAAAAAATTCTCTTTGTTTGTGAATTTTCCCTTATTGCAAATTTACTAGAGAATTGGTCTAATCTGTTTCTGTGCATTGCTATAATGAGTTTCTATCTTGTTTGAATGACACACATTGGAAGTGAGAAAAAAAACAAAAAACAAAACAATCCTTTTACTGGAGAAGGAAGTCAACTGATTTTACTGTATGATGACACCTGACCTCATGTTACAAATGAGAAACAACCAGGGAATTAGGATAGGAAGTAAGTTCTTCTATTCATAGTGTATTCTCTTAATATGTCACTTTTAAACAATCACTTGTTTTACTCCATGAAATATTCCTTGTTTGGTTAGCAGTACCACAAGTACAAAACACTGAAAAAATTCTAAGAAGAATAGATTGAATCGAAACCCGAATCATTCTTTGATGTTGGAATAAGCAATTGGCCTGATAGGTAATGTTCAAATTCAGGGTCTTCTCACTGCTGTTGGAGGAGCCTCATTCTGGTTGACATCCACCAATTTCTATTGCTTGTGTAAGAGCAATATCTATGCATTCTGAAAGTGTTAGAAATTTCCACCTGCCCACTAGAATTGGATAGCAATATCTATGCATTCTGAGAAGGGTTTAACATTTCCACATGTGCACTAGAATCAGAGAGCAATATCCATACATTCTGTGAAGATTTTAACATTTCCACATCCCACTAAAATCAGATAGCAATATCTATGCATTCTGAGAAGGGTTTAACATTTGCACATGCCCACTAGAATCAGATAACAATATCCTTACATTCTGTGAAGGGTTTAACATTTCTACATGCCCATTAGAATCAGATAGCAATATCCATACATTCTGTGAAGTTTTTCCATTTCCACATCCCACTAAAATTGGATAGCAATATCCATACATTCTGTGAAGGTTTTGCCATTTCCACATGCCCACTAGAATCAGATAGCAATATCTGTGCATTCTGAAAAGGGTTTAACATTTCCACATGCCCACTAAAATCAGATAGCAATATCTGTATTCTGAGAAGGATTTGACATTTCCACATGCCCACTAGAATCAGATAGCAACATCCATACATTCTGAGAAGGTTTTTCCATTTCTACATCCCACTAAAATCAGATAGCAATATCTATGCATTCTGAGAAGGGTTTAACATTTGCACATGCCCACTAGAATCAGATTGCAAGATCTGTGTATTTTGAGAAGGGTTACTACAAATAGCTCTTTCTTTATCCATTTCCACATGAACCCATCTTCAGAAATTTGAATGACAATAGATAGAAGGAAGTGTTGAAGATTGGAGCAAATCAAAATGTAAAAGTTGGGAAAGAGAGATAGGTGATAGAAAATGACAAACAGGTTTAATCTCTTGAGTTTCTTACTTCTTTACCCATTTGATATTTTAATGTGGGTGAATTTAAAAAAAAAAATATTTTTTTATCTTTTGGTGTATGACCCATACCTTATGTTGGTAGGTAGTTGGATAGTAAGATATTAATATATATTTTTTTATCATCAATGTAAAAAATCTTGTATAATTAAAAATATCCAAGTTCATTGTTTATTTAAATTTCAAAATGCTTTTTAAATATGTGCTAATAAATCTTTAAATTCGTTACTTCAATATTTATTTTTATTTTTTTTTCCAGGCCAAATTGGTAACATAGGAAACCTAATCAGTCCAGTTGGGGCATCCCAAGTTGCGGCCCTCTCCTCCAGTGTTCCCCTCCCTTTGAAAATTCCAGGTGCCCAAACACTTCAATTCCGTGCCCCTGCCAGCATTGTATCAACCAACACACTTGGGGTAAAACCTGGTCAAGCTGTGGCTGTCAGTATGACTGCAAATCGGCATGCAGTGTCTGCCCAGCATGGTACTCGCCCGATCCAAATTCAACCAGACATGTCTGGAGTGAACCATGCAGCACACGCCATTGTCCCTGCCATGATGCAGTCGGTCAGTTCTGCCTCTCAACCGACTGTCAATGCTAACATTATTCAGGCCATAACTGCATCCTCCCAAAAGCCAAACCCTGACCCTGCTGTTGCCAAAGACAGCAAGACACAAGAACTGACCAAGGTCACTACAGCAAATGTGCTTCCTATCACAGTGACCTCTGTTCCCATCCAGATGACGTCCAAACATCTGGTGTCCAGTAGCAACAGCCTACCCATACAAAAATTGTCAAATGTTAATACAGCAACAGTTCATATGGTTCCCAGTTGCACAATGGCCACTGGTCAAAAACCCCCCTCCACTACAATGCCACATATGCACATGATTCCCACAACCAACACAACTTCCATCCACATGGTTCCAGTGAGCAGTGCCACTCAGTTTTCCTTTGGTACTACAAATGCACCATCAATACGAATGATCAGCCCCACAGCCAATACTCCCATACAGATGGTGACCACTTTATCATCTGCCTGTCCCATGCAAAGGGTTACTGCTGTATCGACCACAACAGCATCTACTATTGCTCACAACAAAAAGATACCACCTCTGGCATCGCTGCAAGCGGTCAACTCCGCCCCGTTCCAAATGGTTCATACTGGCTCTCCAGCTGTCCCTGTACAGCTGGTCACCACTGTCTCAAGCGCCCCAATTGTATCAGTGTCAGCACCGGTCCAGCCTCAGCCAGACACAACCTCAGATGTACCAAGAACCCTCAACACCACAACCAGCAATGACCAAACAAAAGATCTAACTGCTAATGCTGAAATTAAAATAGAACCATCCTCTACAATTGTTGATAATGATCCTGTTAATATCTTGACTTGGGAGAATGGAATTGGAACACTTCCAGGAAGCAACTTGAAGGTAAAAAGTAAAAAGAAGAAATTCTTTAATTGAATTTTATAAATCTAGGTAGACACTGTGAAACAACAGCCATTTTGTAATGAGGAAATTTTCTTTAGTCTTTCAATGATAATGAATAATCAAATATCAAAATAAAGAAACTCTTAAGTAAAACATTTTATCCTCAGATGAAACTCCTTCAGGCTGATAATGGTTTTATCAATGGAGTGTTTTATATATATATATATATATATATATATATATATATATATATATATATATATATATATAAAATTACTTATTCAAAAATTATAAATTCAACACCATCACTTGATAAGACACCAGAAGTGTTGAAACAAAATGGCTATTTTTGTAGTCATTTTATAACATACTAGCAGTAGAGGCTGGTGTTGCCCGGGGATGTAACAGTAAGAGATAGATCAAGTATCGACCATCATAAAGACTGAAAAATAAAATTGACAAAGATTATTGTTTAAGGTTGACGGACACACGTCTTAATTATTATTATTATTTTTTTTTTTTTTTATGAATTGGTCAAACCCAAACTCAAACAAAAACATTGTTTTCAATTGTTATGAGTCTACCGATTGAATAGAATTTTATTATAAAAAATTGTCTTGTAAATGGAATTTTTAAAGCATTCTGAATGTAAAAATAAAGAAAAAAGTGTGCAAGACAATAAAAAACACTACCTGCCAAAAAAAAAGTGAAGTTTTGTTGAAAAATGTAGGAAATCTGATCCCATATATAAAGGAACACACACACACACACACATACAAACAAACAACCTGGGTTTTATAACAAGCATAGCTCGATATGAGTTGTCCCCCTTCCATTCTTGCAATGCCTCTTAATCGTCTTTTCAAATTGATTTCATGCAAAAACAATTGTGTTTTTCCAATTTTTGGCGCTGTCAGAACCACCGCAAGGTAATTTTATGTAGTCCTGTGAAGTTTTGTTGAAATCGGATGAAAATGTAGGAAATCCGATCCAATATATAAATGTACACACACACACACACACACACACACACACACACACACACACACACACACACACACAACCTGGGTTTTATAATAAGTAGGATTTATGTTATAATTTTTGAATAAATAATTATATTTGCTCTACTCTGTATTGAGCACTCTTCTAAGAATAGTATTTGTTGGTTATTGGAATTTATTCTGTATACACCAATCCTATACTTGGGTATATATATATATATATATATATATATATATATATATATATATATATGCAAGTAAAAAAAGGTTATCCATGTATGCTTTTTATAATATGTAGATATAATAGGCTGGCGAAAGAAATTAGATATTAGGTTGGTGCAAAAATAATTTTGTTTTCTCACATAGTAACATATGTTAGAAAACGAAATTATTTTTGCACCAACCTAATAAAAAAACTCACAAAAATTATATTGATAATTTGACTAATAATATTTAATGTATATTAGTAAGTCTTTTGACCAAATGGAGGCATGATGAGAAAGATTTAAAAAATTGGAAGATTGTTAAGGTTGTGGCTTCTTCCATGACATCAAGTATAGTCAACCAAAAATGTCAAGCAATTTAAATTTTACTTCATCGGTTTACAACACACTATTGAATAAAAAATGATAATGAAAATCTTATTTGTAATAAATGATTACTCATTGTTGTTGTGTTTACAGTTCCAGTTGAATGAATTTGGTTTAGTAGAAATGATAAAAGACAATGATCTGGAGTGTGGAGAAACAATGGACAACTGCAGTGATCCTGGAAGTGCTGACAGCGTACAAACAGACACAAGCAGTAAGCCAGATTCTAGTACAACGAACCCAGACAATCAAGGTTAGATAAATCTTCAATTCCTAGAAACATTTAAGAAATACTAGCTTAACCTTGCTGTTAGACATGACATTGATATTTTATTATATCCCTTTTATTAGTAAAATATTTCCACATGTGAATCTTTAAATATATTTTAATAAAATAGTACCAATATTCAGAGAACTTAAAATGTTTACTTCGTTACTTATTTTAATGCATTATTTTACTTATAATTATTGGCACATAATGCAAACAAGAATCAGTGCATTATTTAAACAAATTAACTGCAAATAATTAATAATACATTTTTTTGTACCCATCTGTCACTTATATTACTGCCAATTAAGATTGTATCTACATTTATATAAGTTGTGAAGTAATCGTTATAAGTAATGCATTTAATCAAAATAAGTGTTGCATAATTTGTTGCCATTAAAATGAGGACAGTAACCAATCAAAAATGACCTGATGATTTACATACAATAGGACTTCTGCCTTAGATCAAAATGTTGCTAAATGGTCTTTGTTCAATGATCAGTGTAGTATCTGCTCATTCTGAAGTGTTGCACTCAACACACATAAGGGGTGGGGGTGTACCAGAAGTAATGGATCCTATTTAGTTCCACAGAAATTACAACACAGAGCAGTCACATTACAGGTGGTCATTTAAAAATTAGCACAGATATTCAGAGAACTTAAAACGATTACTTGGTTATTTATTTTAGTACATCATTTCACTTTCAATTATTTGGCACATGACACAAACAATAGTCAGTACATTATTTAAACAAATTAGCTGTAAATAATTAACTGCGTTTTTATAGCCATCTATCACTTATATTATCTCCAACTAAAGCTGTTTTTACATTTACATATGTAGTGAAGTAATTGTTCTAAGTAATGTGGTTATTTGAAATAAGTGCTGCATAATTTGTTGTATATTAAAAAGTAGTAATTCTTAAAGTCAGCCTAATAGTCCTTATTATTATAAGGTTTCCATGTGAATTTTTAAATACAAGGGTAAGTCAAAGATTATCTGTACTTTCAGCATAGCATATCTTTATATTAGGTTGGTGCAAAAATAATGACGTAATTATGTCGTTTTTTGACGTATTTTTTAACGTCAAAAAATGACATTATTTTTGCACCAACCTAATACCAGAGTGTAGATAATTTTCCCCATCTAATGCTTGATGTTGTTGTCTTTGATGTTTTGTTTCTGTGCACTAAATTGATACTGCATCTTTTTCTACTGAACAATATATTTAATTATATTTTGTTGCTATATTTTCATGTTATATTCAGCAAATATTTTTCCAGTAAATAAAATGGCATCTTTTTTTTTTTAACTACCATGATTTCATTGCTTTGTAAAATGTCTGACATGTTTAAAGTCTACCATTTACTTTTTGTTTATCATACTAAATCACTTTGGTTTTTGGACTTCTCTCAAATTTCAGATTTGGCAAAATGTTTGAGAAAAGATGGCAATGAAAACTGCCAGTGCTCCAGCTGTAACCAGTGAGTATTATCTGCTCCCTATTATTTTTAAAGGATGTCACCTAGATTGTTCTAATTCCACATGCCATGCCTCTTTTGGATATCTCAAGGACAGATGCCCCAGTTGATAAAAGCATTAGTTGAGTAATCCAAAAGAGTGACTTGACCCAAAGAGTTGTGAGTTCAATACCTGGCTATAGTAGAGGAACAAAAACTTGGAGAGTTGAATTACTAAAGGGAATTAATTGAAACTGAGATATCCAAAAATAAGGGCATGGCACGTGGAATTAGAACAATTTATCCCACTGGACTAAATATAAGTTTCAGTTTGAAATTCCAATGCATATCAACTGAAAAAGGCTGGAGTGTACAGTGGTTGAAATGTTGTGAACATGGCAATAAAGATGAGGACAACAGTCTGAACAATGTAAATAGTGTAAATAGTTACAACACCTCATTTCAGAAATATAGACAGATTCTGAAGAAGGCTGGAGTGTACACGTTCGAAATGTCATGAATATGGCAATAAAGATGGGGACCATAGTCTGAATGATGTAAAGAGTGTTAATAGTTACAATACCTCATCTCAAAAATATTGACAGATTTAAAACAATCTTAAATTAATATTTTATTTGATTATTCTGTAGTTTATCTCAGTTTTAAGATAAACTTAACTTAAAACTTCTCACTCTCTTCATCTTCATCTTCATACATGGGAAGAAGAAATATAAAGCTAATTTGACACAGAAAAAGTTGAAAAATTTGTTTGAAAGTATTCTGGTGTAAGAAAAAATGCCAAGTTTTAAGCTGGATTCACATCCAATGTGGTTCTACAGAAAGATGATGAGATATTCATGGGCTGAACATATGAGCAACAACAAAGTTTTGGAGAGAATGGAAACAAAAAGGAAACATGCTTAATATCAAGAAGAGACAGTTGAAATTTCTGGGGCACATAATGAAGGAGGGCTTGCAAAATTTGATACTCATGGAAAAGATTAAGGGAAAGAAGGACAGAGGAAAGTAGTGTGTAACATACTTGATGGGCTTGGGTAAATGGATGGCAGAACAGTGTTTGGGAGAAATAAAAATAAAAAAAAAACTTATTAAGACCTACAAGCACAGGAAGATGTGAAGGGCCATGATCGCCTACATCCTGAAGGATCACAACAGATAAAAGAAGACTACAAAGTATCCAGTCAAAACCAAAATGGTGGTGGCCATGGGAAATTGCTGTCAGCATCTTTATAGACATTTATTTATAGTAAATGCAATTATCTATTTTTCTTAACATGGGCCAGCACAGCCAGGCAATAATGTTATGACAATGCAGCAGTGATATTAGCTTAGTCTCATACAAAGCTAATTATGATTTCCTGGCATTTGTATGAACATGGATTTAATAGTTTTATACCTGTAGACTCTTTTTGGCATATAGGACTTTAAGCACATCATGTCAGTAGACATGACTCTGGGCAAATCCCCATAATTGTACCTATGTCAATCTAGCTGTCTTTCCCTCATTCTTAACTATTCTTCTTGACATTCCCTTTGGTTTCTCAATTCTTCCCTCTTGGATTTCATTCCGGTGCCTGTTTTGTAACATTGCCAGAGGAATTATCTCTGATGTGTTTTGTATTTAGAAGAATAAGAATATTATTGACAAAAAATTATTATTGTTCTTTTATTTATAACTTTGTAAAGAAGATGAAAGAATGTTCTATTTCATATCTACTGGAAACCCACTTTGCATGAACCAAGAGACTGCAGTAATTACAGATACTACCAAGGTTCACTTGAAGGCTTTCAGAGAGTTTTGCAATAGTGTTTCTTTTGTCAGCTCTAATGAAAACATCACCCTGTTTAGCTTTTATTGTTATTCACAGCAGCAACTGTCCTGCTACTGAGAGACCTGTCATTGAAATCAGTTTCTTCTTTCTAGAATTGCTATTAACTCAGGTGACCCAAATCCTTACTGTGCTTACACCAAGTGCAATTTTATACAAACATTCACTCACCTTCTGTGCAGATCAGCACTTTCTTCTTCCAAAAACAGAAATTGTATGATAGCTCTTTGAGTTTATATATGTCCAGAGGCACAGTCATTTTGAAAGAGGTTTATAAATAAGTAAAGAAAATTTTTTTTTCCGTTTGGCTTTGAGACACTTTATGGTTTATAACTAAATATCTCTTTGGAATTCTGACTAAAATTATAGCAGTTAAATTAAAACTGGCATCAACTTTTGACTGAACCTTCTACTAGCTTGATATTTTTTAAATTTTTATATAAAGTTTTAAAAATTGTGCCAAAATTTATAAATTCATTAAAATATAAACAAATTAGATTGGTTGTTTGATTTTGTTTAGCAGCATATCAACCTCTTTGAGTAATTGAATGCCAAAATCTAAATATTTTGAATGCAATTTTGTGCCTTCAACTACAGATATTTTGTACATAATTTGATACTTTCATGGTAAACGTGTGTTTTTTAGATATATAATTTGTAGATGATAAAATGTATTGTTGGTGATTTAAAAAAAATATGTATTGCTGGTAATTTCATTGCAATAACGTATCATTGGTGACTTTTTTTAAAAACATTGCTGGTAATTTTACATGAAAAATAAATAACCCATTTTTATATGGGTCATTTATTTTTCATGTAAATCTTTATGTGTGTGTGTGTGTGCATGTGTGCAGTCTGAAAATGATGTCTATTTACTTTTCCAGAAAACTGCTGAAGCGTTCTTTACCAGAGAAAGACGATGCCATACAAAAGAAAAAGAAACGCAAAATGATTTTGAACCAGAACAATAAATGTGATAGCAAACCTGTGGTGATTAAACAGGAGAAA
Organism: Acanthosepion lycidas; assembly: GCA_963932145.1. Lineage (NCBI taxonomy): Eukaryota > Metazoa > Mollusca > Cephalopoda > Sepiida > Sepiidae > Acanthosepion > Acanthosepion lycidas. The sequence continues at coordinate 95,411,712 of OZ010593.1, read as the reverse complement.
ATAGATGATGATGTCAAGAAGTCTTCTTCCAACATTCCTGGTCAGAACTTTATTAAATTTATAATTTTCTGTTTACTGATTTGTAAGCTCCTTAAATTCTTGGCTTTGAACTTTCAAACAAGGCTAAGCGATTTATCATCTAAAAACAATTGGAAAACAATAACCATATCATATTGGATGTGGATTATTTAATTTTCATGAGTATTAATTTTTGACTTGTCTTTTTTTTCTTGTCTTATTTGATTTTTATTGCAGCTCTCATTTTTACTTTTGAATTCAAGATAATGAATAACCTTAACCTTTATTTCTGATCAATGCTGTTTATTTAACTATCATAAAGTATATGTAAGAAAGACATTTGTGTTGCAATAAAATGCAAGAGAATGAGATGAAAGCAGACTAGTTGATAATTAATAATAAATGACAATGCTTCATGTCATAAATTTAAACAAATTTAAGACTATTATGTCTTATTACAGAAAGTGTAAATATAAAAATAAATAAAAAAATATCTGTGTCTCCTGATGAGTGGATTTCAGAATCTGTGAAAGATTAATTGGAAATATTCCGTTGACTTTTTTTGGGGTGTGGGGAAATATTCATTGTTATTTAAGATAAAATAAATAATAAATTCTATGCTAACAGTTTCTTCTCTCTCACTTCTTGCTTGTGGAATTCTCTTCTGACTTCTTGCTTCTCAGTCAACTTTGATCTTCAAAAATTTAAATGAAATGTCACTCATAATCTTTTGTCTTAATTTTTGTTCTTTTATTGTTTTCTCTTCTTAAAAGTATTTTTTTTTCTCATATTCTGTAACATTCAGCAACCTCTTGCATCTTGCCTTGCTTGGGGGGAAATGATTAAGCAAATGTCATAGTTTTAAAGACATATTCTTTAATTTATAGTTATTTCCTAGGCTTAGCTTAGTCAAGTACAAGGCTACAGTAGTCAGGCACTCAATAAGGATCAAACTCATTGCATTCATCATTTCATAGCTTTATGTTTTAGATGTTTTCTAACAAATAAATAAAACTTTTAATGACTCTACAACAGAAGACCATCAACTGGCTGTTAGTTATTTTGTTTCTACTAATGTTTAATCTGTTTTCCATTTGTAAATCTGTTTTGGAACATTTATTTTTTTTGTGTATTTTAATTTAAAAGAAAAAAAAAATAACAATTCTCTTCAATACTTACAGGCAAAAAAGGGAAAACCTTTACGTGGACAAATTATCTTGATCAAGAAAATGCAGTTGGAGCCCCAACAAAATTGTTCAAGGAGGTAAAAATTTAATTCACAATTTTTTTTTTTACACACTTATAATGAACTGTTCCTTTATACAAATCTCATTAATTTGTTCACAATATTTATTTCTAAATTTTATTAACTGTTAAAAATTTTTAAATTAACAACAGCTTTTCTAAGTAGTAAAGTTGCCATAGTAACAATTTTTTCATTTGTTTTGAAAATTCTCATACAGAGAAAAGCATTGACAAGATAAAAAAAACTTAAACATCAAACTGGTTTCCATAAATTCCATCTTTCATATTTTGTTTGGATATTTCATGTCAGCCTTTTTATCACTAATCTGTTATTAAACTAAGTATAGTTTTGATTTTTCTGGAGTTAACAACCAATTCTGGCACAAGATTATGGAGAACAGCTGAATCAGATTAAATCAGATCTAAGAAGTCTTTGAAGAATTCTTAGATTATTTCTAAGAAATCTTTGAAGACTTCTTACCTCAATCTGCTGTACCTTCCTGCTATTGCTCCATGTACAGTGATAATTCATCACTGCTGTTTCTTTTGTCTCCCTAAGAATATTACTTGATTCTGTTCTCTTGTTCATTGTTTATGAAAGAGAAAAATTATGAGATGATTGACAACAATACAGGAACATTCCTGGTAAAACACTAAAAAGAAATTAATTTCTGAACAAATCGAATTCAAAACATTCCCATCTCTTCTCTCATTTTGAAAAATTCCAGCCATTTCCAGCAGTGAAAAATAGCTTCAAGACAGGAATGAAACTGGAAGGTATTGACCCCAAACATCAGTCACTCTACTGTGTTTTGAGTGTGGCTGAAGTGCATGGATTCCGTATGCGTTTGCACTTTGATGGTTACTCTGAATGTTATGACTTCTGGATCAATGCTGATTCTCCATTTATTTTCCCTGTTGGATGGTGTGAAAAGAACAATAAAACCTTACAACCACCCAAAGGTAATTGCATTTTATCTCATTCACTGCCATTATTGTTGGTCAATAGTATTTACTCTGAAAAATATGAATGCATGTATGAGATTATTAGTATTTTTACTACTATTACTACTACTACTACTACTACCACCACCACCACCACCATATCTAAGGCCAATACCATCACATTAACGACACTACAGCAGCAATAATGATAATAGTAAAAATAAAATAAGGCACCTCTCTGTTATGTCCTTTTAGGATGTAGGTGATCATGGCCTTCTACAACTTCCTGCCTTATGTTCTAAGTAATTTTTGGTCCTTTACAACTCCTCTTTGTTTTGTACTTGTTCTAAAATTATGCACAGAATTTGGAAATGTGTGAACAAAATTAAAACCTTTATTAAATCTAATATATTGATGCTATCATTAGAGGCTAGATATGTTGAAGTGATGGTTTTCTGGCAAATTAAGTTAATGTAGGATCACTTTAACATTCTTCCTTCTAGAATGGCTATTTTGAACATCATCCCCACCAACTTTAGGCAAAAGTTAAGTCATTCACCCTAACGCAGACTATGTGCAGGGAATGTTTTGTATTGACAAAATTAAAAAGGATATTGGTCTCTTGTATGAAGATGAATTTTAAATGTATTGCCAAATTTGTTTTGAAATTTCCAAATGCAGCCTGTAGGTCAATTTGGGAATTGAGTCCACTAAAGTGTTTCATCACTCATTTGATAAATTTTTATCAAGTCTTTGTATTCCATAACTTTATAGTTCCAAAATTATTGATGCATTTTTATCAATTTAAATTAATCTTTTCCCAAACTCTTAAAACTTGATGCAAATGTCCAATTTAAGTGAAACATTCCACAGTAAAATTGCAGATAAATAAATTTTGATAAATACAGAATTTTGTTCAGGTGTATAGAGAGTTTCGTATGTCATCAATATTTTTCACCAAATTATGCTCATTTTAAATATGTAAAAACAAAAATGTTAAAGTATTATTCACAGTAAATTTCACAAAGACAAATTTTGATAGATATTTTATTTCCTAAATGATGTTTTCTTTCTGAACAATCATATTTAATGGTTGAAAATTATCTTTGAGAAATGGTTCTGAAGATATTTTTTTCATGATTCATTCTAAGCATTGATATTTTCTTTAGCAGGTTTCAGTTCTGAATCTTTTAGCTGGTCAAGTTATCTGAAGATGACAAAAGCTCAGTCTGCACCAAAGCATTTATTTGTCAATTCTCATGCACAGGTAAATGAGTGGCACATTGCTTATTTTTACTTTTTTTCTGAAAGATATCTCATACTATAAAGAAACCATCTTTTGAGAATATTATTCATCTTGAAGTCATGTTGAAACAATAACGGATAATTGTTTGATTTTGTTTTCCTTTTTTTTTACAAAGTACACAGAGAATTTCATTTTTATTTTTAGTTTGCTTTGTATTGGAACATTTTATTTTTACACAGGCTGTCAATTTACAGCAGTCAGTAGTCAGACAAGGATCAGAAATGATGGATAAAAGTAAATCCTAGTCAAAAATAAAAAATATTGGCTGACAATGCTTCATCTAATAAAAATAAAATGTCAGTAATATTATATAGAGAATATATAGGAATAATGTATGTAAGATTTGTAAGTTTGAAAAATATCTATTATTAAATATAAAGATAGTATGTTGTTCTCTAATGGTTATAAGTAATACTATTAAAAAGCAGAAATTTAAATTTCCTTTGTCATTACTTAATTTGAATTTGTATTCTTTTCATTAGTCACCCCAGTTAGCCCAGTTTATTTTTAAAGTAGATTAAACAGTTGTAAGTAGCAAAATTCAAAATTTAGTAGCACTCAGCTTTCAAAAGTAGCCTAATCTGGTAACTCTGATTCCATTTTGTTTTTCATTGCTAGCAAAAATAGAATGAATATATATATAATATAGGTAATCCACAATCCTATAATTAACTTACCTTCCAAGCATTAACAATAAGTGGCGACTATATCCTTTTTTATTTTTACTAATATTGATTCAATACAAGGAACCATTCAAGGTTGAGGGTTACTGTGTAGAGTTATATTAGCATAGTGAAGGACAAGTGTTAGAAAAATAGATTGGAAGTAGACTTTAGAAGGAACAGAAACCCAATCCTAAACGGGAAACAAGGGATAAACCTCTACTCCTGTTTAAAAGACTGGGGAGAAGTGTGAACCGGATGATATCGTCAATTTTGACAGGTGGAGACTAGAGAATAGAATATGTGAGGTTATATTTCTATTTGTATGTAATTTTTTGTTTAGAAGATCTTGAGAGTGTTTAGATTTCTGCACTACTTCACTGAAGGATTGAACTCATGACTTTCATGAAACTAAATGAGCTTCATAAGCAATGTGATAAACAGAACAAAGACAAGTGTTGTTCTGGTCATCATCATTGGAGGAGGAGGAGGAGGAAGAGGAGGAGGTAAAAAATTTACTGCCTGAACAGTATTGAAAGCCTAAGCAATATTCATTCATGTGCAGTGTGTCTTGGGCAAGTAGACCTGACAGAACCTGTCCCTTTCCAGGTCAAATCACAGCTGATGTTCTCCAACTTGAAAGCTTGCCTTGATCAGAGACATGTAGCTATTGATTTTATCAGGGAAGACCTCCTGCCCTGTGATGCCATGTCATCACCCCACTGGCTATCTACAAAGCTATAGAGCCTCGTCTACTCCATTGTGCTAGATGGCCATTGACCTGTCAAAGAGGTTCATACCCCTTTGATTGGTCTGTTATAATTCTGCTGGGTGTCTAGCCACCCCACTCACTAGAAGCCTGTTTTAGTCACTGATGACCTGACCATACAGGAGGTAATATTGGAATACATGGTACCAATATAACTTGTAGAGTACCTGACATAAGACAAGAGTGATTGATCTAAAATAAATTTTCACCTATCACAAAGTTTAAATAATTGTTTCCTACTGTACCCAGAGGCTAGATTTTTTAGCCCAAACCTAAGCCAATATTTTGAATGCTTATTTTTAAGTCAGTCAGACCTTTTGCATTTGAAATTTTGTTTTAATAAAATCTTTCTACTGATTCTCCTCCTTATTTGGCCTTCTTTCATACTAGGCTTAGTTAATTTCTTGTATAAGTACACTTTTTCTTGCTAACTCGTTGGTTTGAGTTAAATATGTATTCAAAAAGAATTAAAAAAAAAAAAATTATTTAACAATTCAGTTTGGGTTTTGTTAATATATTTCCTTCTTTTTTTCTTCTCATCTGTGGAATAAAAAAAAAAAAATATATATGCAGCCTGTGGTGCCAAATCCCTTCCGTGTTGGAATGAAGCTTGAGGCAGTAGATAAAAAAAACAATAGTCTCATTTGTGTAGCAACAGTAGCTGACGTCCTTGGAGATCGTTTGCTTGTCCGTTTTGATGGATGGGAAGATACATATGATTATTGGTGTGACCCATCATCTCCTTATATCCATCCAGTTGGATGGTGCAAAGAGAATTCAGAAACACTCTCACCTCCTTGTGGTAAGTTTACATAATTTCATTTCAACTGACAGATTTTCTTTTTTTATTTATATTTTCTTAAATTTATTCAGATGTATTGGGTCTCTTGTATGATTTCAGATGTTGTTATCATACAAGTTTTTTTATGTAAAAAAAAATAAAACCGAAGGGAAGGAATATCAAATATGAACCAAAAATATAGGTGAATTACACAAAACCAGATCACCTGCCGTTGGATACATTGAATCTAATTGCTCACCTTCAGATAGGCTTAATCAGATTGCTTGCCTTGGAGATATCAAATCAGATCACTCACCATTGGATATATTGAATCAGATCACTCACCGTTGGATATATCAAATCAGATCACTCACCGTTGGATATATTAAATCAGATCACTCACCGTTGGATATATCAAATCAGATCACTCACCTTTGGATACATTGAATCAGACTGTTCACCATCAGATACATCGAATCAGATTGCTCAACTGCAGATAGATTGACTCAGATTGCTTGCCTCAGATATATCAAATAATTGCTCATTCTCAGATACATTAAATCAGATTGCTTGTTCTCAGATACATCAAATGAGATCACTCGCCCTTGGATACATCAAATGAGATCACTCACCCTTGGATACATCAATTCAGCTTGCTTGTCTTCAGGAACAGAATCAGATTGCTCACTCTCAGATAAATTGAATCAAATTGCTCGCACTTGGAAATATCGAATTAGATTGCTCACTTTCGGATCCATGGAATCAAATTGCTTGCTCTTTGACACATTGGATACATTGACTCAAATTGCTTGCTTTAGATATATCAGTTTAAATTTCCCGCCCTTGTATACATTTGATCAGATGCCTTGCCCTCAGAGATATTGAATCAGATCGCTCACCCTTGGATACATTGAATCAGCTCACACACCCTGGGAGACATTTAATCAGATTGCTCATCCTCAGATGTTGCATTGATTGCCATATTGAATATAACATGAACGATTATTAGGATTGCAGAATGTCTCTGGTTTTTAATCATTATTTTGCAACTGTGTAAATTTTGGTTGATCTTTTGTGCTAAATGTCTCACTTCAACTAGTTAATTTTTCTAAAAGTGATCAATTTCAACAAAGATTTAGTCAAAATAGATCAAACTACATAGGAAATATATATTTTCATAAAAATATTCCATTTTCAGGTTTGTGCAAGCTAATAAACATATTTTGTTTATATTATAAATAATCCAACTACGACTGCTACTGACAGACAAAACTATTAATGTAGATAATAATAAAATCAGATGGTGGGCCAGTTGAGTAAATACTTCACCATCTTATCTCCAAGTCCTTGCAGGATTTCTTCTATGAAAAAACAGGGTTTTTTAATTTAATGTGTTTACAAAGTGTAATTTGTGTCTGGGTTTTTTATCGTATCCTCTTGGAAAGAAGTAATAAAATATTTCAGAGTCTTTTAAGCTATTTCGACTTTGTAAAATTTTATCAAATCAAAAAATTTGTTTATTGACAGATAGATGAAAATATATTATGTTATATATAAAATAAATAAATCATAACATTAAATGAAATATTGTCCATATAAAAACATATTCTAAACTAGCTGGAGGATGCTTAAAGTATGCAATTGATTGTGTCATATTCAATTTGATGTCTTCTTAGAGGAATTTTCCTTGTTGACATGAAAATGCCACTTCAATTCCACATCTACCTAATTTTCAAGTCAGAGGATCCATTCACAAGGTCAGTTCCAATCTCTCAGCCTCCAAGTTTTCCAGTGGTGATGAGACGTTACAACTGGAAGCCATCTTGCTAGACAGGAAGCAGAATTTGTCATCAACCTGCCTTAAGATTTCTATTCCAAATTTGGAATCAGAGTTGACTGGTTGCCAACTGAGGCTAGAAGGCCCAGTTTACCTATTATTACAAACATATCAAAAGGTTATAAAATATATATAGCAAGGTTTGTGTGTGTTAGTATTTACCGTTCATATAAAGTATTTTTTTTAAATGTATATTTTAATTAAAAATAATAAATCTTCACTTTTAGTACCAACAACAATAAACAAAAGAATCCTCAAATAAATTTTGGCTTTTCTAAATCACAATTTCTGCTTTAGTTCCATAAGCAACATTTTTTCTTTTTAACTGTCTCAGAATGCTTTTAAGAAGCATTGTGCATTTTCCGCTTTCAGAATGGAAAGATCCAGTGAACTTTAGTTGGGACTGTTATCTTTCAGAAAAAAATGCCACTGCAGTTCCTGCCCGTGCATTTCGACCTGTAAGTTGAAAAATTGTTTATTTTTATTGCATGGTCTTTCATTCATTATAAACACATGAAATAGTATAGATTTCATGTGTTTAACATTGCAGAATGGTCTGTTTTAGCTAACATATTGCTCATAGCTTCTTAGAAAATTTGTAATAGTTTGCTTAATATCCGGAAATTGTTTTTGCATTTGAATCAGGATGCTTTATGCCAGGGGTTGCCAAAATTCTGCTTGCAAGCCACATAGAGCTTATAGAAAAATGTTAGAATTAAAAAAAAAAAAAAAACACTTGTTTGTAAAATAAGATCCATAAATCAGTCTGCAACTGAATTATGGCAAAAGGTTTCAGAAATAAAACATGCTGTACTGAAGAAAATTTGTTTGCAATTCATTTTGATTGTCAGCTCAAATATTTAAAAATATATAGTGTATATATATATATATATATATATATATATATATATATATATAGATATGTCCTTCATGATTACTGCCACTAGCACTAATTAACAGCTTTAAAAAATGCTATGCATGAATAAATGTTATTGCGTATGTGTACTTGCCAATAGTGACAAAACCTTTGGGACAAAATATATGTGTAACAATAAAATTTACAATAACACAGTTCATTTGAAGTTATGCAAATGACGTAAATCTCAATAACTTGAATTTGAAAAAGTGATTTTTTGGTTTAGCATAACTTCAGATTGCAAGTAAGCCAATAACTTTAATTAAACATATTGAAACTATCTAAAAATTTAACTCAAGCTTTGTTTTTACATCTAAATTAATCATTTGAAATTTGACAAAAATTGTTCAAAGCAAATTTGAATTATTGAGGTTTATGTGATTTGCATAACACCAGACGGACTGTAATGTATAAATTACAATTTATAACAATAAAAACATATAAATTTTGTTTATATTTTGCAACTCTCAAACATTTGAAGTTTATCATACATGGCAATTACATTAAGCAAGTATGTCTACCTTTGCTTCATAGCTTAAGCACTTTTATATAACAGTATTTGTCATTTACACAGATTTGGTTAAAAATCAAGAAATATTCTGTAAAAGTTTTTTTTAAATTTATTTTTTTCTGTATTAGGGACTATTTTTCTGGTTTCCTATACATATTTAAATATAAATTCTCCAACTTATTTAAATATGTAGCAAAAATTGGAAAAATGGCCTGGAGAAAAAGGAAAGTAAATAAAAATTCTTAAGAAAGAACTTTCACTGGTTTTTAACCAAACTTGTACAAATGAAAAATTGTTGCCCAAATACACCCAATTCAAAAAATTTTTTTTGTATATTAAATGTCTGTATGCATCTTCAATAGGAGTAGATAAGTTTTCCTATCTTCCAGTTCAGACTCCTGCCTGATCTTTTGAACAGGAGCAGAGGTTTATACCTTGTTTCCTGTTTAAGATTGGGTTTTAGGTTCTTTCAAAGTTTTTTTCATTCTCTTTCACTCCCAGCTGCTTTTTGCATCTTAGTGGCATTATCACCTGGCTTGGGGTGAAATGATTAAAAAAAAATCTACTAATTTAAAAATTGCGTGCAGCAAATGTTCTTTTAGGCAAATGTTATTAAAGACAACAGACATTTTGTGTTGATTAATTTTATTGATCTACTTTTTCAAATTATCAATAATTCTCTTATACAAGACCAAGGTTGTACATGAGTATGCTTGCTCACTCAGAGAATGTTTCTCTGTAAATAAAAAGCACAAAGCACTTTACATAGGATATATCACAACCACCCTCTGATGGGGACTCACTTGTCCCCTATCAAACCAAAGTGCAATCAAGTAAGACATTAATAAGCATAAGGATTATTCATAATTTAGAAAATTAAAATTAATTGACACAAAATGTTTAAAAATGTCTTTAATAATTTAAAAATTTAGATATTTCATTTCACACTTATTAGACATTGTTTTAATAAGACTAATTTAAACATTCCTATAGTGAAAATCTAAGGTTTGTATATTGTTTTAATTGTTTTTCCTCAGCGCCCTCCTGTTGGTTTTGAGTGTGGCATGAAAGTGGAAGTGGTTGATAAACGAAATCCAATTCTTATCCGAGTGGCCACCATTGCTGCAATTGACAAACATCGTGTGAAGATTCACTTTGATGGTTGGTCAGAAATCTACGATTATTGGCTAGATGATGATAGTCCAGACATTCACCCACCAGGATGGTGTCACAGAACTGGACATTCTCTCCAAGCTCCTATTGGTAAGAATGTTTTTCTTCTGTTTTTTATATATAAGTGTATCCATGCCATTAAAAATGGTGGCAGTTTTATTATTGACTTGCAATGAAACAAAAGTTTTGAAGCAATGTATTGAGATTAAATAAAGTGGAGATCTAGAATTCATAGATAAAGTAGAGGCTAATGAACCATTTAATTAATTTGATCCCCTACTACAGTGGTTCCCAAATGGTGCTGTCTGCCTCATATCTGTGGCAGAAGAGGATAGCAGGTGAGGTGGAATGATTGAAAGACAATCAAAGATATAAAAACAGTATGAGAAAAATTCATATGACAAAATTAAATGATTTCAAAATTGAAAATATTATTATGGATTACTTGTAAATGCATGCATGAGTCCCCGTATAAATAGTTATAAATAATAATTGATCAATTTTAACATTGTGATATTTTTCCTCTATATCAAGTATTAAGAATATAGTACCTAGGGTCTGCAAATGGGTGGAGAGAGTTATCAATGATAATATTCTGACTTCGAATTCGTAATTATCTCCCTTCAATCCTCTCTGTTTTTTTTAGTTTCAAACATATTTTTTATCACATAAATTTTAGTTAGATGCGAGCAAATTTTCATTCTGAAAATGCGGCCCAGAGAAAAAAGCTTGGGAACCACAGTCCTGCAACTACATTTCTTAAAAATATTTTTAAGTGAAGTAACCACTCATAAATTTAATAAAGTTAATTTACCTCCCTTTCCACTATAGAGTGTGACATGAAAGATATTAAAAAAATACATAATGGTAATTATTAGAGTGTTGATTGTCATCTTTTATTTATTTTCTTACATCATCTAGTTCTGGCAGTGTTGTAATTGTTGTAATTGCATGGAAGATAATGATTACACTTATTCAGTATTTAAATCATTCTATAGATTGGGAAATGTTTATCTGGTACAGTGGGTTAATGAGTGCTGTACTTGGAGCAAAAATATGTAAAAATGGTATTGGCAAAATAAAAACTTTTTGAAGGCAAAGTGAATGGATAACTTTATGTAAAGAGATAAATTGCTGTCTTTTTTCAAGTAAATGTGGCTATTTAAGGCATTTTTTATTAATTTCATTTTATTGTTAGGGCCTGGAGATTTAGCATCAGTTCAAGGTCAGGGTGGATGTCCAACACCTGGTTGCAAAGGTATCGGTCACATCAAAGGTGCTAAATATGCTGGTCATCACAGGTATGTCATTAATCATTTAAAATTGACAGGATTGTACCTAATTATTTTTTGTTTTTTAGGTTTATATTATGTTTCTTTTTTTTAAATTTTAGTTCTTGCCAACAATTTTCTATTCATTAAACTTTTTATACAATATGAAAAGAATTTTTTTTCCTTTCTAGATAAAATAGAAAGATGACTGCTAAAATTTTTTTAAATCAAAATAGATTTTGCTAATATTGATGAAACTCCAAAGAACAAAGAATTAACCTTTAGATTTCTTTGATATTTCAAAATATTTTTTCATTTTTACTTGAAGAAGCTCCTATAACCATAAGTTGTAAATCATTTTGATGCTGCTCCTAATCTCTCATATATAGTATATCATGTGTAAAAAAATTCAGATGGAATATATCTGTAAAAGGATAATATGAATAAAGACAAAAGGAAAACTTATCTTAGTCAACATGTTTCATTATCTGAGGGACTTTATCAAGGCAAAAAGTCCCTTAGAGGACGAAATGTGTCAGCTAAGATAAGTTATCTTTTTGCGTTTATTTATAGTATATCATATATAATAATGAACATACATTGTGACTTTTCTTCACTTTTATGACTTATAAAGATATAGATAATTATATAGATAAATAAAATTAATATATGATCCTGTCCTGATTTGAAAGTCAAACCTGGAGGTAAGCAGACAAGTGTCATATTCAGTATGTCAGTGTTCAGCTGCTTGAACAGCAAAATTAACTTGAAGATACAATGAAACCTCGGTTCACGAATTTAATTTGTTCCTGAAGGCCATTTGTAACCCAAAATGTTTGTAAACCAAAACTTTTTCTAATAGGAATCAATGTAGAGAAAAAAAGTCTCAGTACAATAAAATTGGAAAAGAAAAGCATGCCACAACACATGAATGTAAACAACATGGTGGTTAGCTCAGAAATTATTCTGTTCGGGTTAACTTAATTCGGCAATATTGTTTGAGAACCGAAATTTTGTTCGATAATTGAGGCATTTTCAACTCAAATTTTCTGTTTGAAAACTGATTTGTTTGACACATGAGACATTCAAGAACCAATGTTGCACCGTTTTAAGTTAGGCAGAGTGCACAGATACTACACTGATCCATGGCAAAGGGTCAGAGAGGGATATTTTGATCTCAGGCAGGATATCTACAAATATAAAGAAATTCTAATTCATACAAAAATAGTCCATTATTTTTTACTTGTACTTATATGCTTGTTCGTGTGTGTGTGTGTTTTAGGAAAATCTATTCATAGATATTCTGAAAATATGAAAATATATGGAAAAAAATTTTTGTGTTATGTATTTCATCCTTTAGGGCTTCATTGGACTAAAGTAATGTTTATGTTGATGCGACTACATATGTGCATGAAGGAGAGGGGATGCTGAAATTTTAAACTTTTAAATTTGATTTTTTTTTTACATATGTGTTTGAGTATATAGTCAAGCTGATTTCATTTAGTTTAGTTTCTTTATCTTTTTGTTTCTATTTTTACCACTTTTGTTATTAAGTATCCCACATTAGTAATTCCTAGAATAAAATTGTTCTGCTATATAAAAATTTATATATCTTTTCCCCATATAGTGGACTCTCCCATTGTATTCAATGTATGAGGGTCAAGCAGCTCAGTTCCTAGGAACCAACAGCCAGGCACCAGCACATATGATTTGATTATAGTGGTGAAGGCTTTGTGCAGAACCATCCACACTTTTTGGAGGGCTGAATACAGAGACCTGGTGCACAAGGTCCCCAAACAACCCTCTGCAGGTTGTGAATACAGAGTTGTCCTTCTAGATCAGTTGCCATCCAACGCTATAGAACCCAGTCTATCCTGTTAATTACTCATAGCTGGAGGGAGAAGAAGAGGATTCATACCTTTCCCAAGGGTATTAGCACGTGAGTGAATGTAATGTAATGGATTTGACTGGAATTTGAACTCTGCTCTCTGAACCCTCAGTCCAAGCCGCTACCCACTACTCCACTATGTCTCCTTAATCATATATATATATATATATATATATATATATATATATATAATCATATATATATATATATATATATGATAGATAGCATTTAAGCATGAAACATGCTGTTGCTGCTGGGTGTTGACCTCAATATCCTCTTTTATATTTACATATGCTCTATCCCAGATATTAAGCACTTTAACCCATAAATATAGCATACCTTAAAAGTATATTTTTATCTTACATATCATTTTGGGAGCAGTTGTTCATTTAAGAACCATTTTCTTAAAGACCACAGGAAAAACTTGTTTTGATATTATTTGCCAAAAATTCATAAACATGGTACCCCTACTCTCAGGGTTATTATTTCCAAAATAACTAGTTCTATTTACCAACTAACCAAAACAATTAACCAGATTATACTATTAAGCATACCAAAGAAATACAACATCAACTTCATTCACAAATTTCATACTAATTTTGTACAAAAAACCAACACTGGTATATTAGCTTTGCTAGATAACAAAGGCAATGTCTCTGTAAAAGATTGTGCATCATCTATAAACATCTAACTTGCACCACTAACATTTAATTCTATGATTCCCTAGATAATATTTACCCTCCCACTTAGAATGCAATCTTCAAAAATTCAGCTAAATTCATTATATGTTAGAAATATAGACAATATATTTTTCTTCTCTAAAAGATTAGATAAAATAAAAACCTTAAAGAAACTCTTGAAAGTAATTCAACTATGAAGCAAATATCAATAACAAAATTCTTTTTCATGATTACTTAATAGATTCTAATATCCAAACTTTCACCACAACCTTATATTTAAAAGAAAAAAAAAAGAAACAATAATTTTAAATTCTTGCCTCTTTAATTATAACAGTCATAATAATATCTATCTTAAAAATTTAATCAGCAGGGCTTACCTCATTTGCTCTTCTCATACACAAATACTAATTAACAATAATTTTGCAAACTATATAGAATAAGGATAAAGTAAATAAATATCAGAATTACATACAATCTGTCTGGCAATAATAATATAATAATATTTTTCTTAATGTTTTTCTTTCTCTCATATTCTTTGCCACTCAGTAACCCCTTGCATCCTAGAGGCTTTATTGCTTTATTGCCTTGCTTGAGGTGAAATGATTTAAAAAAACAAAAATATTCAACTGCAACTAAATGCATCAAAATTATAAACAAGATGAAATAGCTATGAAGAATGTGAGGGGATACCAAAAAGTTCTTGGCCTAACCAAGAAAGGGTTAAAAAAATCCTGATGTTTGGTCAAATTTAGAGTAGTGGGCTGAAAATTTTTTAGCCAGATCCACTTCCCAAAATTTGATCACATGACCAAATACTAGTGCTATTTTTTTTTTTTTTTCTCAGGGCTTTTTTTTTTTTTTTTTTTTTTTTTTTGAGAATTTTTCAGCACCTTCTTGTATATGTTGGAATGTGTCACCTAATGATAGGGATAAACATATAAGATTGTCTTGTTGATAACTTAGATGAGTAACTGCTTGGGAATAACAGAAGTTGTAAGCATGGATGTGTGGCTTGTATAATGGTTAATAACTCGGAATTGAAAATCAAAGCAAAGTTACAATTCCAGTCAGGTTTGTTATATTCACTTATGTGAACTTGGGAAAGGTATGAATCCACCTATTCTCCCCCCAGCTATGGGTTAATTAGTAGGACTTGTATCAGTAAATCATTAATATCTACAAAAAATTCTTAAATCTAAAAATATTTTCTGGCCTTAAATAACCTTTAAAAAGGTTAAGCTGCAAAAACAAATCAATCAATCAAAAAACATGTATGTTTAATTAACCATTTAAGAGTGGAATATTTGTTTTTACTCTTTTTGAATTGGATTGAATTAATTCAATGCTGAATATTAATTACTTTGATTGAAAAATGAAAATTTCTGATCAGAATTAGGCTAATGAACCTGTGTCAAGCTATGGACTTATTAATCCGCTCTTGTATGTTATCAATACAAATGTATTAATGTCATATCGATGAAAGCTCTTGTCAGTTGCTCCTGGATGATTATTGCTTTCAATGCTTTTGTCATCATCTGCATATTGTCTTCAAGCACTGTTTTATTAATTTCTAAAATAAAAACACCTGAATATTGCAAAACATATTACAATATTGCTTGAAAGTATATGTATAGCATTTCTTCATGGGCTGTTTAGGATTTTATGTCAAGATATTGTTTGTGATGTACTTTCTGAATCATATTTTTAACAGATGTGGTAAAGTTTGCCATTTTATGTAGAACCTTGGTAACAAATTATATTTGTTACCAAGGTTCAAGAATTTAATCTCACTATTTTTATTATAGCATATCTAGGGATAAGAGCTGTCAATATGTAAATTCATCTCAATGAAATATCTCATGAGTGACTCAAGAAAAACAATGGAAGTTCTCTTGTTGAGATATCTCATCTGTGACTTGAGTAAAAAGGATGTTCTCATGAGATGTTTCATAAGTCACTCAAGAAAAAAGGATGTTCTCATGAGATGTTTCATAAGTCACTCAAGAAAATAGGAACTTTTTGTGAGATATCTCATCAGTCAGTAGAGAAAAAAAAAGAAAGTTCTCATTAGATATCAGTCACTTGAGGAAAATAGTTAAATAAAAAGAATGTTATTTTGAATTTTTATTTTTGTCAATCATTAAGTTTTGATTTATATTATTTTCCTTTTAATTTTACCTGCTTTTCATTGCAATTGCTCCGTCATTATATGGTTGTTAGTAATCAGTGTAGATTAGAAATAAAGAATAAGCTCTGGGTGAGGCTAGAATTCTCATCACTATTTGCTTTGGGAAGCTTATCTTATAGCTTTTCTAACCAATTGTCATATGACTCTGCTGAGCAATTGTGGGTGGGAGGGAATAAGGAATAATATAGTTAGATTTGATCTTCTGCCAACCATAAAAGTTCTTCTAGCTCAAACTGTAGAACAGCTGATATGGAAAAACACCTTTTGAGGCAAAAGGGATGCATGTGAGTTTGACAATCGTTATGATGAAATGTAACTGAAATTTAGATGAAAAAATAATATTCAAAAATTGATAATCATTAAAAGGAAGTCACCTTTTTCTGTTTTGCTTTTATGTTTCTCACTGTCTGAATATGTTTCTTGCTATTGCTATTATTTCTTAATATTTTTTTCTTCTATTCATGTTTATTCTACAGTGCTTCTGGTTGTTCTTACTCTCACTTGAATATGAACAAAGAAACAACATTGCAGGACCGTTTAGGGTCAACTCGGGTGGAAGAAGGAACCAGTACACCTGCAGGACAAAGGTCAGCAAGAGCAATTGAATCCACTGTTGTAACAACAGAGATATCGTAAGTTATGCATGTCCATTTATTTATACTTTTTAAAAAAAAATCTTTCTCTTCTGTTTCAAGCACACTGTGGAGTTATAAAAAAATATTTCCCTTTGGTTCAGCTGTCATCGTTATAAACTCTACAGCAATTGATATGTCAGTGGGAACAGATTTCTGAAGAAAATAATCTTGCATTAGATATTTACACAAAAAACAATTGAGCCATGCATATAAAGAGAACATACAAAACAACACAAATAATATCTTTTTATTCTATAACTGTAGTAAGACAAAAATATGTTTTCCAAAGCACATTACATAGTTGTTTTTTTTTTTCTTCAATCATCTTACCCCAGGCAAGTAGATAATGCCACTAAAATGCAAGGGGTTACCTGAGAGTGAAAGAAGATGAGAAAACATTATTGAGACAAGAAAAAAAAAAGAACCAGATTCAAGGAGACTGGAGATGATGTTTGACATTACATTGAAATATTTGAAGATCATATTTGGCAGTAAAACAAAAAACTGGAAGAGATTTCCATAGGCAAGAAGTATTAGAGAAGAAACTATTAGAATAGAAATAGAATACAGAAATATTTTTGTAGGTTTTATGAATTCTTTCTGCTTATTTATCTTTCTTTGCATTTTTCTGTTAAATTGTTGTCGGTTCAAGGTTCTTTTCTTGAAATAACTTTGGCAGGAAAATATGGAATACATTTAAGTCAGGTGATTTTCTAATCTGTTAACTCAATCCTATCGGTTATTCTGCTTGTTTGTATGTACAAATACTGTACTAGACAGCAAGAAGGAATCAATAACCTATCTAATGAGCTTAAAAAGAGATACCAAAAAGACAAACATTGCTATGGGCTGCAAGGAAATTGTGAAGAGCCAGGATTGCTCGGATCCTGAAAGGATACGGCATATAGAAGACGTTTTTCTACCTTGGGTTAGAATGCATGCTCCTTGGCCCTTGGGCTGGGATCAGTGTGTAGTATATTTCCTTTACTGTGTTTCTGTCTCAAGACAGTTCAAGGGAAAGTTTTGAGGAATCCCTGGCCCTGGAGATCCCAAATCTGCCACAGCACTTTCCTCATTTCATTAAAGAGAGAGGGTTGGAATACTAATACATTAAAAACTGTGGGGAATTGAGTAAATACAGGATTAGGTTCCCCGATCTTTGGGCTGGGATCAAATTGTAGTATATGTTTTCTTTTCCTCTCAGAGTTATGAAGGTGCCTAGTCCTGGTGATTCTAACCCTGTGGCAGCACCTTCCTCATTGCATTAAAGAGAGTCAGTGTGACAGTGTTTACAGGAACTGGGCAATTTTTATGTACCACATTCTACTTTCATACGAGGCAAGGTAAATATAGGATCAGAGTGTAGTGTCTGCTCTTAATTTCTGACCTTTTTGAGCCAAGGTTAGTTACACTTTATTATCAAGAAACCTATATAATAATATTATGTAGGAAGAAATTGTGTAATGTTGTATAGAAGTGAGGAAAGGGTTTAGAAGAAAGTTAAATGACAAGAAAGCTGATAAAAATATATACATACATACATACATATAGAGATTGTGAGAAGTAATGAAGACAAAAGGAAGTCATAGAGAGACAGCTTTGCAGGCTGGATATCATGAGACAATGAACAAAATGATTGAGAGATTGACAGAGATGGAAAAGCATAAAAATTGGGATAAGTTTATGGGCATTGAAGATTAGAAGGGATAAAGAAGAGAATAAGAAGATACAGGCGAAGGGGGGGGTAGAAACACATAGGAATAAGATAATGGATAAACTTATTTCCATTGGGCCATCTAGTGCAGAGGTTCTCAATCAGGGGAAAGGGAATTCTCCCCATGGGACATCATTTTCTTGCTTTTTATTTACAGAATTTTTGTCTATTTTAAAAATCCATCAACATTTTCTATTGCTATTAAATTTGTAAAACTCCTTTATAAAAAAATAATTCATGTATTAATATGGAAAAGAATGAAGATTTTCAATAATATATGCATATTACTTGAAATGCACCTTTTGATGACAATCTTGAAAAGGGGGGGGAAACATGACTTATGGCAAAAAGCGTGAATTGGGCAAAAAACATTGAGAATCATTGATCTAGAAAAATGTTTTAAAAAAGATAAAAAAAACAAAAAACTACATCCATATTTTTGTTGTCACATTTCTTATAATAGATATTTGTTTCTGTGGACATACATCAGGTTGGCATCTTTCTTTCTTTTTTTTTCGGGAGTGCCACTAACACACAGGGAGTTACAAAGAGTGAAAGTGAGAGTAAAAACGGGGTATAAGGGGCATTGAGAAAAGGACAAAAGATGAACAGAATTCAAGACAGCAGACAGCGGTAATTGACATTGCATTTAAACTTTTGAAGATTGTACTTTTCAGGGAAGCAATCAAGTGAGTTCCACTGTTGGGAAGTGTGAGAAAAGAAACTGTTGAAGTAGAAGTGGTGGGTACATTTAACTATTTCAACAGTAAAAGGGTGGGACCTAGATGCCAATTTAGTAGCATGCTTAAATTCATGTAGTCAGGGCATCAGGGGAAAAAAGCAGAGCAGTTGCCATGAAAATATTTGTAGAAAAGACAGAGAAACCACACCACGTCTGTGAGAAAGAAACTAAAATTGAGATGTCAAGTCAGGATTGATTACATTGTAGATCCTTTCTTGGATTTTGTCAAGAACCCTGAGTTGAATAGCAAGATCACCAGACCAGATATGGCAACAGTATTCAATACACGGATGAATGGTAAATTTATAAATGTGCAAGATGGACTCTGACAAGAAAAAAACCTTCTGACATGAAACAATGAATCAACTTTCCTTGCAGTAGATATTGATTCACTGTAGTTGTTCCACTTCAAGTCATTTGAAAACACAAAGCCAACAAGGCACAGTGAGTTGCTCTCCAGGAGTTGAGCATCAGCCATGCTGATGGTGGGCAGGAAAGTTTCTCTATTGTTGTTAAATGAGAGCAGTTTAATTTTGGAGGCATTAAAATTTACAAGCCATTTCCTGCCCCAGTTAACCACAAATTTGAGGTCCTTTTCAAGAGCAGTAGCCAGGTTAACTTTGTCAGCTCTGACAGATTTGCTATTGAGACAGGAGTAAATGGTAGTGTCATCAGCTACTTGGGACCTGATGACATCAGGAAGATCATTAATGAAGATCAGAAACAGTGTAGGACCCAGGATAGAGCCCTGGAGGACACCTGTGTTTGTGGGAAAGGATCTTTAAGTGAGCCCATTCAGAATTACCTTCATTTCACAATTTGATAGGAAGGATTTGATTGAATCAAACAAGTGTCCTGTAATACAGTAGCCTTGAAGCTAATGTAGAAGACCAGCATGCCAAACCCTGTCAAATGCCTTCAAGATATGTAGAGCCACTGCTCAAACTTTGTTGTTATAATCAAGAGCTTAACATATGTATTCAGTGATAGCTGTAAGCATGTCACTGGGCAAAATGGAATCCATATTGTTTGTCAGAGAGTAGGTTGTGAGAGATAAGATGCTTGATCACTTCAGCATTGATTAAAGCCTCAAAAATTTTGCTGAAATGCAGTAGGAGACTGATAGGGCAGTAGTTAGAGAGGTCAGAAGGTTCTTCAGAGTTCTTAAAAATAGGAACTAAAGAGGAGAGCTTCCAACAAGCTGGAAAGCAGGAAGCAATGAGGAAATAGTAAGGCTTGGAGATAACTAGAGCCAGCTCAGGAGCACATTTCTTTAGAACGATGTACATTTTTGACCAGATGATTAAAAACTTCATCCCCAGGGATATCCCAAAAGAAATCATGGAATGAGTCCCAATCTGCTCGTTGATAACAGAAAGATATTCTGTTGGTAGGAGGTTCTTAGCTGGTGGTGGTGGGGGCAGTGCGGAAGGTGATGATTACAGACACTACTGCATGATCAGAGTTGCCTATAAGGCAGAGCTGCATAGTACAACTAGAGTCAGGGATAGAGGTAGAAAATAGACAGAGAAGGGGAGTGTGTCTGTCAGGGTTACTGGAGGAATGTGTAGGGAAGTCAACCACTTTTGTGGGAGATTGGGTGATTGAAAAGTTAAGAGTTTGGATGCCAATGAGGTCAGTGATAGAATGTTTAAGCTACCTGGTATGGTGGGCATTAAAATCACTGAACATATATTTGCAAACAGGTGTAGAGAGAGGGTCTTGTCTATATTATTGGAAATACTATCTAGCATGCAACAGTTTTGGGAGGAAGTGGAATGGTAAAGAAAGAAGAAGAGATAGATAAACAAGTTAAGTAGAGAGAGATGGAATCACATATAAGAATGGTCAGGAGATTCAAAAGAGAGTTCTCTAGCTCATGGGAGATGTTTGCAGACATAAACTTCCAGGCCATGCATGTGGATATTACAGTCCTTCCTAAAGAGAGGAAGATAGCTAGAGAAATCAGAGGAGGGGATTGAAGAGTTAAGATTAGTTTCCCAATGAGCTATGATGTCTGGAGATTTTTTGAAGAGGAATGATTCCACACTGCAGAAGTTGGTACGAATACCATGAATGTTGGAGAAAGAGTAATTAAGGGGTTTAAGTCTTTTTTTGTTGAGATGGTTGAGGTTTATATCTTTGGTTGTTTGTAGTCATGATGTGTTATTTTGGTAAGGAACGGTCTAGGGTAGTAGTAGCAGTTGGTCATCTAATGTAACATGTGTAGGAAGGGAACTGGCACAGACTGCAACATATTGTAGCGTCGAGGTTGCCAACCAGAGGTGCTTGAAGGAACACTCTTCCATGCGTGACATGGGACTGAAAGAACCCCGATATTATACAACTATTGATCAAAGCAGCTTTTAAGATTCTGCAGATGCTTCAGCACAAACATTTATACATACCTGTGTGTCGGAGAGTTAAAAATAAAATAATTAAGTTTTAAATTTGTATAAGTCTGAATTACGAACCCTTTCAAACTGGGTCCTCATAATCCCCAGTCAGTAACCACCAAAAAGAAAAACTTCATTAAATGCTGCTACCCCAATCAATTAACATCATGCTAACACGCATGATTCATTATGAATGTAACTGAATATATTTAATGGTAAAAGTAAACATTCCCTTTTCATGTGGTTAAACACAGTTCTTCACAAGTTCCTGTAACTCTATGCAATGTTTGACTCTACCATCCCTCCCATTCTCTGTTCTGCTATCCTTTCACACAGACTTGTTATGTGGGTTTCTTGCTGTTTTCTTCTGCCCTCCTTGCTTTCTGTATGTCTTGTGAGTGTTAAGTTCTTCAAGCTCTTTTTCCTTATTTTTCCCCGAAATTTCAGTTTTCTCTTTCAGATTGTAAGTACAAGTGTCTGTTTAGTTTTCATTTACTTTGAAAATTTCATAGAATTCTCAGCATCCTTCTGTAGAACCACATCTCCATCACTTCAAGTCACTTTTTCATCTGTGAGGAAATTTTCCAGCATTCACTGTCATATAGGAAGATTGATATTACATAGTGGTTGAACACAATTCTTTATTTCTAATGAAATTTTCCAGTCTCTTAATATTTCGTTTAGTTTATGGAAAGCATCTTTTTCTATTCAAATGTATCTTTAGATTTCTGTGGTGTGTTTTCTGTTGTTTGTTATGACAATGTCTAGTTAGTTAAATTTTTGCATCTGCATGATTCTAACATATCCAATACATAGCTGACACTCAGGGCTGCTATCTCTTTTGCTTACGATCATATTCTGCCTTTAGCCCTCTTCTCTCAGTTTCCTTTACTACTTTGTCTAAGAGTTTTTTGAATTTTCTTTCTGAGTCTGCCATCAACACATTGTCATCTGCATGTCTTAGGTCTTGATAGGTTTTACTAACAAACATTTATTCTATCTTCTTATAGTTGATAGTCATTTGTTTTACTACATTGTCAAAGAGTTCTTTGAATTTTCCTTCTGAATATGCCTTCAACACAATGTCATTTGCATGTTGCTAAGATTATATCTGCTGATGATAACTCCTGGTAGGTTCTAGTTAAACCAATTACAAAAAATCATAATTACAATATTTGAATTTCTCTTCAATGACAAAAGCATGAATGTGAAAGATTTGTCTATTTTTGGTGCATATTTGATATTTTTCATGTTTGCCATTCTTTTTTCTTTTGGAAATTTGTCTAACAAAGGAATTTTAATACACAGGGATTATTATCTTATCCTTTGTTGTTTGTTTTAGATATGGTATTTTGCAGTTGGTATGAATTATACATAACATGATTAGAGATTACAAAAATAAATTGTGACTAATTTTTTTTTTTTAATTTTGTGAAAGAAAAAAATCTGAAATTTAACTACATTACAGAATTTTCATTTTGGCAGATGAAAGTTTCTCAACTTTTTAATTGATTGAATGGCTTCTCCTTAGCCTTTGCTTGATCTAGCACAATACCACAAGAGTGGAGCATCCAATGAAATTGGGCCAAATGAGTCAAGTACATGTAAACAAATGACATGGATGTTGAAGAATAATCCATCCAAAATATGGCACTCAGACATAAGGATAGAGATATAAAGCAATTGTTAAGTTCATTTCAAAATGCAGTTATATGATGGTTAGCACTTTGGATATGGTTTGAAAAATGCCACATTATACTGGGTCATTATAACATAGCATACATAGAAATAGGAACTTAATAAGCTGTTCATGATAGTGATAGAGATTGCTAAATGACTGATGGGTAAAAAAAATCTTTTGGGCTGTGAGCCTTTGGATAAACAGCAAATTTTGCCAGGAATTTGAGTGTATATTGGGTGTCTGTATGTTTTGCCAGAATTTGGGGTGTATATTGGGTGTCTGTAAATCATAGTTTCTTACATGTTGGCATTAGTGCAATCCCACTGAAAATATTATACCAGCAATCATTTTAAAATATTTGGGTGTACGTGGGGGTCTGCATGAGTGTGAATCATAGTTTCTTATATGTTAACATTAGTGCTATCCCACTGAAAATATTATGCTAGCCGCCATTTTAAAATCTTTGGGTGTATGTTTTAAGCATATTGATGTGGATGTAATTGGTGTTCAAGCCCAGCCAGTATTTCAGATGCCAATTTTCAAAGCGGACCGGCTGGCTTTCACCTCTTGATGAAAAAAAAAAAATCTTTCTATTTCTCTTTCATGCTCCTGTCCTTAATTTAAGTTGAGTAAATACAGTGCTAGTCAAAATCTTCAGGAAAATGAAAATTAAGAAAAAATATACCTTTTTGCATTAGTAGACTCAACCACTTAAGTAAGCAGAGCTTTGAAAAATGAAAATAAGAAAAAGGAAAACAAAAATTAAAAAATGTTTTAGCATTTAATAGAGAAAATTTGAATACTGGGAAATTAGGTCAAATACTAGTTGGTCAAACGTTTAAGAGCATACCTAAACAGAGTAAGAAATGCTCAACAAGATGCTTCAGCAGTGAGTTCCATGGCTGTCATTGTGAATAACTTCAAAAATTCATTTTGGTTAGGGTTGATATAAGTGTCTGCAGAAGGCTGGCTGGAATGCTATTTCAAATGGTGAAAATGGTTTCAAGAAATTCAAGTGCTATTTGGAATTGGTGTCCATTTCTAGAGATTTCCCTTGTCGCCCACCCTCAAACATCCGGATGGTCCAAAAGAATCATGTTATTCACCATGAAAAAGTCCTTTTTCCTGCAGGCATTATAGATTGCGGCATTTTCCTGTTGAAAGATCCAGTCATTTCCACACAAGTGAGGGCCTTCAGTCAATAAGGATGCTCTCTTCAACATGCTAAATGTAACCAGCTGCAGTTTGACACTCCTGTATAATCTAAAGTTCCATTGTTCCTTGGAAGAAAGCACTCCAGATCATGATGGCACCTCATCCACTGTGTCATGTAGAAAATGTCTCCAGTGGGATATCCTTATCATGCCAGTAATGTCAGAAGTCATCTGGACCATTTAGGTTAAATTCTCATCAGAGAACAAAAACTTCTTCCACTTTTCTATGCCCTATGTTTAGTGCTTATCAGCAAAGTTTAGCCAAGTTGTTTTGTGGTATGGAAAGAGGCATGGACTTTGAAGACATTTATGGTTTCTAAAGCTTTTCTCTCAGAGATATTGTCTTATTGTTCTTGAGTTACATTCTATGTCTGTAAGGACCTTAATCTGGTCCAATAATCTTCTAGTGTTTTGCTGGACAACCTGCCGAATCCTGCTCAGCACCAACAAAATTTTCTTGGGCCGACCACATGAAATTCTTGTTCCATGTCCCTCACGGTTGAAATTTGCATCAGTAGTTTTACTATGTTCAATCTCACCAGTGGTCGTATGTTCAGAGAGTCCTTTTGCTTTTGCAGCTCAACAATTCTGATGTTGTACAAAACTGTCAGCGTTTTAGTCCTTGCAAGAAATACCAGTGGGAGAGATGACTGAATGCAAATGACTAAATTTCATCAGATGTTTACCAATTAAAGCTTCATATAAATACAGTCCTAAACCTTTGATCAGCTACTATTTAGCCTAATTTCCTAGTATTCAAATCTTCCCTATTAAATGCTAAAAAAGTTTTTAATATTTTTTTCCTTTTCTTATTTTCATTTTTCGAAGCTCTAGTCAGATAAGTGGTTGAGTCTAACAACACAAAAGTTACGTTTTTTTTTTTTTTTTTCATTGACCTTAAGATTTTGGCCTGCAGTGTATCTGTACCTGACTGTTTTTGTCATGGAGTAATGATTAGCTTATTATGATCACAGCTTATTACTAATGATTAGTGAGCTTGATCCTCACTGGGTGCCCTCATGATTGTGGTTATGTGCTAAGCTTAGTCAATAACTATGCAGGCACATTTTTTTTTAATATTCAGAGTATATGGCAAGGGGGATTACTCTTGTCTTCAAAAAGTAATGAAAATGGGGAACATTTTTTCCCAGTGTTTGAAGATGTTTATTTTCCTGTTTTAATTTATATTTTTTTTTTTTTTAAATTATTTGATTGTAATTTTAAAATGTCTTTTTTTTTTTTTTTTTTTTTTTTAAAGTAAATAATCATTAAAAAAAATAATAATTAAAAAGAAATCACTTTGCCTTTTGGAAATATTGAATATATATATTTTGTAAAACAAAGAATGTTGCTGCTTTTTGTTTATAACAATTTTTGATTTGCTTATGAAAAAATAAGCTAAAAGTTTGTTTTTTTTTGCACATCATCTTTCATTGATTATAGATGAATGGATGCTGAAAAGTTTTTGGTCCAATTCACTTCTCAAAATCTGACATCAGATAATTTTTTTTTCAAATCTCTTCTTGGTTAGACCAAGATCTCTTCAGCATCTTCTTGTATACTTTATATGCAGTTATAGATAAATATATAGATAATTTATTGTTATTAATGAGTAATGTTTTATCAATTTTAAAAAAAGAAAAGTTAGTCTTTTGATTGATTTTATTTTCTTCTAGTGTTGTCTTTTAGGTGAAAGACTAGGCCCCAGGCATGGAGTGTGCAACAAGTCTCCCCAGGTGTTTAACCCACACCTGCCATAACCAACTATACAGGATTCCCCGTAAACCCTGTCTTATTTTATCAAAGGGTAAATGGGATTTTGAGCAGATTGGGTTAAGTCATCAGGTTCATCAAGGCATATTATGAAAATATTGCTAGCTTTAGTGGGACCTGTTGATACTATCCTTGCCAATGGAAAAAAACTTTTTTTCCAAAGCCATAGAAACAAGCCTTGGAAAGTTAACTTTAAAGAAACATTACCAAGGCATACTTGCGTGTGTGTATGTGCGTGTGTGTGTGTGTGAATATATAATGAATGTGTTTTGATGCTGTTTCAGGCGCAAGTGTCCGACTCCTGGCTGTGACGGACAGGGTCATGTGACTGGTAAATACACTGCACACCATAGACTCTCTGGGTGCCCCCTTGCAGAGAAGAATATACAGAAGATGGCCCAAGCGAAGGTGAACGAGGAGGAGGTAGTGAAGAAAGAGGAGGAGGAGGAGGAGGATGAGGATGATGATGATGAGGTGGAGAAGGAGGAGAAGGAAGATGAACGAAATAGCCCTGAAGATCCCCCGACAACAGCAAAACCCGTATCCCCTGCAGTTACTAGTCAAGGGAAAAAGAAGTATGTTGCCAAATATGTGTCCATCTATATATTTGCATACAATCAGGCTGATAGCTTTCTTTTGGTCAATTTCCTGGCCACCATTTTTGCTGCTGTTGCCGTCGCCATTGCTGCTTAGGTGCCTTGCTGTCTGTTGTATCGCCCTTGCCCATCATTTAGTAGTGTCTTTTATGAGACAACTAATTTCAGTTGTGAAACATCTAGAAATTAGCCAATACTATTTCATTATTATCAGCATTATTATTATGATTATTAATTATTGATATATTTGGTGTTGATTTTTCTTTGAGGTCTGCTTTGTTGAATTAAAGTGTTTGAATCAACAAAAGTCTGTTAGATTTGGAGCTTAGATCATCAATACTTTTTTTTAAAAAATAGTCATGCTTTTTTGTGTGAAGTTCCTGGATTTTTTTCGTGTATGTGTATAAATATTGTGTGTTTTTTGTCTTAGTATCTGTGTTTATAAATATATATATAGGCAGCATATCTTCTTTCAAATATGTTTCATTGAATAATATAAACATATTGTGTCAAGTTATTTTTATACTGATTCTTTCCAGTTGTCTAATCAGTTTCTTGATGTTAAGATGAAATAACCATAGCAGAGTCTATTCGCATGTATTTTTAAATCACTATCACAACGGAATACAGAATTTATTGCAGTTATAATAAGTTTGTCTTTGTAATTTATGCC
This sequence comes from Acanthosepion lycidas, assembly GCA_963932145.1. Classification (NCBI taxonomy): domain Eukaryota; kingdom Metazoa; phylum Mollusca; class Cephalopoda; order Sepiida; family Sepiidae; genus Acanthosepion; species Acanthosepion lycidas. Next base: position 95,384,098 of record OZ010593.1, on the reverse strand, counting down.
TGAAGGTAATCTTAGAAAAGATCAAAAGTTAAAAAGAATCTATGGTGCCTTCCTTGATGTATTTCATCTTAACAAGAAACTTATTAGACAACTGGAAAGAATCAGTATAAAAATAACTTGACACAATGTATCTATATTATTTAATGAAACATGTTTGAATGAAAATATGCTGCATATATATATATATATATATATATATAATATATAATTTAATTTTTTTGTTTTAATAATACATTATTTTTTATAATAAACATTATTTTTGGTGGGTACATGTGTTTGACTTGACAGCCCTGATATTTTCTCTCTCTTAAACATTGAAATTAATATCAACTGACTGAGATAGAGAAGTCCCTTCAAAGAAAATTTCCAGGAGGCACATGTTTCTTTGGTTGGAGTTCTCGATCTAAGTCATTTGATATTAATTTAAACAAAAAACATACAGTGATGTCAACTCAAACATGTCTACCCACCAAAAATAGTCTTTATCGTAATCTATGTTGCTTTCTTGTTCTTGTATTTGTTTTCATTACTTTTAGTCAGTCAGTCATGGGCAGGTAGATATCAGTCTAAGTTTGTTGATATTATTAAGTTACTTTTGAGTGTGAGTGGGTACGGGAGTGGGGGTACTGAACATGCAACCTGGATTGAAAAATGTAATAGTAAAAAAAAAAAAAAAATCTGTCTATATTTCTGAGATGAGGTATTGTAACTATTTACACTATCTGGACTGTTGTCCTCATCTTTATTGTTATATTCACAACATTTTGGCCATTATACATGCCAGCCTTTTTCAGATGATACGCCCATAGACTAAATAAAAGGTTCAGTTTGAAATTCCAACAAATATCGCCTGAAGAAGGCCAGAGTGTATAATGACCGGAATCTTGTGGATGTGACAGTAAAGATGACGATAATAGTCCAAACAATGTAAATAGTGTAAACAGTAAAAAAAATGTGTTTATTATTTTTCCTTTGTTGGATAATCGTACCCATATATCGTTGTTGATATGTAAATGTTTTTTTTTGTTTTTGTATATTGCATTGTGTGTATGAATATTTCAAAATACATATTGCATTGTGTGTATATGGATATTTGAAAATACATATTGACAAGCATGTAATCACATTATTAATATTTTATTAATATATATTGAGTTGTTGCAAAATTGTTGGGCATCAACGTTTGCACAATGTAGAGGAAATTAGAGAAATTTTATTTGGCACTTTATATTTCTTGTGTAATCTGTTAATTGTTGTATGTTGTTTATAACCTTTAAAGATAAGCTCTAAAGCTCACAGAATCGATTTGGCATGATCTTCTAGAAAGAAACAATTGGATAGCATTTTTCATCATTTTTGGAAAGGATAGTCACCAGTGAAGAGAAATGTTCAAATCCAAAACAAAAAAAAAATATTGTTTCAAAGTTCAGGATGACCTTAAAATAATTCTTTCTATTGGAATAAAAAGGGGATATTTTTTTAGCACAAATTACTGTTACAGCAACAATGTTTTAGTGAGCAATTGGCTTGTTTGAATGACACATTGGAAGAGAATAGAGCACTATGTAAATAAACTGGTTTAGTTGTAAAAGTGAGGGAAAAATTTCTTTGAAAATAATTTTTGTATATTAGACATTCCTTAGGTCGCGACACTTGTCAGAAATTAAAAATATTGACTTTTTATTGATTTAGAATGTGAACTTCTTTATGATACCAATACAGTATCAAATTGATCCCTAACGTTTACAGAGTTATTAGTCTTAGCTATTTTGAATATGAAATCAGACTTTTTTTTTCTTGGTGTTTACATGCGGATTTCTTTTAAATAAAGAACAAATGAATATACACATTGTAATTAAAAAACAGAAGTTTTCGTAAACTACTAAAAGTATGTACTCATTTATTTTTCATTTAAGATAAATAATTATTGACCTCAAATGTTTGTGTATGTGATGCTGAAAAAATTCCATAAAAATCGTTTTTAAAAAAATTTTGAAGAGTTAAAAAAAACCAAAAAACAATAAGTTAAAACCAAAGTAAAAAATTCATAAAATTAAAAAAAAAAATATGTAGGTATCAATGCTTTTGCCAGATTTTCAAACTTAAATATTTCATCACTGCTGACTAAACACTCACCACCAGCCTGCAGATTGTTTCTTCTTTTTCACAACAATCTCCAACTGAATATTTGAGAGGACATTGCATACAATTTTCAAAAAAATTTTAAATTAAAAATAGTTATGTTTTAAAAATGATCCTTAATAAATTACTTTTATTTGGTTTTAAAAAATTGATGAAAAAATTTCATAGTTTGCATATTGTTAAGTCGGTGGTGTTGAGTTGTCCTGCAACCCCAAAACTCTGTAAAAGTTAGGGAGTAATTAGGGTTTTATTTTATTGATATTATGAAGAGAATCTACTAAAATGATAAAAACATCAATATTTTTTGATTCTGAAAAGTGTCATATTGGCCTAAGGAGGTTCTAAAGGATGCTAATCTACAAAAATTATTTCAAAATAAATTTTTCCTTATTTTTTATGAGTGGACCACTATATTTAAGTAGTACTGAAAAATATCTTTTTCTAGGCAAGGAAGAATTCTTTTTTTTTTTTTTTTTTGAAAAATTGTTGAAAATTCAGCAAACAATCATGGAACTGGGATTGGAAATTCTTCCGTATGTGGTATAGTCTTCAGGTCTGTCACTTTCAGACAATCACTTGTTATACATGATGAAACAATAAGTTGAAGCTGTTGAGAAACCAAGGAATCATTCTCTTATGGTAAAATTAAAAGATTTACCTGGTTTGATAAAGTCCTAGAAAGTCAGAAAAAAAATACTTTGTTGGTTGAATGATGATACTATAAATTTATACAAATAAAATATTCTATTAAAAATTCTGGAAACTTGCATTAACCTAATTCTAAACAAATATTTTTACATGCGTATAATCACCCTTAACTCACACAAACTCTTAGACAAGAAAATAAACGGAGACATTTTTTAAGATTTTTAAAAAAATGAAAAAAAAAATGGGTATTAATTTAATAGTTTGCGTCATTGAGTCGGCAGCCTTGAGTTGCTCTGCACTTTAATAACTTTGTAAAAGTTAGCGACTGATTTTACACTATTTCTGTTATGAACAAGACCTACCTTCTAAAATGATAAAAAAAAAATGAATATTTTTCTATTCTGAAATGGGTTGTCTTGGCCTAAGGAACTAAAAACAGAAATTTTAACCAAGAAGCTCTCTTGAAAACAACAGTTTGCTGGGAAAACATAATTGTCCTATAATGGTGTGTATCTGACATATTGTATCATCATTTTCATAATTTGTCATGTGGGATGACATGTACGAAAGAATTCTTATAAAGATTTCCAACAAATGGTTGCAACTGAAAGAATGGATCTAGCAGCTGTAGAGTTACTACAAGGAAAAATGACAGACGGCTAAAACATGCAATTACTTCTGTACAAAAAGCAAAGTCTGTGGAAATGGAAAAGTTTAGGACTCCTAATGATAAACTAATTTCTAGGAGCATCCCATGGAGATTGGTAGAAGCTTGTTTCACCTGCAAAAGATGTCTTTGAAAACCTGGCTTGTCAAATAAAAACAAAATCAGACAACACTTTTGGACCAAATAGGAGAGCTACGATTCAGATTGGCTTGAGAAAGTTCCATGAAATGATGAATCCAGGTTTAATCTTGAGAGAGTGAAGCCCCTGAATACTATCATTGTAGATCTGGTGAGTGGTTTAATTCTAACTGTGCATCAAGAATTGTGAAGCTTATAAGAAGTAGCATTTATAGAAACTGATTTTTGTAAACTTTTGCTGTATAATCAATCTGAAATAATTTTCTGGTAAAAATACCAGAAAATTTCTGCAGAATCGATTGCTTCCCAGTATCCAAAACAACCAAAATATGGCTGAAAGAGAAGAAAATAAAAATGTACTAACTAGGTTAAAGTCCTAATTTAGATCCTATAGGCCTATATTCAGTCCAAAATGGTTGAAATGAAGTTTACAAATGCAAATCAATTCTATAAAATCATCAAGTAGGAATGTCACAGCACTGACATTTCCAGTTATAGTCCAAACTAACTTAAAAACTGCCTATTTAAGCTTAGCTCCCATGAAGGGCTCTTGATTGAACCTTTATCACAATAGGTAGGGAGGAACAATAAACTACAGAAGAACTCAAAAGTGATTGCTGCATTTAAGTATTGCATTAATATGTAAGCTTACCTTTTAAAAGTTCAACGATAATTCTTCTGCTGCCACTTAATTTAAAGACAATTTGATGTATGTAGGTCCTTACTTTCCATGCAAACAATTATTTTTATTTCATGGGTGACTTTTGTTGGATTTCGTAATTAATTTTGATTATTCTCAAATTTATTTCCAACTTACAAAAATTGTTATCATACAAAAAAATTTGTCGCAAAGAATCACGTAAAAAAAAAACAATCACAGTAATGAAAACTTGGGAATCCAAAATTTTAGGATTGGAGGTCTGGATCTTGCCTGGAATGGTTTTAATTTGTTCACGGAGTCGGCCTGATTCCAAAATGGTATGATATGTTGGGCTATGGCCTCCAGGAGTAAAGTTGAAAAAGTGTGACACAGTGACACACTGACATTCGCATTTATTATATAGATTTGAATACCTACAGAAATACAAAAGACACAATCTCATTTGTTTTATTCAGTTTTGTCTTATGCATTTGTTGTTATGAAAAATATTTAAAAACTTCCTTGGCTTGCCTCAGAATGGGTGTGTATGTTCTCACACTCAATATCCTATGCTGACACACGTAGTAAAAGGAAACAATTTGTTTTATCAGTGAAATTTGTTATTTTCAAATTATACTTATTTGTATGAGAATTAATGTATCAGAATTTTAAAACAATATAACAGAATTGTAGGTCCATGAATACAGAATGCAATATATGAATTCATCCCTTAACACAACAAAGAAGAAAAATGGTTTGTCTTAGAAATTTTCAAAATAATCATGAATCGATAAGTTATTACAAATAGGTAGAGCATCTGTTAAAATACACCCACATATTAAATTGATTTCTAGAAAGTAATTCATACTTTTTGTCATATAAAAATTTCTTTTATAGAAGTTGAATCATTCTTTCAATGCTGAAAAAGTTAAACAAAATTTCCAAGGCATTCGTTTTCTTATAATCTGTGGTTGGAATCCTAATTCTAAGTGATGGGTGAGAAAATATGTTAAGATTTAAAATTCTTATATAAAATTAATTCTGAGAAATAAACTACTAAATTTTGAGTGATATTTAGGTGGGGGTGATTTTAAGGTAAGTCTTTGAAGAAATTGCACAAAGCATGTTACAGAATTTGGGGATTAAAAATCAGTGAAATATTTTTAAGGACGTCATTAAATCAGCAATTTTTTAAGGATGCCGTTAAATCTTCTAATTCATAAAGATATGATCAAATCTTCAAATTCTTAAGGCTACCAATAAATTCAAATGCTTAAGGATACCATTAAATCATCAAATGCTTAAGGTTACCATTAAATTATACAATTCTTAAGGATGGGGGATGATTTTTAGGTAAATCTGAAGAAAGCACAAAGCAGGTCACAGGATTTTGGTATTCACAATTTGTGAAATATTCTTAAAGATACCATTAAATTAGGAAATTCTTAACGATGTCATTAAATCCTCAAATTCGTATCGATTCTATTAAATTCTCAAATTATTAAGGATAGCGTTAAATTTTCAAATTTTTAAGAATGCCATTAAATCTTTAATTTGAATGTTTTTTTTTATATGTTAGTCTGCAAAGTTTTATGTACACCATAGGCCAAAAGTTTGGGGCCACCTTCTAAATTTTGAAGGATTACATAAAAATTAAAATTTGTATGCTTTTATCAAAACTAATTTACTAGTTCACTTCAGGCCAGAGGGGCTATCGCTTCCTGAAGAGTTTTATTATATACTCATTTAATAATCATAAATAATAATAAAATTAACCAATTACTACATAAAGTTTCCTTAAAATTTTTTGCTGTTTTTACCTCATCTACATTGTTGGCTAATGGTGTTCTTAGGGCAGGCAGATTTGAAATTTTTCATTTTTTATACAATTAACATTTCTGGTGCTGCAGATGTACTCAAACAACTTTACCAAACTTACATTATCTGCTCTCAACATATACATATAGAGGTTTCCAATACACTTGGAAAAGTCAGTTCCTAGTGTTTGTATTATAAACTAACTAATGGTTAGTGCTATTTCCAAACCAGCATAGACATATAGTAGTATACCATACAACCTGCTTTGTAATGTATTTTTATTATATTGTTTGTTGAGGGTGTTGTATAACTTAGTCTTTAATGCAGAGTATTGAATTGAAACCAAAATGGTGGTGTATTTGGGAAATTGTCCTCAGTGCTTTTGTAGTCATTTATTTCCAATAAATGGCAATGTCTTATTTTTTCTAAAACAGGCCAGCACAGCCAGGCAGTAATGCAGCATTGAAAGTGTTAATCTTGCATTGTACAGGCATATTTTGTTAATAAGTAGTTGGCATATATTAGTAGAAGTATCAGTCTCTAGCAACTACACTGTACAAATTCAGGTGTAAATAAAATGTATCTGTTAAGACAATATCAATAAAAGAAATAACACGAGGAAAGCCTTTTATGCCAGTATGTTTTGTTCTTTGATTGACTCGACACACTTGCCTTGATATAATAGTTTTTTTTAGGTAGCATTTACATAATAGGCTTTCCTCTTGACATTTCTTTTATACACACACACACACACACACACACACACACATATATATTTCGTTGAATAATCTAGATATATGTCTATTTTTATTTTAATTCTCTCAAATTCATGGATCAATTTCTTAATGCTGTTATTAAACCCATAAAGGAAAGTGCCATAATTTTTCTCACTCCCTTTACTTTGCCAAGTACTTTCAGTCTCATCCAAGATCATCTTCAGGGATGAATTGCTAAAGCAAAAAATTAATGTAATTTATAGTTATGAATTTATTTTTGTGAATGCGCATGAAACACACTCTATTTTATTTCAAAAATTAAGGGATGTAACTTAATTTATATTTGTAATTTTAAAAAAATTACAATTTAAGTATTTCTAAACATTGCTGTTATAGACATTATAAAACATTGTTGCTATACTCATGATTAATTTTAGTGTTGGTTGTATTTTTTAATATAGAGGGCTTCAAGAATTTGAGGTTTTTGTTTTTTATTTTCATGGTGGAGTATACTTGTATTGTCAATTAATATTTCTCTAAATTATGAATGTGGGCAGAAATGTTCCTTTAAATGTTGTGCAATAGAGCTTTAATCTGACATATGTAATGTAAGTCTCCTTGATAATGTTGTTGTGAAACAAACATATATATTTACTTTTTTGCCAGAGATACAATCTCCCAAAGAACTTTTAAATTAATATACAATGTTGGTCTTTTGTAAAACTTTAGTTGACAGAGAAGAGTTATTGCAGATGATTAAGTTGGTTGTATTAAATTTAGCATAGTATATAATTATTTTTATTTTTTTTTATTGGGATCAATGGGGGGATATGTTAGTACTTGAATTTTTTTAGGATTTTTTCATCTTGTTTGTAGTTGGTGTATTTGATTGTAGCATAGTATAGTTGATATGTTTAAGGTTATTTGAAGAAGTATTATGTTCTTTTTTATTTATGTTAATATTTATAATAGCTAATTTGTTCATCAACAATATAATTAAGAAAGTCATAAATGAGAGTTTGTTTAATGTTTCTTAATTCAGTGAAGAAAATTTCCTTTCATGGAAGAATTAAATTTTGTATGGTTATTAATTTTTGTATAATCGCTGTTTTGCAATAGAGAGTGCACATATTTATGGTAGTTATTTTTTTTTATATGGGGCGGTAGTAAATGTAATATTATTGATGTCTATCAATATATCAAGAAAAGGAATTTTATTATTATTATTAAGTTCTGATGTGAACTTAAGAATGGATTTTTTTTTTTTGAAGGTTTTTTTATAGTTCATGTATTTCATCTATGTCTTTAACTAAGATGATAATATCATCTACATATCTTAGGTAGATCGAAGGTTTTTTGTGGTATTAAATATCTTTTCAAGGTTAGCCTTGTAAGAGTTATTAAATGTTGGTCCCAGAATTGAACCCATGGAAATGTCATCACATTGTATGTATATATTATTTTGATGGTCATAGAAGCAAACCACAGTGTTACAAGTCAAAAGTAGTTTCCATAATATGTTAGATTTAAGATGTTTGAATTAACAGAGTGCATTTCATGTTCACTTACAAAAAAAATTCACAACTATCAGTCACATTAATTTTTTCTCTCAGTAATTCATGCCTGAAGATGATCTTTGATGAGATTGAAAGTACTTGAGAAAATAAAAGGAATGAGAAATGCTACAGCACCTTCCTTAATAAGTTTAGTGGTAACATTAAGAAATTGATACGAGAATTTGAAAGGAATAGAATAAAAATGAACAGACATAATGTCTAGATTATTCAACCAAACATGCTTAGATGAAGATATACTTCCAATATATATATATATATATATATATATATATATATATATATATATAGGCAGTGAAGAAGCCTAAATATTTTTCAATATATTTTTCTTCTTCATCTAGGTATTCTGACTGCAAACCCACAAACAAAAATGATTCAATCAATAACTATTCCCACCACTGCCCAAAAATAAAATCAGGACTAATCATATTTTTTACCTTAGAATATATAGCCCAGATGAAAATATATATATATATATATATATATATATATATATATTTGAATAAAAACAGACCACTTTAAGGTTCCATGTAATAAGTTATTTCACCATAACCCCTTTAACAGGGCTATGGATCATCAGACTTTACTTCCAATGGTTGAAATGAAAAATGAAAAGAAATTCACACGTTTTTGATGGACCTCATCAAGCATATGTAAAATTAACGAAGTGGGGAAGTAAGGTGGGAGAGAAGATAAGATATGAGTGGGTTAGGTGTACCATTTCAATTCCTTATTCTTAACCCCACTGTCTGTCGGCTAGACGTTGCTTAAGCCTAATGCGTCTTGTCTCTAGATATCGATGGGTAAGGAGTGAAGACTGACATTAAATGAAGAAGCTACAGCAACCCTAATAAATTACATTCCACGAGGACAGGTTTCATTCAAATTCTTAGACGCTGTTAATTCTTGTTACTTTAACGGGCATATTTGGGAGGTTAAGGTTTGATGTAAATCTAAATGTCTAAACAATCTACGAAGAATTTAATTTGAAGTTCGTTGGAGTTTTGGGTATTTTCTATGAAACAGTCGATTAGAGAAACTCATAGACAGTACATACACCTGCACACACATCCACACCAAAAACTATAGTTTTTGGTGTGGATGTGTGTGCAGGTGTATATAAGAACTCATAGGTATATAGTGAGATATAGGTATGTGGATATAGATAGTAGTTTAGGACATGTGTAGAAGTGCATATGAGTATGGATATATAAAAGATTGTAAAAGAAGGACCTAATTTTCTCCTAGTGACATTTTATACAAATCTCTCCTCTAATATTCTCCAATTGGAAGTGAGTTTTGGATAGCACGGAGGTAAAGTTTAAATTGGTAATTTAATTCAAATTGAAATATACTACCCCATTATTGATGATAAAATTATTTAAATTGGAATAACCGTTGATAATTGGGTACCTAAAAACAACCACGAGTTTATTTAATGAACAAAAATCAAATGAATAGATGTCAACTTAACACGACAAAAGTTTTTTAAAAAAATAAAAAAAGATTACTAAATATAAAATGGATTACTCTTTCAATGTACTGTCTATGAGTTTCTGGGGTTAAGAATAAGGACTTGAAATGGTACACCTAACCCACTCATATCTTATCTTCTCTCCCACCTTACTTCCCCACTTCGTTAATTTTACATATGCTTGATGAGGTCCATCAAAAACGTGTGAATTTCTTTTCATTTTTCATTTCAACCTTTGGAAGTAAAGTCTGATGATCCATAGCCCTGTTAAAGGGGTTATGGTGAAATAACTTATTACATGGAACCTTAAAGTGGTCTGTTTTTATTCAAACATATCTGCTCTGAATCTTACATTGAGCTCTCTGGATATCATCCTCCTTGGGTCTACCCATGCGGATTACCTAGTTTTGCATAAACTATATATATATATATATATATATATATATATTTATTGGGGCAAAGACATTTGCCTCGATAAAGTCCCTCAGAAGACAAAATGCACTGACAGAATAGTTTTTTTTCTTGTCTTTTTCTTAATTTTGTTCCTTTACAGTTATATTCTATTTGAAAATAATTTACACACACACACACACATATATATATAAACTGGTAATGTTTGCCTTGATAACGTCTATCAGGGGACAAAATGCTTTGGTAAAAAAAGTTTTCCTTTTGTCATTATCCATAGTGTTCTTTTACAAATATATTTTATTTATTTATATCTGAATTTTTTCACACACACACACACACACATCTATAAATAAACAGCCTAATCTGTAGCTAAGAATTATAAATTTGTGATTTAACTGAAAGCTTAAAAAAATTTGAGCTCATACTTAAAAAAGAAAATAGTATTAAAAAAAACCCTACAAAAGATTTCACTAATTCTTTTATGGATTCAGCTAACCATTGCCTGAAAGCTAATTAATCTTTCTTCCTCATGAGTTTGTTTTCAGGATTTAGACAGAGATGCTGGCTATGGAAGCAGTCGTATGTTTCAAATGTTGCTCAAACAATTGAACTCTTTTTTTATTTTTGTTGTTGCTTTTATTGTTTAGCAAGCATTTCAGCCAATCCATCCAGCCTTCTTCAGGTAAGCAATTCATATGAAAAAGACAGGGTCTCTTTTTCTAGAACAGTAGCAAGAAGTAGGAAATAATCAGTGGAAAAAAAATAAAAGAAAACTCTGTTCCCTTTCCTTATAGATTGTTTACTCAAATAAGGCTGTAGAGTGAATAGGCTGAAATGTTGTGGTTGCAACAAAAGGAGGTATTTCATACTTTGAACAAATCTTGGAATTATCCCAGACTTACAGAAAATATCTTTACAGTCCTATGTCATTTTGCACTTACCTTTTTCACAGGCATTCTTTTTATTCTAATTTCAGCTACAAATATCTCTTTCCTGCTAAAATAAAACAGGAAAAAGATAAAGATGACAAAACTGGTAAGTTTATTTCTTAACTTTATTTATATGTTTCTAGGAATCTTCTTTTACTGATAGATAGAGGATTGTTTGTGGGAGTTTATATGTTTTCTTTATTAATCATTTCACCCCAAACAAGGCAATAAAGCCACTAAGATGCAAGGAGTTACTGAGAGTGAAAGAAACAGAGGGAGAAATATAAGGACTCAAGGATTCAAAGAGACAGAAGATGACAATTGACATTGTATTTAAATTTTTGAAGATCGTATTTGAGCGAAAAGTAACGAGAGAATTCCACAAGCAAGAAGTGTGAGAGAAGAAACTATTAGCATGAAACTTATGGTTACAACTAACAATTTCAGCGATGAAATTATGAGATCTACCTGCCGATGTAGTACTGTGCTTAAATTTGTGATGTCAAGGTACAAACGAAGAAGCTCTTCAGAACAATTACTGTGAATATATTTATAGAAGAGACGAAAGGAAAGGTATGTTAACAGTGAAGAAAGGTTGTTGGTTGAAAATCCCAACCTTATTGCAAAATAATAACACTGCTTCTCTTTTGTTGTGGAGTTATTTCGTAGTGGAGGCTTGTATTTGTACTAAATCGGTCCTAAATAGTTCGACGTACAAAATGTTAGGAACTTGATATAATAGGTATTACGCAGAGTAATCTTGTGGTCGCTGACTACCTTTGTATTCGACTGTCGACTATTGTCGTCCGACATCAACTGACCCTCGTTTCTCTTACTACTCCTACTTATATTAGGTGGGAGAGTCTATTAACTATAGAATAGGTGTGTTTCACCATAACATCTTTGTATTTCTTTCATCTTATTTCTCTTGATTTATAACTCCTGATTTGTTAGTCAGTGACATCGATAAGAAATAATGTAAAAAAAACTACCTCTGCCTTTTATTTTTGGGAAGCCTGAAAAGTCAAAACTGAATGATAATTTAACATGCTTCATGTAAGAAATTTGAATAATGTTAACTTGAATTATGAGTGTATGTATGTGTAATATATAAGTACAATGAGTATGTGTATGTGTGTGTACATGTGTATATATATATATATATATATATATATATATATATATATATATATATATATATATATAAACAAAAAAATCTAGTGGTTTATTAGACATTAAGAGAAAATAACAAATGAAATATATATGGTTAGATTTGAATTTCTCTAACATGTTGAGTTTTGTGGCCTCATCAGTAAGGTAGCTGCCCTGTTTATGCAAGCTTCCTGAGAATAAGAAGTATGAGTTTGCAGGCTTATATTTTATTTCTAATCTGCAATGAGTTATTTATCTTACACATTTATAAATCTAACGTCTGTCCATGCATCAAATATTGCTGCTACATCTGATCTCATGCTTCTATTAGGTTGGTGCAAAAATAATTTCGTTTTCTCACATAGTAACATATGTTAGAAAACGAAATTATTTTTGCACCAACCTAATACTATGCATTTAGAGATTCTAGATAAAAGGCAAAGAAGAATCTGTAGTGTTATCAGTCCTGACCTGGCATCTCAGCTTCAGTCATTTTCGAATTGCTATAACATAGCATCCCTGTGACTTTTCTATAAATATTTTCATGGTAATTGTTCTGATAAACTTTCCTCTATAGTACCTAGACTTTATGAATTTAAACATAGTACTAGATTGACAGGAAGGTCTCATCATTTTAATGTTGAAATGACTAGATGAACCGTAAATTCTATGCCAACAGTTTCTTTTCATGCATTTCTTGTTTGTGGAAGTCTCTTCTGGCTTCTTACTTTCCATTCAACTTTGATCTTCAAAAATTTAAATGCAATGACAATTGTTGTCTTGTCTTAATTCCTGTTCTTTTATTGTTCTTTCCCTTAATAATGTTTTTTTTCTCATATTTTTTCACAGTCAGTAACTTCTTGTGTCTTAGTGGCTTTATTGCCTTGATTGGGGTGAAATGATTAAAAAACAAGAAAAGTTAGAATAAAAAGCAAAAGAAATACAATGAAAGAAAAACTACTTAAAAAATGAATAATAATTAAGAGTGTTTCAATTTAGAAATTAGAATACTAAAACTACCGCTACTATTACTACTACTACTACTACTACTGGATGCTTATTATTAATATTTATATGTTGTCTTTGTTTTCATAGCGGAAGAAAACTTAAATAACTGTCATAACAACAATGGAGGTACTTCTAGCCATTTGCACCATGGAGTTCATAAATCTGTATTTATGTCCAGTATGGCCCCAAGTCCTTCACGTGATTTGCCATTGTGTTGGGAACAGCATTCCAAGCTGCTGCCTGGTGTTGACAAAATAAGTGGAGATGATGTTGCCCAGTGGAAAGTGGATGACGTAGCTAATTTTATCAAAACTTTACCTGGTTGTGTTGATCTTTCAAAAGTATTCCGTGATGAGGTAAGTTACCAATTAAGAAAGTATTTGACTGTAGAAAAAAGATAAATATGTCACTGTGATAAGATTTTTACATGACACAAATCTTAATGCAAACGTCTTTTTAATATTTTTTGTGTGGGTGGGTGGGTGGTGGTGGAACTTGTATTTACCATAATTTATCAAGTTTAAAGAATTAAAAGGTTATTGGAGAAGTAAAAGAAGACATAGTTTGAAAGTTGAGTATGGTTTTATCCTTGTTTTTCTTTTTTGTATTAAACACTTAAAAGACATCATATGATATTTGGTGGATACTTGATGAAGATGACTCTCACTGCTACTGGGGTATCATCTCCTGACATTTCTGTCCGGTTGAAGGCCATAATTATAAAGAGAGGTTATCTTAAAAAAGTTATCTTCCCAAAGTATTCTGGTTGACCATTTTTTTTTTAATATTTATAAATGCATGTTTATATAATATATACATGTATATAATATAATATATATATATATATGTGTGTGTGTGTATATATATATATATATATATATATATATATATATATGTATATATATATGTATATATATATGTATATATATATGTATATATATATGTATATATATATGTATATATATATGTATATATATATGTATATGTATATGTATATATATATATATATGTATATATATGTATATATATATATATGTATATATATGTATATATATATATATATGTATATATATATATATATGTATATATATATATATATGTATATATATATGTATATATATATATATATGTATATATATGTATGTATATATATATATATGTATATATATATATATGTATATATATATATATGTATGTATATATATATATATGTATGTATATATATATATGTATGTATATATATATATGTATGTATATATATATATGTATGTATATATATATATATGTATGTATATATATATATATGTATGTATATATATATATATGTATATATATATATATGTATATATATATATATGTATGTATATATATATATGTATGTATGTATATATATATATATGTATATATATATATATGTATGTATATATATATATGTATGTATATATATATGTATGTATATATATATATATGTATGTATATATATATATATGTATATATATATATATGTATGTATATATATATATGTATGTATATATATATATGTATGTATATATATATGTATGTATATATATATATGTATGTATATATATATATATGTATGTATATATATATATATGTATATATATATATATGTATGTATATATATATATGTATGTATATATATATGTATGTATATATATATATATGTATGTATATATATATATGTATGTATATATATATATATGTATGTATGTATATATATGTATGTATATATATATGTATATATATATATATGTATGTATGTATATATATGTATGTATATATATATGTATGTATATATATATATGTATATATATATGTATGTATATATATATATATATATATATATATATATGCATTCAAACAGGTTTGGTTAAATAATTTAGACATATGTTGATTAATTTTCGTTGTGCTGTGTTCCTTTCAAGTTTGAGTATTAATTTTTATCTTCTATATTCCAGATATTCTTAGTAGAATAATAGATCCTAAACTAATAGGTCTGTATAGAGATGATGGACTCATTTTTGTTTCCAATAGCAATAGTCCACTCACTGTAAAATTACAGAAGAAATTTGTTAGAGCCTTTAAGTTACTGAGGTTTAAGATTGAGATTACTTCTAACCTCAAAACTGTAGATTATCTGGATATCATACCATAAAGAACATGAAACTCCCAACTACATTAATGTTGATTCTAACTACCCCTATGCCATTGGAAGCAGATACCCATTACTGTCGGCTACAGAATTAATAAGCTTTTGTCTAATAGGAGTATTTTTAATAAAAATAAGGAATTGTATGACAATGCTCTCCAAAGAAATGGCTTTAAAAATAAACTATCCTACTTAAACACCATGAATAACAATGGTGAGGATAAGATGGATTGTAAGCACAATAATAGAAAAAGAATAATAATATGGTTCAAGCCCCTCCCCATTCCTCACACACACAGAGCTTCTGTAAGTTATCCAACACTAATATTGGACAAGTTTTTCTGAAGTTAATAAATCAACAATTTTAAAACACAAAACCCTCTAAGTAAGATCTTCAATAGGAAAACCATCAAAATAAGCTATTCCTGCACAAACAACATGTACAAAATCATTGACTCCCATAATAAGCAAATTCTATGGTATCAACAATAAACCTGGTATAGATCCCCCCCCCTGTAATTGTGGAAATAGTGAACATTGTCCAGTCGAAGGAAAATGTAGAGCTTCGAATGTTGTTTATCAAGCAACTGTTTACCCCCCCAAAATAAGTTAAGCCACAGTATTTATTTTGGAATTTCCATGGGTGTATGGAAACAAAGGCTTTAAATCCATAGGCACTCTTTTTCCAATGCAAAATTAAAATACCAAACTGCTCTTTCCAAAAAATTTTGGGAATTGAAGGAGAAAAACCTGAACCCTCAGTTTGACTGGAAATTCATAGGTTTTGCTCACACTCCTAATAATTTTAAGGGTAAATATAACCCATGTTTAGAAGAGAAGATTAGAATAATTAAATTCAATAATCAAAGCATACTCCTAAACCAAAGGAATGAGTTAGTTTCCAAATGTTTTGACAGGAGTAAGTTTAAACTTATTTAGAATATTATTGATTTTGCTTAATCTGTTATCACCTAACAGATATATCTTTATTTCTACTCCATTTCAATCCTATCAAATAACCTTCCTCTAAAATTTTATTATCAATCTTTTTTATCTTCTATATATTTTTTTCACTATTATGATTTTCTTTAATTTTTTTCCTTTAAATTTTTTCATTTATCTTTTAACATCATTACTTTTCTTATTCATTTTACATCTTGCTCTTTTAATTATTTTTTTTATTATTAGTATATTTATTGTTATTACTTCTTTTTTTATTTTTGTTTTTATTTCATTTATTATATGAATTATTTGATAATTATTTTATTTAATATTTAATTTATATTTAATAATTATTTATAATTTTTTAATTAATATTAATTTATTTTAAATTTATATTTAATATTCATTTATTAATTCATATTTAATACTTATTTATATTTAATTAAATTATATTTTAATTTTATTTTATTTAATAATTTTCTTTTCTTCAATAGTTATTTTATTCTATAATTATTTTATTTATCATATTAAATATATTATATGAATAGTAAATATTGTTTTAATGTAATTTTAGATGTTACCTTTTTACTTTTTTAAAAAAAATCTTCTCAAATTTTAAAATATTTTCCTTTATAAACTAGATGTTAATATTTTGATATAGGTTAAGGTTATTCTAACTGTCTTCTTAACTTAGATCAGACACTCCCACCTCTACTATCACGATTTTGGCGATTCATTTATATTCTTTACTGCAACTTCCTTTTTATTCTTTTCCCTTTTTTTCTTTTTCTGTTCTTTTTTCTCTTTCTCTCTCCTTCTTCTTCTTTTATTCTTTAAATGTTTAAATATTTTATTTCTTCATATCTCTATCTTGTGGGTTGAAATAGCTATTTGAATGAGGTAACTTTGGTTTTTTATTCTATGTAATATACGGAGATAGTGGGGCTGATCAAGCATTTGGTTTCATTTTGGCTGTTAGAATCCTGAAGGAGTGTACCCAGAAGCTGAGACTCTTCTCATGATGACACATGAATGCTAAAATTGGCATTCTAGATTGGCACCTCTCACACATAGTTGTACACTTTGATCTTAGTGAAAAGGCTGAGAAGAGAATGAAAAATCAAACAACTCCCCCACTTCCCGCCATCTGCTTTACTTTGAACTACTTGTGTCAGTCATATATATATATATATATATATATATATATATGATTGTCTAAACAAAGTTTTGATAAAGAAAAATCTATGCTAACATTGTGTGCATACACAAACTAATTTTTGATTTTTTTTCAATTGTTTGATTTTATTTGTATTTTTCTTTTGTAGCACATTGATGGTGAGGCCTTCTTGATGCTCAACCAGTCTGATATTGTCAAAATTCTCAAATGCAAATTAGGACCTGCCCTGAAGATCTTTAACAGTATTCTGATGTTCAAGAACACTGCTGAGATGGATTGATGAAGGCAAGTAACTAGAGACTCAGCCATGACATTTCCCAATATCCGAAGGAAAGAAGACAAAAAAACTTTGATCACTTGGACATTCCTCTGTTAATGGAGGGAAAAAAAAACAAAGAGAAGAAAATGTTCCCTACACCACAAGGAAAACGGTTTAGTTTTTCCACACTTAACTCACAAAAGTTAGTCTTTGTACGTTCTGTACATAAATTTGTATATAGAATGTGCGTCTATGTAATCTGTTTAACAGGGTGTTATGTATATTGGCATCTATCTGCACAATGAGTGTGCATTCATACAAATGCATTCATCGTGGTGCATATATATATCAAAATGTACATACACTTTTATCTGCAAATTCTAAAAAAAAAAACCAAAAACCAAAACAAAAAATAAAAAGTTCCACAGTTCTGTGATATAGCATTTATAAAATAATTTTTTTTCTTTTGAGACAAAAGGCAAAGGGCCTTACTTCCATAATTGCTTTTTTTTTATTTTTTATTTTTTTTTTATAAATATCTGTGTCGTGTTCCCTTTTTGACATTACAATTCAAAATTTGTTCCGTGAATATGGTTCACTTTGGGAAGCAGAGGTTTTCCCAATTATTTTTTTTTTTAAAACCAAAAGACTTAATCTCTTACAAAAAGAAAAAAAAAATCTTGGTTCAAAGTAAGAAGTAAAGGACAAACCAAAAAAAAACAAAAACAAAAACAAAAAAAAATGGACAAAAAATCCTTTTTATTGAAAACAATTCCTGTTTTAAGGAATTTCTTTTTTTTTTTTTACATTTTTTTTTAAACATCTTTAGTATTAACAAAAAATATTTGTAAAGCCATTTACTATTTGTACAAGTATGTATGCATGAGATAGTTTGTTAGTATGTGTGTGTGAGTGGGTGGGTGGCTCTTTTTATTGTCAGTCATATTTGCTCTCCTTTCAATACAAACTTCACTTTGATATTTTTTCCTCTGCTTTGTAGAAAGGCAACCTCCATTGTAGTTAGTTATTTGTCTGTTTTTTGAATCCCACCAATACTTGCATGTAAATAAGAATATCAAATCAAAACAAAGTTATGACATGGCTAACAATTGTCGAACTCCCAGTTCTTTGTTTTTTGCAATCCTCTACAATTTGAAGTTATAACAAATGGAACATTTAATTAAAATCCTCAGCATAGTTTTTGTTAAAGAAAAAAAGAAACCAAAACTTTTATATTGTTACAGTCTTCTCAGTCTTTTTTTTCTCTTTAGATAAAAAAAAGAAGTCGTTTTTCTTGTCACAAGGAAAAAAGTATTATGGCTTAATTCTGTAATGTTTAAAATTTAAAAAAAAAAAAAAATTTTTTTTTGTTTCAATTTTTTTTTTTTGCTTCAATTTTTTTTTTGCTTAATATTTTTTTCACTTACCTATCCTCATCGTTTTGTATTTCCCCCCTGCCAAATTTTTCAAAGTGTGTATGAGTGGGTGTTGCTGGATTTTTTTGCTGGGGCCATCTTACCAAATTAGCAATTGTACCAGAAGTAGAGATGTTTTTAATTTGTCATCTGTGATAATTCTTGTGATAAATATACACACTTCCACGTTCTTTTTTTTTTTTTTTTTTTTTTTCAAAAGCAGCTGTCTCATTGCTTGTTTATGAAATCTGGTTGAAATCACTTTCTGAAATTTCTTCCCTAATCTGATTCCATTATCCACTCCCACCCATCCTCAACTTAGTCCAAAAATACTCAGACCATAAGGTGCAAAGCAAAGACGAATACACTTTGGTTGGAAATACTGTTTGTGGGTAAATAGTGGTACTAAATCAACTATTTTCTGAATTAGGAAAAAAAAAAGAAGACAAACGCTATAAGAAAGTAATTAGTTCCTGATTTTTTCTTTTTTTTTACGTTTTTTTTAATTTAGATTTTCAAACTTTGATTAACACTTTATTTATCTGACAATTTCTTGTTCATAACTTGTTTTTTTTTTAATTCGGAATTTCTTTTCTTTAAACATCTTTTTATTTGAACATTTTTCTTGATTTAATTATGGGCTTTTAAATCATTGTCCTACTTACCATTACACATATTTACAGTGAATTAGTGTCAACACATTTGTGAAAACTCTTATAACATCTTTTTGCAATGAAAGAAAGATCTGTTTCAAGAGATAGTATAAAGTCATCTAAGGATACTGTTTGAATTTCACTTTGGCTTCCAAATTTTAGAGCTGCTATGTTTGTCAATTTAGTTGCGGAAGATAATTCTCTTTAGAATAACTGATTTGGTTGCCTTGAACTAGAAGACTTGAATTGCTGTTCAGATGATGAAAAATTTTTAAAAGACTTTCTCCTTTAAGTAACAGTGATATATCTGCACCTTAGTGTATACACATGTTTGAGTAGACGTCTGTCTTTTTAAAAAGAGTAAATGTCTACTGACCTGTGCATTTGAGAGTCTTAATAAAGAAAACATGCCTTCTACTAAGGTTCAAACCTGTGTCGCCTTGTAGTGAAAACCACCATTAAACCTGGTGTGTTTTAAGGCCTCTCAGCCACAGAAAACTTTCACAATTAAGCAAAGTTCAATTCACCTATTTAAGAAATGCACATCTCTTGTTCAGATCTCTCAAAGCCCAGATCTGATAAATTTTATTTTTATATCCAGAACATAAAATAAATTTTCTAAGGAATTAATGTTTTTTTTTTAATAATCTGACACAATTTCTTATGCTCGTAAAATCTGTTAATAAGTCAGATAATACCACCTTAATGTACTTTTCTGGCTTAAATGAGATTAAATTGAAGTAGTTCATCTGACTCTGAAAATTGTTTTACTGAATATGTTGTGCAAGCATAAACTGAAACCATCAGAGTTGTTTTCCTCAATTAGCTGAATTAGATTCAAGCTGTGAAATAAGTAATATATAAGTAGTTTGGTTGCAATATTTACTGAGCTAAGATTTTATTGAAATTCCAGTAATGTTACATTGTTAAGAAAGTTGTAAGCAAGAAAGAGTTTACATTTTATCTTGGTCAATTCTTTCATGTTCAGTGTATAGAATCACCTTTGACATTTGCCATGTAGAAAGCTTAACATTATAGGAGTTGTTAAAATATATTTTCCTTCCTGTTTAGGGATTTTAGAGTTTTTAATTCAAGAGTTTATTGTATATTACTTGTGGTCATGTCAGTTGATTGGTTGTTGAAACTGGGGTAACATTGAGCAAGAAATTTAATAAGTTAGATATTTGTAATCTTCGCTTGAAGACTTTCAACAGCAGTAACATCTAAAATGGACAGCACATGTAACTTGAAGAGAAAATACTTTCTACTCTATTTTAAGCAAAATGAAGGAAGCCCCCATCAGTACTAGAAAGAGCAATAACAGCTAGTGTACTTGAGGAAACTATTTTCCTGAAAAACTGTTTTAAGTAGGTACCTCCACTTTTTTGGCATAAATTTTGGATACCTATGGTTTAAAATGAATTTTTAAAAATTAAAAAGCATTCTCAAAGATTTCATTTTAGCTTTAATTGAAGGCTAAAGAATTAAATTTATTATTTCTAGTAAGTAAAATATTCTGATGTATTTCAGATAGAAATTATATAGATTGGAATGTCAAATATTTGCTCAATTTCTTAGAATTTTCTTGAAAGCTGCCATTTTCTTAATTTTAAGAAATTTGTAAACAAACAGATTTATCAATTTTAAAACTCTTCCAAAATATATATATATATATTTCTGACACATTATTTGAATTAATCTGATTTGAAATAAATATTACTTGCTTATAGCTTAAAAATCTAATATGCAATCATTTCTTAATGATGGGTCCTATATTTCTTTGATCCTTATTGATGTATCAGTAAGATTTCGATGGATGACCAGAATTGACTTAAATTTACAAAATCTAAGTGAACACATTTTTTTTTTAGTTTTTTAACTACCTAATAATTTTTACAAATGAACATATTTTCCGCAATTATCTAATATTTTATTGACTTTTATTTACTTTTTGAAGCTGCTTTAGGCAAAAATAAAAATTTTTTAAAATACTATAAAATTTTCTTAAATTAATTTCTCTGTAAAGGGACAAAACTCTTAGATCACATGACCATTTCATAATTATGTCATGTTTAGCCTTCCATAGGTGAACAAACGGGAATGAATTAAGTATATAACTTATTTACAAAAGCAATAAAAAGTTTTCTAATTAAATAATGCCATAGTTCTATTGCATTTATTATTTTTCAATTCAGAGCAGATTTTTATTTAGAATAGTGAAAGTTTGAAAAAAAAAGTAGTTGATTTACATTCTCCAAGGAGTCCTATTTTTAACGAAAAAAAAAAAAAAATTCAGGAATTAGAAAGGTATTTTGCTAAATTTCATGAAATTAAGTAAGTGGGGCAGGGGGTAATATATGTAAAAAAAAAAAAAAAAAAGTTTTTACTAGAATTTTCTAAAAAAAAAAAATTTCAAAAATAATTTTATTTATTTGCGAATAAGTCCTGAAAATTTCATTAAAATCGGACAATTATTTAATTTTTACAAGAATTTCCAAATCAATGCATTTTCAAAAGAAAAAAGTGCAAAAAAGTCAATGTAATTATTACGCCACCCTGATGACAAGATTTTAACCAAAATTTCAAATGTGTTAGAAAGGATTAAAAAATTAAAAAAAATAATTAAAAATACTTTGGACTTTCATCTTAATAATAACATTTTGACGATAAAACTTTATTTTTATTAAATTTGGGGCCTTTTTCATTACGCTATGCTGTTTTCCATGAAAAAGTGGAGGTACCTAGTTTTACAAGAAAGTTTTCTTTTAAATTTTAACCAACAGTAATGTGCTAACTGTTCAGTCAATGAATTTTGAAGGTTTCCTTATAAGGAAACAGCTAATTATCATAAAAGTTTGAGAATAACAAATAATATTTATTCATATAATTATTATAAAATTGGCTTTTTTATTTTTTACTGATTTGTGGTCTTATTTTTGTGGACTTAAAATTTAAAAAATTTTTTTTTTGAAAATAATCTGAGAACACATTTTAAGATTTTGTCTTTTTTATTAAACATCCATAAATAAATTGAGTAGGTTCATGCCAACATCTGCACAGATAAATAAAGTAGAAAAGAAAAAGTAAAAACAGAAGAGGATTAATTTGTCTTCAAACTTGTTAAATTTTAATAAATTATTTTCTAGCTGCAATATTTTAACATCTCATATATAGGCTTTTATAATATTATAAATTTGTAGGTTTGAGTGAGAGCAAAGATGACAGAAAATCTTGTGGCTCTATCCTGAGTGCTATTTAGTTGAAACATGAAACTTCATCTGGAGTCATAGATGTAATAATTAAAAAAGAAAAAAAAAAAAGTGCAATACCTGTAGGGTACAAGTATCAACATATTAAAGCCGAATTTACTCCCTATAAATTCCTTTTTCCTACAGGCTTTCTCTATCAGTTAAACTTCATTGTGTAAGTTTTAATTGCCAAATATATATATATATATATATATATATATATATATATATATATATATATATTTTTTTTTTTTTTTTTTTTCCGATTTGGGGAATAGTGTGATCATTATTGAGACAGTGTCTGACAATTTCACATCCAGAGTGCTAACTAAAAGTTCAGGAAAATTAAGAAACAAAATGGCTTCCCCAAAGAAACAAAATGACATCCCCAAAGAAAAAAAAAAAAAATTAAAAAATAAGATTTCTGGTAGAATGTTTTCAAGAAATGTGAGAAATGTCTGATAAGAAATGAGAAGCATTGGATATTTCCTTTCTCAAATGAACAGATTAATCAGTCTGTTCAAATTCTTCAAAGTTTAGAGCAGCACCTAAAATACAAAAAAAAAATTTAAATGATTTTCTTGTGTTTAAAATTAGAATAATTTGTTGTCTAGATTTCATGTGTGCTGGCCCTTAATAAATGCTAACCTAAACTCACGTTCATTGACCTCATAATTCTCTTGATCAGAGATACCGGTTAACCCTTTAAATATTTTAATGAATATGTATCTGTCTGTATGTCTCTCTTTCTCTCTGTGTATGGAGCACAAACCTATCAAATACAAACAATTCCTCTCATGCTTCCAGACCATTTTGTAGTTCTATGTTTTTGAAGAAATTTGTTTCAATTTCCAATGACTTTGCAATGGCTGTAATCACTGCTCTTGCTTTTCTTTCTCTAATAACAATTTCTATATATATTATATTTTTTTTTATTACTAAGCATAGAATCTAGAAAAGCTACAAAGCAAAATCAAAAACCTTTCCTCAACCAACAGATACTATCTTCAAGTGATTACCTTATAAGTAACAAAAGAACCTTGTTAATATTGAAGACAATAACTTGGACTGGATGTTTCTCCGATTCCACAAAGGAGTAAATTAGTTGTAAAATTGTTAGTTTTACTTAATTATTTTTTAGTTTAGATATAATAATATTTGAAATGGTTTTTCCATTTTATAATTTATCTTTAAACTGATAGACATTACAAGGTTTCTGTGTGCATTTGAAATTTTTGTATTATGGGGATTTTAGAAAAAAATATTTCATATATACACCATTTTTTTTAATAATTTCTGGAGTAGCGATCTTAGCATTGCTTGTTTATTGGGAAAAAAATGTTTTTTTTTTAAATTTCAATTTACATTTTGTTTAGTCTTTTCAACCATCTGTTTCATTGTAAGTTTTCCAACTGCTGATTTGTCAATTACAATGCAAGGGGAAGTTACTTTTCCCTGTCTGCCACTGCTCAAAGTTATCTCCCCTCGCGGATTACATTTTAAATTTTATGATTACAGTTGCAATAGCGAAAATGCGCGAAGAAATGAAAACTTTCATCTGCTACGGATCATCGTCATTATCATCACCATTATTATCATCACCATCATTTATAAAAGAAAGAAAGCCCCCCCCCCAATCATCATTGTATTAATCATAATAATAATTACTTCTCACCATTGACATAATAAATTCCTCTTTCTGCTGTCACGTGACTCATTGGGGGGATAGGGGGATGAGTGAAAGAGGATAGATTTCTATTGTGTTTTTTTTTTTGTTTTTGAATATTATTAAAGACTATATAACATTTCTGTCATTTTTGTTTAAAACTTTGTCTTGGTTATTTTATTTTTGTTTTCTTTTTTTTTTTTTTTGCAATATATGATGTTTTCATTTTTTTTTTTTGCAATATATGATGCTTGTCATTTATTATCTGTGTGCCAAGTTAAAACAAAAAAAAAGTCACCAATTTGGAGAAGAAAAACTAACAAAAAAGAATTAAAAAAAAGATAGATATCCAACTCTCTCAACATTTAAAAAAAATTTTTTTTGTGAAATTGGAACTGTCGTACTTTTAGGTGACTAAGCCAGCTGACTCTCAATCAGAGACTATTGAATTCGACCATGTTATAAACTAAAGCATTGCTCAGATGTTTCTCTTTGTACATAATTCAACACTGACAATTACATATCTGTGATGCCAAATTCTGTGTTTTGTTATCATTTATTGTTTATTGTTTACTGAAGTACTCACTTATTGCAAAAAAAAAATTCTTAAACACTATTATCAGCACATTATTAAATATAGGTATTCTAGAAGAATGATTAGAAAATTATACTGATTCTAATATAAAAGATTGTCTATATTTAATCAGGCTTTTGAATAATCTCATATTTTTAAAATAAAAAGATTTATAGACTTTTTTATTGTAAAAATAAACAAACCAAAAATAAATAATAGAATTCCAAAATATTTTGCTATAATTTGAATGTTTCGGTGAATTTGCATTAAACCTCATTACGCTGTATATCTAACAAATTATTGGGTTTAAGATTTGTTAAAGTTAACCAATTATGAAAATGTTTTTTTCTTGTGTATTTTTAAGTTGTTTGAATGAATATGACCTTCAATTCTTTAAAGTCTTTAGAAGATTCAATTTACAATGTAAATATAATGTTCTACTAGGTCCTTTCTGTCCATTTTCATGCATGTATTTTTTTTCTTTTGGTAGTTGGTAACATCTATATTATCTTTATAAAAAGACTTGTGGTGTCACAAAAATAACTATTTTCACTATTTTTTTTTTTTAGGTTTCCATACTTTAATTAAAATTCTACACATTTGTGTAAAGTCAGATAAAAAAAACAAAATTGGTGTCCAGTTTCACATAAATACCACACAGTAAATTGAACAGCAATTGAATTGGACTGTCAAAAATACAAACACTCGAAGTCATTTTGGCATTGTACTTAATTGTAAATCAGACCGCCATTTTAGATCCAGTTTGCTAGTTTAAAATATAATTTTTCTTGAAAATGAATGATTTTCGAAGGAAATGACAGTCATGGTTGATCAACTCAGACCAAATTACACAAGAAAAATATATTTTAATACAAAAAGCTGCTACTTTCATTGAATAAATCTTAAAACATTGAGTTTGATATGAAATAAAGAAAACTATTTCAGTATCTGTCTATATTTCTGAGATGAGGTAATATGTACATCATTTACATTGTTTGGACTATTGTCCTCATTTTTGTTGCCATATTTATCACAACATTTTGGCCATTGTACACTCCAGCCTTCTTCAGGTGGTTGGAATGTCAAACTGAACCCTTTATTTCGCTCACTGAGGTAGACTGTTCTAGTTCCATGTGTCATGTCCAATGGATGTCAGTTATCAGTTATCTTCTTTTAATTCACCTCTCCAAGTTCTTGGTTGCTGATGACATTAGGTTTATAATACCCAGAAATTCATACACAGATGTTTTCAAGGACAAGGCATAAGTTAGATCCAATGACAGTCAACACATGGCACAGTGGATAAAGGCATTAGTTAGATCAGGTGACAGGACCCAAAGAGTGCGAGTTCAATACCCAGTTAAGGTGGTGGAGAACTTGAAGAGGGGAATTAACAGGAGATAACTGATAACTAACATCCATTAGACATGGCACATGGAACTAGAACAGTCTACCCCAGTGAGCGAAATAAAGGGTTCAGTTTGACATTCCAACTTCCTGAAGAAGGCCGGAGCATATAACGGTCAAAATGTTGTGATAAACATGGCAACAAAGATGAGGACAATAGTCCGAATAATGTAAATAGTGTAAAAAAACTACTTGTTTCATCAATCATAAGTAGACACATCATTCACATAGACTGATAGTGAGTTCAATTCTCATGCGATGCCTGAAAAGTGAATATATAAAATAAATTCCTAAAGACGTAATAGACTTTTTATTTATTAATTCAATAGATTTTTATCACTTTAAACATTATTTTTAGTAGATGCTTGTATTTTAGTAGACACTCCATTTATTCATTAAAGAGTATTTTTTTTTTGTCTACTGGCCTGAATATTCAAGAAATCTTTTTTTTATTTTTATTTTTTATTTTTTTTTAAGTGTTTCACCCCAAGCAAGGCAGGAAGCCACTAGAATGCAAGGGGGTACAAGTTGGAGCAAGAGCAAAGAGGAGTGATAGAGGAACGGATGAATAGAAGGTTAAGGGATAGATCAATGCATCTGGAGACGTCGAGTGTCATTACATTTGAATAATTGGAGATTATAGCTCTCAGGGAAACATGAAAAGGGGAGGGAGTGCTACAGGCGAGAAGTGTGAGACATGAAGCTATTGGAGTAGAAGAGACGGCTACATTTAACAGTTTCAACAGTGAAAGGGTGAGAGCGAGATGTCAGCCTAGTTGAACGCTTAAATTCATGAAGTCTGGAAGCAGCAAAAGTATCTCATCGGAGCAGTTACCATGAAAGTATTTGTAAAAAAAGACAGAGGGAGTTGACGGCATGTTTGTGAGAGAGCGACTGCAAACAAGGTGCCAGATGAGGGCCAATTATGTTGCATATCCATCTCTGGGTTTTATCAAGGACCTTGAGACAAACAGAATGCAAGCCTGGGCAGAGGGAAACTGTTGTCAGATCCAACGTCCTTTAATTGGCTCAGCCACAAAGAAGCTTTACCAATTAGAGGAAGTTTGAACAGTGCCTTTTAGTGAAAATGAATTAATCAATTTTCTCACAAATGAAGGAAAGACTTGTGGTAAAAAGAGATATGGTACCACTGATGAGATAAGGTTGTTGAAGAAAAAGAAGAAAGGTGTAAGCATAAATTGTATAGAGGGCAGAATACATGGTTGTCAGCAAAAAGGACAGCCTAAAGTTTGAGTTATGCATTAGGGATGTCAAAATCAAGAAGGTGCAGAAATGTAACGATGTGTATAGTACAATAAAAGGTAGCAGAAAGTATGAAGCAGAAATCCAAATGCACGTGGGAATATGAAAGGCTGCTTTTCAGAAACTGAGCAAGATATTCAGGGATCAACAGATATCTTGAGGAACAAAGAATAGATTACTACACTGCTATGTAATGTTGTAATCTCCTTTCTTCAATTTATATCGAAAAAAAGATATTTTTTTAGTAATGCACACCACAGCCTGTGTACCTGTACAAACAGGTACACAAGCTTGTGTACAAACAAACTTGCATTATTTGTACAGTTACATAAGCTTTGGAATTTGGCATTTTTGAATTTCTGTATGATAGTACCAACTCCAGATCCAAATTCAGGAGGATCCTTCTTGTTCCTATTGGAAGAACCCCTCCCTGATTGACTTTGTCTTTAGAATTGTAGCTGTACTCATCACGTTTGGCTAATTGCAGGGTTGTGAAGCTATTTAATCCATAGTTGGAAGTTTTAAATTCAGAGTTATCCTTCTCCTAGACTGGTTACCACTCAAGGCTATATATCTGTCCTGCTATTTTACCTATAGAGAAATGAATTTATACCATTCCCAAGAGTATTTGCACATAAGTGAATATAAGGAACTCAACTGAAATTTGAACTTGGCTCTCTGATTTCTCAATCTGAACCCTTAATCATTACTCTGCCATCCTCCATTGTTGTAAAGGTATTGTAAGAATTATAGATAATTGTCAATAGTTAAGGAATGCAATGTCTTTACAGAGAACCTTGTAAATATTCACACTGACTGGAATAAATGAATCCATGTCCTTCTGGCGTCAGTTTAAGCTGACACCTTTTTCTATTGTAAATTCTTATTGAGTTTAAGTGTGTCTACAACACTTTTATTAGGAAAGGCATAAAATCATTTCTTTTCCTCTCAGCTATGGGTGAAATAGCTTCAGTCTCTTTCCAAAGAAGTCATAGCAATTCAAAGATAACACAGAAGAGGAATCTGTGGAGAGCCATGATCGCCGACGCCTTGAAATAGCATTTAAAACACGTAATTAATTCAGTCATAGTTATGGGAATCTCTTTTGAACAGAATGCTAAATTAAATGAAACAATTTAGAAACATTTTTGCTTTGATATATTTTGCCAGTTAGTACGCGTTATCAGGAATAAAATTCTTTTTCTGATGATGCCTGTTCATCAGCGAAACATACCGAAGAAAAATTTTTAAAAAAAATATTTAGCGTATTTATTTACCAATATAAACCATAACAAAAAGTAAAATTAAAATAACTCAAGGGAGGTAATGTTTGAGTTAATTGAAAGATTGCCTCCCTTGGATACTATGTCTTCAAACAAATATCAAACGCTACCGACCAAATGAATTGGACGTTCTCTAGCTAATATGGGTGACTATTAATACAGAAAGTAACTTTTATCCTCATCCGGTGTTCAGTACTTTGGCGTTATATCAAAATTAAGTTAAGCTTAGTAAATTAAATGAATAGTGGAGGAGTCGAAATCTGTTGGGTAAAAAAACAAAGAAGAACAATGGTTCAGGGGTTCATCCTTTCCAGGCAGTATTGCTTCCATTGCACTTAAAAGGGGAGAGATAGGGTCAATCTCATAGAGATGATATTTATCTTTTATGGATCTAGGCTGGCTAACAGATGATTTTTATCTTTTATAGATCTAGACTGACTAACAGAGATGATTTTATCTTTTATGGATCTAGGATGGCTTACAGAGATGATTTTAGCTTTTAGGCCATCTCAGAGAGATAATTTTTATCTTTTATGGATCTAGGCTGGCTCACAATTTTGTCTTTTATAGATCTAGGCCGGCTAACAGAGATGATTTTGTCTTTTATGGATCTAGGCGTGGTTACAGAGACATTTTTTATTTTTTATGGATCTAGGGCGGCTTACAGAGAAGATTTTTTATCTTGTATGGATCTAGGCCGGCTTACAGAGATGATTTTATCTGTTATGGATCTAGGCTGGCTCACAATTTTGTCTTTTATGGATCTAGGCCGGCTAACAGATGATTTTGTCTTTTATGGATCTAGGCCAGCTTACAGAGATGATTTTGTCCTTTATGGATCTAGGCCGGGTTACAGAGACAATTTTTATCTTTTATGGATCAAGGCGGGCTAACAGAGATGATTATTATATTTTATGGATCTAAGCTGGCATACAGAGATAATTTTAACTTTCATTGATCTAGGCCGGCGAATAGATATGATTTTATCTTTTATGGATCTAGTCCGGTGAATAGATATGATTTTTGTATTTTATGGATGTAGGCTGGCTTACAGAGATTATTTTTATCTTCTTTCCGGATCTAGGCTAGCTCAGAGATGATTCTACGAAATTAGGCTGTCTCAGAGAGATAATTTTTATCTTTTATGGATGTAGGCTGGCTCACAATTTTGTCTTTTATGGATCTAGGCTGGCCCACAGAGATGATTTTACCTTTTATAGATCTAGGCCGGCTCACAGAGATAATTTTCACTTTTATGGATCAAGGCCTGTTAATATTGATGATTTTATCTTTTATGGATCTAGGCTGGCTCACAGAGATGATTGTTATCTTTTTCCCGGATTTGGCTGGCTAACAGAGATGATTTTTTTTTATCTTTTATGGATCTAGGCTGGCTCACAGTTTTGTCTTTTATGGATCTAGCTAAGCTCACAGAGATGATTTTGATTTTATGGATCTATGCTGTCTCACAGGGATGATTTTACTTTTTATGGATCTAGGCCAGTTAATAGAGATAATTTTACCTTTTATGGATCTATGCCGGCTCACAGAGATATTTTTGACTTTTATGGATCTAGACCGGGTTACAGGGATGATTTTTATCTTTTCTCGTTCTAGGCTGGCTAACAGAGATGATTTTGTCTTTTATGGATCTAGGCTGGCTAACAGAGATGATTTTATTTTTTATGGATCTAGACCAGCTCACAGAGATGATTTTTATGTTTTATGGATCTAGGCTGGATCACAGAGATGATTTTTATCTTTTAAGGATCTAGGCTGGCTCACAATTTTGTCTTTCATGGATCTAGGCTGGCACACAGAGATGATTTTACATTTTATAGATCTAGGCTGGCTCAGAGATGATTTTATCTTTTATGGATCTAGGCGGGCTCACAATTTTGTCTTTTATGAATTTAGCCGCGCTTACAGAGATGATTTTGTCTGTTATGGATCTAGGCCGGGTTACAGAGACAATTTTTATCTTTTATGGATCTAGGCCGGCTAATAGATATGATTTTTATCTTTTATGCATGTAGGCTGGCTTACAGAGGTTATTTTTATCTTTTTTCCGGATCTAGGCTAGCTCACAGAGATGATTTTAGCTTTTATGATACTAGGCCAGCTCAAAGATATAATTTTTATCTTTTATGGATCTAGGCCGGTCAACAGAGATAATTTTATCTTTTAATGGATTTAGGCTGGGTCAGAATTTTGTCTATTATGGATCTAGGCCAGTTAAAAAGATAATTTTATCTTTTATGCATGATTGTTACTTTTTTCCGGATGTTGTCTGGCTAACAGAGATGATTTTTTTAATCTTTTATGGATCTTAGTCGGCTAACAGAGATGTTTTTATCTTTTATGGATGTAGGCTGGCTCACAATTTTGTCTTTTATGGATCTAGGCCAGCTCACAGAGATGATTTTGTCTTTTATGGATCTAGGCCGGCTAATAGATGATTTTTATCTTTTATGGATCTAGGCTGGCCAACAGAGATGATTTTGTCTTTCATGGATCTAGGCCAGCTAATAGAGATAATTTTGTCTTTTATGGATCTAGGCTGGCTCACAGAGATAATTTTTATCTTTTATGGATCTAGGCTGGCTAACAAATGTAATTTTAGTTTTTATGGATCTAGACCAGCTCACAGAGATGATTTTTTATCTTTTATGGATCTAGGTCGGCTGACAGAGATGAAATTTTATCTTTCATAGATCTAGGCTGGCACACAAATTTGAGATTATTATTTTTTATCTTTTATGGATCTAGTCCCGCTAATAGAGACCATTTCATGTTTTATGGATCTAGACTGGCTCACAATTTTGTCTTTTATGGATCAAGGCTGGCTCACAGAGATGATTTTATCTTTTATGGATCTCGGCTGGCTTACAGAGATTATTTTTTTATCTTTTATGGATCTTGGCCAGCTAATAGAGATGATTTTATCTTTTATGGATCTTGGCCGGCTAACAGAGATGATTTTTATCTTTTCTGGATCTAGCATGGCTTACAGAGATGATTTTGTCTTTTATGGATCCAGGCCAGCTCACAGAAATGATTTTGTCTTTTATGGATCTAGGCCGGCTCAGAGATGATTTTACCTTTTATGTATCTAGGCCGGCTAATAAAGATGATTTTACCTTTTATGGATCTAGGCCGGCTAATAAAGATGATTTTACCTTTTATGGATCTTGGCTGTTTCAAAATTTTGTCTTTTATCTATGTAGACTAGCTAACAGAGATGATTTTTGTCTTTTATGGATTTAGGCCGGCTCAGAGATGATTTTACCTTTTATGTATCTAGGCCGGCTAATAAAGATGATTTTACCTTTTATGGATCTAGGCCGGCTAATAAAGATGATTTTACCTTTTATGGATCTTGGCTGTTTCAAAATTTTGTCTTTTATCTATGTAGACTGGCTAACAGAGATGATTTTTGTCTTTTATGGATCTAGACTAGCTCACATAGATGATTTTATCTTTCATAGATTTAGGCTGGCTTACAGAGATGATTTTTATCTTTTATGGATCTAGGCTGGCTTACATAGATGATTGTATCTTTTATGGATCTAGACTGGCTAACCAAGATGATTTTTATCTTTCATGGATCTAGGCTGGCTAACACAGATGATTTTGTCTTTTATGGATCTAGGCTGGCTCGCAGTGATAATTTTGTCTTTTATGGATCTATGCTGTCTCACATGGATGATTTTACCTTTTATTAACCTAGGCCAGCTCACAGAGATAATTTTGTCTCTTATGGATGTAGGCTGGCTTACAGAGATTATTTTTTTTTATCTTTTATGGATCTAGATTGGCTAACAGAAATGATTTTATCTTTTATGGATCTAGGCTGTCTAACAGAGATGAATTTTCTTGTATGGATCTAGGCTGGCTCACAATTTTGTCTTTTATGGATCTAGACTAGCTCAAATAGATGATTTTATCTTTCATAGATCTAGGCTGGCTTACAGAGATGATTTTATCTTTCAGGTAGAAAGCCTTATCATTTACTGAAATATTTGAATTTTTTATTTTCTACTCGGAAGTTATGCATAATCCTCCCACACAGAAAAACAATTTTACTCACTTGAATTCCAATTATGAATGTACCAACTTCTGTTTTCATGTCCTTTCTACTAGACCAAGATTTTAAATGTTCACCAAAAATCAATTGATTCAAAGATTCCAACAAAATTTTGAGAATTTATTTAAGTCTGAAAATATTTTTTAATTCAGTCACCTCCAATTTTTATTAATTTCATAATTTTTATGTATAGAATATTGTTTGATCCAAAAAAATTATTTATATAAACATAAGTTTTTGGAGAAATTAAATCAGTTGAAATTTTATTTGAAACTTCATTTGTGAAAGAATACAGTCAAAACTTTTACAACTGAATGTGTCTGATCCAGACATGGAACATAGCAGACAAATTTGCTGTAATGCGGAAGCAGTTCCATGAGGAGGTATAGAAATAAAAAAAATAAAAGATGAAATAAAAAGTGAGAAAAGAAAAAATTGCCAAACTAACTTTAGTAAATCATTTTATTAAAAAAATAAAATATTCCTTTCCTTTCAATAAACTGATAATCCTGTAAACATTTTCTTTTATAGATTTTCAAAAACTTGTTACTTAAAGTTCAAGAACTAATTATAGGTCAGGAAGGCATTATTTTATAGTTAATTGTATTCGGTAGATATCAGAATAATTTAGAATAAATGTTTCTGCCTTTCAAATAACCATTAGAATTCTGGAATTCTTTTCTGGATGATTTGTTTATCTTATGCCAATGTCTGTTCCCACCGTGTGGTAATAAAATAAGCCCATCCCATCTCCCCTCTTGCTTGTAACCATCCACTCTAATAGAATAAACATTTTAAGCACTAAAGCTGAATTAGTCAAATAAAGTTTCATAAGCTTCAACTCAAAGTTGTTGCTATATTACAATCTGTATATTTAGTTTGGGTGTATATTAGCCTTATATAATGTAACAAGAAAACATTTCACACCAGTGACTTGCAGAGGTTTGGTGATGCCTGGAGCCAACTCCTTCATTATATACCCCTAAGTCTCAAGTAGGAGAGGCGGGGGGGGGGCTATAGGGCCTAGTACTGAGAAATGTGAGAAAGGAAGATTTTTCAAATATGTAAAAACAGATGAAACATGAAATAAACACTTTAATCAAAATAAATATAAACTAAAATTTTATTTCACTCTTTGATTGGTTGCCATGCCGATGTGGATGCCTGGGGTTGTTGCACTCTCTACAACCCCACTTCTGTCCACTACTGTTCCACACACACACACACACAAAGAAGAAGAAGAAGAAGAAGAAGAAGAAGAAGAAGAAAATCAACCTAACACCAATAAAAAGAGGATTATTTTTTTTTTGACTTAATATAAAAATACTGAAAATGAGAAAAACGATTACACAAATGTTTGTCTCCAAAACTCTGTAGTCAGGGTGCTGAATATACCATCAATCAGCTAATTCACGAATTTTATATTTGCATTAATCCTATATATAATATCTAAAAAAGACACTAAACTAAACGAGTTTCTTTTTTCCAGGTTTTCAGATAAGACGTTTAGCCATCTTGACACCATTTTTCATAAGAGTCACTGAACAAACCCTTTGAGTTATTCAGCTACAAAAAGAACAGGTTAAAATCGACTTTTATCAAACCGACTTTCTTCCTACCTGAACAATGGTGAGATGTAAAAGGTCATTCAAGCCTTCAGTAATGGTACCAGCATTCATACTCTGGCTGCCATCTTCAAAGTCCATCCAAGAGAACGGTGAATAAGTTTAAAAAACAGGTACAGTAGAGAGGAAAAACTTGATCAGGAGGTCACATCAAGAAGAGGGCAAAAATCTGCTCAGTACTCTGCGATTACGTTAGCTGGCGACACAAAAATTAGGCATTATTGAACAACATTACAAGCAAGAGCGAGGATTAAATGTAATGGCACAGAACGGAGAGTGCTTCTCTTATTTCCAAAGGTAAATCTCATTCTCTTGCCTCCATAGCAAGAATATCTTCAGCACTCACCAAACTGCATGATCAATAATCTGTATCGTGGCCAAGAGACACTTTAAAATTTTCCTGTTCACCTATATTAGTTAACTGAAGTCTCTGTATTGATTTCGTAATGTCTTTTCTATTGACTAAACTCTATTAAAAATTCACCGAGACTGTCTCTACTGATCTGTTGATGCTTATCTATGCAACCTGTTCATTATTTACTGATCCTTATCCTTGTGGCTATTATCACGTTTTGGCTGTAGTGCCCTCTGGCCTTCATGAGGTTCTTGTCAATGCAAGGAACCTTCAAGGAATTTTGAAGTGAATCCTGCACCTTATGAGGCCGGAGGGCACAATGGTTAAAACATTGTGGTAATAACAACAAAGATGAGGATAATAATCTGAATGTAAGTAATGATAAATGTTTATATCAGAAATTCAGACAAATGGAATAATTTCCAGAATTTATTATGTTTCAACTATTTAAGATATTGGCATTTATAATACTCCGGAAGTCTATGACAGCAACATAAAAAGTCTTCTAATAACATGAAGATTTTCATTGTCAGCAAGGACAAGATATTAGAAAACAACAGGATTTTCTAGTTGAAAAATGAGATATAGTAGAATTATCATAGATTCGGGGAGGGGCACAAGGTATTGGCACTTGCCTTGTAAAGAGGTGAAGCAAAAAAAGAAAATAATGAAAAAGAAGTAACCGGTTTTGATCCTCTGTGTGTGTGCATATATATATATATATATATATATATATATATATATATATATATATATAATATATATATATATATATGTGTGTGTGTGTGTGTGTGTGCTGATACACTCTGAAGAGTGGATAGACAGATTCACCTATGAAACTCTGATGTTGGGATGCTGGTGGTAACATCAATCACTAAGTGACAAAATTTACTCACATTAATCATATATATATATATATATATATATATATATAGGGGTTTTTAAAAAACAGTGGCCCCTACTGCTATTAAGCATTACTATTCAAGTAAATTGAATTGAGTTCTCCGAGCTGCTGGCGTATTTTGTATAGAGAAAAACATTAAAATTCCCTTCCTTTCTGCCGCGCGATGATGGCCTAGAGGTAAGATATCTGACTGATGTCAAATCAGTTGGGTTTCGATCCTGGCTTGAATTGGGCGTCTAACCACACTGAGGAGCTGTGATACAGCAAAGCTGTCTGTAGATGACTCTCTCTCTCTCTCTATATATATATATATGTATATATATTGTGTCATTCGCATACAGGCCTGTATCAGTGCGACTAGACAACCGTATATTTCAAGCCAGGATCGAAACCCGACTGATTTGCTATCAGTCGAAGTTTCTACCCCTAAAAACTACTTCTAGCATTTTTTTTCATGAATGCAAACAAACATATTCTTTAGAGCTTCTCTCTCTCTCTCTTTCTCTCTCTCTCTCTCTCTCTATATATATATATATATATATATATATATATATGATCTAAAGAATATATTTATTTATGTCTATTAGATTTATTTTATGGCAAACAAGATGTATAAACAATGGATAATGCTTGAAAAACTTCAAATA
Source organism: Acanthosepion lycidas (assembly GCA_963932145.1). NCBI lineage: Eukaryota > Metazoa > Mollusca > Cephalopoda > Sepiida > Sepiidae > Acanthosepion > Acanthosepion lycidas. Next base: position 95,347,106 of record OZ010593.1, on the reverse strand, counting down.
TATGTCTTAAGTTTCTATCTTTTTAGACGCCATATTTCTTTCAAGAAACAGACTTGTTATTTGCATTGTCCATAAATTTCTTTTTAATTATTATTTATGAATTATCATGGCTCTATGAGTGAAGTAGAGCAACTTCCTATTGGATTCTCTACAGTTCAGTTTTCCTTCTCTTAGGCTGGTTGCCACTCAAAGCTAAAGAGCACAGTCTACCCTGCTATTTAACCCATAACTGGGGGAAGAGGAGAAAGAGTCATGATAAGGTATAAATATAAAATGTACATAGATTATCTCATAGAAATATATCTTGAAAAAAATAATATTTTGACATCATTCTGGGGTTTTTGTCCAAATCTGTGAATTTGTTTTGCTCATGCTAAGTCTGGCAAAGACGCTATCTAAAATTCACTATTTTTTTTAAATCTATAATGTTGAACGTGTTAAAATTCTTCAACTTTTTAATGAGAAAAATCTCAAGTTGATGTTAAAAATTGTCCAAAAACATTGTTGGTTTATTTAAGATGGAATAGTCTATATTATGACATGTCTCTAATTTGTATTTAGATACATTGGATTTATTTTCAGTTTTTCTATTTGAATTGTTCACCTATTTTGCATATGATCCATTATTGTACATCATTAAGTTACAATAAGATTTGTTTTTTATATGAATACTAGCTTATGAGAATTGTGGTGTAGTAAAGCAGGAAGCTGCGTATCATAGATTGGGGGCAAGAGAACCTTGCAGCGGTCCTGGTGACAACAGTCTGAGTCAAGTGGGTAACAAAGTTAAAATGACTTGCAAGAGACGTCGACTAGAACAGAGGTTGCCAAATGTTTCAACTTCATGGACCACTGTTTATTTCTTTCAGATGGAATGATCTATTTTGACATGTCTCTAATTTGTATTTAGATACATTGTATTTATTTTCAATTTTCCTAGTTGAATTGTTCTCCTATATTGTATACGATCCATCAATGTACATAATTAAGTTACAATAAAATTTGTATTTTATACGAAAATTATCTTACGAAAATTGAGATGTAGTAGAGTGGACAGGGGAGATATATTGGGATGGGGGCATGAAATTCTTGTACTGGCTCTGGCAACATGATATAAAAATTCCATGTTTGCAAGTGTACCAATAAAGTCTTTTATCAACACAAAGTTTTTCATAGTCAGCGAGCATTCAGCAAGCAGTGAGGCAAGATGTTGGCAGATGTTACTGAAGACAAAAACACAAATGTTTTTACTTTTATGCAACAACATTTTAGAACAAGGAGAAATGACCACCAACAAAACAATTTATTTGTTCATGAAGTCGGTGACATAATAATTATGAGTTCAATCCCTGGGTTGGGTAATGCTGAGTTAGATTCAGTGAAAATGGTGAGAAGTATGAAATAAGAATAAGAAGAACTATCCCTAGACATGGTCAGTGGAATGAGAACAATCTACTTTCATAGATTAAATAAAGGGTTCAGTTCAAAATTCCCTGAAGGTTACTCAGATCAACAAGAAAGGTTGAGGGCACAACAGTCAAAATATTGTGATAACAACAACAACAAAGATGAGAACAATAATCCGATTGCAAATAATGTAAATAATGATAACTCCTCATCCCAGGAATTCAGGAAAAAAATAAATTGTTCATATCTATTTACCTATTGGGTAAAACATATTTATGCCAATCTGTTATTAATTAGAATTTGGCTGAACTTTGGTATAAGCTTATGTTGAGATGGATTATAAAGTGTAATGGGTCAGTTTTTATCAAGTAGAGAGCTTGCCTGTCTTGAAAATCAATATTAAAAAAGCCCTTTCTTTCATCTGGTATTGAACATTGGGCATTGGTAGAAAATACACAACTAGTTCAGCCATCAAATTTTTCTATATATCAGTCCCAAATTTACCTATATCTCTACCTGCCTATAACTCTGTTGATTGGAGCTTGTTTATTCCTTTATGTAGTGGAGACTTACCTCAGCCATCCAAAAGGGCCAGAGTCGCATGTATGTTTTGCAATGGAGTGTGGAGATGGCAAATCGGCAGCTTCGGACTGAAGGTGAATCGGGCAGCACTTCATGTTGACAGAAGTGCTGGCGTCACTTGTAGCCATTTGTATTGGCTGGTTATGGGCACTCATTAGCTGAGTGATGGCTGGGTCAGATGCCTAAAAGCACGGTATGCTCATTCAAGAGGAGTCTCATTTCTGACAAGGAGTTGCATACTAGAGATTGAGAAATAGAAATAATTGTGGAATTGATTTGTCTATTGGACCGATTGGACTTATATGCGTTTTTTTATTTGTGTGTATTTCTGACCAATTCTCACAATTTACTTATTTATTCTTTTATATTCAGGTTCAACAAATATAAGGCTCAAGAGCCACTCTTGGTAGTGAGTTACTAAATGTAAGAGGAGATAGGTTAAAGTAGAAAGGATAAGGAAGATAGGTAGTATTTGACTCTTGACTTGAAGAGGTCAAGATTATAGTCTTCAAGAAAGCATCCATGTGGGAGTTTATTCCATAAAGTAGCAGATCTTGTGAAAACGCTGTCTGTGTGGAACTTCCTTCTCATGAACAGCAAGTAGCATGTGCAAATTGTCTGCACTAGTTGTCATAAAGTGCAGTTGTAACTGTGCACTTCATTATGACATTCAGGGTCCCACTAGAAACTACTACATGCTCCAAAGCCCATTCACAAAATTGCGATACAGTAGCCTCAGTATTATTCACCTGCTGATGAGATATTTATATCCAGTCATATTGATATTTAAGATAAAAGATTATATACATATAGTTTAAGACTCTCCTGTGGAGTATAAGTACCAACCAAGCTAGGTGTTGCAGCTGTGGCTTCCATAGAAAGTAGGCTTTTACAGAATAGAGTTGTTAGCCACATGTTTCTACTGCTATTGTTGAAGCCTTGTTGCCAGATCTCTTTCTTTTTTTATATAGCTACAATATTTTTTTTATTCATTTCACCTGAGGCAATGTGATAATGCCATTAAGAAGCAAGGAGTGAAAAGAGAAAGAGAACACATTAATGAGCAGAAAGGACAATAAAAGAACAGGCTTCAGGAAGACAGAATTGATGTTGCATCTAAATTTTTCAAGGAAGTTGATGGCGGAGAAGCAAGTAACTGGAAAAAAAGTTCTACAGGCAAGAGGCAATTTTTTTAATCATATAACTTTTAAGGTACAAAGGTCAAGAGTAATAGTCACTGCTGATTGTCTAAAGTAATATAAGCTGCCTGGAAGGTAGCAAATACTATAGCATAGTGCAGCCTCAGGGTTGAGTACTGTAAATGCTTGAGGGACAACTTTTCATGTGCGACATGGATGTACCTCAATATTATGCAACTGTTGACTAGAGCAGCCTCTCTAAGTTCTACCAAGGAGTTTGGGCCCCTTGCTAATAGTGAGGATGCAGCAACCAGAAAACTGCTAACACAGTAGCTTTACACTATTTACCTTATTCGGACTAGTGTCCCCAAACTTTGTCGCCATATTTATTACAATGTTTCGGCCGTTGTATGCTCCGGCCTTCTTCAGGTGGTTGGAAAGTTGGACTGAAGCCTTTATTTCGCTCACTGGGGTAGAGTGTTCTAGTTCCACGTGCCATGTGGTTTATATCTTTATAAATTTGTTAAACTTCATTTCTTTGCAAAATATAACTGGGCATCTGAAAAACAAGCTATTATCAATGTTTATTTTTTTTTAACAAGGCTTGTGCTGGTTGGAGATATGGAAATCAAACAGGTGCAATAATTAAGGTATTTGGGAAGCGTATAAACAGAGAACGGAAAGGGCGACACGGAAATCTGAAGGTATATTGGGATAGAGAAAGATGCCTTCCAAAAGCTGAGCAAAGCATTAAGTAACAGAAAAATCGTTAGAAACAAAGAAAAGAGTACTAAACTCTTATATTGCATTAAGCCTGCTAGAATAGAGATTTGAAGTAAGAGAAATATGGTTCTACAGAAGGGTGCTGAGAATACCATGGACTGAACATGTAAGCAACAATGAGGTTCTTGTGACAATGGCAACAAAAAGGACTCATATACTTAGCATCAGACAGTTGGGGTTTCTGCGACACATAATTTCCGTCTGCTACACTAATATCATTAGTAAGACTCTTGTTCTCTTTCTTGTGGGAAGGCAAAGCCCCCAAGATACCTCATGAGATCTGTTACCTCCATCCTTCTGAAGGTATGCCAAGCGTTGAAATTTATCAACATACGATTCGCGTCGCATTCCTAGATCGAATGTGTCATCAATCGGATGAGGAGAGTGAATTCTTGAAGGCAGACGCTTGTTAGAACTTCCAATCCCTGAGAAGTGTGCACTCGTGTTAGGAGAACGATCCCCTTCTTACCCCGAGGCGAGTACTCCTTCTATTGCAAATATCGAATTGCTCTGAATCATCTCTTAAGGCCGACGGTTGGCCTTTCCAACGTCCAGGTGTTGTTGTCCCGAAGTGTTATATTATTATATTAATATTACATTAATATTGTATTATATTATTATATATTATTATATTAAGATTATATTATTATTATATTATATTAAGTTAGTGGATTCGTACAAGATGACCTGATGGAGGAGCTCGGTCTTACGAAGCAGGGGGCTCGCTCAATATAGCCTTGGATGCCCGGATTGAAACGCCTCAATAATCATGAGACATCACTCACCTGGCTGGTGATTCTAGGGCCCTCTAGTCGGCAAAAGAATTTGTTTAGCGGGCTTAGAAAAATCTTCAAACTGTGTTCACTGTGATGGGGAGATGGAAGACCCTGGATCACACCTCCTTTCACAGCAGTGTCCCGTTAGGCAAGTTTATTGAAAGTATCATGGTTCACATGCTGCGCGGTTATTTTTTCATCCTGTCAGTAGCAATGTGGTACCGCCGTTGACGAAGGCTGAACACTATGTGTTCTTTTGCTTGCTAGGCGTTATGAAACCCGTGATTTGGTGGAATTCTATAAGGGCGAGAAGTTCACCTCTTCCCAGCTGATCTTGTTCATTAAGCATCAGCTTAAATCAAGATTAGGACGGAAAGGCGGTGGCTTCCTCCATCATAATTGGCCAAAAGGTGGGTGAGTCTTGGACGTTTCTGTAGAGTAAGGGGAACCGATTTAGAGTAGCACTTTGGTGCCGGTTAGGTATTAGGATATTGCTCTAACTTGTTTGAATATTGGCAACTCCGCTAAAAACTAGGTTAGCTTAGGGTTGTTTTTTCAGCTTTAGTTTCTTTCTTCAGTGTTCAAGTTAGCTCGGGGATGTGTGCTCATTTGGCCACTTTTATTTCTGCACCCCACCCCATCACTTTCTTTAGTTTGTTTCCTCCTTCCCTCAATCGTTAGGTGATCAGAGATATCAGTTCTCTGGTAGATGCAGGACACTTTTCGTATTTCGGTTGTGAGTTTCGTATTTGTTGTGTTTGAATGACTGTGTGTTTCAGTAAGTGTTTGGACGAATGAGTGCTTTTATTTTATTAATGTCCCGCATTGATTCCGTCCAGTTAACTGATATTTCTGCCACAATTAAGGACTTTTTTATTTTATATTATTTTTTATTTTATTTACTTTCTTGTAAATAGTTGATTTCGTATTGTAAATACTCATTGGGGTTTAGACTTTTAAATTGTTGTTTTATTCACAACAAAAAAAAATAATTGTACATATAGGGACGAATAAGGACTTCATGGAGATTCTGAGGTATTATAGTGGATGTATGTGGTAAGTTTGGTTTGGTTTGGTTTATTTTGTTTAACGGCATATCAACCTCAACGGGTTATTTAATGTCGATAACATTTTTAGGATAGATTCATATGAATAGAATATGTATTCTTTGGTTTAGATTGGTTTGGTTTATTTTGTTTTACAGTATATCAACCTCAATGGGTTACTTAATGCTGCCAAAATTTTTTATTGCTGGTAATATTTTGTTTTGTCAAAAATCTGTTTCTGGTAATACATTTCCTTCAAAACTGTATTGCTGGTAATAATTTTTTTCAAAAAAGTATTGCTGGTAATAGTTAACTATTTGCCCATAGTTGGGACCCTAACAGGTGCTACCACCCCGGGTCAGAGTGGACCTGGGAACACCAGAAATTAAGAGGTGGTTCCACGCTCCTCAAAACCTCCTGATCACAGACCTTGATGCTGGACGTAGTTTAACGTCTTATCCAGGACGCGGATGTATTAGGTTGGTGCAAAAATAATGAAGTAATAATGTCGTTTTTTGACGTTAAAAAAATACTTCAAAAAACGACATTATTACGTCATTATTTTTGAACCAGCCTAATAGTTTACTGTTTTAAACTTTTATATATATATATATATATATATATATATATATATATATATATATATATATATATATATATATATATGGGGTATATTTTGGCAGCATGTTTTCATTAAGACATGCCTCATTAAATAATTTAGACAAGTTTTATCTACTTATTTTTAATATGATCCTCTCATAATTACAGGCAAGTTTCTTAGTATCATTACTAAAGTGTTATAGACAAGCGTATGGTTGCAAGAAAGAAATACGACAACAGCAGAAATAGATTTACGTGATTTATTTAAATAGGAACGTGAGGTTTTGGAACAGCTACCTTGTGGTATAGTTCATAGGCCGGCTGAAAATCTGGGTTGATCTCTCATAGTAGTTCTCGCTGGTTGGCGTGGCGCTACTGCTGCTGGCTGCTGCTGACCGCTCAGCTTGACCGTGACAGGTCTCTTCCCTGGCCTCCTGTTGACTGCCTGGTGTACTTCCGTGTGACCCCTTTTATGGCGTTTTTTATAGCTTAACAGACTCGAAATACGACGCGAGTATAATTAGGAGGGAAGCATTTTTATTGGCCGAAAAATAGAAACACTGTAAAATATTATTTTATTTTTCGACTGGAACTTGTGCGTCGGGAACATGCGTAACGAAGATAATGGTCATTTTGTGACGGGGCCTTGCCCCGTTCACATCCGGCTCTCGCTCTTGGGTATGTTAGTTTATTTGCCTGCAAATTAGCCGAGATATGTCTTATTTTATATTATAACAAGGTTCCCCCAGATCTCGGTCTGATTTACAGTGAGCGTTATTCGTGTATATTTGTGTGTTTAATCATCTGGCTTCCGTGGGCTGCTAATAAGTATTCCTTCAGTTGTTCGAATGTGGATATATCTTTTTTTGGGTCAACCATCTGCTGAAAGATACTTTGGTCCAGTAAGTCTTTAGCAGACTTGACGAATTCGCATTCCAGGCTAGGATAGGTGCTGAGATCTGGCGTGGCGTGGATTGTGTATGCTTTGTTTAGAGCCGTGATGAATCGTTTCACATCGTTTCCAAGGTGAAAAGTTCTCTCTAGCTTCAATATGTCGCGTATGGTTTCTTGGCGCATCATTAAGCTATAATCGCCGTTTGTTTGAGCGGTGGGAGGTGTTAAAGTAGTTGATTGTAGGGCAGTCAGCATGTCGTTTATGTCGGCTTGAATTTCTTGTATCGTGGCTTCAGAAGGCTGTGTTGGTCCCGTTTTCAAGTTGAATAGTAGTGTCTTCTGTTCCTTGATGAGAGTAAATAGTTCGGCTCGGGTGAAGCTCGTGTAGTCGTCCATATTTCTCTTTCTGTACACTTCTGACACTAGTGTTATAGACAAGCGTATGGTTGCAAGAAAGAAATACGACAACAGCAGAATAGATTTACGTGATTTATTTCAATAGGAACGTGAGGTTTTGGGACAGCTACCTTGTGGTATAGTTCATAGGCCGGCTGAAGATCTGGGTCTCTCTCTACAAACATAGGGAAAACTGAACAAACCTGTCGTTAAAAACAGATAAAATTGCGAGATCAGTTACGGGGAGGAAGATAAAATGCGAGGGTGAAGTTATTACAAACGTAACATTTAATGGAATGACGAAAAAACATGTACGTCTTAAGAAATACCGATAACCTATTCGGAACAGACTGGATGCAAAAATTCGAATTGTGGGATTTACCTATTAGTATGTACTGCCAAAATGTAAAAAGCTTATCAACCGAGGCAGACAAATTAAAAGGAAAACTAAAAACGAGTTTCCCCGAATTATTTTCAACAGGTCTCGGAAGATTTAAGAAAATGGCAGCTAATATCGAAATAAAGGAAAACGTTCAACCTGTTTTCAAGAAAAAAAGGAGCGTACCGTTTGCGTCAATAGAAAAAAAATGACCAAGAATTAACTAGACTCGAAAATACGGGCATATTGAAAAAAGTAGAATACGGCAAATAGGCCGCTCCGACGGTCTACGTCAAAAAGAAATCAGGAGAAATTCGAGTTTGTGATGATTTTTCTACAGGTTTGAACGCAGTAATAAAGGACTACCACTATCCTCTACCCAGTCCAGAAGAAGTATTCACTAAATTAAATGGCGGAAAATATTTTTCAAAAATTGATTTAAGTGAGGCGTACCTGCAAATTCCAGTCGATGAAGAAAGTTCAAAACTTCTATGCATAAATACACACAAGGGATTGTACAGACACCAAAGACTACCATTTGGAATTAAGGTCGCGCCGGCTATATTCCAACAGACAATGGATACGATGCTTGCCAGACTACACAATTGCATATCTGGATGACGTATTGATTAATAGCGAAAGCGTTGAACAACACTGGCAACATGTACAAGAGGTTTTTAAGAGAATTCAAAGCTATGGATTCAAAGTAAAAGGAAATAAGTGTGATTTTTTCATGAAGGAAATTAAATACCTTGGCCATTTCATAGATCAAGAAGGTAGACGACCAGACCCTGAAAGGTCTACAGCAATAAAAAAAAATGCCAGTTCCTAAGAATATAACAGAACTACAAAGTTTTCTTGGATTAGTGAATTACTACCAGGAATTCATACCTCAAATGCATAAACTTCGCGCACCACCGAACGATCTGCTAAAGAAAGAAAAAGTTTGTTAATGCCAGGAAACATTTGAAAAAATAATCAAGACATTAACATCGGATTTATTTTTGGCGCTCTATTATCCTAAACTAGAAATAATTGTAGCATGTGACGCGAGCGCCTACGGAGTCGGAGCGTGTATATTACATAAAATGCCAGATGGGACAATAAAACCTATCGCACATGCTTCTCGAACCCTATTACCAGCGGAAAAAAATTATTCACAAATAGAGAAGGAAGCTCTAGCAATCATCTTCGCAGTAACAAGATTCCATAGGTACGTCTATGGTAGACATTTTACTCTGCAGACGGATCACAAACCGTTAATAAAATTTTTTGGTTCAAAAAAAGGTCTACCGGTTTACACTGCAAATAGGCTACTTAGATGGGGAACGATTCTTCTGAACTACAATTTCAGATTGGAATGTTTACCAACGAAAAGAATCGGGCCCGCGGGTGGCCTATCGAGACTTATACCAACAAAGACAGAGCCATTGGAAAATACGGTAATCGCAACCTTAAGAAATGAAGAAGACGTAAGGACAGTACTATGTTGTACAGTCAGAAACCTCCCAGTCACATTGAAAGACAAAAAATGAAGCCAAAAATGACGAATTTATTAATGAAACAAGCAAAAATAGCAGAAAAAAATGAGCAAATTTCGGACAGCTTTTCTCTATGCGATAATGTGCTACTTTACAACGAAAGGTTTGTAATTCCCAAAACATTACAAAAACGGATCCTAAAGGATTTCCACAGGGGACACCCGGGTAAAAATAGAATGAAGTCGCTAATGCGAAGCTCTGTATATTGGAAGAATATAGACCAGGATATTACTCAGATGGTGGAAATATGCAAGAGTTGTAATTTAGCAGCCAAAGCACCGCCAATCATGCATAAGCCTTGGCCAGAGACTGATCGTCCATGGTCAAGAATACACGCAGATTATGCAGGATCAATTGACGGGTCATACTATTTAATCATAGTTGACAGCTACAGTAAATGGCCGGAGGTGTTTCGTTGCAAAAATCCTACTACAGAAATGACCATAAATTTCCTCCACGAGCTATTCGCTCGGTTTGGTGTAGTAGACTGCTTAGTAACAGATAATGGAACGCAATTCACGTCAGCAGACTTCCAAGAGTTTTGCGAAATTTATCAAGTAAAACATATAAAATCCCCGCCTTACCACCCAAGATCAAATGGACAAGCGGAGAGATTCGTGGATACACTCAAAAGAGCGTTACGAAAAGCGTACGATGTGCCTACGGAGAAAGCATTACAGCAATTCCTACAGGTATATAGAATAACGCCAAATAATGCGACACCATCAACATTATCACCAGCAGGTATCATGTTTGCTAGGAAAATCAGATCAGCGTTCGATAAATTACTACCAAGTAAAACAAAACAAGTAACACAGTCCTACGCACCAAAAAGAAAATTCCTCCCAGGAGAAAAAGTTTTTTTAAGGCATATAAAAATAATACCTCTTACTGGGAGCAAGGCATAATTGAGAAAAGAATTGGTAATATGATGTACATAGTTCAAGGAAAAATATTCTCACACAGAAGACACGTAAACCAAATAAGGAAGAAGCCGTTACAGGATGCTAACGGTCCACCTCAAGAAGATGTATTGAACACGATTTTCGACACATTCGATATAAAAAGACCGTAAACAATGCCAGAACCAAGAAAATCGTCAAGAAAAAGAAAATTCACTGAACCTTTCGAAATAGATCCAAAGAAAAAAAGATATTAAAAAAAACCCTGCTACGCAAAAGCTTCGGAAGGGAGGTGTTATGGGATCTTACCCATAATAATAATAATGGACTTAATAAATACTGCGCCTCAGGGGTAGGCAAAGAGTCCGTCGCTCAACTCTTGAGCGACGGATCGGTTCGGTTCAACTCTCTGCCTTCGGGCGGGAGGAACCCGAAGGAGGCTACGCCGAAGGGCGGAGTCTCCTTCGGGGAGGTAGACCAGCCCTGAAACCGTTTATACGGGTTCAATGGGTATATTTTTGGCCGAGCCCACGGGCCCACGTTAAACCGGCCTTGTGCCACATGACGCCCACGTGGTGGGGGTGAGGTGACTAAATATAGTCCGTCGCTCAACTCTTGAGCGACGGTTCGGTTCAACTCTCTGCTTTCGGGCGGGAGGAACCCGAAGGCGGCTACGCTGAAGGGCGGAGTCTCCTTCACGGAGGTAGACCGGCCCTGAACCCGTTTATACGGGTTCAATGGGCATATTTTTGGCCGAGCCCACGGGCTTGGAGATCCCAAGTTAAAAAGCCCTTGTCCCACATGATGTGGGTGTGACTGAATATCGTCAGTCGCTCAACTTTTGAACGATAGAACGGTTGAACTCTCTGCCATCGGGTAGGGAGGAACCCGAAGGAGGCTACTCCGAAGGGCGGGGAGGTAAACCGTTTAGACGGGTTCAATGGGCAGATTTTTGGCCGAGTTAACGGGCTCGGAGAGCCCACATTAAAAAGGCGTTGTGCCACATGACGACCTCGTGGAGGTCGTGACTGAATATCGTCAGTCGTTCAAGTCTTGACCGACTGTTTGGTTGAACTCTCTGCCTTCGGGCGGGAAAAACCCGAAGGAGGCTACGCCGAAGAGCGGACTCTCATTCGGGGAGGTAAACCGGCCCTGAACCCGTTTATACAGGTTCAATGGGCATATTTTTGGCCGAGCCCACGGGCTCGGAGATGCCATGTTAAAAAGGCCTTGTGCCACATGACGCCCTCGTGGGGGGGGGGTGACTGAATATCGTCTGTCGCTCAAGTCTTGAACGACAGATCGGTTGAACTCTCTGCCTTTGGGCAGGGAGGAACCCTAAGTTGGCTACGCCGAAGAGCGGATTCTCTTTCGGGGATGTAAACTTACCCTGAACCCGTTTATACGGTTCAATGGGCATATTTTTGGCCGAGCCCACGGGCTCGGAGATCCCATGTTAAAAAGGCCTTGTGCCACATGACGCCCTAGTGGTGGTGGTGGTGGGGGGTGACTGAATATCGTCAGTAGTTCAAGTCGAGTCAAGAGTCGAGTCAGAGGCAGTCCGAAACAGAGTCGCGTTCAGACAATTACTGCAAGACATTGGAATAGTGATACTGGTCGAGTCTACATTGTTCTCTCTACTAAACCTGATTGTTCATACTAAAACTTCTACTTCTCTGTATATATTCCTGTTTGTAATATATCTGTGTTATTCCATACCTGTGTTCGAGTTCTTCTTTATTGGTTCTACCTTGGACTATCACTGAGGTGCAAGGAACCGGACCATAACAATTATCCATTACATCACATCGCTACAAATTTCAAACAGCGAGTTTTTGCTTAAAATTTTTAAGTGTTTATTACAAGATGTATACACTCACCGAGTCTCCCTAAAGTGTTGTATGATTCTTTTTGTATGTGACGTGTCCCTTCAGTATGTGGGCGATGACTACAGTTTGCTCAGTCCCTCTTGCTTTTAATATATTCTGTGAGTATCAAATTTTCCAAGCACACTATCCTCATTATGTGGTTCTAGAAATTTTAACTTTCTCTTCCTGATGTTAAGTTCCACCATTTTGGTTTATTTGGTCTACCTTAGTATTTGAGGGCACCATTTTTTGTTATGCAGTCTACCCTAGTATTTGACATACACTATTTCGTTGTATGTGGTCTACCTTAGTATTTGAGGCTCACCATTTTGTCGTTTGTTGTCTGCCATAGGATTTGAGGTTCAGCATTTCGTTGTTATGTGGTCTACCTTAGTATTTGAGGGCACCATTTTTTTATGTGGTCTACGTTAGTATTTGAGGTTCAGCATTTTGTTGTATTTGGTCTACCTTAGTATTTCATGTTCACCATTTTGTTGTTATGTAGTCTACCATAATATTTGAGGTTAACCATTTTCTTGCATGTGGCTTACCTTAATTTTTTACGTTCATAATTGCATTGCGCATGGTCTATTTTTGTTGAATGTGGTCGAACCTAATATTTGTGGTTCAACATTTTGTAATATGTGGTCTCTTTAGTATTAGAGTGCCACCATTCTGTTGATGTGTGGTTTACAATAGTAGTAATATTTGAGGGTCATCATTTTGTTTTAAATGGTCTATCCTTGTATTTTTGTTGTATGTGGTCTACCTTAGTATTTGAGTCATAAGTCTTCTCCTGAGTCATTCGTCCCGAGTAAAGTTTCCAAACTAGATTGAAGTTAAGGTTGGCTGTTGGTTGTTTAATGGCATATCAACCTCTATAGGTTATTTAATGCCGAAAACTAAATATGTAGTATGCCGATAGTAATAGTTTTAGCGATACATGTTTTAACCCATAGCTGGATGGAAAAGAGATGGATTCATACTTTTGCCAAGTGTATTTGCCCCTTAGGGAATATAACAAACCCAACGGAAATTGGAACTCGGCTTTCAGATTAACTTCCAAAACCATTATCCATTACAACAACCGCAAATCTAAGCTTACAGCATTTCCAAGTGGTGACTCATCCCGGTACTAACCAGGCTCGACGTTGCTTAACACTTGTGATCATACGGAACCGGTGTTTCAACGGGATGTGTCCGTAAGCCTAGACTGAAGTAAATAATGATATATAAGACCTCATAAATTATAAGTTGCCTGTCAAAGAATTTTGCCAAAGTGTTATTTGATAGTGAAGAATTTGACATTTTGCCCCTACAAGAGAGAGAGAGAGAGAGTCTACTAAAAATGCTAAGATAAAAAGAAGCCGTTTCGTTTACTGCCCTTTTACAAGATATCCATAGTCTTAATATTTTAAATGAATTTTACTGATTTTAAATCTAATAAATATTTTAATAAGCGTAAATGTGTAATAAAATTTTAATTTCTAAATCTTAATTCCTTAAATCAAATTTTAAATTCCTTAAATCAAATTTTAAATTCCTTAAATCGAATCTTGTTAGCGTGGCGAAGAGAGTCGTAAATCGAATCTTAAATTCCTTAAATCGAATCTTAAATTCCTTAAATCGAATCTTAAATTCCTTAAATCGAATCTTAAATTTTAAATTTTAAATTACTTAATTAAAATTTTAAATTCCTGAAATAAAATTTGAGAGTTCGCACTGGATTAGAAACCATCCACGACGATGGAACCAGAATTTGGCAAGCAAGATTTCTGTGCAAACAAGACTATCCTATTGTCATTCTGAACAACTTTAAAAACTGCGCAGATTATTTATACTGAAATTGTAGTTAGATTCGATACGAACAAGAAATGAAAAGTGCCCTTCTCCTTGATTCGTAAACTTAAAAAAATCCCCCCACCAAAAAAAACAAAAAAAAAAACAAAAGGAAAAAAAAAAGCAAAAGCCGTCTGTGCTACATGTGCTTACCTTCCCTCAACCTCTGACCCACGCGACTAATTAAGGCGCCTGCAATTTACGTTTATCGGATTATATTCTTTTTTTTTTCTTTCTTCTTGTTAGCGTGGCGAAGAGAGTCGTAAACACGAAGACCAATCCTAATTGCAGATGCGGCTAATGAAGAAGGATAAAACGAAGGGAGAAATTTTGCCCGTCGGCTGTTTTTTTCCTCTTCCCACCTGTGGACCACAGCCTAATTTTTCTGGCCGACCCGATATACGGTTTCAGCTTTTGCACCAGCGAATCAACTGCGCTGAGAGAAATCGATAATTTGATTGGCCATCAGTTTTGAATGGATGCCAATACATACAGCCAAAATTCATTCCTAGCGAATTGTATTTATCTCAACGCGTACCTGGTCTGAAAGACTTGTTTAAAGTGTTCATAGATTGGCTCAAGACTGCCGTTTTGAGGGTAAGTAAATGAATATTGTGGCGGCTTTAAGAAAAAGAAATACATTTTCATACCTGAATTTTGGGCGAGGCTAGATTTTAGAAGGATTGTGTTAAAAGAAACATTAAGTGTAACCTTGTCTTTTATCAATTTCATGTATCAAATGCAGGAAAGAAATATTTAGAAGCATTCAAAATACTTTCCCCAAAATTATATTTATTTTAAATTTACCCGGATGGTGAATCTTGATGTAAAATTTGAAATTACGAAGAACATATTTTAAAACATTCAATGGTAATGGCCACTACATCTTTTTGCAATAAGGGTGTCGTTGTTAAAGCAAAGAGGCTCTAAGCAACGTCGAGCCTAGTCAGTATCTAGATGGGTGACCACTTGGGAATATCAGGTGCAGTAAATTTATATTTGCGGGCGGTTTAATGGATAATGGCTCGGAATTGTTAATCGGAGAGCTGAGTTCAAATTCCAGTTGGGTTTGTTATATTTATATCCTTAGGAAAGCTATGAATTCACCCCTTCTCCCTCCAGTTATGGGTTAATTAGTGTCACTAAATGACTATTTTCTAAAAAAATATTACAATCTAAAAATATTTTCTGATTTTAAGTAACCTGAGAAAATTTGATAAACCGTTGAAAGCATTTAAATCAAAGCAAAAGTAGCGCTAAACTAAGCAACATTAGTAATGTTATAACTAAAGGGTTGTTGTCAAGATGTTAAATACAGTTGTTAATGCCGTTGGATCGATTATTCTGAAGTGGAATAAATTTGACCCCCCCCCCAAAAAAAACCTTCCATGAATTGGCGCTCCATGAAAGATTTCTTTACAAGTAACTCGAAAAATGCTAATATAAGTCAAATCGAATTCAGTTGTTACTTGAAAGCGGGTAGAAGATGATTTTAAGTGCAACTGTAAGATCGGAAAAGGAAAGGAAATATTAATAATGAAGTACAAAGTCATGGAAAGAAACCTGGACTTCACGGAAAAAGTTTTTGTTCAAAAGCAAAAAAAAAAAAAAAACAAAACAAAAAAAAACAAACAAACAAACAAACAAACAAAACAAAACAACCCAAAACAGCATCGTTATTGTCGGATAGAGTTCGCTATTGAGTATTTAGAGAAAACTAAATGTTTTTGAAAGAATGTTCTTCGGTGGAACTAAACGAAAATTGAATTTCTTGATCACATCCCTGTTATTAATACATTGAGAAAAGATGGATGCGCTTATAACAATAATAAAAAACAAACAAACAAACAAACAAAAAATACCCGCACAAAAAAAAGTACCACGTTACCTGATAAGCCATTAGAGACGTGCTGACAAACTCATATACAGCATCCATGGCAGCAGTGGGTGTGACTAGGGGAAGAAAGTCTGACAGATCCCGTCCCTCTTTAGGTTGGTTTGGAATAATGAATTTTACTTCTAGACTGATTGCCATTGCAAGACAAAAGATTGACGTAATTAAGCAACATTATGAATTTCATAGCTGAAGGGTTATTGTAAAGAGCCTGTCCTACTATTTAACCCGTAGGTGGGGGAGGGGAGAAGAGATGGTTTCCCAGGGTATTTGTGCGAAATTGAACGTAACGAACTTGCCCTGGATTTCAACTCGGCTCGCCGATTTTACTTTTCGACCCTTTAACTTCTATACTCCCCCACCAAAAAAAAAACACACACCCCACCCACAGTAAGACACAGGAGTGAAGGTGACATGGTTATTTTCTCAGCTTAACTTACATGTGGCACAAAAGTACGAGGAACCTAGTAAGGATCGAACTCACTTTTCAGTCGTAACTGATCTTGCGAGACAAGCTTGCTAACCATTAAATTACCTTTAGGCACCCAACATAGTTATTTTCTAAGTGTAGCTTAAATGTGGCACAGGGCCGAAAGATATGGAGCACCTAGTGAGGATCGAACTCACTTTTAAGTCGTAACTGATCTTGCGAGACAAGCTTGTTAACCATTACACTACGCCGAGGTACCCGAAATGAAGGCATTATAATCTGGGAATATTTTTCTGTTAATGGTAGAAAGACGAGGTGTTCCTGGGGATTCTGGTAGTTACTGTATATACTCGCGTATTATGCGACTTGAACACCTAATTTTGAAACTAATTTTAAAGAGGTCACACGAGATATAAAATTAGCGTGTGTACTGCTAGCCCTGGCTACGCCGTTGACCAAATTATATCTCCATTTATTGTATTCAAATTCGCTTCAAAATTAGGTCTTCAAAGGCCGCATGATACATGAGTATATGTGGCAATTTCTTCCGTTCGATGTAACAGAGTCGGAAGAATGTTGACTTCTTTAACAAAATAACGACCCGAAGTATGCAGTTAACGTAACTTGCAGATAGTTTATTCAGAACAATGTAGACGCATTTCGGAAGTTAATATCATGATGTGCTTATCCAATTTTTTACACTAAAATAAACCCAACAGAAAGCTCGAGAACCACCCAAGGTAGATGTTATTAAAATGGTAATGATAATGGTGTGTGTTATGAATGAAATAGGTGGTAGGGAGTGAAGATTATGAGGATTGACTCTTGACTTAAAGAGGTTAAGATTGTATCGTTCAAGGAATCACCCACGCAGGAGTCTGTTCTGATTGTGGACTTTCTCCGTACATTTGGAATACGGAAGAAAGAAAGCTGATTCGATACCGTTTGGGTAGCATGCTGTTTCCGAGCTGTAAAGGTATGGACTGGTGTAATAAATTGAACATTTTAAGCAAATCTTGAAAGATTTAATTTATTGGATAAACCATACAGACGGTAATTATTCTAGGGTCGTTTGCAAGAAAGAGGGAAGCCAAAACTTAAAAATAAATCTCTGAATTATTTAACATTATTTACACTATTTACATTCGGACTATTGTCCTCATCTATGTTGTTGTCCAAAACGTACATATTGATCCGGGTAACTTGGAAGGAATTCTGAACTGAATCCATTATCTAATTTACGGGGGTAAACTACACTTGTTCCATTATTCCAACGAACGTACGTTTTAGTAGGACTTCTCGATCGTTTGTTATTAATTTCATCGTTTAAGAAAATCAAAAACAAGGATAGCAACTCAAATACCTGTACCCACTACAATAACGACTAGAGTAACAAGAAATATGTACTCCCATATATATATATGGGAGTACATATTTCGTAAAGGTATTTGAGTTGCTATCCTTGTTTTTGATTTTCTTAAACGATGAAATTAATAACAAGCACACGTGACCAGACGATGGCATATAGCATGAAACAGACTGTCGCCTCTAATATTGACTTCTATGTTCACTTTTATATTTACACACGCTCTATCTCTGATATTGAGCACTTTATCCCATAAGTATAGCACATCTTAAGACTATATTTCTTCGTATATATATATATATATATGTATATATATATATATATATATATATATATATATATATATATGTATATATATATGTGTGTGTGTGTATGCTAGAGTTATGAACATTTCCTATTTGTTCCTTATCCTATTACACAAACACACGCGGGCGCGCACACACGCAAACATATATATATATATATATATATATATATATATATATATATATATATATATATATAAGTGAACATTGAAGTCAACACTTAGAGTTGACTTCAGTGTTCACTTTTATATTTACACACGCTCTATCTCTGATATTGAGCACTTTATCCAATAAATATATCACACCTTAAGAATATATTTCTTCATATATATATATATATATATATATATATATATATATACAGGGTGCGATGGGTGAATTGTCGCCATATTTTATTTTTAATTTTGCGCATGCGCGTTGATTGTTTTTGATTTTGTCGACTGCACATTACAGTAGGGTCAGTTGGGCACCGTCTGTAAGAATAAGAACACCATGACGCAATTCACCTCGTCAGAAATTTGGAAACGGCAGGTTGTACTGCTTGGCACTCAAACCAGAAGCTCCAATATGAACATTTCAAAGTATTTGGACATCAATCTGAGAACAATGCAGCGGATTTGGAAAGAGTTGGATTAATCTAATGGTGATTACAAAGATACGACAGCTCGGAAAACTCACTCTGAGCGTTCTGATAAGAAAAGGACTATCGAATTTCTTGGTGAGGGCCTCAGACTCAACACGGAAGTCTACATCAAGTGCCTTGTAGTGCTGCCCTGGGTCAAGACGGTGGTTGCTGGAAGACCCTATGTTTGACAACAGGATTCTGCACCATGCCACACAAGCAGGAGAACCCAGTCATGGTTGTTAGAGAATTTCTGCAACCACATAACCCCTTACATCTGGCCACCTAACTCACCAGACTGCAATCCCCGTGATTATTATGTGTGGGGCACAGTTGAGCGAGAGGCCAACAAAACTCATTACACCACCAAAGATGAACTGAAGGCAAGGATTATGGCAGCATTCACCAAATTAAACAAGGAGACCGTCCAGAAGAGTTGCAGGAGATTCCGAAGTTGCCTGGAGGCTACGGTTGAACCAATGGTGATTTTTGAAATAAATTTATTCTTTACTATTTCAATATATTTTTGCGTAATTTTGGTAAATATATCTGTTAAAATCTGATTCCAGTGTTATTTTCATTTTTGAGTCATTTAGATGACAAATCATCCATCGCACCCTATATGTACATATATCTAGCACCAAAACAAGGTGGAATGTCCATCTAAACATATGTCCAAAAGGTCATCTTTGTATCTCAACACAGCACCTCGTAACAAATGTTCAAAATGTCCTCTGCTTGCTTCTATACATGCATTCACCCGTCGGATCATTGATTGGCGGACCCTTTGAAATACTTACACACGATATCAAATGGTTTCGCAGGCTCCCCGTCTGACATGTTGATGAAGAATCTCTGCCTTATTAATGTCTGCTGCATTAACCAATTGTTTTAGTGTGGCCCCACGGATAAAAATCCAAAGTATTGAGGTCGGGGTAGCGTGGAGGCCATGGAACCGCTCATCCCCTACCTATCCATCTTTCATGGTAGATGTCAGCCATTGCATTACGAACAATGTCACTAAAATGTGCTGAAGCCTCATCATGCATGAGCCACACGTGTCTTCGAATTAGCAGGAATACATCATCTAGCAGGTCTAGAAGTGTGCTCGAAATAATCCCTGCAGACCGCTCCTGTAAGACATGCTGGGAGAACATATGAACCTACCTGACAGTCACCTACAATTCCAGCCCACACATTAATCATAAAGTGATACTGGTAACTAGTATGCATTGTACCATGGAGATTCCAATCCACCCACAAAGGTTGAGTGTGTAGATTTGTTATTTCATCTCTTCCAAATGTTGCCTCATCTGTAAACAAAACTGAAGAGACAAACAACAGATAATGCAACATTGAAAAGGGTTGCCCATGTCTGTCTTAACTAACTAGCGTTTAGTGCTATTTACAAAATCTTCGTAGACATATAGTAACGTACAATGCAACTTGTATTATATTTTTGTTATACTGTGTGTTGGGGTTGTCTGTACTGCAGTTGAAACCCAAATTAATAATTTATTTTTAGCAAATAACTATTTCCTATAATTGCGTCAGCCCAGTCCGGCAAGAATGCTATAATAATGCAACAGTGAAGATATTAATCATTAGGAACGTGTTTACCTCCCAGTTTATATTAGGTTGGTGCAAAAATAATTTCGTTTTCTCACATAGTAACATATGTTAGAAAACGAAATTATTTTTGCACCAACCTAATAACAATTGCAACTGAACAATATATGATTAGACTTTTGGAAGATACGTCACACACGACGTACGATGCTACTCAAAACTATTGGAAATCTGAACAGACTGCTCAATGTCAAGGTATCTGGTGTTTCTTAATATTTCACCAGTCATTTTCACTCCTCCCTTGAAAGCGATCCACCAGGAAATGAAGAAACTTATTGAATATAAATTTTATTTTTTGTTATTTTGGGTCACATATTACAAAGTCAGAGCTTTCTCAATATGCACGAGGACATGCATTTACGTCAAAGGAGAGAAGTATAGAAAAAGAAACAAATAAAATTATATATATTAATCTTTGTCTAATTTACACCAATCATGGTTAAAAACGGACCCAGGAGAGCAGCGCAGATAGCCATATCTATTTATCAATATCTAAATAATAATAATAATAATAATAATAATAATAATAATAATAATAATAATAATAATAATAATACAATTTAATGGTACCTTTCAAAATACATGAAATCACTAGAATTTAACATATTTTTAAGGACTTTTCCCTCATTATGTCCCCTAGAAATTTCAACTGTCTCTTCCTAATGTTAAATATAAGTTTCTTTTTGTTTCCATTTTCTCTAAAGCTTTGTCGTTGCATGTTCGGCAAATGGTATCATCAGCATCCCTCTGTAGAACCACATCTTTCTTACCCAAGCCCACCAAGTATGTTACACACTATTTTCCTCTGTTCCTCTTTCCCTTAATCTTTTCCATGAGTATCAAATTTTCCAAACCCCCCATCTTCATTATGTGCCCCAGAAATTTCAACTGCCTCTTCTTGATGTTAAGCATGTTTCTTTTTTGTTTCCATTCTCTCCAAAACTTTGTTGTTGCTCATATGTTCAGCCCATGAATATCCCATCATCCTTCTGTAGAACCACATTTCTGTTCCTTCAAGTCTCTTCTTCATCTTTTGAGGAGATTGTCCAGTATTCACTGCCATATACGTGGACAAATATCATGTAACAGTTCAGTACTTTTGTCTTTTGGCATTTTTTTTTGTTTCTTAATAATCTGCTTAGCTTTTGGAAGGCACTTTCGCTAACTCAATGCTCCTTTGGATATCAGTGTCGCACTTCCGTCTTCTGTTAAAACACTAACCAGGTATTTAAATTGTGGTTCTTGTTTGATTTTGCTATCTCCAATTTGTGATTTGCATGATGGGCTGTTCCTTTTACTAACAACCATGCATTCCGTCTTCTTGCAATTGATGTTTAATCCTTTCCTCCTGCTTTCCTTCATTAACTTCCATCCTGATAAAACACTTCTCAGATATTTCAATTGTTGTACTTGTTAGATTTTGGTATCTCCAATTTGTAATTTGCGTGTTGGGCTGTTCCTTTTGATAGCAACCATCCATTCCGTCTTCTTGCAATTAATGTTTAATCCTTTCCTCCTGCTTTCCTTCATTACCTTCCATCCTGATAAAACACTTCCCATATATTTCAATTGTTGTACTTGTTTGATTTTGCTATCTCCAATTTGTAATTTGCATGTTGGCTGTTCCTTTTGCTAGCAACCATGCATTCCGTCTTCTTGCAATTGATGTTTAATCCTTTCCTCCTGCTTTCCTTCATTACCTGCCATCCTGACAAAACATTTCTCAGATATTTCAATTGTTGTACTTGTTTGATTTTGCTATCTCCAATTTGTAATTTGCATGTTGGGCTGTTCCTTTTGCTAGCAACCATGCATTCCGTCTTCTTGCAATTGATGTTTAATCCTTTCCTCCTGCTTTCCTTCATTACCTGCCATCCTGACAAAACACTTCTCAGATATTTCAATTGTTGTACTTGTTTGATTTTGGTATCTCCAATTTGTAATTTGCATGTTGGGCTGCTCCTTTTACTAGCAACCATGCATTCCGTCTTCTTGCAATTGATGTTTAATCCTTTCCTCCTGCTTTCCTTCATTACCTTCAATCCTGATAAAACATTTCCCATATATTTCAATTGTTGTACTTGTTTGATTTGGCTATCTCCAATTTGTAATTTTCATGTTGGGCTGTTCCTTTTGCTAGCAACCATGCATTCCGTCTTCTTGCAATTGATGTTTAATCCTTTCCTCCTGCTTTCCTTCATTACCTTCCATCCTGACAAAATACTTCTCAGATATTTCAATTGTTGTACTTGTTTGATTTTGCTATCTCCAATTTGTAATTTGCATGTTGGGCTGTTCCTTTTGCTAGCAACCATGCATTCCGTTTTCTTGCAATTGATGTTTAATCCTTTCCTCCTGCTTTCCTTCATTACCTTCCATCCTGATAAAACACTTCCCATATATTTCAATTGTTGTACTTGTTTGATTTTGCTATCTCCAATTTGTAATTTGCATGTTGGGTTGTTCCTTTTGCTAGCA
The DNA here is from genome assembly GCA_963932145.1 of Acanthosepion lycidas. Classification (NCBI taxonomy): domain Eukaryota; kingdom Metazoa; phylum Mollusca; class Cephalopoda; order Sepiida; family Sepiidae; genus Acanthosepion; species Acanthosepion lycidas. Next base: position 95,324,230 of record OZ010593.1, on the reverse strand, counting down.
ACCATGCATTCCGTCTTCTTGCAATTGATGTTTAATCCTTTCCTCCTGCTTTCCTTCATTACCTTCCATCCTGATAAAACACTTCTCAGATATTTCAATTGTTGTACTTGTTAGATTTTGGTATCTCCAATTTGTAATTTGCATGTTGGGCTGTTCCTTTTGTAGCAACCATGCATTCCGTCTTATTGCAATTGATGTTTAATCCTTTCCTCCTGCTTTCCTTCATTACCTTCCATCCTGATAAAACACTTCCCATATATTTCAATTGTTGTACTTGTTTGATTTTGGTATCTCTAATTTGTAATTTGCATGTTGGGCTGTTCCTTTTGCTAGCAACCATGCATTCCGTCTTATTGCAATTGATGTTTAATCCTTTCCTCCTGCTTTCCTTCATTATCTTCCATCCTGATAAAACACTTCCCATATATTTCAATTGTTGTACTTGTTTGATTTTGCTATCTCCAATTTGTAATTTGCATGTTGGGCTGTTCCTTTTGCTAGCAACCATGAATTCCGTCTTCTTGCAATTGATGTTAAATCCTTTCCTCCTGCTTTCCTTCATTACCTTCCATCCTGATAAAACACTTCCCATATATTTCAATTGTTGTACTTGTTTGATTTTGCTATCTCCAATTTGTAATTTGCATGTTGGGCTGTTCCTTTTGCTAGCAACCATGCATTCCGTCTTCTTGCAATTGATGTTTAATCCTTTCCTCCTGCTTTCCTTCATTATCTTCCATCCTGATAAAACACTTCCCATATATTTCAATTGTTGTACTTGTTTGATTTTGCTATCTCCAATTTGTAATTTGCATGTTGGGCTGTTCCTTTTGCTAGCAACCATGCATTCCGTCTTCTTGCAATTGATGTTTAATCCTTTCCTCCTACTTTCCTTCATTACCTTCTATCCTGATAAAACACTTCCCATATATTTCAATTCTTGTACTAGTTTGATTTTGCTATCTCCAATTTGTAATTTGCATGTTGGGCTGTTCCTTTTGCTAGCAACCATCCATTCCGTCTTCTTGCAATTGATGTTTAATCCTTTCCTCCTGCTTTCCTTCATTACCTTCCATCCTGATAAAACACTTCCCATATATTTCAATTGTTGTACTAGTTTGATTTTGCTATCTCCAATTTGTAATTTGCATGTTGGGCTGTTCCTTTTGCTAGCAACCATGCATTCCGTCTTCTTGCAATTGATGTTTAATCCTTTCCTCCTGCTTTCCTTCATTACCTTCCATCCTGATAAAACACTTCCCATATATTTCAATTGTTGTACTTGTTTGATTTTGCTATCTCCAATTTGTAATTTGCATGTTGGGCTGTTCCTTTTGCTAGCAACCATGCATTCCGTCTTCTTGCAATTGATGTTTAATCCTTTCCTCCTACTTTCCTTCATTACCTTCTATCCTGATAAAACACTTCCCATATATTTCAATTGTTGTACTAGTTTGATTTTGCTATCTCCAATTTGTAATTTGCATGTTGGGCTGTTCCTTTTGCTAGCAACCATGCATTCCGTCTTCTTGCAATTGATGTTTAATCCTTTCCTCCTGCTTTCCTTCATTACCTTCCATCCTGATAAAACACTTCCCATATATTTCAATTGTTGTACTAGTTTGATTTTGCTATCTCCAATTTGTAATTATTCTTTTGGGCTGTTCCTTTTGCTAGCAACCATGCATTCCGTCTTCTTGCAATTGATGTTTAATCCTTTCCTCCTGCTTTCCTTCATTACCTTCCATCCTGATAAAACACTTCCCATATATTTCAATTGTTGTACTTGTTTGATTTTGCTATCTCCAATTTGTAATTTGCATGTTGGGCTGTTCCTTTTGCTAGCAACCATGCATTCCGTCTTCTTGCAATTGATGTTTAATCCTTTCCTCCTACTTTCCTTCATTACCTTCTATCCTGATAAAACACTTCCCATATATTTCAATTGTTGTACTAGTTTGATTTTGCTATCTCCAATTTGTAATTTGCATGTTGGGCTGTTCCTTTTGCTAGCAACCATCCATTCCGTCTTCTTGCAATTGATGTTTAATCCTTTCCTCCTACTTTCCTTCATTACCTTCTATCCTGATAAAACACTTCCCATATATTTCAATTGTTGTACTAGTTTGATTTTGCTATCTCCAATTTGAAATTTGCATGTTGGGCTGTTCCTTTTGCTAGCAACCATGCATTCCGTCTTCTTGCAATTGATGTTTAATCCTTTCCTCCTGCTTTCCTTCATTACCTTCTATCCTGATAAAACACTTCCCATATATTTCAATTGTTGTACTAGTTTGATTTTGCTATCTCCAATTTGTAATTTGCATGTTGGGCTGTTGCTTTTGCTAGCAACCATGCATTCCGTCTTCTTGCAATTGATTTTTAATCCTTTCCTCCTGCTTTCCTTCATTACCTTCCATACTGATAAAACACTTCCCATATATTTCAATTGTTGTACTTGTTTGATTTTGCTATCTCCAATTTGTAATTTGCATGTTGGGCTGTTCCTTTTGCTAGCAACCATGCATTCCGTCTTCTTGCAATTGATGTTTAATCCTTTCCTCCTACTTTCCTTCATTACCTTCCATCCTGATAAAACACTTCCCATATATTTCAATTGTTGTACTAGTTTGATTTTGCTATCTCCAATTTGTAATTTGCATGTTGGGCTGTTCCTTTTGCTAGCAACCATGCATTCCGTCTTCTTGCAATTGATGTTTAATCCTTTCCTCCTGCTTTCCTTCATTACCTTCCATCCTGATAAAACACTTCCCATATATTTCAATTGTTGTACTTGTTTGATTTTGCTATCTCCAATTTGTAATTTGCATGTTGGGCTGTTCCTTTTGCTAGCAACCATGCATTCCGTCTTCTTGCAATTGATGTTTAATCCTTTCCTCCTACTTTCCTTCATTACCTTCTATCCTGATAAAACACTTCCCATATATTTCAATTGTTGTACTAGTTTGATTTTGCTATCTCCAATTTGTAATTTGCATGTTGGGCTGTTCCTTTTGCTAGCAACCATGCATTCCGTCTTCTTGCAATTGATTTTTAATCCTTTCCTCCTGCTTTCCTTCATTACCTTCCATACTGATAAAACACTTCCCATATATTTCAATTGTTGTACTTGTTTGATTTTGCTATCTCCAATTTGTAATTTGCATGTTGGGCTGTTCCTTTTGCTAGCAACCATCCATTCCGTCTTCTTGCAATTGATGTTTAATCCTTTCCTCCTACTTTCCTTCATTACCTTCCATCCTGATAAAACACTTCCCATATATTTCAATTGTTGTACTTGTTTGATTTTGCTATCTCCAATTTGTAATTTGCATGTTGGGCTGTTCCTTTTGCTAGCAACCATCCATTCCGTCTTCTTGCAATTGATGTTTAATCCTTTCCTCCTACTTTCCTTCATTACCTTCCATCCTGATAAAACACTTCCCATATATTTCAATTGTTGTACTTGTTTGATTTTGCTATCTCCAATTTGTAATTTGCATGTTGGGCTGTTCCTTTTGCTAGCAACCATGCATTCCGTCTTCTTGCAATTGATGTTTAATACTTTCCTCCTGCTTTCCTTCATTATCTTCCATCCTGATAAAACACTTCCCATATATTTCAATTGTTGTACTTGTTTGATTTTGCTATCTCCAATTTGTAATTTGCATGTTGGGCTGTTCCTTTTGCTAGCAACCATGCATTCCGTCTTCTTGCAATTGATGTTTAATCCTTTCCTCCTGCTTTCCTTCATTACCTTCCATCCTGATAAAATACTTCTCAGATATTTCAATTGTTGTTCTTGTTAGATTTTGCTATCTCCAATTTGTAATTTGCATGTTGGGCTGTTCCTTTTGCTAGCAACCATCCATTCCGTCTTCTTGCAATTGTTGTTTAATCCTTTCCTCCCGCTTTCCTTCATTACCTTCCATCCTGATAAAACACTTCCCAGATATTTCAATTGTTGTACTTGTTTGATTTTGCTATCTCTATTTTGTAATTTGCATGTTGGGCTGTTCCTTTTGCTAGCAACCATCCATCCCGTCTTCTTGCAATTGATGTTTAATCCTTTCCTCCTACTTTCCTTCATTACCTTCCATCCTGATAAAACACTTCCCATATATTTCAATTGTTGTACTTGTTTGATTTTGCTATCTCCAATTTGTAATTTGCATGTTGGGCTGTTCCTTTTGCTAGCAACCATGCATTCCGTCTTCTTGCAATTGATGCTTAATCCTTTCCTCCTGCTTTCCTTCATTACCTTCCATCCTGATAAAACACTTCCCATATATTTCAATTGTTGTACTAGTTTGATTTTGCTATCTCCAATTTGTAATTTGCATGTTGGGCTGTTCCTTTTGCTAGCAACCATGCATTCCGTCTTCTTGCAATTGATGTTTAATCCTTTCCTCCTGCTTTCCTTCATTACCTTCCATCCTGATAAAACACTTCCCATATATTTCAATTGTTGTACTTGTTTGATTTTGCTATCTCCAATTTGTAATTTGCATGTTGGGCTGTTCCTTTTGCTAGCAACCATGCATTCCGTCTTCTTGCAATTGATGCTTAATCCTTTCCTCCTGCTTTCCTTCATTACCTTCCATCCTGATAAAACACTTCCCATATATTTCAATTGTTGTACTAGTTTGATTTTGCTATCTCCAATTTGTAATTTGCATGTTGGGCTGTTCCTTTTGCTAGCAACCATCCATTCCGTCTTCTTGCAATTGTTGTTTAATCCTTTCCTCCCGCTTTCCTTCATTACCTTCCATCCTGATAAAACACTTCCCATATATTTCAATTGTTGTACTAGTTTGATTTTGCTATCTCCAATTTGTAATTTGCATGTTAGGCTGTTCCTTTTGCTAGCAACCATCCATTCCGTCTTCTTGCAATTGATGTTTAATCCTTTCCTCCTACTTTCCTTCATTACCTTCCATCCTGATAAAACACTTCCCATATATTTCAATTGTTGTACTTGTTTGATTTTGCTATCTCCAATTTGTAATTTGCATGTTGGGCTGTTCCTTTTGCTAGCAACCATGCATTCCGTCTTCTTGCAATTGATGCTTAATCCTTTCCTCCTGCTTTCCTTCATTACCTTCCATCCTGATAAAACACTTCCCATATATTTCAATTGTTGTACTAGTTTGATTTTGCTATCTCCAATTTGTAATTTGCATGTTGGGCTGTTCCTTTTGCTAGCAACCATGCATTCCGTCTTCTTGCAATTGATGTTTAATCCTTTCCTCCTGCTTTCCTTCATTACCTTCCATCCTGATAAAACACTTCCCATATATTTCAATTGTTGTACTTGTTTGATTTTGCTATCTCCAATTTGTAATTTTCAAGTTGGGCTGTTCCTTTTGCTAGCAACCATGCATTCCGTCTTCTTGCAATTTATGTTTAATCCTTTCCTCCTGCTTTCCTTCATTACCTTCCATCCTGATAAAACACTTCCCATATATTTCAATTGTTGTACTTGTTTGATTTTGCTATCTCCAATTTGTAATTTGCATGTTGGGCTGTTCCTTTTGCTAGCAACCATGCATTCCGTCTTCTTGCAATTTATGTTTAATCCTTTCCTCCTGCTTTCCTTCATTACCTTCCATCCTGATAAAACACTTCCCATATATTTCAATTGTTGTACTTGTTTGATTTTGCTATCTCCAATTTGTAATTTGCATGTTGGGCTGTTCCTTTTGCTCGCAACCATGCATTCCGTCTTCTTGCAATTGATGTTTAATCCTTTCCTCCTACTTTCCTTCATTACCTTCTATCCTGATAAAACACTTCCCATATATTTCAATTGTTGTACTAGTTTGATTTTGCTATCTCCAATTTGTAATTTGCATGTTGGGCTGTTCCTTTTGCTAGCAACCATGCATTCCGTCTTCTTGCAATTGATGTTTAATCCTTTCCTCCTGCTTTCCTTCATTACCTTCCATCCTGATAAAACACTTCCCATATATTTCAATTGTTGTACTTGTTTGATTTTGCTATCTCCAATTTGTAATTTTCAAGTTGGGCTGTTCCTTTTGCTAGCAACCATGCATTCCGTCTTCTTGCAATTTATGTTTAATCCTTTCCTCCTGCTTTCCTTCATTACCTTCCATCCTGATAAAACACTTCCCATATATTTCAATTGTTGTACTTGTTTGATTTTGCTATCTCCAATTTGTAATTTGCATGTTGGGCTGTTCCTTTTGCTCGCAACCATGCATTCCGTCTTCTTGCAATTGATGTTTAATCCTTTCCTCCTACTTTCCTTCATTACCTTCTATCCTGATAAAACACTTCCCATATATTTCAATTGTTGTACTAGTTTGATTTTGCTATCTCCAATTTGTAATTTGCATGTTGGGCTGTTCCTTTTGCTAGCAACCATGCATTCCGTCTTCTTGCAATTGATGTTTAATCCTTTCCTCCTGCTTTCCTTCATTACCTTCCATCCTGATAAAACACTTCCCATATATTTCAATTGTTGTACTTGTTTGATTTTGCTATCTCCAATTTGTAATTTGCATGTTGGGCTGTTCCTTTTGCTAGCAACCATCCATTCCGTCTTCTTGCAATTGATGTTTAATCCTTTCCTCCTACTTTCCTTCATTACCTTCTATCCTGATAAAACACTTCCCATATATTTCAATTGTTGTACTTGTTTGATTTTACTATCTCCAATTTGTAATTTGCATGTTGGGCTGTTCCTTTTGCTAGCAACCATGCATTCCGTCTTCTTGCAATTGATGTTTAATCCTTTCCTCCTACTTTCCTTCATTACCTTCTATCCTGATAAAACACTTCCCATATATTTCAATTGTTGTACTAGTTTGATTTTGCTATCTCCAATTTGTAATTTGCATGTTGGGCTGTTCCTTTTGCTAGCAACCATGCATTCCGTCTTCTTGCAATTGATGTTTAATCCTTTCCTCCTGCTTTCCTTCATTACCTTCCATCCTGATAAAACACTTCCCATATATTTCAATTGTTGTACTTGTTTGATTTTGCTATCTCCAATTTGTAATTTGCATGTTGGGCTGTTCCTTTTGCTAGCAACCATGCATTCCGTCTTCTTGCAATTGATGTTTAATCCGTTCCTCCTACTTTCCTTCATTACCTTCCATCCTGATAAAACACTTCCCATATATTTCAATTGTTGTACTTGTTTGATTTTGCTATCTCCAATTTGTAATTTGCATGTTGGGCTGTTCCTTTTGTTAGCAACCATACATTCCGTCTTCTTGCAATTGATGTTTAATCCTTTCCTCCTGCTTTCCTTCATTATCTTCCATCCTCATAAAACACTTCCCATATATTTCAATTGTTGTACTTGTTTGATTTTGCTATCTCCAATTTGTAATTTGCATGTTGGGCTGTTCCTTTTGCTAGCAACCATGCATTCCGTCTTCTTGCAATTGATGTTTAATCCTTTCCTCCTGCTTTCCTTCATTATCTTCCATCCTCATAAAACACTTCCCATATATTTCAATTGTTGTACTTGTTTGATTTTGCTATCTCCAATTTGTAATTTGCATGTTGGGCTGTTCCTTTTGCTAGCAACCATGCATTCCGTCTTCTTGCAATTGATGTTTAATCCTTTCCTCCTGCTTTCCTTCATTATCTTCCATCCTGATAAAACACTTCCCATATATTTCAATTGTTGTACTTGTTTGATTTTGCTATCTCCAATTTGTAATTTGCATGTTGGGCTGTTCCTTTTGCTAGCAACCATGCATTCCTTCTTCTTGCAATTGATGTTTAATCCTTTCCTCCTGCTTTCCTTCATTACCTTCCATCCTGATAAAACACTTCTCAGATATTTCAATTGTTGTTCTTATTTGATTTTGGTATCTCCGATTTGTAATTTGTATGTTGGGCTGTTCCTTTTGGTAGCAACCATGCATTCTGTTTTCTTTCTATATTCTTAATTACGGGTTCAATTCCTGGACTGGTTAGTGCAGACTGAGTCAGTGGAAACAGTTTGCAGTAACCGAGCAGTATTAAATAGGAACTAGCCGAGATATTCTTAGGCATGGTCACCGAGACTAGAAAAATTTACTCCTATTGATTAAATGAAGAGTTCAATTCAAATTTCCCTGAATGTTTCTCGGATTGACAAGTTCCTGATGGAGCCTCGAGGGCAACAACGGCTGAAACGTTGGGATAATAACAACAAAAATGAGCGCAGTAATCAAGATATTCAAGCAGAAACAAGTGAAGATATTCAAGCAGAAACAATAAATGTACCCCAAAGTACGAGACGATGGGAAAGAAGAGTTCTTTTTTGACTTCCTGTCGGATGTACAATTAAGACGTTCCACTAATAGGTGACAAGGTGCGGAATTTATGGCGGTATCAAGTTCTAGATTGCTTAAAAAATGATTTCAAGAGATTTTCCAAGGTATTTTTATTTATCTATCCACTTACTTTCGTTTTCCCTGGTCGTCTGATACGAATAGTGGGGCATGTGGAGTTAATCGCTTTTTATGAAGATTCTCTAAAACTTTAATCAAAGCAGAATACATGTTTTATTACGGAATTGTGCGCCATTTATCAAAACAAATGATTCAGACTAGAAGTATTAATTCCTAATCGAATAAAATTCTCTACTGAATTTTGCCCATGGACTTTGTGTCCGCACTCTAGCCGTATTTTCCTTGCTAATCTTATTATATAAAAGCTGTTGTCACTTTTTTTTCTGCTTGTGTGTTGCTTTTCTATCACATTAAAGAAAAAACAGATAGGAAGTGGGTATTACGAACACAGACACAAAATGAGCTCTATTATGTTTGTGAAGTCACTGAATGTAGCCAACTGCTGCTGGTAACATGACGATTATTCATACTACACTTACTAATATATCGTTGAAATATTAAGTTATTAAAACTTGAAGGTTACCGAAAATCGTCATAAAAACTTGGTTCAATGTCATCTTTTTTTTTTTACTTGTTTAATGCATAATTTGTATAATTTATCAAAATAAATAATTTTAAATAATTATTTACCAAATAATGGCATTTTCGACGGGTATATTTATATTTGTCCATCAGTAAAAAGGGTTCTAATTGCAGCTAATGCCTTTGCGAAAGGACAGAAATCGTATTCTTCATGTACTTTCTTGTCACTGACATGCTACGATAGTTGACGGACAAAAAAGTGGATTATTTATATTATTTGCATTCAGACTAACGTCCGCATCTTTGTTGCAAATAACACAACATTTCGACCGTTGTGCGAGGCGTTCTTCAGGTGTCTATTGATCCGAGTAACCTTCAAGGAATTTCGAACTCTACGAGTTGGCTGATCTCATTTCGCTGTCGATATCTTTTAATTGATGCTCATTTTTTTTCGATTTGTTATTACTGAGTCTAAACCTGTACTACCCAGCCCAGAGATTGAACCCACCATTGCCATACCGAAAAATTCCCCAAACAACGTTTCAGTCCACTAGGTGATTGTCGCTGAATCTAGAACTCGGAGCGTTAAACGTAATGTTCATATTTCCTGCTGCTGCTGTGACGCTTGACCGCCTTCGCTGCCGCTTCTTTATTCTTACTATTGTTATTGAAACTGCTGAAGTTTTGCTGCTATTTCTTCCGTTATTATTATATACCTTATTTATTACGGATTTAGTTTAACAGTTCTTTTGCCTTTGTCATAAGGTTTCAGCCAGTGTAGTCTACGTGTTTCAAAAGTTATCTGTCACATTTGGTAACCTTCCGGTAAGGCCGGACGTCTTCCCATTAGCGTTTAAACAGAGATTTGTATTGAAGTCTTTTTTTTTTAGGGCATTTGTTTTCTACTTAGAAACCTTTTCCAGTCTATGATTAAATGCTTTGATATCGTGTAGAGATTTCGTGCTCCCACAACCCGGACATTTATATTGGCGGGAATTTATTTACTGGCAGCTCGGATCTAGCCAGACAGGTCAATGGATAGGCGCTTGACCAAGCCGTAATCACCTCGAGGAGGAAACCTCAGTAACAACAACAAAAAAAGAAAACAAACAAATAAAAAAAACCAAAAAGAAACACCCCCCCCCAAAAAAAAACAAATCTAGAGCTTACAGCAGCTCTCCCGTTGCATAGATAAGCAAGCATCAAAAGATCGATACATCTGCTTGATATACCGTGATCGATGGCGGATGAGGAGCTGTCAGCTACAATGGCAGGAATAAACCAATTCCAGCTAGCTGAATACGGCGGTTGCAAGTAGGAAATGCGAATACATATGCTGAAGTGTGCTTACAATGTAAGTGTGAAAGCAACTGAAAAACTACACCACTAGGTTAGTATTCGAGTTCGCTCGTAATGATAATAGACTCGAGCGATTTTGCACAACTAGATGCATACACACTGGATACTCTGTGCATTTTTCACTTATGGAAACAATTTATGACGTCCTGGGTAAGACGATAAACTAAATCCGACAGCAAGGCCTTTCATCAGCAAGTTTTGAGGGGTGTGGAACCACCTTTTAATTGCTGGATGTTCCCAGGCCCTCCCTGACCCGGGGTAGTAGCATCTGTCAGGGTCCCAGCTATGTGCAAATAATTAGCCCCCACCCAAAGGGGTCAAAACACCATGAAAGTATAAAAATAGGTTTTAATACCAGCAATATTTTTTTTGAAAATCTTTTACCAGCAATATATTATTGAACGAAAAAATATTACCAGGAACACATTTTTGAAAAAAGAATTACCAACAATTAAAATCTTGTCGGCATTAAATAACCGATTGAGGTTGCTATGCCATAAAAGAAAAAAAAAAAAGCCAAACCATAATTTAAGCAATGTCTTTGAACATGAAGAAATATGCAATGTTGCAGCACAGTTTTTTTTTTAGGAAAAGGCACTGGAAAATTGTTGAACGTATCTAAGTGCTAAAATAAAATGGCCTTCGGCAAGACTGGTGTAACGCTTAGAAAGTGTAGCGTAGATTAACAACGCATTAGTTGCTATTAGATAAGAGAGAGGCTAGTAGTTTTTGGGATTAAACGAATCTCCCGCCTTTGATAAATCTTTGGACTATGCCATCAAAGAGATGGCTTATTATATATAATGTGAGTACAGATGATAAGCATGTAGGTATTTAATTGGAATATATGTGTTCACACATATGTAATGGTTGAACATTTCTTTTTATAAAAAGTACATATTCGTACATTTAAAGCACAAACACCTAGTTGTCAGGAATTAAATATTTTATGTGTTTAAATATATATATATATATATATATATATATATATATATATATATATATATATATATATATATATATATATATTACACACACACACACATATATATATATATACATTTCCAAGAGGATAGAATCCAGGTAGAACTCAATGTCCAGGACAGAGTAAGAATATAATATAAAAGGCCCAAACACTAATATTCCATGGTTATAATTTATTACACTGGAATCGTAATCACGATCGAATTCATCAGACCAACAAATTTAAAAAGAAATCGGAAAATATAACTCCGAGTATTAAAAAAAAAAAATTTTTTAGTGAGAGCGTATGCGTGGGAGTAGGAAACAAGTGTGAGAGAGAAATGTATGAAAGCTCTCGAGAGAGTTGTAACAGAAGGAAGAAGAACAGGAAAGGCCTAAAGGTGAAGGTGGGGATTAAAATTTAACAGAGAGAAATTTTAAAGTTAGGAGTTAAATAACGAGTAAGATACAGATAAATATGAATTATTTTCAGATGCATAAAATCACTACCGATTTGCTGACCTAAAAATTAAAAAACAGACACCGGAAATGTGTGGTGACATGAGGGACAATAAAAAACGATATGATCTTAACTTAAAATCCAGCCAATTCATACTGCCGATGCATATATGAAAATTTCCCGTCTGGTTTGCATTACTAACCTTATGTATACATGAAAAGCGAAGGAGAGATAGAGAGAGAGAGAGAGAGAGAGAGAGAGAGAGAGAGAGAGAGAGCATTTATAAGAGAAATGATGTGTAATCAAGAATAATTAGACAAAGCAAGTAATATCTCCTACAGGTTACAAATTTAACATAAACATCTAAAAATATTTAATCTAGTAAAGACCTACTATTTATATGCACAAAAACACACACGCATATACGCACATACACACCTACATATATATACATACTCACACATTACATATATATGTGTACATATATATACACATACAGTTTTGCACACATATACACATATATTCACATAGACATACACATATGTGCGCACACATATACATATAACCATACACACATGTATACATATACATATACACACTGATATATACAAATATACAACGTATATATTGTGTATATTTAGGCAGCAATTTTTCATTGATGCATGTTTCATTAAATAATATAGAGAAGTTTTGTCTATTTATTTTAAATAAGTTCCTTTCATATTGTCTGATAAGCTTAAAAACATTATCGTTGAAAGATGAAAGGAAATCGCCATATTGATACATGTTTAAATCCAATCTAAGCTTTCGGCTTTTATCAAAGATGACAATTACTTTTCAATATATCAACCAATATACGGAACAATAATGATAGTCTGTTTTTGTTTCATGAAAAATTTCAAAGCAACGACTAAGTAGTGTATACGAGACGGGGAAGCGAAAATCGCGTCGTAGCTCGTGACGTCACACATGACCACGCGAGAGTGAAAACGAGAAGTATTAAGTATGGGAAGCAGTTGGTATAAACCAATGGCTTCTGTTATCAATTAAAATACTTACAGATGCACACACGCGCGTAAACACATACACATACGTATATAGAGTTGGAACAACTCGTTACAAAAATGGCAGCTGTCGAAAAAAAGAAGAAAAAGGAAAAAAAAGCTAAACAGCGAGTGTGAAGTGAAAAAAAAGAAAAGGAAAAAAAAAAGAAAAGGACAAATGATCACGATACCCTACACGTACGCACATCCGCGCAGACAGGCGCACGCGCGCGAACACACATTCGCAAAGACAGGTGCATGGCTGGACGCGCACAAACGCACACACGAACACAAAAGTGCTAAATATAGCATCAATCAGGTGGCAAATTTAATATTTGTATTAATTCTACACACACACACACACATACACATATACACACACATATATAGTATAAGTAAAGTAAGAAACAGAAAATAAGCAAAATGAGAGGAAGAAACTTATTTTCTTATTAAATCAAATTAAGGAAAATGTTTTTTAAGCTAGTGAACCAACCATAGTAGCAATTGATAAATGTAAAAGTCAAAGATCAATGTTTGAATGCGATTGTCATTGATAAGAATTTACTGACCTTTCTTCCTCAATGGGAACATTACAAGTGATACCTACTTGAACATATTTGACCCTTACCATTTTTTTACATCTCTCCAGAAGGACTTTGCAAACAAGGATCTTTCAGCTGGACAGGATCCCTGCATATAACTCATCTGCTGCCAGAGATGTTTTAGATAGAAAATTACGAACCCAACGGTTTGGGACAGCGAGACCACTGATTTGAGCAATAAGGCTTTTTGAGATCACAGGCCTCGATTTTTGTTCCTGCTTGAAGTCATATTAAGAATGAATCTATCTATCTATCTATCTATCTATCTATCTATCTATCTATCTATCTACTATGCAAACTCGATTTATGTGGGGAAGATATTAGAATAACCCAGAATATTCACTGGAAACAAACCACCTACATACGGATGGAAAATGAATTGAGCAAGTACACAAAAAGAGAAAGGAGCATAAGACAAGGATGCGTCTTCTCGCCGGATTTATTCAACCTTTACAGGGAGACAAGAGAACTAGAAGTCTTACCAAAATTTAATATCAGTGGGCACAATCTTAAAAACATAAGATAAGATAAGATAAGAAAGTACTAACTATCAATTGCCAAAAGACAGAATGTATGGTCGCCAGCAAGAGATACTGCCAATATACGAGCTACAAATTGGAGATGTCAAAATCAAATAAGTATAAACATTTAAATATCTGGGAAGTTTTTAACAGATGACGGAATATGTAACACTCAAATCCGGGAGGCGCAATTGGTATAGCAAAAAACGACTTCCACAATTTCGCCACAGATGAAGAGGCGACCAGTCAGCAGCGAAGTAGTCCTACAGAAGGATGCTGAGAATACTAGGGACAGAATATGTAAGCAACGAATAAGGTTTATGGAAAACGGGGACAAAACAACACTTATACTTACAATCAGAAAGAGTCAATTGAAATTTATAGGACACATAATGAGGAAAGAAGGGTTAGAAAATTTGACACCCATAGGGCATATTAAAGGCAAGGGAAAGAGAGGGAAACAGCGATTAACCTATCTAACGAGCACGTGAAAAGTAAAGGGTTCAGAAGAGATAGTAAAAAGACAAAATTTACAAAGTGCTACGAAGGACAGGATATTGTGGACAAAGCAACGTCCTAAATGGACACGGCGAGTAGAAGAAGATACAAAAGAAGGTCGAAAAACTTAATTAATTAAAGAATTTAATTCAAGAATCAGGTTTGAAATCACGTGAAATGTTCCAAAATGTTATTCGAAGTTTTCATTAAATTGTGTTTTTCTTCTATCTTGGGTATATATATATATATATATATATATATATATATATATATATATACCAGCAGGCGGCTTCGTCCGCTCGCTATCGCTTCGCAAAGTAAGATATATTCAGTACTTGAAATATTTTAAATAAAAATTTTAAATGAACGTTTCATTCATAAATTGGCTTGTTATAGTTGTTATATATATATATATATATATATGCACATTTCATTGAATACGACAGACAAGGTGCTTTGATTTAGTTTTTTATACAAGGTTGAAGTTAACACATTTCAACCTTGAAAATGGCTAAATGTATAGCCGAAATCGCTCGGAATAAAAGAACATTTGGACAGTTTTTTATATAATTTATCATCCGAAATGAAAAAAAGAAATTTTAGATCACTTGAGAAATTGTATAAAAAACTAAATCAAAGCACATTGTCTGTTGTATTGAAAGAAATGTGCATGGAAGAAGCAAGGCGGGAAGCCGATAGCACGCAAGGGGTTACAGAGAGTTCGAACTAGAGCCAATAGGAGTGATAGAGGAAAGGATGAATAGAAGGTTAGGGGATAGATCAGGGCATCTGGAGATGTCGATTGAATAGATGGACATTATAGCTATCAAGGAAACAGGAAGAGGAGAGGGAGTTCCACAGGCAAGAAGTGCAAGACATGAAGCTATTGGAGTAGAAGAGACGGCTACATTTAACAGTTTCGACAATGAAAAGGTGTGAGCGAGATGCCAGCCTAGTGGAACGCTTAAATTCATGAATTAAATGCACACTTTAAAATCTAGGAGATCAGTTGAATCATTACCTTGGTTTCAACCTTACGGTTTTCTCAGGCGACTTTTATCAATTTACCTCCCAAGTTTTTATAAAAAGAAACCCTAATGAACGCTATATTATTAAAAAAAAATCAATAAATGTTGTGGATTCCGGGTTGAAATCCGGTACCAATAAAATAACAAACGCCAGGAATGAATATATGAAAATAATGTATTAACCTAATAATACAAACTGGTAAAGCAGGTTAGTAGTTCCAGGAATACGTGTTAGTAGCAAAATATCTATACAGTCTTTGGTATTGAAGTATCGCTGTATGACTTCTTACTGAGTCTACGTGCTCGCTCACTGTGACTCCTACAACCCTGTTACCTCACCCTTCCAGTTACCTACAACCTTTTACTCTGTCACTCTGGACTGGATTGGACTCGACTCTTCGGTCCACCCACGAGGACCAAATGTGGCACAAGGCCGGTTTAATGTGGGTATCTCCGAGCCCGTAGGCTCGGCCAAAAATATAGCCTTTGAACCCGCCTAGACGGGTTCAGGCCCTGTCTACCTCCACGGACGAAACCTTGCCCTTAACGCAGAGAGTCTGACAGCCGTCGCAGTCAAAGACTGTATCACGACTAAGCTAGACTCGGAGGTCTGGCTCTCTCGGGTCTTCACTGGCAGTAGTATAAGTATACACTGGGTGAGTCCATTTGTATAAAAAGGGGTGGACCCCTCAACAATAAATAAATGCACGATATTGGGTGTGATAGATTGGGAGGAGGATTATGCGAAGAAAGAAGAAGAAGATTAATTGATTATGACGAGATTCGAACCCGGGCTCATGCTAGGAGAGCGAACGTTTTAACCACATGACCACGACATACTGAAGACGCTAAAAGCAACGGTGGACAGGTAGACTGCTTGGGTTTGTTTATGGCGGAAATTACAAAGACCAAAATGGGTGGCGAAGAGGAAAGAGTAAAAACATAGTTTTATGGAATAGTAGCTGGTTCAACCGGCGATAAACAGACGTCAAAGAGAGTGAGAGAGGCAAAGAGAGAGATAAAGATCGATAGGTAGATAGATAGATAGAGAGAGAGAGAGAGAGAGAGAGAAAGAGAGAGTGAGAAAGAGTAAAAAGATAGAGAAAGAGTGAAAGTGAAGAAAGGAAGAGACTGAGAAAAATATCCAGTGTGAGAAAAAAGAGAGTGAGGAAGAAACAGACAAGATGAAATTTACACTTGAGGAACTTCGAAGAACACATCGGTCGAATCTTTGTAATAAAATAAATATGAATACACCAGTCAATGTTTATAATTGGCCTAGCACTTTTTTCTTTTTCTTGTTTTTTAAATACAACCTGAACTGTTTTGGGAGAGTAAATTTTTCTCAGTGATCATTCACTTTTCTCCGTCAGCCATCGTGATATCTATCGATGAGGGTTTGTTTTGGAAATAACAATGAAACGAAGTGAAAGGAGAAGTGGATTCATGCCTTTCTCAAGAGCTTTCATTCTAGGTGAGCGTAGGCAGCCTTTGCCGAAAAATCGAACACGGTTTGTCGATTCCCGCTTATGCTACTACCTACCTCCTGTTTGTCAGAAAAAAAGAAACTCCTGGAATAATGACTATCGCATCTCAGAATTTGAGATGAAAAAAAAAATGATCTATATAGTTTTCTTATGGAGATACAGAAACTTTAAACCGTCAGACAAATCGTTACAACAAGAACAGATAGGCAAGATTAAAAAACAGCACCTTTGATTACGCCTCTTCCTCCAATTTCAGCCAATACAGAAACTAAGAACAGAAATTTTGATTTATAAACCATGTCGCTCGATAAATGCTTTTGCGTCGCGGTCTCTTGTAATAAATAACAATCTCCAGAATAAATACGGCTTAGATGATAGAAATAAGAATCGTTACGTCAAGATACAAGGAACCAAGAAGATCAGTTAATAACAAAGAATGTGAATAACGTTAAAAGCAAAATAAGAAGGAAAAAGGAAAAGAATAAAGAAAAAAATGAGGAAAGGAAACGCTGAGGTGGAAGGAAAAAAGGAAAAGGAGAAAGAAAAGGAAAAGAGGAAAGAAAAAGAAAAATAGGAAAGAAAAAAGAAAAGAGGAACAAAAAGAGAAATGAGAAAGAAAAAGGAAAAAAAGAGGAAAGGAAAAGGGAAACAAGGGAATGAAAAGTTGAAGAGGAAGGAAAAGGGAAATGAAGAAAGAGAAAGGAAAGAAAAAAGAAAAAGGAGGTAAGGAAAAGCAAATGAGGAAGGAAAAAGGAAACGAAGGAAAAAGAAAAAAGAAAAGGAAAAGAAAAAGGAGAAAAAATAACTGAAAAAGTTACGGGTAAGGAAAAAAGGAAACGAATAAAGAAAACGAAAGGGGAAAGAAAAAGGAAAAAAGAGGAGAGGGAAAGGTGACGAGGAAGTAAAAAAAGGAAACTAGAAATGAAAAGAGAAAAAGAAAAGAAAAAGGAAAAAAGAGGAGAGGGAAAGGTGAGGAGGAAGTAAAAAAGGAAACTAGAAATGAAAAGAGAAAAAGAAAAGAAAAAAGAAAAAAGAAAAAAAGGAAAAGGTGAGGAGGAAGTAAAAAAGGAAACTAGAAATGAAAAGGGAAAAAGAAAAGAAAAAAAAAGAAAGAGGAGAGGGAAAGGTCAGGAGGGAGTATAAAGGAAAGTAGAAAAGAAAAAGAAAAAGAAAAGAAAAAGGAAAAAAGAGGAGAGGCAAAGGTGAGGAGGAAGTAAAAAAGGAAACTAGAAATGAAAAGGGAAAAAGAAAAGAAAAAGAAAAAAAGAGGAGAGGGAAAGGCGAGGAGGAAGTAAAAAAGGAAACTAGAAATGAAAAGGGAAAAATAAAAGAAAAAGGAAAAAAGATGAAAGGAAAAGGTGAGGAGGAAGTAAAAAAGGAAACTAGAAATGAAAATGGAAAAAGAAAAGAAAAAGGAAGAAAGTGGAGAGAAAAAGGTGAGGAGGAAGCAAAAAAGGAAACAAGAAATGAAAAGGGAAAAAGAAAAGAAAAAGAAAAAAAGAGGAGAGGGAAAGGCGAGGAGGAAGTAAAAAAGGAAACTAGAAATGAAAAGGGAAAAAGAAAAGAAAAAGAAAAAGAGGAGAGGGAAAGGTGAGGAGGAAGTAAAAAAGGAAACTAGAATTCAAAAGGGAAAAAGATACGAAAAAGGAAAAAAGAGGAGAGGAAAAGGTGAGGAGGAAGTAAAAAAGGAAACTAGAAATGAAAAGGGAAAAAGAAAAGAAAAAGGAAAAAAGAGGAGAGGAAAAGGTGAGGAGGAAATGAAAAATAAAACTAGAAATGAAAAGAGAAAAAGAAAAGAAAAAGAAAAAAGAGGAGAGGAAAAGGTCAGGAGGAAGTAAAAAAAATTTGAAATGAAAAGGGCAAAAGAAAAGAAAAAAGAGGAGAGGAAAAGGTGAGGAGGAAGTAAAAAAGGAAACTAGAAATGAAAAGGGAAAAAGAAAAAGGAAATAAGAGGAGAGGAAAAGGTGAGGAAGAAGTAAAAAGGGAAACTAGAAATAAAAAGCGAAAAAGAAAAGAAAAAGGAAAAAAAGTGGAGAGGAAAGGGCGAGGAGGAAGTAAAAAAGGAAACTAGAAATGAAAAGGGAAAAATAAAAGAAAAAGGAAAAAAGAGGTGAGGGATAGGTGAGGCGGAAGTAAAAAGGGAAATTAGAAATGAAAAGGGAAAAGAAAAGAAAAAGGAAAAAAAAAAGAGAGGGAAAGGTGAGGAGGAAGTAAAAAAGGAAACTAGAAATGAAAAGTGAAAAAGAAAAGAAAAAGGAAGAAAGAGGAGAGGGAAAGGTGAGGAGGAAGTCAAAAAGGAAACTAGAAATGAAAATGGAAAAAGAAAAGAAAAAGGAAAAAAGATGAGAGGTAAAGGTGAGGAGGAAGTAAAAAAGGAAACAAGAAATGAAATTGGAAAGAGAAAAGAAAAAGGAAAAAAGAGGAGAGGGAAAGGCGAGGAGGAAGTAAAAAGGAAACTAGAAATGAAAAGGGAAAAAGAAAAGAAAAAGGAAAAAAGAGGAGAGGGAAAGGCGAGGAGGAAGTAAAAAAGGAAACTAGAAATGAAAAGGGAAAAAGAAAAGAAAAAGGAAAAAAGAGGAGAGGGAAAGGCGAGGAGGAAGTAAAAAAGGAAACTAGAAATGAAAAGGGAAAAAGAAAAGAAAAAGTAAAAAAGAGGAGAGGAAAACGAAACGAGGAAAAATAAAGGAAAAATGAAGAAATGAAAAGGTTACGTGGAAGGAAAAAAGGAAAGGAAGAATGAAAAGGGAATGAGGAAAGAAAAAAGAAAAAATGGCATTAGCTCGATTCTAATTAAACTTTAGTCTTGAATTTTGTTTTGAGGCCAATCTATAATTCGCTATTTTCACCAATCCGGACTAGTGAAGGTTAAATTGAAATCGTTGATAATGAAATTGCGTGAAGGCAAAAGCGTTTGTGAACTGTCTTTGTGGAGAATGCGATAATCAAATAAGATTTAATGTACAGAAAAAACAATTTTTAAAAAATGTGACCATTTCTAAATATAGCGATGTACGACTTTACACATTAAAGAGCTAGAAGTGTAAGAGTAACCTTTTTAACTGGCATGGCACCTTAAAGCATTTGCGGCCTACACTCTTTTCTATTTTCGATCAGCCTCGATCAAAATCTTTTAGTCTGGTATGAGTGTAGACTGGGAGCTATAATTTATACCTTTTCCTAATTAAGCTGACATAAATGCGGAGTTATCAAGCTCCGTAAATGAGGAACCGTTTAGTCAGCTAGCAGCACCACTCCGGTCAACGCTACGAGTGATGACCCCCATCTGACACACTTCGTTACCCCCACTTTTAAGGTCTCGTCTTGACGTTGGAGAACGGGAATGTACCAGAATTCTTTCTTGAATTGTTTTTCATAATCCGTGATTTTTCCACAACGGTGTCACTTTTCGATTACGCCACTTTTTCTGCATTCTTTCACAGAAGTCATTTATGAAGTGGCATCAAAAACCTAACGACGCGACGAAGATCTTGGATGAACATTTTTTGTGGAGCAGCTTATAATAAGGAAAAAAGAAAAGAGGAAAGGATAATGTAACAATACGATTTCGGATACATCCTTAGCAGGTAAGTAGATTCTTTTTCTTTTTAAGTCAATTTGATTACCAGAGTTTTCAGGATTCCTGTCTCCAGCCCGCTTTTGAATTGGCAAAAATAAAATTTTTTTTAATGATTTTTAGATAATCATAAAAGTAGAGTCCTTTGAAAAACTGACCACGCATCCATCTTCTGAGTGGTCTACTATTCCAGCACACAAGTTTACGATAAGGGGGTGGGACCCCAGCCAGTATCCATATAAGCAGAAAGAGGCAAGAAGTCAGCAGTTGGTGACTAGCGTCTAGGAAGTGACCAAGCCGTCAGTGAGGAAAGGATCAGCGAGCAGTGAGAAATCAGCAGTCGCCTAGATGGTCAATGAATATAAGGGTCCTCTTTCCGTGGCCGGAAGTTAGGGAGATAGCAGTCCACTTCGACAAAGAAGACATAGACGGCTAAGTGAGAAATCGTATTTTCCCACCCAATCAGTGGTTTGAAAAGCATTGTCCATTATTTTTAGTTGAATTTGATCACAGCCAAGGAGACAAATCTGCGAACATAGAGAGTCGGGTACATATGCAGACACAGCCGACTTTGGATGCCATCACAGGTTGTGCAGTGACGTCGAACGGAGTTCAACGTCACAAAAGGTAAGACGGAAGAAAAAAAAGGATACGAAGAAAGAAAAGGGAAAGAGGAAAGAAAAGGGAAAGAGGTTAGAAAAAGAAAAAGGAGGGAAAAGAAAAGGTAAGGAGAAAGGAGAAAGAAAACGATGAAAAAAAAGATAAAGATGAAAGAAAAAGGAAAAAAGAGGAAAGGAAAAAGTAAGGAGGAAGGAGAAAGGGAAACGAGGAAAGAAATGGCAAACGGGAAAAGGGAAAGAAAAAGAGGAAGGAAAAAAATAAAGAAAAGGGAAAGAGGAAGGAAAAAGGAAAAAGAGGAAAAAAAAAGTAAGGAGGAAGTAAAAAGGGGAAACGAGGAAAGAAATGGCAAACGAGGAAACAGAAAGAAAAAAGAAGAAAAAGTAAGGAGGAAGAACAAAGGAAATGAGGAAAGAAAAAAGAAAGAGGAAAGAAAAGTGAAAAAAAAAAAAAAAAGGAAAGGAAAAGCTAAAGAGGAATGAAAAAAGGAAGCGGGGAAAGAAATGGTAAACTAGGAAAGAAAAGGAAAAGAGGAAAGAAAAAGGAAAAGAGGAAAGAAAAGGAAAAGAGGAAAGAAAAAGGAAAAGAGGAAAGAAAAAGGAAACAGTATCTAAAACCCAACCACGCGGCGCTACATAAAGAGGTTCTTCGCAAAACATTTTTTGTGGAGCAGCTTATAACAATGATCGAGTGTGTGCATGTGGGTGTAGAATGAAATCTTGGATTTGGTCTGAGACATTTCAGAGTGAAAATTTCTGTCGGTGAGTATAAATACAAGTTGTTGTCTCAGATGAAATGCATGAAACGAGAAGAGATGGCTTGTAATTTAACAGAAGTAAAACAAAATATTTATAAATAAAAGGAATAAATTAGCGAAAATTATCAAGAATCTCAGTAAAAAATGAAGGAGAGCCTGCATATAACTAAAGATTTCAGAATTAGGATCAACCGGGTTGGGAGGTTTGCTTCCTGTTTACTATTGTTCGTATTTGTGGGTGCGTGCTCGCTGTCCAGGAGGTGCAAAGAACAAGTCTTATCACGAGGACAGTTGGTCGCGAAAGAGCAAACCAACCCCTTTATCGGAAGTTCATTGATTGATTCGTTTTCTACGGCTTATCAAACATTTGAGGGTTATTTAAAGTCACAAAACAGTTTTTTTTAATACTGTAGAGGACCGTGTGTGTGTTTGCGTCTTGTATTAGAAACACGTGTGTAACTCCTGGTAGAATATTAAAAGGTACAACTACACGAAAATGGCCGGACTTGAATTAAGTCCAACTGAAGATGTAAAGAAAAACAAGACCGATATATATATATATATATATATATATATATATATATATATATATATATATATATATATAAACAAATATATGTATTAGACAAAACAATTTTACAATGGACAATAATATTTATGTGTGTTTGAACGTTTGTGTCTGTTCTTTGGTGAATGTTCGTGCGTATCTGTATGTGTGTATAATGTTCATGGCGCATTCCACAAATGGGAAGACGCGGGTCTTCTAAAAGAGCTTACATTGTAGTCGCTGAAATGAAGAAATGAAAAAGAGAACGAGGCGAGAAGTCGCTCAGTATTTATAGTATAGGGAGGGTGATCCCTAGTGACAATTTGGGAATTAAGGAGGAGCTAACTCCGACAATATTATAAGAATTGTTTTGAAGATAATGGTTTAGTGATAGTATTACTTGGTTTTAGTTTGGATGATTTTGTTTAGTGTAATACCAACACCTCCATGAGTCATTAATACCAAAATCTAAATATTTGGAACGCAAAGCCTTCAACTACAGATAAAATGTATTACTGGTCACTTTGCTTTAAAAATGTATTGCTGGTCATTTTACTATAAGTATTATTGGCCATTTTATTATAAAATGTATTTTGATACTTTAATAGTATTTTTGGTTTGTTTGGGGGTTTACTATTTGCCTAGAACTGGTACCCTAACAGGTACTACTACCACAGGTCAGGGTAGACCTGGTAACAACAGCAATTAAGAGGTGGTTTCACGCCTCACTCAATCTCCAATCTCCCGATCAGAGGTTTTGCTGTCGGATATAGTTTATTGTTATACACATTATTCATACTTTTCCCAAGGGTATTTGAGTGTAAGTGAATATAACGAACCCAACCAGAATTGGAACTCGACTCTCCGATTAACAATTATGAGCCATTATCCATTACACCACACGCACATCCAAGCTTACAGACCGTGGTATTCCCAAGCGGTACTGACCAGGCCCGGCGTTGCTTAACTTCGGTGATCATATAGAATCGGTGTTTCAACCTGATGGGGCCGTAAGCCTTTTCGAAAGATGTGGCATTAAGTGTCAACTGACTAAAAAGCCTCTGTAGCTTTATTTTAGCAGGATGTGAGTCTTTTCGTGATTAATGATAACGAACACCAGCATCACGGAGTCTTAGCAGCAGCAAGAGAGAAAAGTCGTCATAAGCTTCGCGTGTGAGCAAAATGAATGGAAAAGAAACTCAAACCTTTAGTGCTAGTTATTAAGGAGAATTGGCTTTTAAATGTTGCAGATTCAAATATCAAAGCCAAATTAATCGATCGTCTCCTGTAAGTTTATCTTTCATCTGTTAGACAAAAAAAAAAAAGAAAAAAGTTTCCTACCATCTTTCTTTTATTTGTAATTTGGTCTTCTATTCGTTGCTAAGCACTCGCGTTACGAAGCCCGCTGTGGTGTAGCAAAAGTTATAATCTTTGGGAAAATAAAAGCAGGTCTACGAATGCAAAGGAAAGAGAAGAATAAATAAATATTCACCACTAAATATCTCTGAAAACAAAAGAGTGCTTTTGTAAACCCCGCCAAAAAGATAACGTCCATAATTTTCAAGTTAAAAAAATTTCTTTTATTTCATTTTCTTTCTGAGAAAAAAAGAAGCTCAGTTAGTGTTAGTTTCAGGCACGTTTTTAATAGCAATTTGAATGTGCTTAATCAAACCATTTGAATCTTTCTCCCGAACAGAGAGTATTTTTCAGACGGCTTCCAGATCTGATAAGTCTTTAGGTTTTTGCAGCTTTGCCAGACCCCACCCCCCACAAAAACAACAAAAAAACAAAAATGCTAATGCTAATGCTGTCAAGAGTTTGAAATAAGAACAAACAGCAGTAATGGGGAGTATAACTTGCATTTCGGATCGTCCTTGGTATGACGATAAACTATATCCAGCAGCAAGGCCTCTGTTCAGGAGATTGGAGGTTTTGAGGAACGTGGAAACAACTCTTAACTGTTGTTGTTCCCAAGTCCACCCTAACTCAGGGAGATAGCACCTGTTAGGGTCACAGCTATGGGCAAATAGTGAATCCC
This sequence comes from Acanthosepion lycidas, assembly GCA_963932145.1. Lineage (NCBI taxonomy): Eukaryota > Metazoa > Mollusca > Cephalopoda > Sepiida > Sepiidae > Acanthosepion > Acanthosepion lycidas. The sequence goes on along the minus strand of OZ010593.1, from coordinate 95,299,838 downwards.
CAAACAAAAATCAACAGTACATTTTTATAGTAAAATTACCAACAATACATTTTATGATGTACAAAATATATAATCTAAAAAGCATACCTTTTACTCTGAAAGCATAAAATTATGTACAAAATATTTAGATTTCGGCATTAAAAAATCCATAGAGATGTTGATATGTCTCTAAATAAAATCAACCAACCAACCAACATAAAAGAACTCTTTCGTGACATTCCTACAATTTTTTAAATCAAACTGTATTCCAAAATATAACTTCAACAAAATTACAACATGAAACATACACATATTACAGCCTCTAGTAATCATGTTCACACAAACATGTATATGCTCAAAAGCTGAGTATCACCTACCATGTATTCAGTTATGAAAACTGAATAACATTTATCATATTTTTATTACTTCAAAGCGCCCATGAAAATTAAATTTCTGCAATAAATGACCCATAAAAAGTTGACATGTCATTAAACAAGCAAATCAGTAAATTTGAAGCTTTCTCGCTCATTCTCTTCTTTATGCGCCATGTCCCTTCAGGAAGTAGGCGATCATGACTCTCCACAATTTCCTGTCCTTCGTAGCCCTTAATGAATTTTGTATTTTTGTTATCCCTCACAAGCCTTTTTCCGTTATCCATTTACTTAAGCTCGCTAGGTGGTTTATGAGTTGTTTCTCTCTGTCCCTCTTGTCCTGTGAGTATCAGATTTTCCAAGCCCTCTTTCCTCATTATGTGCCCTAGAATCGTGAACAGTCTCTTCTTTTTTGCTTCCATTTTCTCTAAAACTTTGTTGTTGCTCACATGTTCAGTCCATGGTATCCTCAGCATCCTTCAGTAGAACCACATTTCTGTTGCTTCAAGTCTCTTCATTTTTGAGAAGATTCTCCAGCATTCATTGCCATATAGGAGGACAAATATAACAGTTCAGTAGACTTTTCTTTGTTTTTAATGAAGTTTTTATTGGTATGTTAATTTATTTCGTTGTCCAGATTTAATGCGGAGAGAATATGTGGAGATTGTGATACTTGTTTTCAATATTAAAGAATCGTGAAGGACGAGAGAGAGAGAGAGAGAGAGAGAGAGAGAGAGAGAGAGAGAGAGAGAGAGGAGAATAAGCGATAAAGAGATAAGGGAGAGAGAAAAACGAGACAAAGTGTGTGTGTGTGTGTGTATGTATATGTGTGTGTGTGTGTGTGTGTGTGAGAGAGAGAGAGAGAGAGAGACAAAGAAAGTAACGACAAAAGAGAAAATAAGCGATAAAGAAAAAAGATAGAAAAAAGAGAGAAAAAAGAGAGAAAAAGAGAGACAGATAAAAAGAGAGAGAGTTAAAAACAGAGTCAAAAAGCAGGGGAAGAGAAAAATAAAAAAAAATAAAGAAAGATAGAGAGAGAGAGACATAGAGAGAGAATGAGAGAGAGAAAGAGTCAAAGAGAAAGAGACAAAAAGAGAGAGGTAAAAAAGAGAGGAAGAGAAAACAGCGACAAAAAGAGAAAACACCAAGAATGAAAAAGCGAGAAAAAGAGGAAAAAAAAAAAAGAAAAAAAAAAAAAAGAAAACGAGACAGAAAGAGAAAAGATTATATATGTATAAAATTCTGTTGCAAAATTTTAATAAAATGGTTCAAATTTTTCCCAACAAATTTTTACGGGAATATTTGCTGACAACTTTCCAGAATTTTTAAAATACAAAAATCGATGCAGCATAACGAATGGATTTTTTTTTTTTGCAAAGGGAAAATTCGACGAGAGAGTCTTTCATAATTCAAAACAATATGTAGAACGTTTTCATAAGGAATTGCTGAAAAAAATGGCCGATATATCAGTGTGATCAACGGCAACCAAGAGAAATCAGAGAAGTAATAATGCAATGAAATGAATGGGAAACTAAGCACGATAACAATAGTGCCACAATAATGCCGAAATAATAATTGTGAATATAAAATAAAGAAAATAACAGAAATAAGAGTAATTAGAAAACACGAAGAAAAACAAAAGAGAATTTCTGGTAGCAGTAGTATCCAAAACCTGCAACTTATAAAAAAAAAAAAAGAAAAAAGAAAAAGAAAGAAAAAATGGCTGACAAGAGAGTCACTAATGTCTGTATGATTTTTGAATTAAATTTTCGCTTTTAACTTTAAAGTTGCTCTCTGCTGTTTATTAGATATTTTTACTTTGGCGATGACGCCCGCTTTTCGAAGAATCTGACATGATAATCAAAGCGAAAAAGAAAAGCAGTTTTATGCGAGGGCATAATCTAGAAAAAGATCCAGTCAACCTAGCATTAAGAAGTGCCTGATTTTCCCAGATGAGGATATTGGTCGGAAAAAAAAGATTAAATAAAAACAAACAAGCAGACAAAATAAAAACTGCTACAAAAAAGAAAATCAGAAAAAAAATGGATGGGAAAAGAAGAGAGAAAACGAATTATTTGAGAGAAGAAACCATAGCCCCAAAACCGACAACACATTTTCAGCGGTTTAGAGCTAATATCAATCTAGTGCACACGTACTGTGGAAGATGCTGTTGTTGGAGTAATGGTTATCGGCGCTGATAGTGGAATCGGGGAGTCGAGTACAAATTCCAGTCAATTCTATTGCGTTTCACTTGCGCCTAAATACTCATGGGAAAGGCTATGAATCCATATCTTCTCCCTGCAATTATAAATAGTAAAAGCCTTGCTATCTTCAAAAATTTAAATGCAACGTCAATCGCCGTCTTCTTGAACTTGGTTCCTTTTCTCAATCCTCTCCATTCTCAGTCTTCTCATTCTCTTTCATTTCAACTCCCTGTAGCCACCCTCCGCATTCTAGTGGCATTGTCGCCTTGTTTGGGGTGAAACGATTCAAAAAACAAAACAAAAAATCATATCCAGGTTAGTGGATTAGTATCTGTCTATATTTCTGAGATGTATTAAGTACATTATTTACATTATTCGGACTATTGTCCTCATCTTTGTCGCCATATTTATTACAACGTTTCGGCCGTTGTACGCTCCGGCCTTCTTCAGGTGGCTGGAATGTCGAACTTAACCCTCTATTTCGCTCACTGGGGCACATGGCACAGTGGATAAAGGCGTTGGTTAGATCCGGTGACAGGACCCAAAAAGTGTGAGTTCAATACCTGGTTAAGGCAGTGGAGAACTCTCAGAGGGAAATTAACAAGAGATAACTGATAACTGACATCCATTAAACATGGCACGTGGAACTAGAACAGTCTACCCCAGTGAGTGAAATAAAGGGTTATGTTTGACAGAGATGAGGAGAATAGTCCGAATAATGTAAATAATGTTAGTGGATTAATTCGTTGATCTGTAAAACCTGCGATTTTCCTATTTACAAATTCTCGAAAGCCTTGCCTCATAACGCTTAACGTTTTTTGAATGCCATATCCCTTCAGGATGTAAGCGTTCATGGTTCTTTACATCTTCCCTTTTATTTAATATGTATTAATTACCACGGATCCTTGAGAAATGAATGAAATAGTTTCCCGTTGCAAAATCTTCGGATTTTTGAAAACATCCCACAGTTTTGCATTAAAAGTAATATTTCTCCTAGACTGGTTGCCATTCAAGGCTAAAGATTCCAGATTAACCTTTTATTTAACCCATGATGTATATGTGATGGAGATGTGATAGATTTATGCATTTCCTAAGAGCATTTATACGAAAATGAACTAACAGTCTCCACCCGAATTTGAACTCTGAAATTTGATTCTGCACCGATAACGGTGATGTTACCCGTAACACTGTAAAACGGATCGTTTATATAAGGCCTTCTGAAATCAAAATTTCTCCCTGTCTTAAATTCTTACAGCACAATACTTTATAGAATGTTGTAGGAAGATGGAGAGATTTGACTTGCCTTGAAAATACGCATTCTAAATCAGATTTACCAGAGTTCGAATACCGATTACAAATGAGAAAATCTCACTTACCAGGCTGATTCTAGTTATATTTACTAAGCTTAGCCTTGTCTAACATCTAACTAGAGCAGAGTAACATAGATATTAGGATGAAATTTACTGCACTAACGAACTGTAGGATTACCCCACTTGTCTGCCAAAGAACTTCTGCTAACGACCAGTAGATTGTAATGATAATATTAATCGTTTCCTTATAAGGAGAAATTCGGCATTCATTGACCGAGCAGCTAGTGTTTCTGTCGATGGAAATTTGTAAAGTCTTTCTCTTAAAACAATGTTTCAGAAAAATAGCTTTCTCATGTCCAGTATCTTTTATCGTTCTTTCCAGTATTGATGGATGTTTCCTTCCTAACCTTTTATTTGAAGTAGTGTGAAACGTCGATGCCTTGATTATGTCATTATTTTCTTTTCGAGTTACATATAATATCCATTTTAGCTTATGCATCTGTTGAAAATCCTCAACTAATCTTGTTTCTGTTATCTGGTATAGGCCTTTGTTTGTGATTATGTAGCGCCAGTCGACAAAGTTTGAAGAAGTGTGGTCTTCGCCATCATCTACAGGCTTTACTCGTTGATGTTAATGAGTTAATGTTAATATTAGCCATTTCCTTATTAATAAATATTCAGCATTCATTGGCCGAGCAGTTAAAACTTTCTTCACTCCCTGGCTATCGGACTGGGATAAAAGTATAGTATCTGTCCTCCTCATCTTTGATGGTAATATTAGCTATTTCTTTATAAGGAAACATTCGGCATTCATTGACCGAGTAGCTAGTGCCATATTTTCTGTAAAAAACAAAAATAAATATTGGAGTCAGTGCTATTTTCGGTTGAAATTTATAAAATCTTTCTCTTAAAACAATTCTTCAAGAAAATAGGTTTTATTAAGTCCAGTAACTGTTATAGCTCTTTTCACTATTGATGGGTGTTTCCTTCCTAACCTTTTGTTTGAAGTCGTTTGAAATGTCAACATTCTAAGTCATTATTTTTACATGTGCTATTTTAGTTGTTGCTACTGTTGGTAGTTCTTATATGATGTGTTTTTGTTATTTGGTATGGTTCTTTGTTTGTGATTCTATAGCGCCAGTCCACAAATTTCAAAGAATTATAGTTCTTGCTAAGACCTACAGAGTTCATTCGGTCGAAAGCCGTTTTAAGCATTGATTATATAAAGCAGTTGCATGCAACTGGCAGTTTTATATTTCTGAATGGATTTGGCGCCATGCATGTAATCTATATGAAAATATCGATTTGAAGATGCTATTTAAGAACGTGTCTCGAGTTTTCAAGTCAAGCTTTTGGTTTTGTAGCAATTGGCGGTGTTGTGTGAAACTACCTCTAGCTTATTTTCAATTTCCTTATCTCTTAAACTAAATTTTGTAGAACGGATCCACCCACCGAGGTATTTGAAGAATTTGGTATTTAATAATTCAACATCCTGAATTTTCAGGACGAGTTCAGTGCGGAAAATTTCATTTTCTTATTTTTTTCTCTTTTAGCCACTGGCTGCCTTAGAGATAGGACGTGTATTTTTTTTAACTCTTTGGAGGGGTCTTTTGGTCAACAGTGAACCTAATGTTGCATTGAAAATAGAAACTACACAACATACAATGCATTGGGTTAGTTGACTAAATATAGACGTACCTAATAATTCTACATAACGAATCAAAGATGTTCTCAAAATATAAGTTAATCACAATCTATCATATAAACTTTACACATACCTATGTATTAAAAAGCACAATTGTATTATCATCCTATACGGTTTCATCTATGTCTAATAATAGCCGATATACAAGAAGTAAAAGTTTTCGTTTTTCATGTTAACCGCAAGTAAAATAAAACGTGATAACACGAAAGAAACAAAGCGCAGACAAAAACAAAAGAGAAAGAGGAAAGCATAAACAAAAAAGAGTAAAAGTACATAAAAAACAAACAAAAAAGTGAAAAAAAAAACAATTGAAAAAGAAAAAGGGAAACAAAGAAAGCAACAAATTATGCGAAAACAATAAAAACAAACAACAACAATACAAAAAAAGAAGGAACAAAAAGAAAAACAAAAACTACAAAAGCAATAAAAACGACCCCCCCCCAAAAAAAAACGGACAAATAAAAAAATAAACGAATAAAAGTGAAAACCCACAAAAAATGTACAAAAACAAAATCACAGAAAAAAAACAAAAAGAAACAAGGAAAAAATAAATGGACAAATGGAAAAAACAAAGAACAAAAAATGCACAAAAAAAAAAAAAATAAATAAATAAAAAAACGGAAAAAGATAAACCCAGTTAATCTGAACAAATTCTACAATTGAATAAAAATAAAAATTATTATCTGTGGATTATCTATATGTTGGCATCCTAAAATGCTGTAATGATTAACGAGTTAGACTTGTTGACCTTTTGTTACTCGAGTGACTTTAATCATTTGCTTCCCTCTACTTGTGATTATGCCATTTCAGACTAAAATTAATAATTAACTAATGCCAACTCATGAAATGTAATGTTTCGTGAAACCTTGTAGAGAGTTCAATCCTCTCAGGAGGCTACATAATTTTGACATCATGTCAGATTAAGTTAAACTTTGTCAAATCCCAGACACACTCGGTTTGAGAGATTTTGCTAGTAGACAAAGTAAGTGATCGTAGAATTGCAATCGACACAACCAGGCCTCGAAGTAAATCGACGAAAAACACTTGTAACAGCACTGGACAAAATTTTTTTTCCAAGACGGCAGTACTGAAATCTCTGTCAATTTTAGTTCGTGTGTTTAAAAAATCCCGTTGACGGTCATGTGATGTAGGGGTGATGTGGGGTCGTCGCCCATATTGACATTAGCAATAGTGACTTGCATGAAGAAGCCGTTTTCGGTCGCCAAATTGGAATTTATCTTTTTTCAGAATGGCTTACTAACTCAAGCCAGTATCGATTCAGTAGCGTTCCCGAAACCGAAACAATTATTGATTATTCTCTTCTATAACCGACGCTTTGGTTAAAGAATATATATATATATATATATATATATATATATATATATATATATATATATATATATATGTGTGTGTGTGTGTGTGTGTGTGTGTGTGTGTGTGTGAACATTGAAGTCAACACTCAGAAGCGACAGGCTGTTTCATGCTCGACGCAATCGAAACAGCCCGTCGCCTCTAAGTGGTGACTTCAATGTTCACTTTTATATTTACATACGCTCTATCTCTGATATTGAGCACTTTATCCCATAAATATAGCACACATTAAAACTTTCTTCATATATATATATATATATATATATATATATATAATGACAAACTTGATATTTTAACAACGGTATTGTGTCTCCAACTCTATTGTTGATAAGTCATCAACTGATTTTTTAAAGATGAAATTGGAATCTTGCACTGGAATCTAATTGTTAGAAATTATTTCCACTATTCGAACTGTTGTCCTTATCTTTGTAATATTCATGATATTTCGGTCGTTGTATACTTCGGCCTTCTTCAGGTATACATTGGAATTTCGAACCTAACCCATCTTTTTGTAGATTGTTCTAGTTCCACGTACCATACCTTTTCTGGATATCTCAGTTTCAGTTATTGCCTTTTAGTAACTCAAGTTTTGAAATCACATCTCTTTAGGTCAAGTCATTGGATTATTTCAACCGACGCTTTTATTTATTGGGGCATGTGAATAAAACAATATAAATAGTGTAAAAATAGTTGCATAATGATGTTCACTCTGTAGAAGGCCTGGGAGCCACTCGAGGTAGAGGGTTACAGAGTAAGAGGTACAGTCCATGTGGATATGTGGGAAAGATAATAGTAAACCTAAACTTGAACAAGCTAAGATCGTAGTGATTGGGATAAAAAACAATCTTTTGGGAGTAAGTTTCACAAGGCAGCGGTTCGTGAAAAGAGGCTGTTCGAGTGGAACTAACTTCTCACCAATGGAATACGAAGGGGATGATTGTGGTTCACTACAATGTGTATAGGATGTCGGCTCTTAGCCGTGAAGGTTTGAACTGGAAAACTAAGAAAGTTAGTCCATTTGAACACTTTCCATTGTTATTAACTAATTGTATAAACAGTGATCGAACACAAATAAATCATTATTTTCTTAATTTAAATTTTCTTAAATTAAAACATGGCCCAAGCGCCGTTCAATGTAGAGAGTTACTGTTATAGCATACCCACGGACGATAATTGTATGTCCCCATTCACATAAATACAGTAGTAAATACATTCGATTCGATTCGTCTCCAGCTGTGTTCGTGAAACTCTCTGACTCTGGGCAGAGAGAATCCCCAGACAAGGCTATGTCGAATAGCAGAGTCTCGTCTCGCCTCAGCGTTTTATACGGGGTCTATGGGAAATTTTTGGCCGAGCCACATTAAATTCGGCCTTGTGTCACATCTGACCGCGTGGGGTGGTTGGTAGATATTCTGCAGTTGGAGATTCGTCTCCAGCTGTACCGGTCAAACTCTCTGCCTCTGGACAGAGAAGATCACCAGACGAGGCTCGGGGAAACAGCTATCCGACCCCGTTTTATTCCGTGGTCTACGGGGAATTTTTGGCCGAGCCTACGGACTCTGATACCCCACATTAAATTCGGCCTTGTGCTACATCTGGCCGCGTGGGGCGGCCTGCAGTTGGAGATTCATTGTAGAATTCACTTGACTCACTTCTAGCATTTGACTACTTCTACGCGACGCTGGCGAATCTTAGATGTGTTGTTTTTGCTCTAAGTATTATCGTTCATTACCAACCTTCGTTTGATTATTCTCTACAGTAACCTTCTTAAGGTTACAACAGTTACTGAATGAATTTATTGTATGATCGTAAGCTGAGGAGTTACTTAGTGCTGCTTATGAGGATATATAGGATTGATAACATTTAACCATAGACTTAAATAGGTTAATATTGTAGTGATCGGGTGCGTATAATCTGGGGAGTCTGTTGCAAAAAGTAGCAGTTCTTGGGAGGAAGATTCCGGAAAGGAACTTCTTTCTTACTAATGGAATATGAAGGAAATGGAGATGATTCATCCCGGTGTACGCGGCGTGCTGGGTTTTAGCTGTCAAGCTCAGAATGAATATATATATATATATATATATATATATAATAACACACACACACACACACACACACACACTCCCTCTCTCTCTTTCTCACACACACACACACACACGCGCGCACACACATAACAGTTTCCTTTGATTTGTTTTTTGCTTTTCTCCTCCCCTTTTAATACACTTCGCGTTGTGCATTTTTTTATTTTAAAAAAATATTTAAAAAAAAAATGACGCGTTAGGAAATTATTTGGTCCGGATCACCTGAAGATACCGAAAGGATGAAACCAAGGTAGCGTGATATGCTGATCTTCTAATTATTTTAAAATTCAAATGGTCTGCATATTGAATTTTTATTTTATTTTATTTATATGTGTATTGAGCACTTTTAAATACTACTGTTTCCTGGTGAAATTTAACACTGACCAATAACTTTTTCATAATTATATATATATATAACGTTTTTAACAAATGGCGACAATTCATCCGAACAGATATGCGAGATTAACAGGAGGAGAAGAAAGGGGAAGAGGAAGAAAGAAAAATAAAGGATATTCGAATAAAATCTCTTTTAAAACATAAGAGAGAGAGAGAGAGAGAGAGAGAGAGAGAGAGAGAGAGAGAGAGAGAGAGGGAGAGGGGAGGGGGAGGGAAGGAGAGAGGAAGACTCAAGGAAAAGAAAAGGAAGAAATAAATGATGGGATAGTAGTAAAACTAAGAACTTTCCGTCTGAAGAGATGAATATAAAATATTCACGAAATAAATTATAACCGAAATAGATCTTTAAGGTTTTTTCTTGATTTATAATAATAATAATGATAACAATAATATATATATATATATATATATATATATATATATATATAATCAGTAAGTTTATTTTCATATGGCACAAAGCTGAAAACTAAGAGGAGGAAGATTGTCTTCCTGTCTCCGCTTGTATTCGAAACTGGACTTCTTGTACCAATGAGAAATAGGTTGCTATTTCAGCCTGGAGACACGCAGGAAGTTTTATACAGATAGGAGAATAGAGAGCAGACAGATCGGAATTTGTGATCAATATGACAAGAACCTTTAAGAAATATGAAAGCCATTCACATTGACTTCCTATTGGATTCTTAGGTGGAAGGATGAGAGCTGTAGTTAGATGCTGGCGCACAAAGACAGAGTCGCAGGAAAAGAAATCAAAGACAAAACAACGTAACAAAAAAAAAACAAAAAACAACATTTAAAACGTGTAGGAAAGGAAAAGAAAGTCATATTTAAGACAATGTAGTAACATAACAGAGTAAATTGTTAAAACTCAAAGAATGAAATGACTGTATAATGAAAGCAATTAGGATCCGGTGAGAGAGAGAGAGAGAGAGAGAGAGAGAGAGAGAGAGAGAGAGAGAGGGTTAAAAGAGAAGAAAAGATACTGTGACAAAGAGAGAGAAATATATATATATATATATATATATATATATATATAGAGAGAGAGAGAGAAAGAGTGAGACGGAGAGGAAAAAGAGAGGAGAGGTAGAAAAAAGAGGGAGGGAAGAGGAAATAGAAAGGGAGGAGAAGAGACAAAGGCAAATAGAGAGATGTCGAAAAATAGAGACAGGAAGGGTGGAAAAGAGAGAGAGAGAGAGAGAAAGGCGGAGAGGGAAAGAGTGTGGAGGCATGAAGGAAGAGAGTAAGAGAGGAAAGGAAAAGAGATCCAAGGGGGAGGAAGAAAGGAATAAGTGAGAGATGGGGAGGAAAGAGAGAGAGAGAGAGAGATAGAGAAAAGGTATGGAAGAAAAGAGAGAAAGAAGTGTAAGGAAAAGTGAGAGAGTGTCGTGGAGGTAAACAGAGAGAGGCGGAGATGGAGAGATGTGCGAAGGAAGAGAGAGATAGAGATAGAGGTGGGAGGAAAAAGAAGGGAGAGGCGTGGAGGAAAACAGAGATATGCGTAGAGGAAGAGAAAAGCCAGAAGTAGAGAGAGAGGGAGAGAGAAAGAGAGAGAGAGAGAAGGAGCGGCGGGGAAAGAGAGAGAAATAGAGAGAGAGATAGAGAGAGAGAGAGAGAGAGAGAGATACAAAAGAAAGGGAATTTGAATAAAAGCGCATTTGAATTCAATGAGATGAGAAGGAAAGGAATTCTAAAGAATAGGAAAGGGTCAGAAGGCGCCAAGAAGAGGAACAGAGAGAAAAGATCCGGTAAAGAGGAATATGGCGGCGGAGAGGCTGGAGAGGCAAAAAAATAAAAAAATCAATAAAATAAAATAAAATAAAGAAGAAAACATAAAAATAAAAGCTCACGCATGCGCACTCTTAGAGGTAGGCTAATTCTAAATCTAATTAACGAAGGTCGTGTAAAAATTATTTGGTTGTACGCGCCATTTTCCGCCCAACTTGTCGTTGTTGTTTGGAGCCGACCCCTGAGGAAGAAAATGCTGGACGCCGTTGCTTGGATCAGTATTGAAATGTCCATAAAAAATGGGATATTGTTCAGATTACATGGAGTAGAAAATGGCTGGGGGGTAGAAAAAACACCCAAAATTGGAGAAAAATACATGATAAAGTGGGAGAAATAAAGCACAGTAGGATAATGCAAAGAAAATAGGGTTATTAAAATTGGTTTATTGAAATACCTACTCATCTATATTGGTCATAAGGCCATACGTTTTTGGGTTAGCCATTCATTGAATTCTCGCTATGATCAAATCAATGGAACCCTAATCAGATGCTTACCGTCTGTGTTATTATCAGGGATATATATATATATATATATATATATATATATATATATATATATATATATATATATATATATATATATATATATATATATATATATATATATATATATATATATATCCAAGTATAGTATTGCTGTATACGGAATAAATTCCAATAAGCAAAAAATACTATTCTTAAAAGAGTGCTCAAGACAGAGTAGAGGAAATATAATTTATTCGAAAATTATAACATAAATATGTTATAAAATCACTACAAAAATAGGCATTTTGTTTCAACACTTCTGGTGTCTTATCAAGTGATGGTGTTGAATAAGACACCAGAAGTGTTGAAACAAAATGGCTAATTTTGTAGTGATTTTATAACATATTTATGTTATAATTTTCGAATAAATTATATATATATATATATTTATATATAAGGCGTGTGCTGTCAGTAATTACTCAAGGCAGGCAGCTTGTGACGTTTATGTAGTAAATCTACAAAAATATTTTGCATTTTATGTATCAGAGTTCATAATTTTGTTGGATTAGGTGCATATTGTGACACAGAAGGAAAATGTAACTGCTTATCTATTTAATTCAAGGTAGATATTTCCGACTTTGCCTACAGAGTCGACACATCCCTGATATATATATATATATATATATATATACCAGCTTTGTCTCAAATGTAATATATATTAAGTTCGTACTGCTACTCTTTTAGTTGAAGAAAACCAATTACAAAAATTACAAAAATTACAATTATATACATTATATGTGAAAAGTCTGTGTATATATAAATATAAATATATATATATATATATATATATATATATATATATATATATATATATATATATATATAATTATTTATATATTATATGCGCGGTACTTATTAGAAAGCGCTCAATATCAAAGATAGAGCTAACATATTTGGTTGGATTGATGTGAGTTTGTGACCCTGGATTTCACGCTTTTGCGATCGTCAGACAAATGAAGGAGAATCTTTGCATAAAAGAACAAGGGAGGTTAGATTAAGATTAAAATAAAGAGTTAAAGTTTATAGTAATAGAAATTTGAGGATACGATCACGAAGCACAGTAATGAAAATGCTGATAATTCAAAAGGTGAATTTGCAAATAATAAACCAAAACAGGAGAAAACTAAAAGAAAATCACAAGGAGAATGGAGAGGATTTCAGAAAAAAAAAATAACTGCGAAGATTAATATAAAATTAAGCAAAAAGTGGGTGATAAAAACACAGACTATAAGAAAAAAATTAGAACGCAAGATTTCCGAATTGAAGAAACTAGGAAGGAAGAGAAGAAGTCAAAGAAAGACAATTACAAAAGAAAAAGAAATAAAGAAAAAGAAAAAGAAAAAAAAATGCAGATGCTCTTGTCGTAAGATGGCGCCTCTGGCGCAAATTGATTTTCACATGAATAATAGGATGAATTTTACACACCAGTTGCATTATCGTGCGCTGTCGAACAGTATAACCGTGATTGATTCAAACGCATTCTCACTTCTTTACCTTCTTTCAATTTTCTTTCTTCTTCACCTACTCCGCCTCGTTTCGCAATAACAGAGCCTCTCGTCTGCATTGTACGGTCGGTCATTTGGGTCTCGCGCTGCGGTCTTACGGCCTTTTATAAAGGCAATCACGTGGTCAATTCCCTCCAATAGAGACCGAGACATTGTGCCCTCTACTGACAAATTGCAGCGCCAATCTGTCCGTTAAAAAAAAAAACTTATTGTCGTCAATTCCATTTTGGCCTTTTCCTTATCGGAATATTCAATGAGCACTTGTAAATTCTTATATATGCTTATATCATATTAGTTTTTGTAAGCAGTCTCTTACCATTGAGAGAGAAAAAAAAAAGATCGTCTGCCGCCTTCAAATTATTGTATATTAGAATTAACTCAGTCAAAAAGAGGAAGAAGAAATTTCCTTAAATATGAAATAAACGAAAAACATATTTTTAAAATTCATTTATAAATTTACTTTGACCAGGATTTCTTTTAAAAATCAACATATCATGTTGAAATAAATGCTGAACAATTTCCTCATATATGAAGAGGCAACTTGAATTAACAGAGATGTCTCTACAAAAGGATACTGAGGATCTCATAGACGAAGCATGTAAACAACGAAGAAGTTTTAAGGAAAATCGGAATAAAAATAACACTCGTTCTTAGAATCAGAAAGAGACAGTTGAAATTCCTCGGAGACATAATGAGGAAAGAAGGCTTGGAAAATTTCATACTCACAAGACATATGGAAAGCAAAATGCGCAGAAAGAAACAGTAAGTAATCTACCTAACGAGGTTTTGTAAATTGTTGGCAGAACATAGAATAAGAGAGAAAATGCTTAGAGCTACAAAAAATAGGCAGTTGTGGAGAGCCATGATCACCTATATCCTAAAGGAACATAGTACGTAGAAGAACTGTGACTTGGTTAAAATATTTTTACCGAAACTCACTGTACCATGAAACAGTGCAATCCAATTTATTAATGGAATTTTTATAAGCATTGCTTGTATTTTCACTATCAAAAATGTATTTTTACACTTTCATAGTGTTTTGGCCCCAGTTTGGGGGTTAACTATTTGCTCATAGTTGGGACCATAACAGGTGCTACCACCCCGAATCAGGGTGTACCTGGGAACAACAAACATTAAGAGGTGGTTCCATGCGCCTCAAGACCACCCGAGCAGAGGCCTAGCTGCCGGATGTAGTTTATCATCATACCCAGGAAGTAGGCGTATTAAATGAAATGAGAGTTTTAAGAGACCATTGTGTGTGTGTGTGTGTGTGTGTGTGTGAGGGAGAGAGATAGAGAGAGAGAGAAAAGGAGAGAGAAAGTAAGAAAAAAGAGAGGGAGAGGGAAAGAGAAAGAAAGAGAAATGGAGAGAGAAAGTAAGAGAAAGTGAGAGAAAAGAAGAGAGGGAGAGAGAAAAAGAAAGAAAGAGAAAGGGAGAGAGAAAGTAAGAGAAAGTGAGAGAAAAGGAGAGAGGGAGAGAGAGAAAGAGATAGAGAAAGAGAGAAAGAGAGAGAGAGAGAGGGAGAAAGTAAAAGAAAGAGAGAGAGAGAGAAAGAGAAAAAGAGAGTGAGAGTTTCTTTATCACTTAATATATGTAAATAGCACCAAATTGGAATCGTACAAATATAGATAAAATATTCACCTGTGATAATCATGATTTTCTGGTCAATGATTGCGAGTTACGTTGCTGGCTTTGCATGTGTGCGTGTGCCTGTCTGTTTCAATGGCTGTACTTTTATAAAATTCATTCGAATGTTGTCCTTTTAGATACTACAAATAATTCCGCTTTCAAACACAATACAACGCAGCATTAATGCCAGCAGGTAGATTAGTCAATTGGCTTTTGAAATGCCATATGCAAAACTAGTCACATATGATCAAATAACTACAAGAAAAAAGCCCTGAGATGGTTTGTTGAAAGAATAAGAGTGCTCTTATCTCCAGCCTTCAATTCGGGTCTGAATTTTCGACTTGAAAGAATCGTTTAATTCTTTTGAAGATAAACCTTTCCAAAACACAAACGAGTATCTGTAATTGAAATGAAAGCACTGACAGTACTAACCCTGAATCTATCCTCTAAATTCAGGATGTGGATTTACTATATACTAAATACTCCAGATACCTCGGTGTATGGATCTCTTATAACAAATATGGCATAGGAGTTAAGGAAATCGAGATTGATTTGTTTTTTACGGCTTATCAACCTTTTGTAGATTATTTAAAGCCACAAATATTTTAAAGTATTAGAATGCTTTTGGAGATAGATGTGGCGGGGGACAATATCACTCCGAAATAATAATGATAATGAAGGAGAATATGCTGGCCAACAGGAAAAAAAGGCGTTTTCAAAAGAATCAAGATGTCAAAAATGCTGTAAAGACTGTTAAATGTAAGTGTTACAGATTTTATTTAGAAAACGAAATACAATCTTTTTTTCTCTTTAAGCGTACAAAAGTTATCAGATTATTAATAGAAAACAGAATTCAGAATGTCTTGATCTAAAGGTTAATTTAATCGATAACAAGACAGCATGAATCTATGTAAAGTTTATCAAAATTGCTCAGAGCTATTATTAGATAAGCTTAGAACAATGGCAGTACGGTCAGAGGACCGAAAGGTGAAACGAGTGTGAAGTTTTAATTTAGATGTGTGCCGAGAAATAGGTCGATCCCGTTCCAATAAAAGTACGTCAGTACGTTCGTACTAGAAAACAAATACATCGACAGTTCTCTATATAAATAGGAGCAAGCGGGCAGTTGAGTTGAGTCAGAGACAGTGGAGAGTCGAGTTGGAGACTTGAGGAGGAGAGGAAATGACGTCAGAGATTGGAACGAAGCGTCCGCTAACATGTACTGTTGATATAAGTACCGCTGTTCCTGCTACCACTAATATTACTACTACCGAGGACGGAACATCGAAGGTTGTAGTAGTTGCGCTAAGAACAGACCAAAAAGGGTTAAAACGAAATTACACGAAATATTTTCTTTTGTTTTGTTGATCATCGTTCATATACAAGAAACATTCAACTTTTTGCCACGAGAATTGTATTATTATATGTATTGTTGATGTTATACATATAAAAACTTTTGTCCCTCTAAAATCGGATCGACTTGGCCATATTTACCCAACAAGCCTGCAGGTAGACAAACGGAGAGCTTTAAGAATTCTACGACCTGATAACTACTCGCCAGGAACAAAAAATCACAACATGGCTGGTGAGTGTAATCGAATCAACATTTGAAACCAGAGACTTAGGTATAACCTGTAATACTGGACCATACAGGACCAACGGCTGGTCTTGTGGATGACGTCGGCCCAGTGGGGTTAGGATACGGTGTCACATGGATGCCTTGACCAGAAATCGCGATACATCTGACACTGTGCAAGAGGATTGGCGTTACATAATAATTTACTGATACCAGTTCTACTAATTAACCCATAGCTGGCGAGAGAAAAGGTTGATTCCTATCTTCCCTATTTGTGCACAAGTGAATATAACGAACCCGACTGGAATTGGAACTCGGCTCTCCGATTTTCATTTCTAAGTCGCTATCCACTGACCATCTGCACCTCCAAGCTTACAGTACCTGGTATTCACAAGCGGTCATCTCTCTATGTACTGGCATTGTTTATCTTTGGCGATCGTACAGGAACCGGTGTTTCAACGTGATATGGCCGTAAGGTAATTGAACAAAAAGTATACTGTACTAGAGGTATTTACATGACACTAATTTTTTTTTCAGAAATACTGCCAGTTTTATACAATCGGTTTTTAAAATCAATGGTTAAAATAGTTTCGAGTGAATGAACCCTGGTGAACCATGTGGGATGGTGCTACAGAATCACAAAGAAAGAACTGTATTGGATAATAGAAACCATATCTGTTGAGGATTTTCAACAATAGCAGCAACTAAAATGGATATCATATGTAACTTGAAAAGAAAATAATGACATAATCAATATGCTGACCTTCCAAACTAATTCAAACAAAAAAATTATGAAGGAAAAACCCATCAATACTCAAAAGAGCTATAACAGTTACTGGACTTGATAAAACCTATTTTCTTGAAGAATTGTTTTAAGAGAAAGAGTTTATAAATTTCAACCGTAAATAGCACTGGCTACAGTATTTTTCTTTTTTTTTTTACAGAAAATATGTCACTGGCTATTCGGTCAATGAATGCTGAATGTTTTCTTTTAAGGAAATCTTTAATATTACCATTAGAGATGAAGAGAACAGATACTACATTTTTATCCCAGCCGAATGGCCAGGGAATGAAGAAAAGCTTAACCTGAGTAGCTAATGAATGCCGAATGTTTCCTTATAAGCAAATACCTATTAGGTTGGTGCAAAAATAATGACGTAATAATGTCGTTTTTTGACGTATTTTTAACGTCAGAAAACGACATTATTATGTCATTATTTTTGCACCAACCTATTAATATTACGATTTATTTATTATTTTCCCCTGACTCATGCAAGACGCACAATTTTCCTTTTATCTCCCTTTGTTTCGCTATCTTTTTTACAGTCATCCTTTT
Organism: Acanthosepion lycidas; assembly: GCA_963932145.1. Classification (NCBI taxonomy): domain Eukaryota; kingdom Metazoa; phylum Mollusca; class Cephalopoda; order Sepiida; family Sepiidae; genus Acanthosepion; species Acanthosepion lycidas. The sequence continues at coordinate 95,282,069 of OZ010593.1, read as the reverse complement.
AGCCTGTTTAAATCATTTCTCCTTTCGTTATTTTAAATAATCATTCAAATATACATTTTCACAAGAATTTCGATAAAAGCTCAAAATTTGTCCTCTTTTAAACTCATTAAAAACAAATTATAATCTTAATAAGTCAGGTTTTAGTTTGCTTTGTTTAGCGGCAATAAATAACAACGTGAAAAATAATATGACATTAAAATTAGGTTTTATTGTTTATAGCAGGAAAAAAAACTTTAAAGTTATTGTAGCAATGAATTCCTTCAATCGGTTTCTTCCGTTTCTCTCGTCCGTGACACTTGTAGCCAATTCAAAGTTCAATTGAAAATCTGTCCTAATAGTCCAACAGGTAACGTAGTAATGACAAAACGGGGTCAGAAATCCAACTTTCCCTTTGCAAAAGTAGAAACGCCCGTTCGTCCACTAAGCTAAAAAAATCATTCTGTCCCCGTTAAGCAAAAAGCAACGGCCTTTATTCACCGAGTGATTTTTCTGATTGGCCATGCCATTCAGGGAGGAAAGAACATTAGCATAGTTTCTCTGATACGTAAAGTAGCAGGTTTTTGCTATTTTCTGTAATTCTGCATTGGCAGACCACGTACAAAACACGGACTCTTTATCTTGGAAGGTAATTTCCTCTTTCGCTACATTGTTTTTCCCATTGTTATTTATTGCAGCTAAGGTTGCCAAACGTGTCGCAAAATGCAAGATTGTTCCGTATTTTGATGCTGAAGGACGTTTTTGTGTTGCATTTTGCAAATCGATTATTCTTTTTAAAAATTACGCTTTTTTAAAAAGATGATTTTGAGTTTTTTAATGATGTACTTAATAAACATGAACACAGTTTTTAATTGAAGTGTTATTTTACATTGATCGTATAAAACTCTTAAATGATAATTTATTACATATCGATTCCTATCACTCAAAAACGCCAAACTGATTTGTGGAAATAAAATAAGGCTAAATTTGCTTTTTAATCCTTGCGCTAAATATCTATTAAAAAATTTCCGAAATCGTCATATTTCCGTGTAAATTTACATGCTGAACTCGAAATAAGAATTAAATTATGATAAAACCTAAAGTTTTGGAGTTATCCACAAGAAAAATTCGAACTCACTCGTGGTCATTCGTCGGCCATTACCGGCTTTGTGTAATTAGATTCACTGCAGTTCACTTCCGTCGCGCAATCATAACTTTTTTGCCTATTGTCTAAATTACTGCGCACTATCGTAAAGCAATAAGGGTTAGGATTTTCTTTTTGTTCTTATATATATATATATATATATATATATATATATATATATATATATTATTAATAGAAATATTATAAGTATAAGACAGTATACACGCTCGGAAAACCTTTGGTGTCTTGATTTGCAAATAAACAAGCCAATACCAAACGGAAAAAAAGCTCTGTTGGGTCCTTTGTTTAAAATAACAACAATAGACTGAAAGTCGGTAGAGGACTCCTGCAATTTCTCAAAGGCTCAGGTGTTATCACCTGTGTAAGGGACACTGGATGGTGCCTAAAGGCCTGGTACCACCTTTTCGATGCAAAGGAAATATTTCCAGAAATCCGTGTATTACTAAATTCTGCGCAAGGAGGATCCCCGTATTGCTCCATCCCTCGTTATATAGGGCGGTCACGGACGTCGGCAGTATTGTCCTAAATGAACAGATTACTTCAGAGTTGGGAACAGGGGGCCTAGGACAGTCCGCCGGAGTCCTTACACCCGCAGATTTCCACTTGGTATGTGAATAGGTGGACGGTTGTTCTTTTTTCTCGTTTCAGACCTAAAGAATGTCTATCAAGATAGCCAATCTGAACGCAAATGGTCTGAGGGATCGGAGGAAGGCTGCTTGCCTGCTTCGTTACCTGTGGTAGTTCGGTGTATGTGGCCGCGATCCAGGAAACTCACTTTGTTTGCAACATTGATGCTTGTGTGCTGTCTAACGACTTTGTCGTCTATTCGGCATATGGAGACCGACTGGCCAGAGGTGTTTCTTTGATGGTTAAGCGTACCATGGGTGCGAGGGTGGACCTTGTCGATGCCAGGAGCCGGCTGACTGTGGCCGATATTGCGGTGAAAAGTGGCTCGTTTCGGATCGTTGCGGTTTATGCGACCAGTGACCGGGATGAGCGTGTCTCGTTTTTTTGGCAGTTAGGGCCGTTCCTGGTGGATTCAACGCGCTTAGTCTTAATGGGGGACTAAAATGCCGTCCTGGACCTCAAGTTAGACAGGTGGCAGGGAGGTAGCGGGAGGACGGGCGAACGTGGCTTGGTTAATCTGATCGGCGAGTTTGGCCTAGTCGATTACCCAGAGGGGGGATGAGGTCGTGGATACACAAGTAGCTAGCTACCTGGATAGAATGTTAGTCAGAAAAGCCGACATAGATCTACTAGATTGTCCCACGTTCCACTGGTTAGGCTATTCGAACCACAGACTTGTCTGTGCCTTAGTGGCGTTAGATCGTAGGCCTAGAATGACTGGGTACTGGAAGTTCAATCTGTCTTTACTGGACAGGCGGGACTTCCAGGAAAAGCTTATAATAGTGAAGCGGGAACTAGTGCAGCGGTTATTGGGAATAGGTGGTGGGAGAGGCTTTAGGATATGATTAGGTCCTTTACCACCGAGTTTAGCAAACGGATCACACAAGAAAAGGCTAACAAGGTGAAGGCTCTTAAGGATAGTTTTCCCGGGAGGAGGCTGGGGGATCCTCTAGAGATAGTTTTAGTTAGGAAGGCTCTGGTACGTTTGGCGAGCAAGCGCTACATGATTCGGTTTAGATGTCTTCCAAAGCTGTGAACATGGAGCAGAATGACGCAAGAAAGAGATTTGTCGAGGTTCCGATCTATATTCAAGAGATCAAGACCCCGGAGGGGCATACTCTGGGGACGACTGTGTGTGAGGGATTTCGGCGTCATTTCGAGGGCCGCTTTACCAAGGATCCTGGTGTCTACGACGAGGAGTATTGTGGCTATTTGGCTAACTTTCCTCGGCTTTTGCCGACTGAAGCGGCTAGCTGCGAAGGAGAGATCACAGCGGGCGAGGCCGACGCGGCATTGAAGAAGGTCGGCAGAGGCAAGTCGCCTGGAGTGAATGGTTTATCTTATGAATTGTACTTGACGCTGTCGCACATCTTTGTCCCGATTTTGACTGTCGTTTTCAACAACTGGTTCCGCCAGGGGTTCGTCCCCGACTGGATCTCTAGGGGTGTGATCCCGCTGTTGAGAAAGGACAAGGATGTTGGGCGGGATTTAGACGACTATAGGCCCATAACTCTGCTAAGCACAGAATTAAAGATTTGGGCTAAGGTCCTTACGGAGTCATTTGCCGAGATTCTGTTGGGAACTGAGCTGACTTGCGCTGTGAAGGACCGAACAATTAAAAACATCTGATCTGCACAATCCTAGAGAGTGTAAAAGACGACGACGAGGCCGCGCTGATCAATTTGAATCAGTTCAAGGTATTTCATATTGTCGACTAGATTCCAACCCAACTTCTGCCGCTGGATCAGCCTACTGTATCGCTCCCCCACTGCTGTGGTATAGGTGAACGGGAAGCTATCGGGCGCTTTTGAGTTAACTCGGTTGGTCCGTCAGGGTTGTCCACTGTCGCTCCTACTTTACGCTTTGGCGTTGAATCATCTCCTTCGCCGGCTGAGGGACGACGAAACAAGAGGAAATCTTGCGAGGTGACCGTCAGGATCTAAGGCGGTTTCTTGAGCATTAGCTTAAGATGAAGTTTAGAATTCACAGAAAACAGCTGGTTTCGACATATTTCAGAGAAAGGTGGGTGACTGCGGCAAGCCTGGTTCGTGTGGACGGGCTAGCCTTGATTTCCCTTTTTAGGTCCACGTAAGTCATATCCGGGTGGCATCCTGTGGATCCCTTCCCTGGTTAGGATAGACCCTTTTTGTGTACTTAATTAATGTGAGTAAATGTCGTTCTGGCCTGTTCCCGGCTTCTTTGTTTATGATCCAAATCGAGATTACTAACCTCTCCAGTTTGTTTTTGGATAATCAATCTAACTTCGTTATAAATATAGTAAAAACGTTATAGAAAAAGATAATGACCCAAGCACTAGCATAGCGGCAGACGAAATGCATAGTCAATGTGGCGGAGTTTATCGAAAGAGCCAAACAGTACGCTCATCTGGTTACCGATTTTGGGCTTTTGGTAGACCTCAATGCGCAAGAGCGCATTGAAAAAAGAATAGTGTCTGTCTTTGTGCGCGGCAAGCTCACGCGCAAAATTTGTCGGTGCATTAAAGGCACAGTGATGAAAGTACTGAATTCCTTGGGAGTTAAACCTCAAGAAATTATAAAAGGTCTAGGTTATTTCATGTGGGACATACTGTTGCCCACGCCAGAGGACTATGCTGATGTAACGTCTCGTAGTTTGGTCACTAAAGACTATATCATCAGCACAGAATACTAAGGGCGGCGTAGGACCAAGGTGACAGTATATGAGATTCGTGATTATATTCTTGGATAGCACTTAGGGGCATACCTTATGCAGTCTAGCCAACTAGAGAATGTGACTCTAGAGTATGAGACAGGTGAGTGGGAGTTTGAATTAATGATAGACCGAGAAGCCTTTACTTCCATTCCCAACAGCGGAATTGGAGATAGGCGGGAAGAATTACCCCGTCATTGTGACGGAGAGGAAACCAGCTTGTTCGAAGTCTGGCGTGATTGGTCACTTCGTCCCTTCCTTTCCAGAGAAGAAGGCCTCTGAAATCACACCTAAGTCCGACCCCTCTCGAGCTGAAACTTACTTGTTCCGCGGCGCCTGTAATGAGTCTGCCTGCAGCTGGCAAACAGTCCCATTCCAAGAATGAGACTCCGGTTATCTATGCTGAAAAACTACATCAGTAGTGCAAAAAATACGAATCTGGATATAAAAATTCGAAAAATCAAGTAATTAGACTGGGTGCTGAAGGGGAAAAACATCTTGGACCTTCAGTCTCTGTACCATCTTCCACAAAGAAAAAGTTAGCCCCTCCTCCAATGACTAGGTCATTGAACCTAAACCTCACGAAATTTACCATCTTTAAAAATGTGCCCACATCTCCTGGCTTTTTTGCCAGGAGATGTGGGCACATTGAACCAGTGGGGGTGCCACGCTTCTCAGCCTCTTCCCCATCTTCACCATCACATATGAAAATCTTTCACGCAGTGACTAGGTCACTGACCCCGCCCCCTTGAATATTTTCCCCTTAAAAAGGTGCCCATTCTCTGTGTATCACTATCTTTTGCTCCTGCCCAATGTCCTCTTCCAACAAACCCACAAGAGACATAGGCAAAAAGAAAGAGCAAAAATCTACAGCATTCATCCCTTGAAAAACTTGCTGTCAATGAAAAGATTTGGTGAAAAGGACATAGAGAAATTGTGGAATTTTCAGGAAGCCAAACGTGTTCTTACTGTTATCAGAACTGGCTCGGGGTCCTGGCAGACATGAGCGATGGTTGAAGAGACTGCCAAAAGACTTGACATGACGCCCCGTCTTGGTAATTTGGGAGACTGAGGAAAGTAAGAAGCTGAGACAATTCTGCTCAGGGAGGGTCCCTGTTTTTGTTCACCTCTCCCTGTATAGAGCTCTTAAGCTAACTTTTCCGTTGGATATCGGGGGTCTCGCGATTGATGGTCACATAAAGACTGAAATGGGCCAAAGGTCAATGGGCGAGGTCGTCGGTATCCTCACCCCGGCAATGTTTAAGGCAGACAGCCAACCCTATATATCTGATAAGGCTACTCTTTTTATCAAGTCTGAATGTCCTGGGGCTGAAGTCGGAGTCTCTCAGGTCGATAGTCAATCGCGACTTTCAGCGCCTGGGAGTGGATAGATGCGTTGTATAAGAGACTCGTGTCTATTCTGTCGACCATGATGATATATTGGCGAAGAGGTTTGGACACTTTCCAGCGTATTATGATGGCCGTTCTATAGGGTGGGGCGTTGGCTGGTGAACGGTTCTTTGAATGTTGTATGTACGCTTGTTTTCGCGGATCTTGAGGGCAGGCTTTGTGTCGTTGACACTGCCATAAAAGATCTCATAGGGTTTGATGCGCGCAATCACTCCAGGGAACGGACCGCCTTTCTTCGACGGATCGATCCGTTTCTGACGACATCTCGTCGGGTAATTTTAGCGGGTGACTGGAATGCCGTCCTCGATCCCGATATAAATCGCACAAATTCCCCCGGGAAGTAGTTTGAACTTGGACTAATAGGGGCAGCTCGGTTTCGGTGTTGCATACAAACTACATTGACCGAGTCTTAGGAGAGTCGACTTAGGGCTCCTAGGCCATTCAAGTTTTTTCTCACCATAGGTTTGTCTAAACTTAGACAAGCCTGGTATTAGCATGGCTGGCTACTAGAAATTCAACACATCTTTATCAGGATTTATCAGGACCAGCTTTTACTAACTCCAAATGAGGGAATTTACAAGCTATGTGATTGGGAATAAGTGGTGGGCTCACCTCAAGGTCATTTTCTGCTCATTATAGTAAGTGACTCAACCGAGATAGATTAGTAGAGCAAACGACACAAGAATCTAGAGTAGGAGAGGCTATAAAATCGGGAGATAATGGGGAGATAGCTGCAGCTAGGGCAGAGTTAATCTCCATGTTTATCAAGAAGGATCAACGTCTGGTAGGGCTAGATTAAAAAGGATGTCTTCCGAGGCAACAAATATGGCCGCTGAATTGCGAGCTGAAGAAGTTCGACGTATCGTTGATCGATATATCGCTACCGTCACATTGCCGGATGGGCGTCACACCGTGACTACAAACGATGGCATATGCGAAGCTTTCCGATCTTATTTTAAGGATCTTTTTACCATGGGCCCCGGTCTGAGCCCGACTCGGTTCGACACCTATTTGGCTGACTTTCTTCGCCTCGAAGTGACTGAAGCGGCTGGGTGCGAGGGTCCGATCACAGAGAAAGAAATCTGGGATGCGTTGAAGCATGTCGGTATCGATGGTCTCCCCTCTGAGGTGTACTTGAGGCAGTCGCACGTGTTTATCCTTCTGCTGGAACTGCTATTAATGGGTGAAGAACGGGGTTATTCTCGAACGCTCCACCAGAGGGGGGTGATGAAGTTGCTTCGCAAAAATAAACACGCAGAGGATGGGATTAATAATTTCCGGTCCTTAACTATGTTGAATACAGAGTTGAACATTTTGGCCAAGGTCTTGACCAACCATTTGAAGGCTGTCCTGCCTAGTCTGATTGGTCCCGAGCAAACTTGTGTTGTGAAGAGTCGGACTATTCAGGACAACCTTCATCTGGTACGCTTGATCGTAGAACGTCGGTAGTGAGGTCTCGCTGAACAATTTAGATCAGTCCAAGGTATTTGATAGGGTTGACCATCGATTTCTCGGGGCTGTCCGCGAGTCCGACGGCTTCAGGCCGTACTTTCGATCCTGGATCCATCTCTTGTATCGATCCCCCGCTGCGATGGTGGAAGTGAATGGCGTAAGATCAAAACCTTTCATGTTGTCCATGTTGCCATGTTGTTCGTCAAGGTTTCCCGCTTTCGCCGATGCAATACCTTCTTGCGTTGGAGCGCTTCCTTCGCAAGTTAAAGGCGAACGCGGTCCTACATGAAATTACTCTCCCTGGTGCGAACACTGTGGGCCTGCGGTTGGATTTGTTGAAGGGAGTTTCTTTTCCCAGACCATTCAATTGGACGGGCGCACCTGTGAAGATACTCGACGTTTGGTTTGGCCCCGATCTTCAGATGGAAAAGAATTAGTTGGAGGTCCGAGAAAAGGCCGAGGCTGTAGTTCGTCTGTGGTCTCGGAGGAGGGTTTCCTTAAAGGGGAGGGCGGGGATATGTACCTCGCACATCTACCCCACCCTTATTTACCGGCTCTCTGTACTTCCACTCCCGTGCACCGAGCTAATTTTGTTGGTTCGAGTCTTACTCTTCAGGCAGTGCTCCTATCGCGAATGTCGACTCGCTCTGAAAGACTTCACACGGGTTAAGGAAGGCATCGCTGACACCCGACTATTGTCCCCTAATGCATTATATCGTGTGTTAGTGCAGGTGACCGCTCGAGATTCTCTAAGGGATGAGCTCTGTTTGACGGAGGAGTTTAGCTCTCTGTTGTCTTGGACGTCCGGGTGGCGGTGTCTCAATAATGACGAGGCATCACTCACCTGGCTGGTGTTGCTTAATGGTCTCTAAGTCGGCAAAAGGGAGGGAGGGAGGCAGTTTCGCCAAAGTGCGTGCGTTGCGGTGGGGTGGTTGAGTCCTTGGGGCACATCTTCTTCCACTGTAACATCGTACGATCGTTGTGTGAACTGATTGAAGGTTACATGGTTCACATTTTAAGCTGTAAGTTCATTGTCCTCGAAGTCAGTTCCGGTTGTAGCAATGTTGCGCCACAACTGAAGAGGAATGAACGCTATGTCCTTGTGGTTACTTGACATTATGAGAGTCGTGATTTGGACGGCGCTACAGAAGGAATTTTATAGAGGTGAGAAGTTTTCCCCTTTTTATCTATTTTTCTTCTTTAAGCACCAGCTTAATGTCAAAATTAGAGCGGAAAGAAGGCGACCCTCTTCATTAAAATTCGTTGAAATGTGGTTGAGTGTTTCGCGTTCGATTCGCTTGAGAGGGGCTAAGTTAGACTGACATCTGGAGGTGATGTGGCGGACTTAACATGAATTTAACTTTAGATTAGGAAACAAGGCTCACACAGAAAAGGATAAGCAAAAGACATTGTTACACATAAAATATGTATTTAACAAGATGTACAATATCAAACAACGATGTGAAGGATAGCATGCATTTAAATAAGAAAAAGTTGAATTAACCAAGAGTTGTCTCTCTTCAACTGTTATTTTAGTGTTTCAAAGTTCACTGGAAGAATGTTCATGAGAGTCTTTTGTAATGATTGTTCTTGAAAGATATTGTTGTGTAAGAAAAGATTATGTGATTGTGTACAAGGTATGTTCAGCATGTGAGTGATGTTTGTGAGTGAGAAAGTTGGCGCATGGTTTCAACTGTCGTGGATTCGTTTGGCAGTTGAAATCTCATTAGTTGGGAATAGAAAAATCTTGGCTTAAATAAGCGACTATAGGCTCCCAATCGTTTCACGGGAAGAATTATTCTTCACGTGAAAACGATCTGATTGGTTGGCATCGACCAATCAGCGAACGAGTTTTGGGGAGACTTAAGAAAGCTTCTGTGATCCGTTTCTCCCAAAAGTGCACAAAACTGACTACATAAAAATAGTGCGATTACAAAATTGTCGCATTGCTGCGATTTGTAAATTGTCTATAATAACGTAGTGGTAATTAATTAACCAATGAATGCTTGGCGTTGTATGTGATTTGTATTTTTGTATGTATGCATGTTTGTGCACAGTGTCATAGAAATAAGGATATTGGCCGCCTAGATGAAACATTTGTTATTTAGTGTTAGGTTAGTGTAAGTCGTTTTTCATTTTGTTCAAATTGCTGGATTTAACTTAGCTCGGGTATGTATCTTCATTGGCCTCTTTATTTTAATGCTCCCCCCCCCAATTTTTCTTTTTTCTTTGGTTTATTTCTTCTCCCCATTTAGGTAACAGGGATTGCAGTTAAACTCCCATTAAACTATGGGATGTCTGTCGTTTTTGAGTGTGAGATTTAGTAATTGTTATTGTCTCTAAATGTATGAGTTCTAGTGCAAATGATTGCAGAACGGGTGCATGGAAATCATTTTATATATCCCGCAATATTTTTCGCCCCTTTAACTGTTATCTCTGCCATGATTAGACTGTGGAGGTGCCTGTTACTAACATTACTTTTGTTTAGTTGTGCAGATAGTTTTTATATCATGAACATTGGGATATTTGTTTTTAGATGTTTATCAATCCAGCCCTCTACAAAAACTGTACATATGCGGATTAAGTAGGATTTCTTAAAGTGAATGAGGCATTGTGGTTAATGTGTATGGCAATGTTTTGTGGATGAGATGTTTTCATGAAAGGAGCAATACACCGATGTTTGGGTCAATAAGTGAGGCTAGTTAAGTAAGCGATAAGACAGGTGAAGATCAGCTTCCCTCATCTCAGTTTTGACCAAGTGGCGTATTTGAACATTTTTACAATAAATATCGTAGCGATTTTTACGTTGGCGAATTGCGTGGGTTTTTCTAGTCCAGCTAAGTTTTGCCTGACAAGAATTTTTGACAAACTGTGAATTGACGTCAAATTAATTATTTTATTTTTCGTTTTTCTTTCTATTATCTCTGAAACTTTTTGAACTTTTTCATTTTATTTTCAGTTTTCTTTGATTTTCCTTTTTTGTTTGATATCCCTTCTTTTATTTATTTTTTTTTAATTTCCTTCGCTTTACTTGTTTTTTGGGTCCCCTTTTTTGTAAGGCGAACTTTTATTTTTCTTTAGTGTATTTCTTTTTGTGTGTCAACTTTCCATGAATTTAAGTCATTTTATTTTGTTGCTTGCTTAATCCGTTTCACGTGGTTTAATTGCTGACTTTAATTCGTTTTAATTTTTTCACGCCATGTTTGAGTCTCTTTTTTATTTGTTTTTTTTTTATCCGCTCGCGACTTTAAGTCGTCTTTCTTCGTCGGGAGACTTTATTCGTTTCGTTTCTTTTTTTTTCCTTTTGATTTTGGCAAAGCGCTTTAAAGTATAAGGCGAACTTTTATAATTATTCTGCCTAGGTCGGACCAGGCCGGTCCACTATAGCGGTAAATTTGGAAGCGGTGCAAATAGGAGAATACGTCACCGCCAAAAAGATCGACTTGCAAGCCTCAAAATGATACCAAATACTGTGAAACCCTGAGAATAAAGTACGAGTCGTACGTAAAAGGGAATGAGGGTATAAAAGACGCCGAGCAAAACGCGCTGATCAATTTGGATCAGTCCAATGAGTTTGGTAAGGTCGACCATCAGTACCTGGCTGCTGTACTGCAGGCCGCTGGATTCGAAATCGTCTTCTACAAGTGGATTAGCCTCTTGAATTTCTCCTCCAGTGCTGTGGTACAGGTGAACGGAAAGCGATCGCGCGCTTTTGCACTGTCTCAGTAGGTTCATCAGGGTTACCCGATTTTGCCCCTATTTTACGCTTTGGCGTTGGAGCCTCTCCTTCGCCGGTAGTCCTACTCTGGATGGAATCGCTGTCCCTAGTGTGGCTCGAACCAGAGTTTCCGCGTACGCTAATGACGTATCCACTTTCGTGTCGTCCCGTAGCGACATTGAGGTGGTGCTGAATGCGCTTGAACCTTAAGAAAATGTCACGGGAGCAAAATTAACCGTGACAAGTCTTCCGGATTGCGGTTAGGTGCCTGGAAGGGGGTCGATCTTCCGGGGCCCTTTGGTTGGATGGACGTCCTGTCTGCATTCGGGCACGGACTTCAGCTGGAGAAAAATTGGTCAGAAGTACTGGCAAAGGTCGAAGCTGCCGTTGCGTCTTGGCTCCGAAGGTTGTCCTTGAAGGGTAGGGCTGAGGCCTGTGCCACTTACGTCTTTCCTCTCGTTACCGGCTGTCTGTACTTCCTCTCTGTAAGGAGCGTAAGAAAGCGATCAAGCGCTTGCTCTCCTCCCTCTTGTGGTGTGATCGCAAGCATCACGTCGACAGTGATGTCTGTGCCTAACGGCCGTTGTCATGGGAGACTGGGAATGCCGCACTTGGAGAATCACCGACACGACTCGAGGTTGGCTTTCCTACGCCGATCCTTGACAGAGGACTCAATATTGGAGGGGAGAGCGAGGGCCGCCTTTCCTCGCCTTACTATCACTTCTCGCGTTCGTAGTGCTGAGAGCCTTCGTAAGTCCTGGATGCGGTCGAGTTTCCTCCTCGAGTGTCGAGCGGCCTTGAAGATGATTCTTCAGTCCTGTGACTTTTCTCGGCCTAGGAGGATCCTGTATCTGGAATCAGTGGTTTCGCGTAAGATACTCTCTGTGGGCGGCTCGGCTTGTCGGTAGCTGAGTTGCACTCTTTTTGGTCCTGGGTGCCAGCGTTGGATTGCCTCAGCAACCCTGAGTTTTCGCGTACCCGGCGATTAGTTAGGATAGGTTTTCTTGTGTACCTATTTAATGTGAGTAAAGTCTCGTTCCTGGCCTTTTCCTGGCATTCTCTTTGGTTATGGTCCAAGTCAAGATTCCCAACCTTCCCAATTTGTTTTTGCCCCCTTTTTCATCTCGAATGGATCAGTTTTTTTCCATGGCCATATTTATTTTATCCTTCCCTCTCTCTTAGCAAGAGAATCTCTTGACTTTTGTCTGAAGACAGAATATAGTGGCTTCTCTTATTATTATTTGAGAGTTGGACTAAGATCAGTTATCTTTAGTTTGTTTTGTCATATTTTAGTTTGTTTTTGAGTTCACCCCCCCCTGATCATTTCTTACCATCGATAAATTGTTATTTATAATTTTATACTCAAAGAAATTTTTATGTCATGGGGTGTTTTGTTGGTTCCCTGTATATGTGTGTGTGTGTGGTATTGGGGTATATGTAGGATTGAATGATGACGGATGAGTTTTCGTGGCGAATGTGTAAATTGTAATGAATGAATGGGTCGTAAATCTGATTAGCTAGGAAAAAGATAGTGTTGACCAGACTCAACTTATTCCCCCTTTTAGACCTTGTGCCACAATTATATATATATATATATATATATATATATATATATATATATATATATATATATATATATATATATATAAGATGTCTGTCTGTGTGATACCTTTTCACTCGAGATGCATCCAACCGATTTTGACCAAACTTAGCATATACATTGTAAAATGTAAGAGATAGGTTCTTAGCGTAAAATTCGATAATTTTTGAAAAAATCAATAATCGATAAAGCTGGTCAAAAATCGATAAATTCTACTTTTTTCCTCCAATTTCGTTCAAACTCTGTATGTAGCTTACTTACATCATGACGAGCTCAACGATACATCACTTTTATTTCTACGCCACTACGTTTAGCGAAAAACCGCGAATAACGAATAATCGATTTCAACACAAATTTTAAAGTAAAATATACATCAATTTTCAAGCAATCTAATACAAACTTCACTCAATTGTAGCCAACAATAAGTTGATTGTTTAACAGTCATTTAACTTGATAATTGAGTCCACCCATATAGTGAAAACCCGCGCAAATAGCGAAAAATGGCAATTTTTACTGTTTTTTTTTTCATATTTTTTGTTGATCTTTCAACCAATTTTCATCAAACTTAACAATTGCTTTATAAATGTATCCTCTTTTACATCCCTGGTAGTACCCTGACAAATTGAATTTCAAAAACCTGAAAATAATTGTGGTCTGAAGTGGGTCTTCATGTTGCCTATTTTCCACCTCCATGTCCTCGGCTAACTTCGATTGAATAAATACAGACTACTTCTGTTATAATTCTGCATTAATTCAAAATGTTTTTGTTTTTTTAATGAAAGTACTTTAAAGTAATTGAAGAAGGTAGACTCTATTACATCTAAACATGATGCTGTTTTTGCTCCATTCCGATTGAACGCTTTTTCTGATCGACCAGCTGGGTAGGGCTTCTAGTACGCCATAAATATTAGGAATTTTTACGTTGGTGATTCGAGAGCGGTTTCTTGAGAAGGAGCATTCAGTGTTGTATAAGCTGCGTCTGAGGATTAGAACCTCATTTAACTACACATCATAAAACAATTCTTTAACTGAAATTAAATCAAGAAGTCGGACCCGTAAAGACTGCACAGGTGTTTAAAACTGATCTACCCATCATTTTACCTTTTGGCTGTATCTCATCCTTTCTCTTATCTCTTCGTTGCTCAACCATGTATTCATCTAAATGTTATAAAAATAAGGATTAGTGTCTTTTTTATATTTAGAATGATTTTCACCTTGTACAAGGTCCAAGAGCCACCCGAGGTAGAGGGTTACAGAAAAGAGGTATAGTCTAGGTGGATATGTGGGGAACATAACGGTTAACCCTAGACGTGAAATGTTAATCAGCGGTTCCACAAAAAGCGATTCGTGGAAAGAGGTTACTCAAGTGGAACTTACATCTCACCAGGGGAATACTAAGGAAATGAAGGTGATTTGTTACAATGTGCGTGGCATGGCGGGTCTTAATCATGAAGGTTAGAAATGGTGGAAGTAAGGAATGCAGTTCGTCTGAACACTTTTCATGGAAATAGCGACAGAGAGCAGCGAGAGGCTTGCGTCGTTTCGTCTGTGGGGAAAGAGGTTGTAGGTTGGAAAATAATTCATCACCCACAAGGATTCGGAGACACTTTTCACTTGCAAAAAAGGAATAAGGGATGTACAAATGCTTTTTAGTGTTACAAAACTTAAGTAGAACATGAAGAAGCGGGATCATGTTGAAAAGCAGCATGGTAAATCCTCTTAAACGACCAATAATTTGATCAAACTTTATCAGTCGTTGCTGAGTTTAGAATATTAAACAATAAAACAGAATTATTAGGTTGGTGCAAAAATAATGACGTAATAATGTCGTTTTTTGATGTTAAAAAATACGTCAAAAAACGACATTATTACGTCATTATTTTTGCACCAACCTAATACTAATAAAAACGAGGTAACTCCCACCTCGTTACCACCCCCACCCCCTAAAAATGAATCACTAGAGACAGATTAGGTTAATGTAGGTTAGCCTACTCTGGTTACATCTCGAAAGCGTTTGACAGGGTTTGGCATTCTGGTCTTCTTCATAAGTTGAAAGGCTATGGTATTTTCGGACGTATTTTTGAACTGATGCAGCCTTTCTAATTAAACCACGAAATGAAAATTGACCTGAACGGTTTCTCCCTTAGACGTTTTTGTACTAATGCAGCTGTCCTTGGACCTTCTTTGTTCTTAATTTTCTTCCTGATGACATCAGTTTTCAACTTGAAATCGATCCTGATAACGCACAACCATTTAATTCTGTCTCGATAGTAAGTCTGATCAGTTCGATAAGGTCAAATTAGCAGCTGATCTCAATAATGACTTACAGTTGGTTGTTAACTGGGGCAAGGAATGGTTTGTTATTTTTAACGCCTCCAAAATGAAACTTCTCTCTATCAATCACTTGAAACACCTCTTCCTGCTTCCCATCAGTATAACCAATACTAACCTGCATGACAGTAAATCGGCTGAGATTCCCGGCTGACATGAGGTGGAAAGATTACATTGAATCAATTGCTAGGTGTGTTGCTAAGAAAGTCTGTCACTATGTTATTCTAGACAATTTTTAACCCCTGAATCTATTTTATATGAGGCACCCATTCGTCCATGCTTTGAATATTGCTGCCAGATAGCGTCCGGTGCTCCTGCTAAATATTTAGAGTTCTTGACAAAATCCAAAGAATCAGCAATATTATTGGTTCTGACCTAGCACCTCGGTGTCAGTCACTGTCCCACCGCCGTAATGTAGCTTCTCTGTGCTTTTTCTATAAATACTTTCATGGTAACTATTTGAAGAAACTTTTCGCTATGGTACCTAGCCTTGTTGAATTTAAGTGCAGCATTAAACTGGCAAAAAGGTCTCATCAATTTACAATTGAATTGGCTTGATGTAATCGTAAATTCTAGATTAACGGTTTCTTTTCTCACACTTCTCACTTGTGGAACGCATACCCGGCTCCATGCCTTCCCAGTCAACTTTGATTTTTAAAAATGGAAATGCAATGTTAATCGGTATCGTCTTTCTGATTTTTCTTCTTAATAATCTCGCTTCTTCTTAATGTTTTTCTCTTTTCTTTCACACTCAGTGACCCTTCGTGTCTCGCTTTACTGCTTTACATGGGTGAAATAATTCAAAAAACGTTTAAAGAATAAAGAAAATCCTTTTGTTTGCATTGAGAATGTTGTCGTCTAGGATGAAAAAAGATTCAAGAATCTTCACGTAGAAAAACGACAGAGAACACTTAGAATATTGAAACAGTCGTATATAAAAAAAAACAGTTAGTATCATCAATTGGATAATGAATGAGACATTGGGCAATCGCTAAATCCTAAATTCTCTGCGTATTCATCAATGTTGCAGATTGACGTGTTTAGCCGTCCCTGATCTAAAATGGAACACGCTGGTTAGTCACACATTCCCAATACAAACATTTTCTCTGCATCGCCAATTTTATCTTCTTTTTTTTTTGTTGCTCTGTCTTTCCATAATATATCGCAATTTTTATACCTTTTCATCTCGGGTTATCTTTCAATCTTTTGATATACATACTCTAAAAGGTTGCTCTCAGCAGACTCTCTTGATAAAATAGCCAATCAACATTTGCTAATCAAAAGCTCGTTTTGGTAACCAAAATATCGCTGATGAAATGATCAAATCTGGACGGATCCGACATGGGTTCACGAATAGAAAAGCATAGAGTAAACAAGGATTAGTTGCGTATACAAATACGTTTCTTTTGTTCTATCTCCATACAGAATTTTAATTCATCATAATTCGGCAAATTTTAACAAATGACCCCCCCACCAAAAAAAAAAAAAGAAAAAAGAAAACAAAACAAAAACAAAACGGTAGAACGATTTATTGGCAAGAATAATTTGGCAAACAAATAAATGAATAGTGTTTAACATCTTTGTTGTCGTGTCTCGTGAAAAATATTCAAATCTTATTTTAGTGAATTTATGTGACAAGAGCAAATAAAAGAAATGTCCAAAAATGTATTTTTTACAAAATTTATAATTGCAGTTACATTTAATTACGTGTTTATTTCATTTTTTTTTCTCTTATTCATAGACATTTTTTTAATAAATTTATGAATAAAAAATGTTTTCATAGTTATTTCTTGATATGTTAAATAATGAATATAGCATCGTAGTTGGCTCATATATTTTTATAATATTGGTAGTATCAAGAAGAGAAAAAAACGTTTTTGTGATGCACCGTTGTTTTGCGGTTATGTTTGTTAAAATTTACCCACAATTCTTAAGGTTTTGGCATCCTTATCAATATTTTGCTCATTGTTTCTTGATATCTAACCAGTAAATCAGTCTCTTAGTCTTTCTTTCGTCTCCATCCGTTTCCACTCTCTCTATATATTTGTTTATTTTTTCCTTTCACCGGGGTTTCTTTTCGCTTTTTCTGTCCTTTCTTATTATCACACGCTGTTTGGTAGAATGCAGCACAGGGTTGGTTTCACGTGGGGTGCCCTTGTAGGAATCCGTCTACTCGGAATGTTAAAATTTGGAGTGTCGGGATTCGATACATTAACAAAATATCTTTACAGGGTCGCTCGTAATTTGACCGTCTAGAATAATCACACGATTTTCATTGAAGGAATAAAATTCAGTAGAAAAGACAACGTAGTTTCAACAAATAAACATTAATTTAATATAACGACAAGAATACAAACAGTTGATGATAGATTGGAAAGTAATGTCTTTTTGTTTGGGTTAATAAAGTTCTGAAATAAAATATAAACTCTCTTTGTGTACGTATGTGAGAAACAATAAAATGTGATATGTGTGTTTGTATGAAAAAGTCAACATGTGTGTGCGTGATTCATAGTAAAAACGGATACGAGAGATAGGAATTGTTTCTTACTGTTGGCGGTGTTGCCATAGTCTGAAGTTTGTCAACGCTATCGCTTTTGAGGCCATGAAGGTCATCAGCGAGAAGTGTGTGAAGTTTGGTGACAGCAGCGTGTCTCCTGTTTGGGAACGGATTTCGTATGTTTTATACACTTTTTCGTAACAAAATCAGCTCCAGAATTAAATGATTTATTTATTCCTAATTGGTATTAAAAGGACACGTGGTATGTCTTCTACTACGTCTGTACGATATTTAGTCTGTATCTACCTAAAAATAATGATGACTAATACAACAAACATTCTGATTTGTAATCTATGATTTTATTGGTAAGTAAGTGTTTTCTTGAGTGTGATTGGTTTATAAATATTGTATTTGATATTTTAGTGGACACGACACCCTTACACGTACATATAAGTCAAGGATAAAAATTATCCAGCCCTCGCGACCACTGTCACCGATATCCACACACTCTCCTTATTTAGTTCAACAGGGGCGGTGCCACCTTAGGGTAGAAATAGCTAGGATCAAGTTTCTTTCATTATGAAAAGTGTACTCAGTGCTAGTGGGTCCTATTGCCGAAACCCCGACCGGGGGTGTCTGATTTGGGGCCCCAGGAAGTGCTTTGTGACCGATGTGACAACATTTGCTTTTTTTTTTACTTATATTTATATACGTTAGAAGTGAAACTAAGCACAAATGACGATTGAAAGCGAAGGATATTGTGAGGA
Source organism: Acanthosepion lycidas (assembly GCA_963932145.1). Classification (NCBI taxonomy): domain Eukaryota; kingdom Metazoa; phylum Mollusca; class Cephalopoda; order Sepiida; family Sepiidae; genus Acanthosepion; species Acanthosepion lycidas. The sequence continues at coordinate 95,263,838 of OZ010593.1, read as the reverse complement.
TTTTAAAGGATAAAACATTTTCGCGGATTTTGATGTCATTCTGAATTTGTTTTGCTTATGCTAAATTTCGAAACAACATGATTTAAAATTCATAATTTTTTTTTATTCATAATGTCGAGCGTCCTGGGTATGACGATAAACTACATCCGCGTCCAGGGTAAGACGATAAACTACGTCCAACAGCAAGGCCTCTGATCAGGAGGTTTTGAGGGGCGTGGAACCACCTCTTAATTGCTGGTGTTCCCAGGTCCACCCTGATCCGGGGTGGTAGCACCTGTTAGGGTCTAAGCTATGGGCAAATAGTTAACCCCGAAACTGAGGTAAAAACATTATAAAAATGTAAAAATAGGTTTTAATGCCAGAAATACTTTGTAAAAATTATTACTAGAAATAAATTTTCAGCTATACGTTTTTGAAAAAAATAATATTACCAGCTATACGTTTTTGAAAATAATATTATCAGCTATACATTTCTGAGGAAAAAAAATATTAACAGAAATAGATTTTTGACAAAACAAAAATATTTGCAGGAAAAAAAAAATGGTCGGCATTAAATGACCCATTGATGTTGAATATGCCGTAAAACAAAACAAAACAAACCATAATGTCGAATGTGTTAAATCATTTACAAGAAAAATCTCAAGTTCATGTTAAAAATTATCAAAAACATTATTGATTTATTTAAGATTAAATGATCTGTTATGATATGTCTTTAATTTGTAGTAGATATATTGCATTTATTTTCAATTTTTCTAGTTAAATTGTTCACCTATTTTCCACATAATCCGTTATTGTACATAATTAGGTTGCAATAAAATGTTTATTTTATATGAAAATTACCTTAGGAAAATTGAGTTGGGTCTCCGTATCATAGATTCGGGGTAGGGGTGCATATCATAAATACATTCGGTGTGTGTGGGTGCAACGAGACCCTTACACTCGCCCTGCGTGTACTGCTCGAGGAGAAAAGATGTTACACTTTGATCCCAGCCCGAGGATCGTGCACAGTGACGGTGTTTATCTGTCTTTATCTGCCGCATGGTGGTAGGAAGTGAGACGATATCAGTTTAACGTAGGGTAACCACACATGTAAATTTGAGCCAAGGACAAAAACTGACCCATTCCTGCGACCACGGTCAGGCTGGCGCCGGTATTCCATCAACCCCACACTGTTTAGTGTAATGAGGGAGGTGCTATGGTAGGGTTGGAATCATCGAGACCAGGATTTCAAGTTGAAGAGAGAACAGATACTACGGGTAGATCCCCGCCCAAAGTGTGCACTATAATGGTATTTATCTACACCCACGGTGGTTGGATGTTGGTCAACCAAACGAACATTTATCCGCCATGATAGGAACCGGATGATTTCGCCTGAAAAGATTGTCTAGAACGAAGACAGAGAATGTGACGCAATACGCAATTACTAGTTAACCGATCGAAGAATTAATGGGGGGAGAGACTCTTTAAGAAATGTATAACTACAGAAGTGGAAGGACTTTCCTTTCTCAGACGTTAGATCTGACACATTAACAAAGTACGATGCTTGGTATAATCTAAGATGAAAGCAGTTAAATTTAGAAAATGTATGTAGGGAGCAAACATTAAGTGCAGCCAACGGCTATTTACACCCGAGCTAGATTTCACAAATGAGACAAATTTATTCTATCTTACTTTTGGGAACCAGCCAAGTCCTTAAGCGCAAAATCTAGATTCATCACCAACAATTTATTTTTACTCTTGAAATTTGAGTTCTTTTGTCCAAAGATTTTTAACTCTCTGTTTCTACATCTCGTTTTGTCACCCGCAGGATTTTTAAAACAATTTCGTTTCGTTCTTCACTCTGATCAGGGTTCTAGACTGACTTATTTACACCATTGTCCAGAAACTTTCAGGATAAAAAGAACTTTAAATGTACCGAAACAATTTTTAAACTCTTCCGAAATCAAATATTTTAAAAAGCATTGTTATATATAGTTGTTAGTAGTATAATAAAAACACTATTAAAATGTTTATAAAATATATATTTTGATTTATTTAATCTTGAATTGTTTAAGAAAATGGAAACAAAAAGGAAAATTATACTTAACATCAGGAAGAGACAGTTGAGTTTTCTTGGATACATAATGAGGAAAGAAGGCTTGAAAAATTTGATACACACAGTATAGATTGAATGCAAGAGAGACAAAGGAAAACAATGCATAACATACTTAGTCAGGTTGAGTAAATGGATGGTGAAACAGGGTTTAGGAGAAATAACAGGGAGAAACAATTGATTAAGAGCTTGTGGAGAGCCATGATTCAATACTCACGAGACAGAGGACACGAGAGACAAAAGAAAATCGAGCATAACCTATTTAGTGAGCTTGAGTAAATGGATGGTGGAACAGGGTTTAGGAGAAATAACAGGGAGAAAAAAATTATTAAGCGCTACATGGGAATGTATTGATTTTCTAAGGGAGGCTTAGATGTGGCACATGGCTGAAAGTATGGGGCACCCAGTGAGGATTGAACTCACTATTCAGTTGTAACAGTTTTAACAAGACCAGCTTGCTAACCATTACACCACGCCGAGGCGATATATTGAGCAAATAATGGTATAAAAAATCCAACTATTTCTCATAAAATTTTTTAATATCTGTCTATATTTCTGAGATGAGGTATTATGTACACTATTTACATTATTCGGACTATTGTCCTCATCTTTGTCGCTATATTTATTACAACGTTTCGGCCGTTGAACGATACGGCCTTCTCAGGTGGTTGGAATGTCGAACTGAACCCTTCATTTCGCTCACTGGAGTAGACTGTTCTAGTTCCACGTGCCATGTTTAATGAATGTCAGTTATCAGTTATCTCTTGTTAATTCCCCTCTCCAAGTTCTCCACTGCCTTAACTGGGTATTGAACTCACACTCTTTGGGTCCTGTCACTGGATCTAACTAACGCCTTTATCCATTGTGCCATGTGTCCTCAACTGACACCCATTAAACATGGCACGTGGAACTAGAACAGTCTACTCCAGTGAGCGAAATAAAGGGTTCAGTTCGACGTTCCAGTCACCTGAAGAAGGCCGGGGCGTACAACGGCCGAAACATTGTAATAAATATGGCGACAGAGATGACGACAATAGTCGGAATAATATAAACAAAGTTTTTAATGTCTTTCTATCCAACGAGCTTGTGTAAATGGTTGGTAGAAAAAGGTTTAGAAGAGATAGCAAAGAGATTTATTAAGAGGTACAAAGGACAGGAAATTGGGGAGAGCCACGATTGCCAATGACACTGATAAGACACTAAAGGCAAAAAGAGACAGGGGTAAGCATCGCATAACCTACCTAACGATGTTGTGGAAATTGTTGGTAGAATAGTGTTTAGGAGAAGTAGCAAAAAGACAAAACTTACTAAGGGCTATAAAGGACAGAAAATTATGGAGAGCCATTATCACCAACGTCTTGAAGGGACACGGTACACAGAAAAAGGAGATAAAAAATTCATTTATCTATCTCGCGTCGTTAGTAAATTGTCTATATTTATTTTCTCTATAAAGAATATCAGCGCATTTGAAAGGTTGTTCTCTCAATAAGGCTCTCGGTACGTCTATTGAAACTCAAGCTCATTCTCGACCACAAGTGAAATTCAGAGTTATTCGATACGTCGCTAAAGAGGCTGGAAAAATAGTCTGTTCATTGTGCCTTTTCAGTGAGTACTTGACTTCACCTGCCATGCTCTCTCTTTACAAAAAAATGGATTATTGCTGCTATATATGGACTTGGGCTGCCGAGTCTTCACTTTCCAGAGGTTGTGTAAATGGTTGGCAGAACAGCGTTTAGGAGAATTAGCAAAAAGACAAAATTTACTAAGGGCTATAAAGGACAGAAAATTGTGGAGAGCCATGATTACCAACATACTGAAAGGACACGGTACATAGAAGAAAAAGAAGGTAAAAAATTAATTTACCTATCTGGCGTCGTAAGTAAATTGTCGCTGTTTGTTTATCAATTTAAAAGTTTTCCTTTTATATTTTCATCTTAAACAATAAACAGAAAACGTAAGGCATGTTGTTTGTTAATGGGTCCTCCAAGTTTTTCATTATTTTATATGAATACGTTTATTTGAGTAGACGCTTCGTTTATTTTTAAATACCGTGTATTACGACTATCGGCCTACGAACACGTGAGAAAAACTTATGAAGGGGATGCTCGCTCCGACAGGGTTCGAACCTGCACCCACCTTTGTAGGAGAAACCACCGTCTGATCCAGCGTACTTTACACAATGTTTAAAATCGAAGCGTCTGCTTAAATACGGGTATCCACAAAAATAACGGTTGAAGTAATAATATATATATATATATATATATATATATATATATATATATATATATATATATATATATATATATATATATATATATATATATATATATATATATATATATATATATATATATATATCCCTTACTATAAAGGTAATTTACATTAACCAGAAAAAAGGTGTAGACAGAAGCGTCTATCTTTTTAAATTTGGATTTTTTTAATGTAACTATAACAACAAAAACATTTCGATTTCGTTTTTGGCTTGAAAAAGTCGGAAGACGAAACTCGTCGGCAAAATCTAAGATTTTTTCAAATAGTCATTTTATACCAATCTGTCTTGTCCACAGAATTGATCTGGGAATCTATCTATCTATCTATCTATATATATATATATATATATATATATATATATATATATATATATATATATATATATATATATATATATAAAGTGAACATAGAAGTCAACACTTAGAATCTACAGTCTGTTTCATGCTATATGCAATCGTCAGGCCTGACGATTGCATATAGCATGAAACAGACTGTCGCCTCTAAGTGTTGACTTCTATGTTCACTTTTATATTTACACACGCTCTATCTCTGATATTGAGCACTTTATTCCATAAATATAGCACATCTTAAGACTATCTTTCTTCATATATTTATATATACAGTGTAACCCGGATATAAGAGAGTTGTCGGAACCGGAGAAGAAGTCTCTTATATCCGGGTTTCTCTTATTGGTCTATTTTGTTTAGGTAAGTATGGCTCTAATTTGGGACCAGAGAAAATCGCTCTTATGTCCGGGTTTCTCTTATATCCGGGTTACACTGTATATGTAATTTTCAAGTAAAATTTGTTCTTACAGTTCGAACGTAAATTTTTTCACTTCAACTTTCATTTTTTCATTCGCATTTGTTTTTGTTTGTGTTCGTGTGTGCGCGTCTGTGTATGTATTTTCTTCGTTTATTAAAACCTTACAAATACTGGTGAGTAGTAAGATTTTTTTGTTTAAGGAAATTAGTTGCTTTTAGAATAAATATAATAAAATTTTGGATCGCCTGAAACAAGCTAACAAGTTGTCCCAAACAAATCATCTGTCATCGATAGGACAACAGCACAGCTTTGATTTCGTCCTCTGATGATGTTGATGATGGTGCAAATAACAACAACAATCAAGACTCTAATTTAGAATCACCTACATTTTATCCTGTATCCATATACAAGCCACCTTTTATTTTTTTGTCACTGCCTTTACAACCAGGGTCGGTGCGTACTATCTTCGACCACCCTTTCCGATTGGGGGGTGGAATCTGATTGGAGACCCCGAGAAGTGATTTGTGACCTTCGCTATTTTATCAATATTTTCTTTTTTTCCTACCTACATTTATATTAGGTTGGTGCAAAAATAATGACCTAATAATGTCGTTTTTTGACATTAAAAAATACGTCAAAAAACGACATTATTACGTCATTATTTTTGCACCAACCTAATATAAGCACAGTAATTAGAGGATGAACACTTTTTGCGGATTTAGACGTCATTCTGAGATTTTTTTTTGCGTCCAAATCCATGAATTTGGTTTGCTCATGCTTAATCCCAACCCCCAAAATACGCTATATAAAATTCTCTGTTTTTTTTTATCCATAATTTTGAATGTGTCAAAATTATTCAAAGTTTTAACAAGAAAAATCTCAAGTTGATGTAAAGAAAAATCTCAAGTTGATGTAAAAAAATTGCCGCAAGATATTGTTGATTTATTTAAGATGGCATGATCTGTTTTATGACATAGTATTTATTTATTTATTTTCAGTTTTTCTAGTTTAACTATTCACCTATATTACTTAAGATCTACTGTTGTACATAATAATTTTCCAAGCTTAGATGAAGCACAAGACCGAAAGTATGGGGCACCCAGTGAGGATCGAACTAAAAACTTTTTTTTTAAGCATTCAACCCCAAGCAAGGTGGGAAGCCACTAGCACGCAAGGAGTTACCGATATTTGGAGCTAGAGCAAATAGGAGTGATAGAAGAAAGGATGAAGAGAAGGATATGGTATATATCAGGGCATCTGGAGACGTCGATTGACGTTACATTTGAATAGTTGGAGATTATAGCTATCAGGAAAACAAGAACTGGGGTGGGAGTTCCACAGGCGAGAAGTGTGAGACATGAAGCTATTGGAGTAGAAGAGACAGCTACATTTAACAGCTTTGACAGTGAAAGGGTGAGAGCGAGATGCCAGCCTAGTTGAACGCTTAAATTCATGAAGTCTGGGGACCAGCGAAAGCAGCTCATCGGAGCAGTTACCGTGAAAGTATTTGTAAAAAAGACAGAGGGAGACAACAACACGTCTGTGAGAGAGCGGCTGCAGACGAGATGCCAGATCAGGGGTAATTACATTGCATATCCGTCTTTGGATTTTATCAAGGACCTTGAGACAAACAGAAGGGGCTCCAGACCATATACGGCATCAATACTCCATGCAAGGGCGAATGGTTGATTTGTAGATTTGAAGGATTGACTCCGGCGAGAAAAATTTCCTGGCGCAGCACAGGGAGCCAACTTTCCTTGCGGTGGACGAAGCTATTGACTCAATGTATTTGTTCCATTTCAGGTCAGCGGACTTAGTCGCAATTGTTTCAGCGAGACAAGCTTGATAACAATTACACCATGTCGAGGTGTCCAATCGATAATTTTACACGATTAGGTTACAATAAAATTTGTATTTTTACGAATACTTCCGAATCCATTACATTCACTTACATGCTAATACTCTAGGGAAAGGTATGAATCCTCTTCATCCCCCCCAACTACGGGTAAGTAACAGGACAGATAAGGTTCTATAGCCATGGATGGCAAGTGGTATACCGCAGAAAAAAATGGTAACCTACTGCGGAAAAAAAATCTGCCTCGTCAGTCATGTATCGGAAAATACATGATCGTCTAAACGTGTATCACATACGGCACATAACTGAGTGAAATTCACTTACGTGCACTTGAGAAAGGTATGCATTTCTCTTCTTCTTTCCCACACCAGCACTGGGTAAGTAGCAGGACAGACCAAAGCCTTGGATGTAACTGGTCTACCGCAGAAAGAAATAGCAATCTACTGCGGGGGAAAAAAAAATCTGCCTCGTCAGTCATGTATCGGAAGATACATGATCGCCTAAGCGTGTATCACGTACGGCACAAAACTGATTGACCTTATAGCGAATGAGATGTAGTAGTAGAATTGGGCCCCTTATCATAGATTTCACGTGACCCCCTTCCATCGCGGCCCTGTTTACAACACAATGGCTTTACTTTATACACTCTCATTTACATAATTCTGGCGGTGTAAACGAGAATGTCTTCCTGCGTTGAATAAAAACTCGCACATGGAGAGACGTCAAAAAAATCCGATAAAATCACGAGAAAGAAATCACGCAAAAAAAGTATTAAGTTTTTTTTTCTATTGAGAAGTCAGTCAGCAATTCGATTCGCCATTTTTGTAACCTACTTGGGCGTTAAATGAACAGAAATAAATGTCACGCCTTAGATCAAGAAAGCATCAATGGAAAAAGAAAAAAAATATCAGAGATACGAATTTTGTTTTAAGGTAAATTTTTTTTATTCATCATTGCTTTTCTGATTCTTGATAATTAGTATAAAATTTATGACCTGTCAATATCTGCCTTTCGACAAGGAGTAGACTAGCTGAGAGAATGATTTGTATAATCGAAAATTTTGTTGTTTTATTTCTTATCATTTGCCACATTACACCTTTCTGACCACAGCTCAGTTAGGATCCATTTAAACACACACTGAAACCTACTAAACTTCATCGGCAGCCTACTTATAGAAAATACTAGCACAATAGCCTCATCCACATGTAAAAAAGACTAAAAATAATGGAAGCAATAAAAAGAAAAAACCAACATTCATTAACATTAACTATGAACACGGCCAGAATGTGGTGACCGCGTTTGGAAAATGAAAAATATCTATAGCTCTAGATACATATATAAAAAAATCCATAGATTCAGTCAAAAATAACAAAATAAAAATCATCCTCGATAGTGGCGAAAAGGATAGCCGAAAGATCTCAGATATGCAGAAAATTCGGAGAACTTTTACACACTTTATATCCAGAAAAGAAAACACTTTTTCCAACACAAGAAAATTAAATAAAAAAAACTTAATCGCAGTATCTTGTCCGTCGTCTTTAATGAAACTTATACACACGCACACGCACGCACACACACACACACACACACACACACACACACACATACACACACACATGTATGTGCATATTTAATCCTCCTTCGGATTATCCATACGGATTACCAACATTTTCGTTACTTATATATATATATATATATATATATATATATATATATATAGTTACAAGTTATGATACATTTATAGGGTAAAAGTTCTCAGTATCTTGGATAAAGTATATGTAGTCATAAGCCTGAAAATTGCTTTCAAGCATGAAACAGACTGTTGCTATTTGGTATGGATCTCTGTGTCCACACTACTCATATATATATATATATATATATATATATATATATGTATGTATTTGGGCAGCAATCCCTTTCTTATATAAGTTTCACTAAAGACGGCTAACAAGGTATAGGGATTAAGCTGTTTATTCAATTTTTCTTTTGTTCGTATAAGTGTTTTCTTTTCTGGGCATAAATTGTGTCAAAATTGTTCCAGTTTGATATATATCCGAGTGCTTTCGATTTTAATTTTTAACTGAATATGTAGATTTATATATATGTGTATCTATAGTGATGGTATTTTTTATTTTCCAAACACAGCCATAGTTTTTACACACTTTATGTCCAGAAAAGAAAACATTTATACAAACACAGCAAAATCGATTAAAAAGCTTGATTAAATAGCAGTACTTTGTCAGTCGTCTTGAATTAAATATATATACTATATACCATTTATATATATATACTAATGAAACTTGTATATACATATATTTTTCTGTCTGCCATCAGCATTGCTGACGCTAGACTCTAGAAGAGCAACACACTACACCTTTTTGGCTTTACGCTTTCCACTAACATGAATGAGAGCGGCTGTATCGAATCAATTGCTACGTCTACAGCAAGGAAAGTTGGTTCACTGTGTCGTGCCATAACATTTTTCTTGTCAGAATGCATTTTGCACATTTATAAATCTACCATTCGTCCGTGCATTGAATACTGCTGTCATATCTATTCTGGTGCTCCTGCTGTACATCTCGAGGTTCTTGACATGGAAGGATCTGTAATGTAGTCGATCTTGACTAGGCACCTTAACTTCAGTTACATTCTCATCTCCGTGACGTGGCTTCCTCCGGTTTTTCTACAAATATTTTCATGGCAACTGCCCCGACGAGCTTTTTTCCCCTTGTTCCTCTGAATACATGAATTTAAGCGTGCTACTAGATTGGCATCTAGGTCCCATCCATTTACTGTTGAAATATCTAAATGCAACCGCCACTTCTACTCTAACAGTTTTTCTCGCACTTCCCACCTTTGGTCCATCTTCCCGTTTACTTGCTTCTCTGATGACTGCAATCTTCAAAAATTTAAAGGCAATGTCAATCGTCATCTTCTGTTTTCTTAAAACACGTTCATTTTTCGTCTTTTCCTCAATCCTGCCTATTTTCAATCTTCCCTTTCACTTACAATACCTGTAATCCCCTGCGTACTAGTGGCATTACTGCCTCGTTTGGGGTGAAATGATTAATATCTATCTATCTATCTATCTATCTATCTATCTATCTATCTATCTATCTATCTATCTATCCGTTCTTTTTATAGATACAAATATTTAAGTAAATGCTCTGTTTATAATAAACAGTATTAACAACATTTACCAGCTATTATGAAATAGACAAAGTACGACAATGTATGATATATAATGTATTACGTCATTTGTTTACATTTGGATACACATTGAGCAGATATGAATGAATGAGAGAAAATCTTGGAGAATTCTGTTTAAAAACAGTAAAATCGACCTTGCTAACCGAACGTTCCTCTGTAGCTCAATCGGTTAAGGCACGTCAGGCTATATGACGGTTCCGTATAGGATAAAGGTTCGATTCCTGTCGGAATTTCTATGAAATTTCTCGGACATTCAGGCTGGTAAATGTTGTTAATACTGTTTATTATAAACAGAGCATTTACTTATATATTTGTATCTATAAAAAGAACGTATAAACATAAAAAATGTCTTAAATAATTGTCGGACTTTGTCCATTTCATTATATATATATATATATATATATATATATACCATGTCTGTTCATGACGTAGGTAATCATAGTTCTTTATAGATATATTTTCGAATAATGTAAGTAGTGGATATATTATCTTTATAGATATATAAATATATGTAAATAGTGGATATATTTATATATTTCCAAATAATGTAAATAGTGAATATATTTTCTTTATTAACTTTGAATTATTAGGATAGATAGTGGAGTTGTTCCTGGTTACCCTTTACATGGTTTGTAAATCAGGCTTACTTCTTATAGCCTGATTTGTCACCGAAGCCTATAGAGCTTCGTATAGCCTGCAGTTCCTCGATAGTTGATCCAAGGAGAAGAGATGGAGTTAAACACGTTTGTTCGAACCTGAATGCAGCAGACTATGTCGAAATTTGAACGCGTATCGCTAGTTTCGTTTTCCGCCGCGACAAGTGTTGCGTAAATTACACGACCCTCATACGCCGGGCAAATTCATAAAGTATTTTCTCACCGTTCTTGGATCACCAGCCACGGCTTCGCTTAGTTGCAGATGGCCCAGTCGGAAAAGCTGTTTCATTATGGCGATACACGACGATGCTCATTAAACGAGATGAAAGTAGAAGAATGGTCCTTTAATTGGAAGCACAACTCAATGGACTTGGAGGTTAATATTTATTTCCAATCAGTCCCGACTATGACTTTTGAGTTTTGTCTAATTAGGCTGGCAGGAGGGAGAAGTTCAGTTTTGGTCTGTGTCGAGTGTGGGCTGGGAGCTTTGATTTATGACTGTTTTCTAATTAGGCTGGCAGGAGGGAGAAATTCAGGCTCGACAAAATATTTTGGTCTGTGTTGAGTGTGGGCTGGGAGCTTTGATTTATGACTTTTTCTAATTAGGTTGGTAGGAGGGAGAAGTTCAGGCTCCATAAAAGAGGAACCGTTTTGCCGGCTTGCGTCAACTGCTCCAGGTCATTGCTATATTTTCTAAAATATAGTAGCAGCTTTCCTGTTTCATTGTAGATCCACATGAATAAACTAGAATGGTTTCTTCAATTGTCACATTTTGATTACAACATTTTTTCTGCATTCAGCCATTGTGACTACTTGAGACGCAACATCTGAAACCTAAAGAGGGCTTACGTCCATATAGCATTGAAACACCGGTTACCGTACGATCATCAAAGTTAAGCAACGTTGAACCTGGTCAGTACGTATATGGGTGACTACTTGGGAATACCCGGTGCTGTGAACTGGGATTTGTGAGTAGTGTAATGTATAATGGCTCGGAATTGTTAATCAGAGTTAAGTTCCAATTCCAGTTGGGTTCGTTATATTAACTTAGACTCAAATACAATTGAAGAAAAGGTAAGAAACCACCTCAGTTATAGTTTAATTAGTAAGAATTGCATCGCTAAATCATTATTATCCCCCCACCCAATCATACAATTTAAAAATAATTTTTGCCTCAAAATAACCTCCAATGGGTTGATAATCCGTAGAAAACGAGTTAATCAATAAAGAAACCTAACGAGGTACTGATCAAAGATGCAACAGTATAGTTTTCAAAACTTCTATTGAACCGAAATATTTATTTCAAAGATTAAAATATGAAAAATACGAAAAAGAAACTGTTTTTAATAATAATAATAATAATAATAATAATAATAATAATAATAATTAATAATGATGATGATGATGATGTTTTGGAATTTATTAAAATGAAGCAATTTAAATGATATAAACATCTGAGTCATCAGACAGAGAGGAGGAAAGCTCAAATAATTAATATAACATTTCTTACTGGGGGAGTTGTATCCCCTGTTTCATCAAATGGGATTGTGTATAGGAGAACGTCTCCAATATAACATGTATATACTGCTCGCTATTATCAGTCTTACTGTGTTTTATTATCTGGCTGTATTTCTAACTCGAAGTTATTGTTATTTTCCCGATTCACCGTCGGGAATTAATTGTTAATTACAATTGCAGCACAGAGACTGGATATTGTCATCAGAAGAATTAAAGAAATCAGAGCCCAAAGCGATTTAATTTACATTTGGGGTGGGGGTGGGTTAGTGGCTGGTTGCATTCTCTTACATTTTCAGTGCAAATCTGCCACAGGGTTGGAATTCGCGAAACCATTTTCCCTTCATCGCGGACGAGAACTGCTTGAAGACATGAACACAGTATGTTTTGTTTTATTTTAGGTATATCAACCATTTCCAAATTATTTAATGCCGAATTTTGTCATTTTGATAAACAGTAGGTAGACATAGGTTTAGATGCATGAGTGTTCAAAAAGGTAGACATAGGTCCAATGTTCACGAGTGTCAAAAAAGGTAGATATAAGTATAGCAAATAGGGTGGAGTTATCCATCCGCACAGAGATGGCGTCGGCGTATTCTTCACTGCAACCGACAGGGCGTGATATGAACACGGCACTGTATCCCGCATCCTTTTACCAGCACTCGAAAAAAGAAGTAGAACAGATACTACGGAATTCCGCAGTTCTTATATGTACGCACACCGAAGCCAGCTCTGTATTTTTTAATTGAATCAATGACCATTTTGTTGGTCCGTAAAGAAGTTTTTAGAAAATTAGCCTTGAAATAACAATTAGTTTGGAACAAAGAATCGTAGTCGCTGAAATTAACGGATAATGGGTGATAGTTAACGAAAATTTCAAAGTAAGACAATAGATTTTACAATAGTGTTTCTTAAAGAGCGTTGACAAATTTATTCGATTGATCTCCCTTACACGATTTACATTGATCAGATTATCATTCTCATCTTTGTTGCAATATTTATCACAACGTTTCGGCCGTTGTACACTCCGAACTTCTTCAGGTGGTAGGAATGTCGAACTGAACCCTTTATTTCGCTCGCTGGGGTAGACTGTTCTAGTTTCACGTGCCATGTCTAATGTCAGTTATCAGTTATCTCCTGTTAGTTCCCCTCTCCAAGTTCTCCACCGTCTTAATCGAGTATTGAACTCACACTCTTTGGGTCCTGTCACTGGATCTAACTGACGCCTTTATCCACTGTGCCATGTGCCCTTGAGAATGATAGTCCAAACAATGTAAATAGTGTACATAATATCTCACCTCAGAAATATAGACATGTACTAATCTGCCTTAAAATAGATTTTAAAAAATGTTTTTTGTATATTTTCTAGTTTTGACAAATATGGTTTAAAAGTTGTTAATGTTGTATACTATTCCTGTAACTCGATTAGGTCGTCTGTTGTGACGTCTCATAGCATCTACTTCTAGAATGCTGTTTATGTGTGTCGTTATAGAGGGGAGTTTTGTTACGCCAACAAAAAGCAAATAAGAGTAATCATTGCAGCGAAATAATTCATAAGAGAGATGCAAAGAGATTAGGAGTTAATCTGTAATTTTCCAAACGTCGTTCACACTATTGGTTTCATTCTTTTTTTGCTTTCCAGGAAGTCGCCTTCATTTAAGGTCATAGTTAACCCTCTCGTTTAAAAAACTAACATTGCTGTGTAGTGAGTTTTAATCCTCACTCACTCCCTCTGCATTTATGGCCTTGTGCCGGACTAAAATAAATTTAATAAATACGAAGACGAGAAGAAGAACAAGGAATAGACTCATGCCAAGAAGGCCAGCTTATTTTTGTATGATAAACCTTAAATTATTATCAATAAGTTTGTTTTTGAATGGCAATAAATATTGGGTTGGTGCATAATTATCAGGCGTTTTTGTAGGCGAATTATTTGTTAATAAAAATTGCTATTTTGTTTACTTATTTTTTTATTAAAAATATTATTTTATTTTCAGGTTATAGAAATGCGTGTCGATAATTATACTCATTTAAAAATGTTATTGTTGAATTATTGTTTCTTTTTCATAATAAAACGCCTGATAATTATGCACCAACCCAATACTACCAAAAGATTTCGAACGATCCATTTTAAAATATGTAGGAAAAGAGGCAGTGTCCGCTTGCGATGTCAAAACAGGAAAAAGTTCAATAAAAAGGATTAACTAATGAATTTTTAATTTTTTTTTTAATTCGACATATTTTTTTTTATTACTTCAAACGTTATTTTTAGTGGATGCTCGTATTTAAGTAGAACATTCTGTTTTCGAGCTTGCGTCTAGTCCGTTTAGTCCGGCGTGATTTAAACCACTTACAGAGAATCCCACGGCCGACAATCAAATTAACTTTTTGAACATATTTTCGGCAATTAAGAATTCGTTTCTCATTCTCTTTTCTAAGATCTATGGTTAAAAATAGCTTCAAGCGAACGTACCCTGTAGGTCATAAATAATTTCTTCATCATATCTCATAGATTAGTGCTACACAAGCCAAAACAAGAAACATTACGAAATAACAAAAAAACAAAAAACACTTCACGTGAAGAATTCCAACAGCTGCAACCACTAACATAGATAGTACATTTTACTTGAAAAGAAAATAATGACGCAACGAATATGTTAACGTTGCACATTGCTCCAAAGAAAATATTAGAATGAAACCCCCGTCAATACTAGAAAGGGATACAATAGTTAGTGGTCTCGAGAAACCTTTTTCTTGAAAGATTGTTTTAAAATATTTTATAAATTTCCAACAACAGTAAATCTAAGTGTTCAGTCAATTAATGCCGAATGTTTCCTTGTAAGGAAATTGTTAATTTCCCCATTTTATTAACATTTTCTCAAGCTTACAATAGTGGAGCTCCTATGAGGATTGAACTCGTATTACAAGTTTAATGTTCCCCAGAACAAATTTGATACCAATCGAGCTACAGTAGACAGTTTGTGTTGGCTTAAACTTTGCGATTTGAAAATTAACATTCTAACATTTGGTTTATACTGGGTTCAAATACCAACCACTGTCACTGGTGCATTATGCTCAACTATCTCAGCCACTAATCTCTTTGGACAGATTTTCGCACCAAATTCAACAGAGTTTGACTAAAAATTAACCAAGAAGAAAGAAAGGGAGAAGGCATATTGGAATGCATGATTTAACCGTTCTTCAAATATGTAAATATTTTCATTGAGAATTTTTTTTCTCTCATAAAGAATTCAATTTCTGTTAAGGGCGTCAATAACTCAATAAATATTATTGCAGCGAACCACAACCAGAGCTTACACCGGATATGGACGCTCTCACAGCGGGAGCCGATATGACCAAAAAGCAGTCAGTTCGCAGCGGGCTCCACGCATTACTTCCGGTTGAAGTGTGCACGAAGTCAGAATTTAGCATTCAATATTTTTCAGCTAATCACAATTGTTGCCGAGCCGTATGGAACAGATAAATTCAGACAAAAGCAATCTTTCTGCCAGCCGAGTTCGAAGGACAAAAGAGTGCGCCATTTTTTTTTCTGTAAATATTATATAATTTCAAATCACCGGGTTAATTTTTTTTTTAATGACAAAATATGAATCATTTGTTTTATCACCACATGAAAATTGTTAATATGATCATTAGAATATCCGTGGAGAGAATGCGATTTTTGAACGGAATATTCAGAATAAACACGACGTTGTAAAAGAATAAAATAACAAAGACTGGAACAGTGAAAGCGACGAAGTTGATGACAAGATGTTAAAGATCACCATCTCCATTTTTCTGTTTCGTGTCAGATTTTTGTGGTTTTAAGAAAATAAATATCTTATGGCTTTGACTGTTGGATATTTCCAATGACTTATGTTTGGAGTTCAAAACCAAGTCACATACATCGAGTGAGATTTGTACAATATAATATTCCTATAAGACACTTATTTATGGCAGTATTAAGCAATATTTTAAGCTCATCCAAGCGCATTGATTAGTCGGGCGATCACAGAAGTCGTAGCTTAGAGGTCAGTTATAACTCAAAGAGAGTTGAGTAAAAAAAATACTACTAATAGCAGTACAATTTTTATTGGATGAAGCATTACCAACCATTATTATTAATTTTTGCATAATACGTATATACTTCCATCTTCATTTTTATTAGATGACGCATTTTCAATCATCATCATATGATAATTATGCTTGTTTAGTACGTTACGCCTTGCCATTACCTCAGATAAATAATGAACCATTTTATTTTGATTGTAACGAAAGGCGGAAGAAAAAGATATATTCGAGACGCTGTTTGGTTTTTAGTGAGAAAAAGAAAGGAAAGGAACATGGAGGAGGCAACAAGGCTTTCATGCGTTTAACGTCTGTTTCAGTGAAATTGGAAACCATGTCTGTTTTGAACCTTTTCATTTGTAACCGTTTACTTTTTAAAAAAAATAATGCCCTACATTCCTACTAATGATTCTTATTGCAATATCTTGTTAAGTCACTATACTCAAATAATGTCGGAATAGGGGAATTTCCACGTGTATTTTATAGTTGTGGAACTCACAAGGTTCTTATTCAATTAACATTTAAATTAAACATTATGATTAATCAGAAAATTGAAATTGGGAAACGGTGAAATTTTCATGGGTATTTTTACATTTTTTATGTATCATGTCCTTCAGGACGTGGATGAGCATGGCTCGCCACAATTTCCAGTCATTTGCCGCTCGAGGTAAGTTTTATGTTTTGGTTATTTTTCCTATTCACTGCTCTGCCAACCATTTACACGTTTTTGAGCTGATCCTTCAATCGACTATGTGGGGCTCCACATGGTCTCTTGCCAGAAGCAAGTTTTGAGAAGAGGATTTATTTGGTGAGGCGGATGTCTGACATTCGGGTAATGTGTTCGACCCATCGAAGTCGGTGGCGAGTCACAATGGTTTCTAGGTTCTCCATCTTCGCGCCGACCGAAGAAAAGAATCTCTGTTTGATTTTAGTGAGAAAAAGAAAACATACGCAATAAGAAAGAAAGAAAGAAAGAAAGAAAGGGGAGCTAGAGTAGGCGGTAACATTCTCACGTATTTAACGTCTGCTTCAGGGAAATGGAAAACTGAAATGTTAATTTCAAATTTTTACATTTGTACCCTCTTACTTTTTTATATAATGACCTACATTCATATTTATAATTGTTATGATTTTATAAAAGATGTTAAGCTCAGATGTTTAATGATACAACATGGGAATATCCATGGGTATTTTATAATCCTAGAAATAGCAAGGATCTTATTCAATCTTTATTGGAGAATTATTTAATAAAGATTGAATAAGGTTTTTAAAAAGAATTATAATTTACCATGAAATTCAAATTGAAAACTGAAATTTTCACGGGTTTCAAGTTATTATTAATTTTTAACTAATATTTATTTTCTTCTCAATTTTTTATCAGATAAAATATTGAAATGAAAAAACTGAGAAGAAAGAAAATGCAAGTTGAAAATGAGTAGTAATGGCTGACAACGCTTCATCAATACTACTCGGTACAAAATAAAAAAAAAATAGTGCTGATTAAGTTCGTGATGAATTATAGGTTAGATTTAATCATCTGTAAATATCTCCTGTCTAAGCGTTTAAAATAGCTGAGCGTTTTCTTGGCTTCACTGTGGCAAGTAAATTGACAATTTGAGTAAAATTGCGATAAAAAGCAGCTAAAAATTCAGATAAAATAAATACAAAGTTAAAATTAATTATTAATATCAACAAATTGTTATTCATCGAAGTATCGTTTCGTAGATATTTTTATTAGTGTTCTCCATCTTTGTCTTTAGAATATTAGCGTTCTGATCATGAGACTTAGTTTCGAATTTCACTATGGCCGATTTGTCTATGAGGTTTTATTGATAATATCGACCTGGGAAGACATTTGTAGGAGAGTGCTTGAAAATTTTTAGAATCTGTTCAGTATCTGTCGATAGTTGTACTAACACAAAGTCACAAGTCGTCGTAACCGAGGTTTGAGCTTTGTTAAAAAATACTGTTGACCATGCCAAATTAAGCACTCTCTCCCAGACCTTAGTTACAGTTAACTATGGTCTGCTCAGCAGAATTGCAATATAAAACACAAACTGACTCTGTGGGCGTTGAAGAATCATAACTGTACATGAGCAGGCGTCTAGGCTCCTTAGCAGATAGACATCCTCAGAAACCTCTTGCAGGCTATTAATTACAAGGTGCTCCCCTAATTGTTGCCCTGTGTCAAACTTGGCTAAATAAATATCAGTTGTAGATTACAATCCTTTCAAAAACTTTAAGATAGCAGTAGTAGAAATGAGTGGGAGGCAAGCACTTAATACAACGTGAAACCACTTAACAATCTTTGTCAAGAAGTCATAGCAGTTCACATATAAAAAAAGAAACTGTCCAGAGCCATAATCGTATACGTTTTAATGGGATATATTTAATGGGATATATTTAATATTTAATGGAATATATTTAATGAGATATATTTAATGGGGTATTTAACCCTTAAGCAACAGGAATAGGTTGCACGGACGTGAACGGCAAAACGGTAAAAAGCTAGAAATTTTCTTTTGGAAAGGTAGTTGATTTTTGCTTGAATTATATACAAAAAATATTAAAACTATTAAAAATAGCTCCCAGCTAAGGTCTTAGCAAAGCCCATCTGTCTTCGAGACAAAGAATTATCCCAAATAAGAGAAACTGCATCAATTGAGGACTTTCAAAAACAGTACCGACAAAAATGGATAGAACATGCAAAATGACATATCGAAGATGTTGATGTTCTGCACACTTTCAAACAAAATGTTAGTAAGGAAACCGCCATTAATCCTGGAAATAACAATTAGTTGACTTTTTCCGTAAAAAACTATTTTAATAGAACGATGCAAAAGTAGCTATATATAATGAAAAACAAAATATATATCCTTTATACATCCTCCAGAAGAAGAAGTCCATCCGGCTAATTTACTGTATACCTACTTTTGCAGCCCCTGTAAGTTTCAGCCGATGGCTTCTAAGTTAATGAATGCCGAATGTTTCCTTAACCCTTTCGAGTCTTCAGGGACATATGTGTCCCACAGATGTTTTCAGCACGTCCTGCGGGATATAATTGTCGCCAAAACGCATTGATATGGGATTTCACTCACGTGAGAATGCTGACAGTCGACGAAGGAGGAGTGTTTCAAATTATTTTCCCATTCCAACGCCAGTACATTGTCTGTTCACAGTAAGTGTTACATTTCTATATGTATTTTTATGTATATATGTATAATCTAATAGTATGCAAACATAGTCAGTCATGCGTGATACAGGCTTAGGGGAACATGTATCTTTTGATACATGACTGACGAGGCAGATTTTTTTCCCGCAGTAGGATGCCATTTCTTTCTGCGACCATCCAAGGCTATAGAATCCGGCCTGTCCTGCTATTTACCCATAGCTGGGGGAGAAGAAGAGGATTCATTCATTTTGTAAGAGATTTAGCGCGTAAGTTAACGTAATGGATTCGACTGAAATTCGAACTCGGCTCCCCGATTCCTCAATCCAAGCCGCTATCCATTACTCCACTGTGTCTCCTCATACAACAAAAGAGATGAGAAATACGTTCCAATAATGAAAAATATTACAAAAATGTGTACTTTTTTAGTAACAGGACACTAGCGTCCCACCAGGTTTTTAGGAGAATGGGACATATGTGTTCCAGTAGATTTTATGGTCCTATTTTTACTTAGTTATCTTAATATATGCACAATAATAGTGTTATTAGCCTACATTATAATACAATATAAAAGTGCTATTAGCCTACATTATATGTAACTCTTGAATAAATTATATGTAAGTTGAATCGTATGACTGAAGATAAAATAAATAAGATGGTGCAAGAAATTGGTGAAGATTTCAGTGATGATAATTCCTTTTTGGATGCAAATTATGTAGAAGAAAGTGACACTGAAACTGATAGTATATGCTTTTTACAGCCTTGTTTATCATGGTTTCCTGGGGCACATGAATCCCAGTAGCCTTGGGCCAAAATGTCTGCTGGGATACCAATGTCCCATTGCTATGTTTTTAATGATACATTCAAGTAGGTACCGACATGAGATCGCTGGAAAGTGAGCAGAGCAGGATAATAACGGCCTTAAACTTGACGAAAACAAAATTTTATCGTCAAAATGTTTATGTTTTTATTAAGAGGAAAGAACTAAGTAATTTTTAATTATTTTTCAAAATTTTTCTGTCTTTATTAGAGCATTCTAACTTTTGGTTGAAAAACCTCGTTTCTCATCATCAGCGGATGTCCTATTAAATAACTTGGCGGATTTTTGTGTATTTTTTTTAATGGCAGTCATTAATTTTGAAAATCTTGCAAAAATAAACATAATTGTCGGATTTTAATGAAACTTTCAGAAACTATTCATAAATGATGGAAATTATTATAATTATGCTTATTTTTTTTTAAAGTCACGGTAAAATTTTTTTTATATTTATTACTCCCCCCTAATTAATTTTATGAAAACTCATGAAATTCTAATTTGTACAGTTTTAGTGATTAATTAGTTAAAAGCACAAGGCGTTGAGGAAAGCAAATCATGATTTTTAGTTGCCCCCCTTTCACCTTAAAATCAGCTCTGAATTGTAACATACAAAACTCAATAAAATAAAGATATTTAATTTCAAAAGCTTTTACTTGTTTGTATGAACATGGATAATATTTTCTGAAAGCAAAAAATGTTTTCGATGAAAAATAAATTTTTACAGCAATTATTTGTTTTTTCTATAATTATTTTATTTTTTTACATTATTTTATTTTTTCGTTGTTAAATATTCTAAAATTAATGAAAATGTTGTACAGTTTAGTCAATGGTGTTATTAAGTAGATAAATATCATTTACAGATTATAAATAAAGCTGGTTACAATTAGCAAGTTGCCAATAGCTAAAAATCTAATATAACATGTTTTTTGTGTCCAAAAATAGCTTGAAATTCAAAATATACGGAAGACCGGAAGCATTATGAAAACAATAGTCCGTCACATGGTTTGCGTTGGTAGTAACAAACATTTTGACGATAAAATTCTGCTTTCGTCAAGTTTAAGGCCGTTTTTATCATGCTTATGCCTACTTAAAAATAACGGGGTAAATAACTTGTGACCTTCCGTACTATAACTTTTCCTCCCGTAAGATGTAATCACGCACATGTCACTTGTCAATCAACACCTCTGTTAAGTCCGGTTTTCTATCATTTTAAAGTACTTTTTTTTTCAGCGCAGAAAGTAAGTAATGTTTCTTTCAAAATATATTAAATAAATTTTACAATTTCTAATTTTATTAAATTAATTTAAAAAAAATCATAATTGAATTTTTAAACGAATTTTAAACGGAGATTTTCACTTTTGTAAACAAAAGTTAAAAAATGGCTGACGATCGATTTTCTGCCATTTTTGCTGATAAAAAAAAATACAAGATTTTTAACGAAAATTTTGGAAGTGCAAGAAATTATTAAAAATGTAAAGAAATAATCAAAAAATACTTTGATCCTTCCTCTTGATAATAACATAAACATTTAGACGATAAAAATTATTTTCATCAAGTTTAAGGCCGTTATTATCCTTCTATGCTCATTTTCCAGCGATCTCATGCTGGTACCTACATTCTAGAATATTATTTTTCTAAGTCAAAGTCATTTAGATATGTCTGCTGAAACGAACAATAATATTTTTTGCTCTATACATCAAATACGCAAATGTGGATTTGAAAGGGTTAAAGAAGACATGTGGATTGCTGGATTATTTATTCAACTCTGAATTGAAAACTGTGAAGTCAGTGAGAATCTATTTCAGTATCTCCCCCAAGATGTCATAGAAATTCACAGAAAAAAGTCATAACTGCCTACATCCTGAATAGACATGGTGTATTTAACCCTATCGAATCCCCTGGGATATATGTGTCCCACAGATGTTTTCAACACGTCCTGAGGGACACAATTGTCCCCCAAAAGCGGACCCAGTGTCCCATTGCTATATTTATAATAATACGTTCAATAATATTATTTTTCTAACTCAGTCTTTCAGATATGTCTACTGAAATGAACAATATTTTTTGCTGTATTACTCGAAAGTGTTATAAAGAAATATATTAACCATTACCATTGAAGAGGATATTTTAATGAAATTGGATTATAAATAACAGAGAAATAAAACTAATGTTATATTCTTAAACGTAATATTTTTTTGCACTCCTTGAAACATATTTATGCAAAATAGAGCTGTCTTCATCTTTGTCTCTTTTCTCTTCGTGAGGTACATGCTCCTGTCTTTGGCTTTTTCTTTCAGCGTTAATTGCAGTTAAATACTCCAGGAATTTGTTTGCAGGTAAATACTCCAGGAATTTATTTGCAGGCAAATACTTTAGGAATTTAATGAATCCTTGTAAATAGTAACCGTGTGGATGCTAGAGTCGTCAATTAGTCATTTAGACTACAATTAAATCATTCTCGTATCATTGAAAAAATGTTTAAATCATCAACTGGTGATATCTACTGATCTCCGTTGAATCATCAATGGATGATGGCTGCTGTTTAAGGGTTAAAAATATTTAGAGTTGAAGCAACAATAGCCTGAGAATCATAGATCCAACTCTCTAGATAGTACTTCTCTACTATACTGTTGTGGTATCTTCCATCTAAAGAGTCTGTGTTGGACTCTTCCGCCTACTATAAGATTAGTAGGAGAGAAGGACTTGGGGGAACAGTCGAGCAGACTGTTCATTTCTGTCGAAATCTCTGCCTCGGCAGAGAGGAACTCGGACGAAGCTTTGGCGTAGGTTAAAGTTTCGTCCGGGGAGGTAGACAGGCCCTGAACCCGTCTAGGTGGGTTCAAAGGGAATATTTTTGTCCGAGCCTACGGGCTCGGAGAAACCCACGTTAAACTCGGCCTTGTGCCACATACATTCCTTGTGTGGGGACAGTTAAATATAGCAGTCGACCAGACTGTTCATTTCTGTCGAACTCTCTGCCGAGTTTCGTCCGAGGAGGTAGACTGACCCTGAACCCGTTTATGCGGGTTCTAAGGAAATATTTTTGGCAGAGCCTACGGGCCCAGAGAACCCACAGAAAACTCGGCCTTGTGCCACATACATCTGGGGGGCTGTTAAATATAACAGTCGAATAGATTGAATGTTGGGTCAACCGACACACACTCACTAGTTGTGTAATACTCTTCTGTTGTACTACTGTTTAATATATATCTGCAACACATTGCTTTGTCATTTCTTTAACCATTTACTTGGTCACATATACTTAGGGTCAAGGGTGCATTTTGTTGTCTGCGGTAAAGACCAATAATTTCCCCTGCATTTCAAGAAAACAAACAAACAAACAAAAAACAAAAAAAAAACAAACTAGTGTTTGTGCGTCTTGCATCCGGAGAGATGCAAATTAAATACCGTAAAATGAATTTGTGTTTTGCTTTCTTTGGTTATGCAGAAATAAACGGTTTTCTCTGTTCGCTTCACAATTAAGCTCAGTACTGCGGACGGCCTCATTATGTAGCTAGTTCATTATAGATGCTTGTCTACTTTGGTGAAATCATTGAGATTATCACAAGAAAGCGAAGGCAACGTTAGTTTATGTTGTGCTGTCTGTTCTGTTCCGCGTCGTCTTCTCCAAGTATGTGCATATGAAATAAACACGAAAATGAAGTTTTTGGCTGAAACGAACGGGTTCTAAATAAAAGCAGTGATTATTAAAGCAAGTCTATTTTGGGCGGGCTAAAATAGGCATATCTCGAGGAAGTGAATCTCTAGCCGACTAATACTTCCGTCCAACTGACGTCGGATTTTGTGAAGCACTGTATCTCTCGCTTGGCTTTCTGTCCGGAGATTGGACAATCACAACTGCCTCATTTTCATTATCTTTAAATTACAAGGCCTGGGCATTCCTCCAATCTCTGGAGTAAGTTTCTAGGTGCTACGGGTATTTTTTAATGGAACTGTGGTAATAAATTTAGCGCATCCAATCTCCCCTCTCGCTTATGACCATCCACTATAAACGTATTTAGCGCTAATGATGAATTAGTCAAATAAAGCTTTATAAGTAGAAGCTACTTAGATTTGTTGTTATATTATAGGAACAGCCCATATTTGTCGTTTGCCTTTCGGATGAAATGGTTACATATTTCCAACCAGGTCGGTATTTGAGCTCACATGCAAAGCCAGAGTGTCAAGTGCTGATTTTCTAGGCAAGCGGATCTTTCACCTTGTTGCGCTAAGTAAATATTATATCACGCGAGAATATACTTATAAAATAAGCTTTAAAATATTTACTGCGACAGATGATTTTTCAGAGAAATAATCGTGCCGTTTTTTATTAGAAAAAAAAAAGAAGGAAATAAACAAAATATTAGGTCCTTAAATGTAATATTCCTTAACATAATGAAGCTTTCATGCACAATGAAGTTGTGTATTCGTGAAACATGGGCTTTCGGGTCCGCAAGGAGACGTAGTGTCAAAAGGACGGTTTTTCCCATGACACCGCTTTTTAACAATCTTCACTCTTCGGCAATGTTTATTGTTTTAAAAAGCGATGATTAGAATTGCAATAAAACCTAAACATGATGAAAGTGAATTTTATACATTTTCTTTGTTCTTGAGAATTGACAACAAAAATAATAAACTCTATTTATAATAATGTTTACTGGAATGGTTGGCAAAACATCGGCTAATTGTCAATTGATTCAAACTTTATAAAAAAGTAACTAATAAGGATTTCCTTATAGTTGGTGTTATGAATAATCAAGAGTGGTCTCCCCTTGTTTTATTACTCTCCTCTTTGAGAGAGCTATTTCTGTTTACTGGGACTATAAAAGGACACTATAGGCGAACCTTGTATTCTCAGTTGAATAAAGCTTTCTTAAGTTTACAACTACGTACAACAGAGTTGGCTCATACATTTTAATAATCTAGCAAATGTTTATATATCTATGAAAAGTTGTTTTCATATTTATTTCTTTATGAACCGGTAAATGAAAAATATTGCATCGCGTTACTTGTAATTGTATTAGTTTTTAGAATGTTTTAAATATAAAATTATTCTTGTAAATAAAACAAGTATGTCTATGTTTGTCGTGAATTCTTTGCGCTAAATTGTCACTCTTTTTCTCCACTTTTCTCTTGGAGAGAAATGCAAGCGGACATAATGTTATTTTTGTCTTGTTCTTTTAGCTTTAATTGCAGGCAAATACACCGGGAAATGAGCGAATCTTAGCAAATAGTAACCTCATGAATCCTAGAGTTGATAATTAGCCATTTACATTCACATCAGGAATAAATGATGCCCATAGAATTGGAAAAAAAGTTTAAATCAACAATTGATGATATTCGTTGGCAAAATTTAACCTACGTGTCTGAAAAAAAAAAAACAAACCAAAAACAACCCCCCTCCCCCCAAAAAAAGAAGAACAATCAAACAAAAAAACAAAAAAAAAAAATACCCTAAAAAACAAGAAACAGTTTTTCCCTTGCCACCGCTATTATTTTATGCTGCCGTTACGTGCTCGGTAATGTCTACTGCTGTAAAATGCGATGATTAAAATTCTAATAAAACCCAAACATATTAAAGAGAATTTATACACTGTCTTTGTTCTTGAGAATTTACCACAAAAAATTAAAAAAAATTAAATGCTGTTTATTTAATTGTTTATTTGCAAGAATAATTTTATATTTACAAAATTCTAAAAATGCGAACCAACTAATACAGTGCAATGTTTATTATTTATCAATTTTATAAATAAATAAATATGTAAACAATTGTTTTATTCATTAATTTATAAAAAAAAATTACTAAATTATAAAAAATACGTCAACCGATTATAATGAAATCTTTATTATTTACCATTTTATAAAGTTTGAATCGATTCGTAATTCGCAGATGTTTTGCCAACTATTCGAAAGAGCACAATTCGCCATCTTCGCCAACTGCTTTTATCAAGATGCTTAGTGTCCATTCTTCATTGAAGATTTCTTCATCGGTCAACACTTGCCTGACAATAAATAATATATTGGCTGATTTTCTCAGCATTTTAGAAAAATTAGCAACGATTTAGATTTATTTCAAAATGACGTATTTCAAAAAATAGTAGGAAAGGCAGTAACTAATAATTGCTGGAGTTACAGGCCTTGGATTTCTATTGATTATTATCCTTGATCGTAGTTCACGATTATAAAAAAATATAATAAAAATTGATCTGCGATATAAAATAATTTGAAAAGAAAATGTATAATCATGTGTTTATCTAAATTGTCTCGTTCTGTACTTCATAGATATTTTATAAAATGATGAATAAAAACTTTCATAGTTATTTATTTATAAAATGGTAAATAATAAATTTTGAATTATAGTTGTTTTGTATCGTTAAAGATGTTACAAACAGACACAAATGGTACTCGAGTGAAGAAACAGCAACACGCACGTAAATGAAAGAAGAAAGGTTTATTGTAAAAGAGAATACACTGCTGAAAGACAGGGAATCGGGTGGCAGGCTAGTAATTTCCGAAGCAAGCCCAGGTATATCCTGTCCTCACTATATATAGCCACTGATATAGTCAGTCCACATAGTCGATAGGGAGTGTTGGACATTCCATTAGAACAAGCTGGTTCACATATTTTGAAAATTTTGTAGATTTTTATAAATTTTTGAATAATTTTTTTTCACATTCATTTCTTGCTAAAATAATAAATAGTACAATTTATAAAAGGTAAATAAATAAATATCACATTGTGATTAATTCCCGCATTTTTATAATCTTGGACATAAACTTTGCCGAGGGAGTCTCGGTAGTATACAGTAATAGAGGACCAAAAGGAAAACCGTCATTTTGAAACTTTTTTTTTGCGGACACGAAGGTTAATCTTTACCGAAACATTAATCGATGATACCCGAAATATTTTAAAAATAATAAGCATTCCGTGTCATATAAGGAAATAATTTAATCATGCTAACACTTCTATCTGGTACACAAGAGGATAGTGAAAAATTTAGATCAAATTTCAGCTCCTAATTCCATGTTAGTCTACGGACTTCTTGATTCGCTTTCGCTTATAAATATTTAGAGGACCATAAGAAGCAGCTTGATATTTTAGTTTTTTGATTCAAAGTGAAACTATTAATCTATACAATTGTATATTGTTTGTATTACGCAAAATTCACAACTACCAGAGCCATCAAGAACACCGAACTTGTCTGAGAAGATATATGCACAATCGGCAGAACTTTGTGCCGGTGCAGCAAAGCCTTATATAGTTAAAGCGAACGAAGAGATAAGCGCATTAAAAAGTAGCATGAAGAATATCTTTTATCCTAAGCAAGGCCCAAGAGCCACACAAGGTTACTGAAAGTAGTTGTGTGAATGTTAAGAGTAAAAGGCGCAGTTTATGAGTGGGAAAGATAAGGATTAACTGTAGACTTGAACAGATTAAGAATGTTGTGATCAGAAAAACATCCTCTTGCGAATCAGTTCCACAAAGTAGCGGCTTCTGGGAAGAAGCTGTTCGAGGGAAAATCATTCTTCACTAATGGAATACGCAGGGAATGAGTGAGGTTCGCCTCAGGGTACGCGGTCTGGCAGGGGCTATGACGGTGAGAGTGGGTGAAACAAAGGAATACAGTTTGAATATTTCCATAGAAATAGCGATGGAGTAGTAAGAGGCTCGCAATGTTTCGTCTGTGGGAGAAAAAGGTTGTAAGTTTGGAAACAATATGTCCCCCAGAAGGCCGCACGAAGATGCTTTGGGAATTTTTGAGGAGATTTTTTTTGACATTTGTCAGCTCCAGCGCAGATATGGCAGCAATACTCCATTTTCAGCCTCATCTGGCTTGTGTAAAGGTAGACAATAACAGAAGGAGTCAGGTACTTACTGGAGCGGTATAGGGAACAAAGAAATTTTTCCATGCTTGAAATATCAATTTTATCAGAGACCGATTAATAAAAAGTTCTTTCAACACGTCCTATACACCCATCACACCAATATTGAACACACTACTACGAATATTAGCCCATAGAAAGAGGAGGAGGACCAGAAACAAAAGGGCGGGAAGTAGTTGTATTTTATCATAGTGTTCAGAGAGTGAGAAAGGATGCTTCAGCTACGGTAGACTCTCCCGACAACGACACGCAAACCAATTTACCTGTAAAATAATTTTAATAAGAAGATTTTATAAATTACAGCTGAAAATAGCAGTGGCTACTCAGTCAATAAATGCTGAATGTTTCCTTATAAAGAAGCGGCTTAGATGACCGTTACTTTTTTATTTTTGCCGTTTCATGTAAGAATGACAATATTTTCCTGAAAAATTGTTTCGATAGAAAGATTTTATTAATTTCAAAATAGTTGCTCGTTCAATGAATGCTGAATGTTTTCATATAAGGAAATGTCTAATATTACCATTAGCATTACAGATGAGAAGAAAAGATATTACACTTTGATCAGAAGGAGTGAAGAAAAGCATAACTCGAATATTACTGACAGCTCGGTCAAAGAATGCCGAATGTTTTCATTTAAGAAAATGGCTAATTAGCATTAGAGATGAGGAGAACAGATATTACACTTTGATCAAAAGGAGTGAAGAAAAGCGTAACTCAAGTATTACTGGCTGCTCGGTAAATGACTGCCGAATGTTTTCATAAAAGGAAATGGCTAATTCGCATTAACATTCGAGATGAGGAGAACAGATATTACACTTTGATCAGATGGAGTGAAGAAAAACGTAACTCGAGTATTACTGGCTAATCGGTCAATGAATGCCGAATGTTTTCATATAAGGAAATGGCTAATTAGCATTAGAGATGGGGAGAACAGATATTACACTTTGATCACAAGGAGTAAAGAAAAACGTAACTCGAGTATTACTGGCTAATCGGTCAATGAATGCCGAATGTTTTCATATAAGGAAATGGCTAATTAGCATTAGAGATGAGGAGAACAGATATTACACTTTGATCAGAAGGAGTAAAGAAAAACGTAACTCGAGTATTACTGGCTGCTCGGTCAATCAATGCCGAATGTTTTCATATAAAGAAATGGCTAATTAGCATTCGAGATGAGGAGAACAGATATTACACTTTGACCAGAAGGAGTAAAGAAAAACGTAACTCGAGTATTACTGGCTAATCGGTCAATGAATGCCGAATGTTTTCATATATAATAAATGGCTAATTAGTATTAGAGACGAGGAGAACAGATATTACACTTTGATCAAAAGGAGTGAAGAAAAGCGTAACTCAAGTATTACTGGCTGCTCGGTCAATGAATGCCGAATGTTTTCATATAAAGAAATGGCTAATTAGCATTAGAGATGAGGAGAACAGATATTACACTTTGATCAAAAGGAGTGAAGAAAAGCGTAACTCAAGTATTACTGGCTGCTCGGTCAATGAATGCCGAATGTTTTCATATAAAGAAATGGCTAATTAGCATTAGAGATGAGAAGAACAGATATTACACTTTGATCACAAGGAGTGAAGAAAAGCGTAACTCGAATATTACTGGCTGCTCGGTCAATGAATGCGAACCTTTTACCATAAGGAAATGGATAATTAGTATTATAGATGAGGAGAACAGATATTACACTTTGATCACAAGGAGTGAAGAAAAGCGTAACTCGAGTATCACTAGCTGCTCGGTCAATGTATGCCGAATGTTTTCATATAAGGAAATGTCTAATATTACCATTAGCATATAGGTGAGGAGAACAGATATTACACTTTGATCACAAGGAGTGAAGAAAAGAGTAACTCGAGTATTACTGGCTGCTCGGTCAATGAATGCCGAATATTTTCATACAAGGAAATGGCTAATATTACCATTATCACTATGTCTCCCAGTAGTCAGGATATCATGCATTTTAAACCCGCTTACGTCTGGCCACAACTAACGATACTTTGGTTCAATGCAGTGTGTTGAGAAGAAATACTGTGATCCTAGCCAGAGACCATCGATATTACACTGATTTTTGACAGAATAATCGATCGATACATGAATCGATCTGTTATTTTCAATGAGTATTCTCTATATTTATATCTTTCATATTTATATCTTTAAAAACTCACATTTTAAAACCTTTTTCTAAGAGTAAGGATTTAAAGATGTGCCAGCAACAAAAATGATATCGATCTTTGACCGGATTTTAAATTCTGACCTAATCTTTTGCTAGCCCGAAAGCGTAAGCCCTCTCCGTCCGCTTAGAACACTGATGACAGAAACTGGGTAGATGTGGTTTGAATCCCGTGGTCATGGAATCATTTTCTGAGTTTTTATATAAAAACAAAAACAAAAAACAAAAACATAAACAAAAAGAACACAAAAATAGTACAAAAAACAAAATAAACGTGCGAAGACAGTACGCTGTCTGTAATAGAAGTGTGAAGACACAACTCTTACCCCACCTTCCTTGCCATGTTTGATCTCAGTAGATTTTGACAATCCAACACGGGATGATGGCAAGTCGCTGACTGACCTGTTTATAGCCGCCAGCTCTATCCTCCTCTCTCCCTAGCTTTCTTCAAGAAACGATATTATTACTACGCCTCAACTCTGAAATAAATCCAGGTAAAGAAACTTAATAAAATTGCCAGCCATTCATTCTGTCTATGATGCAGCGCTGAGACCTGAGAAATTGCCGATAGACTAAGAGATGTCAGAGATGACAGGCAACGCAACAACTTTTATAAAATGTGCTTCGGAAAAGCATGAACTCATCTCTTATCCCTTCAACTATGGGTTAAATAGTACACTGGGCTCTTATTTTGAGTGGCAGTCAGTCTAAGATAAGGACTTCTCTGAATTTCTAAACTCGGAGGATACTAGGGGAAATCATTCTAGTTTCTTACCATGACGTCATGGTATTTGCCAGATAATAATGAAAAGAAACATGTCCAGGTTATCTCCGTCCTGGAGGGGCATGGCATTAAAAAAATTAAAAACAGACTTTAGGAAATATTTTGTCATTTTTTACAGTAAGTCTAAACTACTATTAAAAGAACATAATTTGCGAACTAGACAGGAATTCGAACTCGGATCGCCGCGGGTTCTTTACATTCACTTACGCACAAATATCTTTGGATCTACTCCCCACTAGCTATGGATTAAATAGTAGGACTTGTGCCCGGAAAAATCATGGTTATTCTGATAAAATCTCTTAAAAATGAATTATTCGTACAATCAGCAACAGGCTTTGATTTTAAATAACCGACAAAAAAAGCCGTAAAAAACAAATAAAATTATATACAAATAATAGCGTAATAAATCTAAAAGAGAGGTTTATATTCCATTAGTTAAGCAGATATTAGTGATTTTTGCATATTCAGTAAATATACAAAAATATTAAACGGGTATAAGACAAGGAAGTGTTGTTCTCATCGGGTTTATTTAAACAAGTACACTAGCGATTCTGAGAGAATTAGAAATCCTACAGGATAAATCATTGGCGGCCACAATCTTAACAACAGAAGATATGCAGATGACACAGTGTTGATAGCAGACACAGAAATAAAACTACAAGATGTTTTTACTGAAGGCAGTGAAGGAAAGCAAGAAGAAAGGAATAAACATCAATTGCAAGAAGACGGAATGGATGGTTGCTAGCAAAAGAAACAGCCCAACATGCAAATTACAAATTGGAGATAGCAAAATCAAACAAGTACAACAATTGAAATATCTGGGAAGTGTTTTATCAGGATGGAAGTTAATGAAGGAAAGCAAGAAGAAAGGAATAAACATCAATTGCAAGAAGACGGAATGGATGGTTGCTAGCAAAAAGAACAGCCCAACATGCAAATTACAAATTGGAGATAGCAAAATCAAACAAGTATAACTATTTAGATATTTACTCTTTGAAGTGTATTAACAGGGGGGGGGGTCCCGCTCTTATGCTTAACGTATTACTGATTTCACTTGTAAGTGTTTTAACAGAGGACGGAAAGTGTGACACTGAAA
Source organism: Acanthosepion lycidas (assembly GCA_963932145.1). NCBI lineage: Eukaryota > Metazoa > Mollusca > Cephalopoda > Sepiida > Sepiidae > Acanthosepion > Acanthosepion lycidas. The sequence goes on along the minus strand of OZ010593.1, from coordinate 95,231,467 downwards.
TTCGAAGGAGGATTGGAATAGCGAAATACGATTTCTGGAAGCTAAGTAAAATATTAAGAAACAGAAAAAATACGTTTGAAACCACGAAAAGATTACTGAACGGTTATGTAATATCAATCCTAGTATATGGCATTAAATGCTGGATGATCTCTTCCCAAATAAAGAAGAAGTTACAGAAATCTGGTCCTACAGAAGGATGCTGAGGATACCATGGACCAAACATGGAAGCAGCGACGAAGATTTAGTGAAAATGAAGCAAAAAAGACACTTTTAATATCAGAAAGTGAGTTAAAATTTTTTAGAGTAAATAATGAGGAAAGAGTATTTGGAAAATTTGATACTCACAGGGCTGATAGAAGGCAAGCGGAACAGAGAAAAATAACACATAAACTACCTATCCAGCTTGTGTAAATGGATGACAGAACAACATTTAAGAGAGACAAAATTTAATAAGAGCTAGAAAGGACAGGAAATTGTGGAGAGTTATGACATGGTTCAAAGAAGAACATGCTCACCGGTTAAACTTCGCATTTTGGTAGGAGTTGGGATAAGAAACTATTAAATCAGCCCCAATTATAGGACATTCATATCTATTAAGTAGAGAAGCTAATTTGCATAAGATCCATTGAAAGTAATTCATTTTTTTTATTATTTTTGCTGGAAACTAGCACCGACTTATTCAACATTGTTATCTGAAGGAGCTGCAAGATGGATGGCCTCCCCTTTTATGTATAACGCTTGCGCAGTGAGATTTATTTTATTTTATTTATAACTTCATAGAGTATTCATGCGCCATCTTTTGTAGTTATGCTTCCTTCCCGCTCGGTGCTGAGAGCCGTCGATGAATTTCTCACTCTTTTACTGTTTCTGTTGATAAAAAAATCACTGTTCTTCGGTGCGAAGGAAAATGGAATAGACAAGTTAGCAGTACAAAGGCAACGAGGTTGTATCGAACAAATTTACACTCAACTGGCACCAAGAAGTCTACCTTTTCTTGAACGCTGACTAGTGCAGCTAAAATGCAAACAAAAAAATTCTAACACCGCGTTTAACTTCATTTTTACGTAGATTTCCAGGATGAAAGTAACTCCGAAAACATACTTATATCCCCAACTATCTCAAAATTATCCCCCGAAATCGAGGTATCATCCGGGTCTTAAATGCGGAATCAAGGTATCACCCTAGTCTTAAATTCGAAATCAAGGTATCATCCGGGTCTTAAATGCGAAATGGAGGTTCCCTTGGGTCTTAAATGCGAAATAATGCGCGGGAGGCGTAACGGTTATCGGCACTGAAAATAGAATCAGCAAGGTTAGTTTAAATTCCAGTTAAGACTTTCACAGTCATGTCGTTAGGAAAGGAATAAATCTCTTCTCCTCCGTCCCCAGCTATGGAGATAATAGAAGAGCAAACTGGGTTTTCTAGTCTTTATAGGGCAACCAGTCTAGATGGACAAATTCAGAAGTATGGAGAAGGCAACAGGAAACTGCTCCACGACTTTTTCCCAGCGGTTATAGCAATTCACAGATATTAAAGAAAAGGAAACTGTGGAGGACCATGACTGCCTACGCTCGGAAGTGATATAACATTAAAATGTTTATTCACACACCGGACATTAACAGTGTTTGTCTAAAGATTAACTATATATTGATAATATTAATGTTGGCGAGTTTTTTTCGCATCAAATCCAGTAATCAGTATTTGAGTGCTAATTTTTCGATATTCATCTACACTATTTTAAAGAAGACTTTTCTTCATCAGATCTGGCGCTACATAATCATAAGAAAATCTTTTTTTTACTAAATAACAAAAACTGCATCATTTGAAGATTTACAATAGCTGCAACAACTAAAATGAATGATACCTGTAAATCGAAGAAAAAATAAACACATAGCATAATAATCTGGCTAACCTAACATTACTATTGAGTAAAATCTTTTATTAATATTAGAAATTAACATTTAACAGCCAAGAAGGAATTTGCAACGCCAACAGGATTGAATCACCCTCATTCCCTACGCATGTTCCATTCCTAAAACTTATTCATAAAGCTTATTTCCAAAAATTATTACTTTGTGGGACAGATTCCTGCGTTGATGCTTCCGCCGAACCTCTTCAAGTCTAGAGTCAGTCATAATCTATGCTCCATATAAGGTAACATTCTGGTTTGAGTGGCTCTTTAGTTTTGTATTGGGTGAACATGAGTAGAAACAATGCTTCGTAATTTATTTTAATAAAGATAGATTTTGGATGTTTGAATCTGTTCGCTTTAAAATCGAATTAATACTTGGCATTCATTGCATACAAAGCCAGGAATAATGTAGCCATTGCTACTATTACTTCGCAGTCGTTACAGAGACCGACTGATTACAAACACTATTTCACACTGTTCACGACGTAATTATGCACGAATGAGTCGTTCTCTTACTGGTGTGACGTGCTTTTCAAAATGGTAACTTCCAGACGCGCTTGTCTTCGTGTGAAGTTGCTTGTATATTATTCAGTGACATTTGTTGGGAGGATAAGGTTAATCCCGAGTGTTCAACCTATCTTGTCTTTATCATAAAACAAAACGTGACGTTATGTATTTATTGGTGAAGCTAATGTAAAATTAACCCTTTCAATTCAGAAAGTGGAATTGACCAAATAGCGTTACTGTTGGTTAAAATTTATAAAATCTGTTTATTAAAGCGGTTTTTCAGGAAATTATACTTAACAAGTCGAACCGCTCTTTCTCATACAGATGGACATTTTATTTGAAAATGTTTTGTTTTGAAAGAAGCTGCTTTACCAGTTCTGAAAAAAATAGGCAAACATGCTTATTTTACCGGTCTCGGTAAAAATAGGCAAACATGCTTATTTTACCGGTTTCGGTAAAAGAAGCCCCTAGGCTATTTTGCTGGTTAATATTTTTTTATTATTATGAAGAAGGTAATATTAAAAATTACAAAACATATTTTAACACAAAATTTTATTTATTCTCGCCATGAATTGTTAAGATAATTTAAAATCTTTTCAACCAAACACAAGTTGAACTCATTTATTTATCAGCAATTATTAAAAGAAATATAGAAATCTTAATATTTTAAGGACATCAGGCATAAACATCTCTGCAAATCCAGAACTTGTCCTTTGAATGGCTCTCTTGTCAATATATTTCAGGTGCACCCACTGAAGACAACAGTCAAAGATCACAAAATCGATGTTCAACTCTTGCCTACACCACCTACACAACTACTGCGCTGACGAACTCAAGGTTCGATAAATATGTTGCACAGATTTCCAGCTAAATCATCCGAGTTACATGGCTATACTGAATAAATATTGTTTATTGTATTATATATATATATATATATATATATATATATATATATATATATATGCTCGGTACTTATCGGAAAGTGCTCAATAACAGTGATAGAGCTAACATATCCAATTGTATGGATATGAGCTTGTGAGCCTGGATTTTACACTTTTGCAATCATCAGACAAACACATCTGATGATCGCAAAAGCGGGAAATCTAGGGTCACAAACTCATATCCATACAACTATATATATATATATATATAGTAATCCGTTGGTATAATTCAGGCGAGTCCTATTAACACAATATAGAATTTGAAATATGTTAAAACTGACTCACAAAAAGCGCTCAATGTTTATTTTCATTAAACAGAGCAAAATTTTCTTTTTCAATTGGTATTAAGATACCTTTAGTTAATGACAATTTTCACCTACAAATTTTAATTTTAAAATTCTCAGGATTTTTCAAACTGTTTACGATATCGGTTTGTAGTGGGATACAATGACTACAAACTGCTACCGTAAGCTAAGGAGTTTTGAATTCCAATTGTAAAGAAATCCGGTGAGCGTTCTTTGGATGTTTTTACTTTTAATAAAATCCAAGAATCAGAATTCTTACTTATATGAGACAGTAGAGTTAATTGTGTAGATAAAAATCCTAGATTTCTCATGTGGAAAATATAAACACTGCAAGTCCAAAATTACTTAAATATGGCGGACATATTTTGACAGTGCAAATCTGGTGAGCTTTCTTTGGAGATATTTACTTTTAATGATTTACAGGTAAACTAGACTTTTTGGATATTTTTATTATAATGGTTTACATGCAATAATATAATTAATTGTGTAGATAAAAATCTTAGATTCCTTCATATAGAAAATATAACCAATGCAGTTGGAAAATTAAATATTTCGGTAATGTTGTTTTGAAGGGGAGGTAAAATAATAAACAAGCCATACTTCATGATATACACATATATATCTCGGTTTTCAGTCCCTTTCTCACCATTGTGAAGCAGCTTCTCTGTGCCTTTTCTATAAATACTTTCATGGTAATTGTTTTCATGAACTTTCTACTATGGCAATGCGGGGCTCCTTTCGTTTCGCGTGAGTGTCTTTGTATTTGTTGTTGTGTTTGAATGAGTGCGTGTTAGTGTGTGTGCTTGGGATAGATGAATGTTTTATATTATTATAGTCAAGCATTGATTTCGGCCAGTTAACTGATATCTCTGCCACATTTAGTGATTGTGGTGGGGTCTTATTACTAATATTATTTTCTTTCGTTTCTTGTAAATAGTTTTGTATTCATATTGCTCATTGGGGATAGTTTTTAAAATTGTTGTTTTATTCCCCTCCTCCCACAGACAATGAATTGTAAATATGGGGTCTAGTTAGTACTTTCATAGAGACAGTGAGGTATTATGGTGGATGTAGTAAGAAAGGTAAGTAACAATGTGTTATTTTGGTGTATGGAATATTGTTTGTATGATTGGGTCAATGTTTGTTGCTAGCTAAGTTTAAAGTTAAGACAGAACAAGACGGTCCTTTCCCCATTCCCCACTTCGACCTTGTGCCACATTTCTGTACAAAACAGAATAAATATTACTTTCTACTATGGCAAGTTGTCATTTTTATTACCTAGACAAATTGTACATATAGGAACTAGTTAGGTCTACATAGAGACTCGTAGGTATTATGGCGACTGTAGTAAGAATAGTAAGTAAGAATGTGTTGCTTTGGTGTAAGGAATATTGTTGTATGTTTGGGTCGATAAACGTGGCTAGCAAAGTTTAAGATCAGGCTAATTGAAGACTAGCCTTCCCCAATCCCCCCTTTTGGCCTTGTGCCACATTTTTCTATTATAACAAAATAATATTACTTTCTTCTATGATACCTAGACTTTATGAATTTAAGCGTAGTAGTAGGCTGGTGATAAGGTCTTGTCCTTTTTACACTTGAAATATAACCGTAAGTTTTATGCTAACAGTTTCTTCTATCACATTTTGCCATTTGGGGAGACTCTCCTGGCTACTCGATTTCCACTCAATTTTGATCTTCAAAAACTTAAATGCAATTTCAAACGTTATTGTCTATATTCTTAATTCCTGTTCTTTTATTGTTCTCACTCTTTAAGGGTGTTTTTTCTCATATTCTCTAACACTCAGTAACCCCCTTTGCGTCAGTAGCTTTATTGTCTTGTTTGGGGGAAATGATTAACACACACACACACACACATATATTAGGTTGGTGCAAAAATAATTTCGTTTTCTAACATATGTTACTATGTGAGAAAACGAAATTATTTTTGCACCAACCTAATATATTGCCATCCTCAGACTGTTTCGCTGTATCACAGCTCATCATTGTGGCTAGACGTCCAGTAGTCTCTAGTTATGTATTTATTTTTAGATAAACACACCAGTGACTGAGAGAACTCGATTCCTTTTATAGAAGAGTATTGCATTAGTAGCAGTAGTAGTCACTCTTTACAAATTCACACTTTCTCCCTTCGAGAGCTCAATCGAAATAATTTTTCAGGAGCGCATATATATATATATATATATATATATATATATATATATATATATATATATATATATATATTCCTATTTTCAGCAGAATTCAGTGAAATATAACGAAGTCTTTGTCCATAGACAATTTTGGTCGTGAGTTTAAGGACGCATTTCAACGTTTTCAAACATTAAAACAACAACAGCAACAACAAAAAAACAAAAACGAAGCAGTTTAGCGTTTACATACATATAAAAACAAAAATTTAAAAAAGCAAATGTTCACCCAATACAAGGTCCAAGAGCCACTCGAGGTGGGTGGTTAATAAAGGATGTTGTTGTATGGACGTAATTGATATTATGAGGATATGTAGAATAGATAAGGGTTGACTCTAGACTCTAGAGGTTAAGATTGTAGTGGTAATGGAACCATACTATAGGAGTCTGTTCCACAAAGTAGCGGCTCTTAGAAAGAAGCACTCCGAATATAACTTCCTCCTTACCAATGGAATACAAAGGGAACTAGGTATATATGACATGGCGTGTCTTAGCTGTAAATGTCTGAGTTCGTGAAACTAGCTCGCCCAAACATTTTCCATGGAAATAGTGTTAAGAGTAGCGAGAGTTTTGCGGCATTTCGTCTGTGAGAAAGATTTTTTAGGGTGGAAGATAAGTGATCTCTAGAATTTAGAAATACAGCATACTAGAATTTAAAATACGAAATGTAAGTATCAGCATGACATGTTTGGCTTGAAAATCAGCATTGAAAATACTGGCTTTTACTTAGGCTTGAACGCTTATCACTAGTCATTAAAAACACCGGTGTTTTCAAATTGTCACACGTTGGTTCAGTTCAAAATATAGCTTAAATTTCGATGCTCAAGCAACGAACCAAGATTATGGATTTTATACTTGTAAAATTCACTTAAAATCCGATAAATCGGTAAGCCCGTTTGAGTTCGTATTTTCTTTGAATGTCTTGAGCCGAACGTGGGTGCGCATGCGTGCATTCGTTGGTGTGTGTACTTATGCGCATGTGCGTGTCTATCTGTGTGACACTGGTATCTCTTCCTGACAAAGCCGTTTTTGCACAAGAGGCTCTTGCAATGACAACCAGTTGAGAGTCTGTAGTGTCTAGTGCTAGTAAAAGGTCTCCAGCCAGCAGCCATTATGCCAACTTTAACTGCCAATACCTTCACCGCCATTATTCTTTTCTACTACCACTAATTCTTCTGCTGGTCCCTATTTTTTTTTCTCTTCTTGTTATGCATCTTTGTGCCATCTTATTTGCATCTATTTTCATTTTTTGCTTTTCATCTTCATCCGCCTACTGTCTGGTTTACGTTGTTATATTCTTTTTGCCGCCATTCTTTTAGTCTATCTTTACCATCGTCATAATTTTATCACAACCGTCTACTTCTCTCTTTACTCTTTTTTCCTTTCCTTTTGTCCTTCCGTCTTTGAAAATCTTTATTTTTTAATCCTTTCAGTCTTTTCCCTCTATACTTTTTCCCCTTTTCTTTCTTTCTTTCTTTCTTTCTTTCTTTCTTTCTTTCTTTCCACTCTTCTTTCTTTTATCCCTTGCTTTCTTCTATCTTTCCTTTAATAACTTTTCTTTCGTTTCTTCCTACTTTAAATTGCTTACTCTTTTTCTTCTTTCATTCCTCTTTCTTATTTTCCCTTTCTTTCTTTCCTTCCTTCCTTCCATACTTTTTCCTTTTTTCCTTCCTCTACCGGAATTTTTATTTCCTTCCTTTTCCTTCGTTCGTTATTTCCTCTTTCTTTCTTTTTTCTTTCTTCCTCTCTATTCTTCCCTTACTTTTTCTTTTTCCTTCGTCTTTTCTCGTACTTTCCTTATTTTCTTCTTTCTTTCATTCATTCCTATCTTCCTTAATCCTTTTAATTTCTTCTCTTCTTTCTCTCGCTTCTTTCTTCCTCATCTCTTGATTCCATTTTCTTTTTTATTTATCCTTTTCTTTTTCATTTCTCACATTTTCTTTTTCTTTCAATTTATTTTTTCCTCATCTTTTCTTTCCTATTCACTTCCTCTCTTTTTTCGTTCCCATTTTTGCTATTTTCCTCTTTTCATTCGTTTTCTTCTTTCTTTTTCACTTATTTTCTTCTCTTTTTATCTCACCTTCTTTCTTGCAGCGACTTCATGACCTTATTTCATCTTTTCCTTTTTCCTTTTCTCCTTTTTTTTTATTCAAATTAATTAACTTCCTTTCTTTCATTCTTCCCCTCTTCTCGATTTTTTCCCCTTTCGTCTTAAAATTAAATCTTCCTTTCCCGCCTCTTCCGCCACCGTTGGTTTATTTCCTTTCGTCCTTCTTTCTTTAGTTCCTCCATATCTTTTCTCTCGACCCCCCCGCTCCCTTCGTTGAACACCTCCCCTCACCACCACCGTTTCCTCTCCCTCCTCCGCTTCTCGCTTGCATGACTGCCGATATTTATGGAGCGCCGGCGGCATCTTTTCTTGCCTTCGATCCGCCAGACGCGTTCATCTCATCAATAATTGATTGCATTTCGATCGATATATCGAACACAGACGCTGCACCTTGCCAAGCCTACATAGCTTCTTATTCATAGCATCAGTACAAGTGCTTGGTGTTGGGTATGAATTCGTATGTCTGTGTGTACGCTCTTGACTCGGCGCAAGTTCAGGCGGTGATGATGAGAGGGCAGGTAATATATAAAGTTGTTGTATGTGTGCGTGTGTGTGCCCATGAATTTGTAATACATATAAATATTATCCATCTCTCTCATCATATATATATATATATATATATATATATAATTTTTCCTATTGTCATTTGATGCCAATCTGTCTTGTCCACAGAATTCATCTGGGAATTTAACTATATATATATATATATATATATATATATATATACACACACTCAAGTTACGATGGATAAATTGGTCGTCATTTTATTTTTTTAATTTCATGCATGCGCTTTGTTTTTGAATTTTTCGACTGCACAGTATGGTAGAGCCCCATTTATGAGAAAAAAGATCACAATGATGCAATTCACTCCGTCAGAAATTTGGAAAACAACATGCTGTACTGTTTGGCATTTGCGCCGGAAGCTCCAAGAGAAACATTTCAGACTATTTTGGTATCAATCTGACGATAGTAGAAACGATTTGTAAAAAGTTGTATAAGTCTGATGGTGATTACGAAAGAGTTTGGAGTGGTCACTAATGATGGCAACGTTATGCCCCCATTCATCTTCCCACAAGGTTTCTAACCTTAACACGGAAATGCTTTGAGTTGGTAGTGGTGCCCTGGATCAAGAGGGCGGCTGCTGGAGGACCTTATGTCTGGCAACAGGACTCATCATGCCACACTAAGAGGCGAACCGTGTTATAGCTGTCAAAAAATTTCTGAGACCACATTACCTCTTACATCTGGCCACTTAACTCCCCAGACTGTAACCCCCTTGATTATAAAGTGTGGTGCGCAGTTGGGTGAGAGACCAAAAAAAACTCCTTGTAGCACCAAAGATGAACTGAAGGCAAGAATTATGGTAGCATTCACTAAATTAAAGAAGGAGACTGTCCAGAAGAGTTGCTGGAGTTTACGGAGTAGTTTGGAGGCTGTAGATAAAGCTAATGGCGATTTTATTGAATAAATTAATTCTTTAGTATTTCAAGATATTTTTGTGTAATTCTCGTAAATCTGTTAAAATGAGATGTCAGTGTTATTTTCATTTTTGCGTCATTTAGATGACAAATTATCCATCGCACCCTTTAAGTACATATATCTGATACCAAGACAAGGTAGAATGTTCATATATACAGATGTCCAAAAGGCCATCGTTGTACCTCAACACAGTAACTCATAGCAAATATTCAAAATGTCCTCTGCTTGCTTCTAAAGATGCATTCATCCGCCGGATCATTGATTGGCGGACCCTTTCAAATACTTCCACATGATATCGAATGGTTTCGCAGGCTTCCCTTCTGACATGTTGATGAAGAATCTCTGCTTTATTAATGTCTGCTGTATGAACCAATTTTTTTTAGGTGGCCCCACAGATAAAAATCCAAAGGATTGAGGTCGGGGTAGCGTGGAGGCCATGGAACCGCTCATCCCCTACCTATCCATCTTTCATGGTAGATGCCAGTTAGTACATCGCGAACAATACGACTAAAATGTGCTGGAGGACCATCAAGCATGAGCTACATGTCTTCAAATTAGCAGGGGTACATCCTCTAGCAGGTCTGGAAGTGTGTTCGAAATAAAGTCCCGGCAGACATCTGTAAAACATGCTGGAAGAACATATGGACCCACCAGGCAGTCACCTACAATTCTAGCCCACACATGAATCGTAAACTGATGCTAGTGTCTAGTCAGTATTGCGTCATGGAGATTCCGATCCACCCAAAAAGGCTGGTTGTGTAAATTTGTTATAAATGAGACTGAAGAGACAAACAACAGATCGGCAGTTTGTGCAATAAACCAGCGGCAAAAGTTCTCCCGTTGTGAATGATCAGAGGGCGAAAGACCCTGCACACGTTGCAAAAGATACGGATATAGGAGCTGCTCTTGGAGTACCTTCCATGCTGTACTATGAGATATACGACATGCCACTTGACGTGTGCTGGTACCCGGATTGTTTCCGACGGCCTGTAGAATGTGTTCTTCGTGGTCAGGCGTACGAGTGGATCTCGGTCTTCCTCGACCCGTAGTTTGTGGTGCCATGGATCCGGTTTCAGCAACGCGACGATAAACAGCAGCAAAGGTTGGATGACTTGGCTGCCTTCGGTCTGGAAACGCAATCTGATACAACCGTTCAGGCTCATGTACATTACCACTCTCGCGGTCGTATCTGAAAATTCATATCTGCCTGCTCACAATATGAATATCCTGCCATTGCTAAACGGAACACTTCTCAATAAACTTGTTATGGGCGTGTTCTTTAACGCATATATCTTTTATATTATTAAGGATTAAAAAAAAAAAAACCAATGAAACTTCAAATGTAAATCAAGAAGTATATTTTGAAATAACATACAAGAACAAAATATACAATAAATTGTATTTAATGTATAGATTAAAGGAAAAGAAGTTGCTTCCCTTTTACCGTATTTTTGATTTGTATTTGATTGTTCGAAAGAAAGTTCTCGTGAGAGAAAAATGTTCAGGAATCAATATTAGAACAAAGGACTGTTTGTTAGAATAGATAACACAAGATTACAATTGATCAGAAAGTGTGTTGTGTTAGAGAAATCAACAGAGTCCTGGTTGATTGAACTTGGCTGAGTCACAGAGAGATATGTATATATGTATTACAAAATTATGTGTCTGTGCGTGCGTTCGAAATGTTGTGAGTAACTTCATAGGGTTGTGTTGACAGGTGAAATTTGCTGGACTCTACTAGCGGCTTATGACAAAGTCGCTTCTTTTAAAGCTACAGGCAGGCTCCCATCGAAAACGCGGGAAAATTTGATTTTGCACTAAAATATGTGATTGGTTAAAATTTGACCAATCGCTAAATTTGTACTCTCGAAACAAGTAAGCAAGTTCAAAACCGAAAATTCAAAACAACGACTGCGATGGCTAAATTGTCCTATAGAAAGACAGTATTGATTTATTATCCAATCGCAGACGAATAAAAAGTGGGCGTGGAAAAACATAGCAGTCACTACAAACTCACTACTACACACGTTAAACGTTGAAGAAAGACTAGCCACAAATGTACACGAATGACAAATATAACCTAGTCTACATTGCAACACAGCGTCATCTACTGTAAACTGTCTTTAAACTTAATAACTCAAAACGAGGGATTTTGCGGGCATATGTTTATATGGATGTTTGTCCTTATTTTGGTGCCAGGGAACCCACTCCCGAAGTTAGTAAAAGTATTTTTGATACACACTGTATATATACATATATGTATATATATGTATTATAAATTAATTGATTTAAAATATTGTTTTTCCGCTACACAGTTCTAACCATGTTTCAAAAATGGAAGCTAAAAGCTTCGAATTAAATTTTGTAATTAAATTAAAGACATTAGTTCCATTTCATCTTCAAGTGAATTTATATATATATGACTACAAATATAAATATATACGAATATAACTAGAATAAACTAAGAGATGAAAGGAGGCACCAAAAAAAACAAAACAAAAAAAAACAAACAAATAAACAAAAAAAAAACAAAACAAAACAAACCTTACTAATGCAAAAGCATTACAAAAACCAAAAAAAAAAAAAATAAAATAAAATAAAAGAAACTGATATTTCTACCTAAACAAATGCCAACGTTACTCAGTGTCTCTATAGAATCCGTTTTCTACTATGAACCGTGTCCCTTCAGGATGTAGGCGAACTTGGCTCTCTACAATTTCCTGTCCTTTGTAGCTCTTAATAAATGTTGTCTTTTTGTTATCTCCCCTAAACCCTGTTTCGCCATCCATTTACTTAAGTTTCCTGTTGTTGTTGTTGCTGTTATAATATATACACATATATTGAATACGGAAGATAAGAAATACTGTATAATTTTTTAAATCTAGTTTGTTCTGTTTTCGTACAAAGGAAAGAATAGTTGATTCACGACTCTGTAGGAATTGCAGGCATTGTTCTTATCCTCAATTCGAGCACTTTCGACCATTTTCTTAAATCATAAGTAGATGTGCATGTAATGGATAACAACTCGGGATGAGATATCGGGGATCCGAATTTGAATTCTATTCGAGTTCCTTACAAATACCCTCCGAGATGAAGGAAATTTTTTAGGACTTATAAAGCAAATGTATCAGTAAACATTTTTTTACCAGCGCTCATATTACAATTTCTTTTATTGTTGTTTTTCTTTAGCTGTGATCTCCCTTTTCTTTCCGTACATGGTCAGCCATGCCTGAATTTTCTGTTTCCCTTGTGAACAATCTAACGTGGACTAAATAAAGGGTTTTGTTCGCTTTATCCATGAGCCACGTGGCCCATGGGATAAAGGGAAATTTTTGTGACTTATAAAGCAAATGTCTCAGCAACCATTTTTTTCACCAGAGCTCATATTATAATTTCTGTTATTGTTGTTTTTCTCAAGCTGTGATCTCCCGTTTCCTTTCATATATGATCAGCTATGCTTGAATTTTATATTTGCCCTCGTGAACAATCTACCATGGTCTAAATAAAGTGTTCGGTTCGAAATTTCAACGTATATCACCTGAAGAAGTCCTGAGCGTAAAATGGTCGAAACGTCGTAAATATGGTAATAAAGATGTGGACAAAAGTCCGAACAATGTAAATAGTGTAAATAGTTACAATACTTCATCTCAGAAATACAGGCAAACAAGAAAAACTATTACGAAAAATGAGCAAATTACTAATTCGGTACCTGTAGATTTCCTTGATTGCAAGATGACAAAATTTCAAAACTAACTCTGTTCTAAAAATATTTCTACAAAAATTTAAAAAAAACTTTCAAAAAATAATTCTATTTATTTACATTGATCGGACTGTTGTCCTCATCTTAATTGCCATATTCACTACTTTTCGGCTATCATACGCTCCGGCCTTCTTCAGGTGATTGGAATTTCGAACTGAACCCTTTATTTCGTCCACCGGGTTAGATTGTTCTAGTTCCATGTACCATGCCTCTTCCGGATGTCTCAGTCATTTCCCTTTAACTCAACTTTCCAAGTTTTTGTTCACCACTGCAATAGTCAGGTATTGAACTCACAACTCTTTGGGTCAAGTTACTGGATTCAACCAACGCTTTTATCCACTGGGGCTTGAGCACACATGGCCCAGGGGATAACAATGTAAATAATGTAAATAATTACAATACATCCTTTCAGAAATATAGACAGATAATTTTATTTATTTCTGAATAATTTTCGAAAAAAAAAATCAATAAAATCTTAAGAATTATCAGAAATTAGTTGGACCATTTTTTTCTCTCGTTCCACGCCACCATTTTTACCTGAATTCACTTTTGTAGCCCTTAATATTTTATGCTTAAATTAAATTCATATTATCTAAATGAGATCCCGTGCCTTGAGTTCCTAGTAAGCCTATTTTTAGCCTATTGAGTTCCTATTGAGCTCAACCTAAATTGGAACTCATTAAAACGATAATCACTAAAGATGCTGAAACAAATAATTGGTTCCCTGTACCAGCCCAGTAAGACCTGACCCCTGCTGTCCTCTAGTTTTATAAAAGCCAAATCAGTCATCAATTTCCGGTCCCCATAGAATCCAAAAGCATCTCCACGTCTTTGTAGTAATGAATTATTTTCACCCTTCAAGACCTTTCCCACAGACGAAATGTTGCAAGACTCAAGCCGCTATTTATGGAAAGTGCTCAGACGAACTACATTTGTTAATTCCACCCATTCTAACCATCACGGAAAAGACCCGTCATACTATGCACATTGCAGCGGACAACGCACACTGCCTTCGAGATGTAAGCTCTTCTCAAACATTTTCTTCTTAGGAACCGCCACTTTGTGGAAGTGACTCTCAAGAGGATGTTTCCCTGATCGCTACAATCTTAAGTCTAGGGTTAACCGTTATCTTTCTCACATATCCCCATAAACAGTGCCTTTTATTCTGTAACCCTCTACCTCGAGTGGCTCCAGGGCCTCGTACAGGGTGATAATTATTATAAAAAATCGTCAGAAGTAATAAACTAGACATTTACTTCATGACCACCTCTATTCTGTCAGCTTCGAAGTAAAATTAAATAGATATAAATAGACAGAAATTGACATATGATAGGTATGAATAAACTGATATAGATAAATATTAATACACTGATATCGATAGACAGAAACAGTGAAATAACTATGAATAAAATATTAACGCTCTGTCACCCCAAGAAAGCAGCTAATAAACTTCTTAAGAGAAAGAAATGCTGATACTTGCTTATGTATATGTCTTCTATATTAACTTGAATATATTTTAGTTTATAAATGTGTACATCGTATCTATATGCATTCTATAATCAAGTATATTTTCAGTATACTTATCTCTATCTATAAAAGGCAGGATGTGCGTGTGTGTGTGTGTAACGAATGCACGGCTGCAATTTTCGACGTATTTGCACCAAAATTTACATGCATATGCTGCAAGTTAGTGGGAAGGCCAAGACCGACTTTGCCTTTCCCAACTACCATCGATAGTGGAAATAATCGATTTTTTCATGCTTCTACGGCAGTTTTCATATAGTTTGCAGCCATTTTCTACTGGCCAGAGTGAGAGCCTATAGCTGGCTGCCACAAATAGGCAGGAAGATTATATTGGCCAGCGTGAGAGTCAACAGTTGACTGACACGAATGTTAACTAGCATGCAAAGAAATCGATAGCTGCATTCGTCACAAGTGGGAAAAATTCAAATCTGCATGGCACTTTACTCCAATGTGCTCATTCGCTTGCTTAAATTCAACGTTGATTCTGATTCCGCAGAACTGGTTGAATGTGAAAAAGTATTTGTTGTTAACATTCTTTTTTCATTCGGTTTTTCCAGTTACGAATCCTTTTTTTTAAAGCTGATCGTTTTGTGTTCATTCTGTTTAGTTCTTTTTTCGTAACAGATGTAATGTCTAGTATAGAGCTTAGAAAAAATTCGCAGAGTGAGATAGTCAAGAAGTAAGGCATGTAGCAACATCAGCACGGCAAAGGGCACTCCTTTAAAGGCGAGGAAGGGCAAAAATATTTTAAGTCAAGTGTTAGAGATTGCTGTATGAGTCGTACGATTTTTGAATCAAGCACGGGCAACGCCGGGCCATGCTGCTAGTACACATATATATCTCGGTTTTCAGTCACTTTCTCATCATTGTGAAGCAGCTTCTCTGTGCCTTTTCTATAAATACTTTCATGATAATTATTTTGATGAACTTTCTACTATGGCAATGCGGGGCTCCTTTCGTTTCGTGTGGGTGTTTTTCGTATTTGTTTGAATGAGTGCGTGTTAGTGTGTGTGCTTGGGATGGATGAATGTTTTATATTATTATAGTCAGGCATTGATTTCAGCCAGTTAACTGATATTTCTGCCACATTTAGTGATTGTGGGGGGGGGTTATTACTAATATTTTTTTCTTTTTTCATTATTGTATGCTTTGCTTATCAAACTAACGCACGCATTGTGTTGTCATACTCACAGTTTCGGTTGTTGTGCTCTCCGGCCCTCTTCCGATATATGTCTTCGTAATTTGGAACTTTCGTAGAATTTTGAAACTAACACTTTATTCAGTCTACGGAAGCGGACTGTTCTCATTCTGCCTCTGCTATCAGTAGTCACCGGCAATTCGGTTTCACTGCCTGTTCATACTTTTTTTCCCACTGAATCATCTGGGTAGTTTCAAGATATTACACTCAAGCCCCAAAGGCCAATCCCCCAGGGGCCTATCCCCCAGGGGCCCATCCCCCAGGTAATATCATTCCTCTGTTAGGGGATGGGATCATTACACGGCGTTCCCAAAACGTGAAATACCGAAGGACGATGAACAATTTTTCCACTGCATTTCCATCAAACCCGCTTTAAACCACGACCCATTATATTACATTCGTTAGTGACATGGGTGCGCTAAAAAAAAATCAACTTGGTATATGACTCAAGGGCTGAGGTTCCATGACAATAGTGAGTTCAATCCCTGGATTTGATATTGCTGAAAACTCACATGTTTTGATTCAGGTAAAGAAACGAATAATCAACATAATACCTTCTATATGCAGGATGTGGATGATCATGTCTCTCCATAACTGCCTGTTCTTTGTAGCTCCTAGTATTTCTTTTTGCTATCTATCCTAATTCCTGTTTGCTATCCACTGGCACGATTTCGTTTCCTCTGTTCCTCTCACCTTCAATATATCCTGTGGCTGTCAAGTCCACTTCCTTCATTATGTGCCCTAGAAATTTCAACTACTTTTTTCTGTTGCTTCGTTGTTGTTCACGTGTTAAGTCCTTTGGTATTCTCAGCATCCTTCTGTAGAGAATTCGGTGCCATATAGGAAGACTGATATTATATAACGGTCCAGTAGTCTTTTATTTGTTTCTAACGAAATTTTCATGTTTCTTAATACTTTGCTTATCTTATAGAAAGCATCTTTCGCTAATCCATTGCTACTTCGGATATCGATGTCACATTTTCCGTCCTCTGTTAAAACACTTACTAGATATTTAAATTTTTGTATTAGGCTTGAATTTGGTGTCGCCATTTCGTGGTTTGCATATTTGGCTGTTCCTCTTCCAGACAACCATACATTATCTCATCTTACAATTCATGTTTAGTCCTTTCTTCTCTCTTTACTACCTTCGTTAGGAGTTCCTGTAGTACCTTTCTGTGTTTGCTATCAACACCGAGTCGGTTGCCTATCTTATATAGTTAAGATCCAATTCTCTAAGAATAGCATCACTGTATAGGTTGAATAATTCTGGTGAGAAGGCACATCCTTGTCTTACGCTCCTTCTTACTTTTGTGTATTTACTGGTTTTATTTTCTATCTGTATGCAGGTAGTTTGCTGCAAGTACAGGTTTTGGATTATTCAATACCCTTCCCAAATAAATCAAGATTACCTAGCAGCTCAAATAATCTGCATAATCTATAAAGCATAGGTATATATCCTTTTACATTTATATTGCTCTTTCAGATATCATTCTGAATATGAATATCACATTCCTTTTTCCAGTGTCTTTAACAGACTGGCACTGTTCTTGTCCGATTTACGGTGTAATTCTCCCACGCGCACTTTATATCAGAATTCGGATTATAAGTTTTGTCAAGTGGCTCATTAGGCTGATTTGTCTTATGGAGTTTGACATTCGTTTGCAACTGGCTTCTTTGGCAGTGCTTTGGATCTGTTTAAGTCTTCCGGTATATATCATTTGTTATGTCTCTAGTTTTCTCAATGACCAAATCATCTAAAGCTATCACCACCTCAACTACAATTCCATCTGGTCCTGTTTCTCCTTTTTAAGACTAGTGAGTACGAATGTGAAGTATAAAAAAGAGGAATGATAACAATCTGACCCCGTTTGACTAAAGGATTCCTTTCAAAATTTCAAGATGGTTACCGAGAATGCAAAAAGAACCTGAAGAAGACCGGAAAGTAGAAAGACCAAAACTTTGTGAATAAAGCAACCGAGATAAGCCTGCTCATTTGAATTGTAAATCATCATATTATAATTCTGGTTTTTCCTTAGCACGGTCGTTACGCCCCGCTAATACTTCATAAGTAAGAGATGATTCAGTTTTGATCGCCAGGAGAGACGGAAAAGACATATCAGGAACGCTACCTAGTTTCAGTGAGAAAAAAAGAAAAAAAAGGGGAGAGATGATGTGTTTAATACCTGCTTTAGTGAAAGAGATAAACTTGTCAATTTCCATTCTTTTCATTTCTATCCTCTTAATTCTTAAAATGATGACCTGCACACATTAATATGATTATTATTACAATATTTTGTTAAAACTGTCAAGCCCAAATATTTAATGACGCGATAAAGAAATTTCCATGGATATTTTATAGCCATAGAACTCGCAACAAACTTATTCAAATGTTAAGAATTGTGATTCTTCATAAAATCCAAATAGCAAAATCATCAAATTTTCACGGGTCCTATTAGTAAACTATATACCTGGCATATGAGTTCATGCCTGTGGAATTCTATATTTGTGGGAGATCCCGTACTATTTTGATGTATGAGTGGTTGACAGTGTGTTTGTGTTCGGATTTCCGGTTACAGTACCAAGGCTAGAGAGCCTGGTCGGTTCTACTATTTTACTCAAAATTGAACGCGCCGTAGAAGAGGTGGATTCATAGCTTTCCTAGGTGAACAGCTTCGGTTGATATTTGAACACAGTCAGTTGATTTCTCTCTCTCTCTCTCTCTCTCTCTCTCTCACACACACACACACACACAGAGGTGAAGGCGAGGAACAGACCGAAAGTAATGTATTCTATTGACTTACAGGGTAACTACAACAGATATAGAGAGAATTAGATAGAACATATTTTCAGGAAAAAAAACAAAACACAATCTCCATCGGGTTGCTGCAATCTGCGTCTTTCTCGATTTGTCACGCTACAGTCTGCGTCATTTTGCATCAGGCTTGTGTTTCAATTTGCCTCTTTCCGCCTTTGCTATGGACCGTTGTCGCCTGCACATTTCTGCATCAGAGCATCACCAGTTTAGCGGCTGTGTCTTCGGCATCTACCTCCGGGTCTTTAGCTTTCTGTGCCATTCTGCATCCAGCTCCGCCCGTTGCTATCTACGACTTTCTGCATCTGCCCCCGGTCTGTTGCGGTGTGTGGCATTCTGCATCCACCTGCGCCCGTTGCAATCTACGACTTTCTGAATTTGCCCAAGTCTGTTACTGTATGCGTCTTTTTGTATCTGCCCTGGATCTGTTGCAGTTTCTTTCATTCTGCATCTGATTCGGTTCTTTTCAATCTGTGCCATTCTGCATTTGCCCTCGGTCGGTTACAGTCTACATGTTTGTGTATCTGCTCCCGATCTGTTGCTGTCTGTGTCATTGTGCAACCACATCCGCCCGTTGCAATCTACGACTTTCTGCATCTGCCCCAGGTCAGTTGCTTTCTGTGCCATTCTGCAACTACCTCCGTCCGTTGCAATTACGACTTTCTGCATCTAACCCCGGTCTGTTGCTGTCTGATCCATTCTGCATCCACCTCCGCCAATTGCAATCTACGACTTTCTGCATCTGCCCCCGGTCTGTTGCTGTCTGTGTCATTCTGCAACCACCTTTGCCCGTTGCAATCTACGACTTTTCTACATCTGCTTCAGGTCTGTTACTCTATGCGTCTTTCTGTATCTGCTCTCGGTTCGTTGCAATCTGTGCCATTCTGCATTTACCCTCGTTCAGTTACAGTCTGCATTTTTATGCATCTGCCCTCGGTCATTGCAGTCTGTATCATTCTGGATCTGCCCTCGGTCTGTTGCAATCCTCGAGTTTCTGCACCGTCCCTCGGTCTGTTGCAGTCTGTGTCTATCGGCATCTATACATAATCCGTTGTTGTCTCTGTACTTTTGCATCTACCTCACTTCGTTCCTGTCTTCGTCTTTTTGTATCCGATCGTGCTTGCGTTTTTCGCATAGGATTCACTCTATTTCTGTACTTTTTAGTTAACCAGGCAGCTTAAATGTCACTTTTTGCACCATTTGTTACATTTTAAATTTATTACTAAATATTTGTATAGTACAATAGTGTACTGAACAGTAAACGCAAGAAAAAGTCGAAAATCTGTATGTTACTTGGGTTTGCATGCTGTAAATTACTATTTTATTTATTAA
Source organism: Acanthosepion lycidas (assembly GCA_963932145.1). Classification (NCBI taxonomy): domain Eukaryota; kingdom Metazoa; phylum Mollusca; class Cephalopoda; order Sepiida; family Sepiidae; genus Acanthosepion; species Acanthosepion lycidas. The sequence goes on along the minus strand of OZ010593.1, from coordinate 95,211,380 downwards.
TTTTTCAATATTTATTTTCATACTTTTTTTCACTCAATAAAGGCTCGAAGAGTCACTCAAGCAAGAGAGTTACTGACCGTGTAGGCTTAAGGGCGTAAAATTTGGAGGGAAGAAGAGAGAATATGTAGAATAGATTAAGATCGGAGTGATCGGGGAAGCTCTTTTCGGGAGTTTGTTTCACAAAGTAACAGTTCTGGGGAAGAAGCTTTCTGATTGGAATTTACTCCTTACTAATAGAATACGGGAGGGTTAAGGATGATTCGACCCTGTGTACGTGACATAGTGGGTTCTAGCTGTGAAGGTCTGAACTGGTGGAACTCAAGAATCTGGGTCGATTGAAAATTTGCCATCAAAGTGGCGAAGGGCTAGCAACGTTTCATCTGCTGTAGGGTGAAAGATAATTCATTATGCACAAGGGTGTGTAAACGCTTCCGAGCTCTACCAAGACCGTACAGTAAGGATTGGGAAGCTCAGATATGGAAGCAGTACTCCATTTTTGGTTTAGTCTGACTCTTGTAAAGGTAAAGCGTGGTAGGTGGAGTCTGGTACTTTCTGGAGCGGTACAAGGAATTGACCATTTTTTGCAGCGTTTTTAAACAGATTTTAACAATCGATCGTATCTATTCCACTTGAGGCCTGAAGTGAGCTTGAATTCATGAGGCTCTTTGCCTTGATTGCCTCAATAGACGATCAAGGTATGGTAACCACCCATCAGGGCCTGCTCGGTGATGATTATTCAGTCATTTATGTGCCATCTTTGATACACATGTAGGCGATCATGTATCTTTCGATTCGAGGCAGATGTTTCGCGTAGTAGGTTGCTATTTCGTTTTGCAGTAGACCAGTTGCCATCCAAGGCTATAGAACGCAGTCTGTCCTGCTATTTATCCATATCTGGGGAGGGGGAAGAAGAGGATCCATACCTTTCCCAAGGGTATTAGCATGTAAGTGAATATAATGGATTCGACTGGAATTTGAACTCGGCTCTCCGATTCCTCAATCCGAGCCGCTATCCATTATTCAATGTGATGATTGTTATGTTGCCAAATTATGGCAAATAAAGTTGTAAAAACAAATAAGAACAAGAGTAGGCTAATGGATTCTTTATTCTGCTTCGAATAATTAATACAAGCGTAGTGACTATTTATAGTCCTCTACAAACGAAAAAGTTTTCCAAAGGGAGGTAATCATAAAACAAGGGAGATTACTCTCGATTACGTTATCAGAAAAGTATTGCCAGAGTTTTCTGTGATTTTATCCTTCAAATCGAGAATTGTGCCATTAAGGTTTCCTATTGGTTCAAAGCCAGTATTGATGCTTTCATTCCTTGTCGGAAATACCAAGTGAAACCTATTTTATCTATGGTTTACACCACAGCATTCTCTGCCGCTATAGCCCACAGGAACTACTATTTTCGGCTATACCCGCGTGACAGTTCCTGTCACAACAGACGCCTATTCGTTGCTACACGTAATGTACATGAGTCCTCGAAGAAGTTAAGTCTCTGTTTAATGAGAGAATGAGACACCGTATTGCATCTAAAAACTTCGGTTCTTGCCAGAGTTTCCAGGAAGTGATCTGGAAACTGAAATAATCTTAACGTGAGATATGCATATGTATAAGCAAGAAAACCGACACGGATTCAATTCTACGTGAATTTGTTCAGGACTACATACTACAAGTGTGATGGGAACCGGAAATCCAGTCCTTAAAGAATTCACTTGAGAGCGGGCTCAAGAGAGATAACTATATAAACAAATATGTATAATAATGAATGGGCACGTGGCCGAGTGGTTCGATTTGTCAGGATAGAAACTTCCTGATGTTATCGAACTGGAGGGGTCGATCCCAGCGTGCGGCACTTTTGAAAAGTACTTGAAAACATACAAAGAGTTGACCCAAGCCTTTTAAGTGAAATTGGGTAGACGGAACCCATGGGTGCTGTCGATAGCTGTGCTAGCACGAAGCCACAAGTCATCGTGGCTGAGGGCTTAAGCGGGCTGGCCTTGTTCAAATTGTTGATCACGCTAGATAACACGCTCTTTCTCAGAAACTGTAACTAATGTCTGCTCAGCATAGTTACAGTATGAACCATATGTGGGCTCTGTGGGCATTGAATAAACACAAATGCGTCTGAGCAAAAGTCTGCAATTGGGATTGGGTAGCCGCTCTAATAGACGGGTATCCCTGAATACGAGTTACCAGCTATACATACATAATAATGATGAGTGCAATGCTTGTACTGGCAATTAAATGCAGTTAATATGATTAAAAAAGAGACATTAGGAGCAATGTCCTCATCTCGCTAATGTCTTACTATTATATGGTAGAGATTAGACGTATATGTAGGAGCTATTACTGCCGAAACCTGTATAAATAGTATCAAATTGATCCATGACTTCTTAGAAAGATATTTGTATTTTATTTTTAATCATTTCACCCCAAGCAAAGCAATACAGCCTCTAAGACGCAAGGTGTTACTGAGTATAAAAAAATATGAGAAAAATACTATTAAGAAGAGGAAACAATAAAAGAACAAAAATTAAGAAGACAGAAGATAACAATTGACATTGCATTTAAACTTTTGAAGATCAAAGTTGACGGGAAAGCAAGAAGCCGGAAGAGAGTACCAGAAGCGAGAAGTGCGAGATAAGAAACAGTTAGCATAGAACTGACGGTCATATTTAGCCATTTCAACTGTTCAACTTGCCGCCAATGTAGTACTAGGCTTAAATTCACCAAAACAATTACCATGAAAGTATTTATAGGAAAGATATATTTTATTCATAAATGTCAAGTTTGAAATTGTTCTAACGTCATTAATGATATTGGCCCAGTTTCCTATTTTCGTATTTTTTAAAAATTAAAAAAAAAGTTTTGACTCGACTACTGTTTACTGAGCACAATTAGAAAGGCAGCAGAAATTTTTATTTCTGCATTTGAGGATTTATTTGATAAAAATAATGAGTAGCTGCATCTAAAAACCCCAAAATGTTACATTATGAAGAGAATCCATTTCTAAAATGAGGAAAGACGTTGTTGTTGCTGTTGCTGTTGTTGTTGTACGTGCCGAGTCCCTCCAGGAAATTGGTGATCATGGCTATCCAAAATTTTCTTTCTTTTGTAGCTCTAAAGAAATATTTTCTTTTTGTTATCTCGCCAAAACCTTATTCCGCCATGCATTTACTTCAGCTCACAAAGTAGATTAGGCGTTATTCCCCTTTTTTCCACTTACGTTCAATATGTGCTGTGGGTATGACAAATTCCAAAGCCTTTTTACTCATTACGGCCTCGAGAAATTTTAACAATGATTTCCTGATGCTAAGTATAAGTATAATTCTTGTTTTCATTTTCTCTAAAACTTAATCCATGCAAACATGCACAGTCCATGGTATACTCAGTAGCCCCTCCTGCAGAACCACATTACTGCTCATGAATTTTCTTCTTTATCTGGGAGGATATTGTGCAGAATTACCTGCCATATAGGCGGAATAAGTTACAGTTTTCTTCGTTTCTAACGAAATTGTTGTAATTACTTATACTCTGCTTAGCTTCTGGAATATATATATATGGCGCTCCTAACGCAATTTCGGATTTCAGTGACGGGAATTGCCAGGTATTTAAATTGTTGTACCTGTTGGATTTTGCTATCTGCAATTTGTAATTTGCAAGTAGGGCTGTTCCTTTTCCTAGCAACCATCCATTCCGGCTTCTTGTAATTAATGTTTAATCCTTTCCTTCTGCTTTCCTTCATTAACTTCCATCCTGATAAAACACTTCCCAGATATTTCAATTGTTGTACTTGGTTGATTTTGCTATCTCCAATTTGTAATTTGCATGTTGGGCTGTTTATTTTGCTAGCAACCATGCATTCCGTCTTCTTGCAATTGATGTTTAATCCTTTCCTTCTGCTTTCCTTCATTAATTTCCACCCTGATAAAACTCTTCCCAGATGTTTCAATTGTACTTGTTTGATTTTGTTATATCCAATTTGCAATTTGCATTTTGACTGTTCATTTTGCTAGGAACCATCCATTCCGTCTTCTTCGAATTAATGTTTAATCCTGTCCTCCTGCTTTCCTTCATGACCTTCCAGCTTAATAAAACACTTCACATATATTTCAATTGTTGTACTTGATCCATTTTGCTATCTACAATGTGTAATTTGCATGTTGGGGTGTTCCTTTTGCTAGCAACCACGCATTCCGTATTCTTGCAATCGATGTTTAGTCCTTTCCTCCTGCTTTCCTTCATTAACTTCCATCCTGATAAAACACTTCCCAGATATTTCAATTGTTGTACTTGTTTGATTTTGCTATCTCCAATTTGTAATTTGCATGTTGGGCTGTCGCTTTTGGTAGCAACCATGCATTCCGTCTTCTTGAAATTCATGTTTAATCCTTTCCCCCTGCTTTCTTCAATACATTCAATCCTGGTAAAACAATTCCCAGATATTTCAATTGTTGTACTTGTGAAATTTTCCTATCTCCAATTTGTAATTTGCATTTTGGGCTATTCCTTTTGCTAGCAACCATGCATTCTCTCTTCTTGCAATTCATGTTTAATCCTTTCCTCCTGCTTTCCTTCATGACCATCGATCCTGATAAAACACTTCTCAGATATTTCAATTGTTGTACTTGTTTGATTTTGCTATCTCCAATTTGTAATTTGCATGTTAGGCTGTTCCTTTTGCTAGCAACCATCCATTCCGTCTTCTTGCAATTGATGTTTAATCCTTTCCTCCTGCTTTCCTTCATTACCTTCCATCCTGATAAAACACTTCTCAGATATTTCAATTGTTGTTCTTATTTGATTTTACTATCTCCAATTTGTAATTTTCATGGGCTGTTCCTTTTGATAGCAACCATCCATTCCGTCTTCTTGCAATTGATGTTTAATCCTTTCCTCCTGCTTTCCTTCATTAACTTCCATCCTGATAAAACACTTCCGATATATTTCAATTGTTGTACTTGTTTGATTTTGCTATCTCCAATTTGTAATTTGCATGTTGGGCTGTTCCTTTTGCTAGCAACCATCCATTCCGTCTTCTTGCAATTGATGTTTAACCCTTTCCTCCTGCTTTCCTTCATTACCTTCCATCCTGATAAAACACTTCCGATATATTTCAATTGTTGTACTTGTTTGATTTTGCTATCTCCAATTTGTAATTTGCATGTTGGGCTGTTCCTTTTGCTAGCAACCATCCATTCCGTCTTCTTGCAATTGATGTTTAACCCTTTCCTCCTGCTTTGCTTCATTCCTTCCATCCTGATAAAACTCTTCTCAGATATTTCAATTGTTGTTCTTATTTGATTTTGCTATCTCCAATTTGTAATTTGCATGTTGGGCTGTCCCTTTTGCTAGCAACCATCCATTCCGTCTTCTTGCAATTGATGTTTAATCCTTTCCTCCTGCTTTCCTTCATTACCTTCCATCCTGATAAAACACTTCTCAGATATTTCAATTGTTGTTCTTATTTGATTTTGCTATCTCCAATTTGTAATTTTCATGTTGGGTTGTTCCTTTTGCTAGCAACCATCCATTCCGTCTTCTTGCAATTGATGTTTAATCCTTTCCTCCTGCTTTCCTTCATTACCTTCCATCCTGATAAAACACTTCCCAGATATTTCAATTGTTGTACTTGTTTGATTTTGCTATGTCTATTTTGTAATTTGCATGTTGGGCTGTTCCTTTTGCTAGCAACCATGCATTCCGTCTTCTTGCAATTGATGTTTAATCCTTTCCTCCTGCTATTCTTCATTACCTTCCATCCTGATAAAACATTTCCCAGATATTTCAATTGTTGTACTTGTTTGATTTTGCTATCTCCAATTTGTAATTTGCATGTTGGGCTGTTCCTTTTGCTAGCAACCATCCATTCCGTCTTCTTGCAATTGATGTTTAATCCTTTCCTCCTGCTTTCCTTCATTAACTTCCATCCTGATAAAACACTTCTCAGATATTTCAATTGTTGTTCTTGTTTGATTTTGCTATCTCCAATTTGTAATTTGCATGTTGGGCTGTTCCTTTTGCTAGCAACCATCTATTCCGTCTTCTTGGAATTGATGTTTAATCCTTTCCTCCTGCTTTCCTTCATTACCTTCCATCCTGATAAAACACTTCCCAGATATTTCAATTGTTGTACTTGTTTGATTTTGCTATCTCTATTTTGTAATTTGCATGTTGGGCTGTTCCTTTTGCTAGCAACCATGCATTCCGTCTTCTTGCAATTGATGTTTAATCCTTTCCTCCTGCTTTCCTTCATTACCTTCCATCCTGATAAAACACTTCCCAGATATTTCAATTGCTGTACTTGTTTGATTTTGCTATCTCTATTTTGTAATTTGCATGTTGGGCTGTTCCTTTTGCTAGCAACCATCCATTCCGTCTTCTTGCAATTGTTGTTTAATCCTTTCCTCCTGCTTTCCTTCATTACCTTCCATCCTGATAAAACACTTCCCAGATATTTCAATTGTTGTTCTTGTTTGATTTTGCTATCTCCAATTTGTAATTTGCATGTTGGGCTGTTCCTTTTGCTAGCAACCATCCATTCCGTCTTCTTGGAATTGATGTTTAATCCTTTCCTCCTGCTTTCCTTCATTACCTTCCATCCTGATAAAACACTTCCCAGATATTTCAATTGTTGTACTTGTTTGATTTTGCTATCTCTATTTTGTAATTTGCATGTTGGGCTGTTCCTTTTGCTAGCAACCATGCATTCCGTCTTCTTGCAATTGATGTTTAATCCTTTCCTCCTGCTTTCCTTCATTACCTTCCATCCTGATAAAACACTTCCCAGATATTTCAATTGCTGTACTTGTTTGATTTTGCTATCTCTATTTTGTAATTTGCATGTTGGGCTGTTCCTTTTGCTAGCAACCATCCATTCCGTCTTCTTGCAATTGTTGTTTAATCCTTTCCTCCTGCTTTCCTTCATTACCTTCCATCCTGATAAAACACTTCCCAGATATTTCAATTGTTGTACTTGTTTGATTTTGCTATCTCCAATTTGTAATTTGCATCTTGGGCTGTTCCTTTTGCTAGCAACCATGCATTCCGTATTCTTGCAATTGATGTTTAATCCTTTCCTCCTGCTTTCCTTCATTACCTTCCATCCTGATAAAACACTTCCCAGATATTTCAATTGTTGTACTTGTTTGATTTTGCTATCTCTATTTTGTAATTTGCATGTTGGGCTGTTCCTTTTGCTAGCAACCATGCATTCCGTCTTCTTGGAATTGATGTTTAATCCTTTCCTCCTGCTTTTCTTCATTACCTTCCATCCTGATAAAACATTTCCCAGATATTTCAATTGTTGTACTTGTTTGATTTTGCTATCTCCAATTTGTAATTTTCATGTTGGGCTGTTCCTTTTGCTAGCAACCATCCATTCCGTCTTCTTGCAATTGATGTTTAATCCTTTCCTCCTGCTTTCCTTCATTAACTTCCATCCTGATAAAACACTTCTCAGATATTTCAATTGTTGTTCTTATTTGATTTTACTATCTCCAATTTGTAATTTTCATGGGCTGTTCCTTTTGATAGCAACCATCCATTCCGTCTTCTTGCAATTGATGTTTAATCCTTTCCTCCTGCTTTCCTTCATTAACTTCCATCCTGATAAAACACTTCCGATATATTTCAATTGTTGTACTTGTTTGATTTTGCTATCTCCAATTTGTAATTTGCATGTTGGGCTGTTCCTTTTGCTAGCAACCATCCATTCCGTCTTCTTGCAATTGATGTTTAACCCTTTCCTCCTGCTTTCCTTCATTACCTTCCATCCTGATAAAACACTTCCGATATATTTCAATTGTTGTACTTGTTTGATTTTGCTATCTCCAATTTGTAATTTGCATGTTGGGCTGTTCCTTTTGCTAGCAACCATCCATTCCGTCTTCTTGCAATTGATGTTTAACCCTTTCCTCCTGCTTTGCTTCATTCCTTCCATCCTGATAAAACTCTTCTCAGATATTTCAATTGTTGTTCTTATTTGATTTTGCTATCTCCAATTTGTAATTTGCATGTTGGGCTGTCCCTTTTGCTAGCAACCATCCATTCCGTCTTCTTGCAATTGATGTTTAATCCTTTCCTCCTGCTTTCCTTCATTACCTTCCATCCTGATAAAACACTTCTCAGATATTTCAATTGTTGTTCTTATTTGATTTTGCTATCTCCAATTTGTAATTTTCATGTTGGGTTGTTCCTTTTGCTAGCAACCATCCATTCCGTCTTCTTGCAATTGATGTTTAATCCTTTCCTCCTGCTTTCCTTCATTACCTTCCATCCTGATAAAACACTTCCCAGATATTTCAATTGTTGTACTTGTTTGATTTTGCTATGTCTATTTTGTAATTTGCATGTTGGGCTGTTCCTTTTGCTAGCAACCATGCATTCCGTCTTCTTGCAATTGATGTTTAATCCTTTCCTCCTGCTATTCTTCATTACCTTCCATCCTGATAAAACATTTCCCAGATATTTCAATTGTTGTACTTGTTTGATTTTGCTATCTCCAATTTGTAATTTGCATGTTGGGCTGTTCCTTTTGCTAGCAACCATCCATTCCGTCTTCTTGCAATTGATGTTTAATCCTTTCCTCCTGCTTTCCTTCATTAACTTCCATCCTGATAAAACACTTCTCAGATATTTCAATTGTTGTTCTTGTTTGATTTTGCTATCTCCAATTTGTAATTTGCATGTTGGGCTGTTCCTTTTGCTAGCAACCATCTATTCCGTCTTCTTGGAATTGATGTTTAATCCTTTCCTCCTGCTTTCCTTCATTACCTTCCATCCTGATAAAACACTTCCCAGATATTTCAATTGTCGTACTTGTTTGATTTTGCTATCTCTATTTTGTAATTTGCATGTTGGGCTGTTCCTTTTGCTAGCAACCATGCATTCCGTCTTCTTGCAATTGATGTTTAATCCTTTCCTCCTGCTTTCCTTCATTACCTTCCATCCTGATAAAACACTTCCCAGATATTTCAATTGCTGTACTTGTTTGATTTTGCTATCTCTATTTTGTAATTTGCATGTTGGGCTGTTCCTTTTGCTAGCAACCATCCATTCCGTCTTCTTGCAATTGTTGTTTAATCCTTTCCTCCTGCTTTCCTTCATTACCTTCCATCCTGATAAAACACTTCCCAGATATTTCAATTGTTGTTCTTGTTTGATTTTGCTATCTCCAATTTGTAATTTGCATGTTGGGCTGTTCCTTTTGCTAGCAACCATCCATTCCGTCTTCTTGGAATTGATGTTTAATCCTTTCCTCCTGCTTTCCTTCATTACCTTCCATCCTGATAAAACACTTCCCAGATATTTCAATTGTTGTACTTGTTTGATTTTGCTATCTCTATTTTGTAATTTGCATGTTGGGCTGTTCCTTTTGCTAGCAACCATGCATTCCGTCTTCTTGCAATTGATGTTTAATCCTTTCCTCCTTCTTTCCTTCATTACCTTCCATCCTGATAAAACACTTCCCAGATATTTCAATTGCTGTACTTGTTTGATTTTGCTATCTCTATTTTGTAATTTGCATGTTGGGCTGTTCCTTTTGCTAGCAACCATCCATTCCGTCTTCTTGCAATTGTTGTTTAATCCTTTCCTCCTGCTTTCCTTCATTACCTTCCATCCTGATAAAACACTTCCCAGATATTTCAATTGTTGTACTTGTTTGATTTTGCTATCTCCAATTTGTAATTTGCATCTTGGGCTGTTCCTTTTGCTAGCAACCATGCATTCCGTATTCTTGCAATTGATGTTTAATCCTTTCCTCCTGCTTTCCTTCATTACCTTCCATCCTGATAAAACACTTCCCAGATATTTCAATTGTTGTACTTGTTTGATTTTGCTATCTCTATTTTGTAATTTGCATGTTGGGCTGTTCCTTTTGCTAGCAACCATGCATTCCGTCTTCTTGGAATTGATGTTTAATCCTTTCCTCCTGCTTTTCTTCATTACCTTCCATCCTGATAAAACATTTCCCAGATATTTCAATTGTTGTACTTGTTTGATTTTGCTATCTCCAATTTGTAATTTTCATGTTGGGCTGTTCCTTTTGCTAGCAACCATCCATTCCGTCTTCTTGCAATTGATGTTTAATCCTTTCCTCCTGCTTTCCTTCATTAACTTCCATCCTGATAAAACACTTCTCAGATATTTCAATTGTTGTTCTTATTTGATTTTGCTATCTTCAATTTGTAATTTTCATGTTGGGCTGTTCCTTTTGCTAGCAACCATCCATTCCGTCTTCTTGCAATTGATGTTTAATCCTTTCCTCCTGCTTTCCTTCATTAACTTCCATCCTGATAAAACACTTCTCAGATATTTCAATTGTTGTTCTTGTTTGATTTTGCTATCTCCAATTTGTAATTTGCATGTTGGGCTGTTCCTTTTGCTATCAACCATCCATTCCGTCTTCTTGGAATTGATGTTTAATCCTTTCCTCCTGCTTTCCTTCATTACCTTCCATCCTGATAAAACACTTCCCAGATATTTCAATTGTTGTACTTGTTTGATTTTGCTATCTCTATTTTGTAATTTCCATGTTGGGCTGTTCCTTTTGCTAGCAACCATGCATTCCGTCTTCTTGCAATTGATGTTTAATCCTTTCCTCCTGCTTTCCTTCATTACCTTCCATCCTGATAAAACACTTCCCAGATATTTCAATTGCTGTACTTGTTTGATTTTGCTATCTCTATTTTGTAATTTGCATGTTGGGCTGTTCCTTTTGCTAGCAACCATCCATTTCGTCTTCTTGCAATTGTTGTTTAATCCTTTCCTCCTGCTTTCCTTCATTACCTTCCATCCTGATAAAACACTTCCCAGATATTTCAATTGTTGTACTTGTTTGATTTTGCTATCTCCAATTTGTAATTTGCATCTTGGGCTGTTCCTTTTGCTAGCAACCATGCATTCCGTCTTCTTGCAATTGATGTTTAATCCGTTCCTCCTGCTTTCCTTCATTACCTTCCATCCTGACAAAATACTTCTCAGATATTTCAATTGTTGTTCTTGTTTGATTTTGCTATCTCCAATTTGTAATTTGCATGTTGGGCTGTTTCTTTTGCTAGCAACCATCTATTCCGTCTTCTTGGAATTGATGTTTAATCCTTTCCTCCTGCTTTCCTTCATTACCTCCCATCCTGATAAAACACTTCCCAGATATTTCAATTGTTGTACTTGTTTGATTTTGCTATCTCTATTTTGTAATTTGCATGTTGGGCTGTTCCTTTTGCTAGCAACCATGCATTCCGTCTTCTTGCAATTGATGTTTAATCCTTTCCTCCTGCTTTCCTTCATTAACTTCCATCCTGATAAAACACTTCCCAGATATTTCAATTGTTGTACTTGTTTGATTTTGCTATCTCCAATTTGTAATTTGCATGTTGGGCTGTCGCTTTTGGTAGCAACCATGCATTCCGTCTTCTTGAAATTCATGTTTAATCCTTTCCCCCTGCTTTCTTCAATACATTCAATCCTGGTAAAACAATTCCCAGATATTTCAATTGTTGTACTTGTGAAATTTTCCTATCTCCAATTTGTAATTTGCATTTTGGGCTATTCCTTTTGCTAGCAACCATGCATTCTCTCTTCTTGCAATTCATGTTTAATCCTTTCCTCCTGCTTTCCTTCATGACCATCGATCCTGATAAAACACTTCTCAGATATTTCAATTGTTGTACTTGTTTGATTTTGCTATCTCCAATTTGTAATTTGCATGTTAGGCTGTTCCTTTTGCTAGCAACCATCCATTCCGTCTTCTTGCAATTGATGTTTAATCCTTTCCTCCTGCTTTCCTTCATTACCTTCCATCCTGATAAAACACTTCTCAGATATTTCAATTGTTGTTCTTATTTGATTTTACTATCTCCAATTTGTAATTTTCATGGGCTGTTCCTTTTGATAGCAACCATCCATTCCGTCTTCTTGCAATTGATGTTTAATCCTTTCCTCCTGCTTTCCTTCATTAACTTCCATCCTGATAAAACACTTCCGATATATTTCAATTGTTGTACTTGTTTGATTTTGCTATCTCCAATTTGTAATTTGCATGTTGGGCTGTTCCTTTTGCTAGCAACCATCCATTCCGTCTTCTTGCAATTGATGTTTAACCCTTTCCTCCTGCTTTCCTTCATTACCTTCCATCCTGATAAAACACTTCCGATATATTTCAATTGTTGTACTTGTTTGATTTTGCTATCTCCAATTTGTAATTTGCATGTTGGGCTGTTCCTTTTGCTAGCAACCATCCATTCCGTCTTCTTGCAATTGATGTTTAACCCTTTCCTCCTGCTTTGCTTCATTCCTTCCATCCTGATAAAACTCTTCTCAGATATTTCAATTGTTGTTCTTATTTGATTTTGCTATCTCCAATTTGTAATTTGCATGTTGGGCTGTCCCTTTTGCTAGCAACCATCCATTCCGTCTTCTTGCAATTGATGTTTAATCCTTTCCTCCTGCTTTCCTTCATTACCTTCCATCCTGATAAAACACTTCTCAGATATTTCAATTGTTGTTCTTATTTGATTTTGCTATCTCCAATTTGTAATTTTCATGTTGGGTTGTTCCTTTTGCTAGCAACCATCCATTCCGTCTTCTTGCAATTGATGTTTAATCCTTTCCTCCTGCTTTCCTTCATTACCTTCCATCCTGATAAAACACTTCCCAGATATTTCAATTGTTGTACTTGTTTGATTTTGCTATGTCTATTTTGTAATTTGCATGTTGGGCTGTTCCTTTTGCTAGCAACCATGCATTCCGTCTTCTTGCAATTGATGTTTAATCCTTTCCTCCTGCTATTCTTCATTACCTTCCATCCTGATAAAACATTTCCCAGATATTTCAATTGTTGTACTTGTTTGATTTTGCTATCTCCAATTTGTAATTTGCATGTTGGGCTGTTCCTTTTGCTAGCAACCATCCATTCCGTCTTCTTGCAATTGATGTTTAATCCTTTCCTCCTGCTTTCCTTCATTAACTTCCATCCTGATAAAACACTTCTCAGATATTTCAATTGTTGTTCTTGTTTGATTTTGATATCTCCAATTTGTAATTTGCATGTTGGGCTGTTCCTTTTGCTAGCAACCATCTATTCCGTCTTCTTGGAATTGATGTTTAATCCTTTCCTCCTGCTTTCCTTCATTACCTTCCATCCTGATAAAACACTTCCCAGATATTTCAATTGTTGTACTTGTTTGATTTTGCTATCTCTATTTTGTAATTTGCATGTTGGGCTGTTCCTTTTGCTAGCAACCATGCATTCCGTCTTCTTGCAATTGATGTTTAATCCTTTCCTCCTGCTTTCCTTCATTACCTTCCATCCTGATAAAACACTTCCCAGATATTTCAATTGCTGTACTTGTTTGATTTTGCTATCTCTATTTTGTAATTTGCATGTTGGGCTGTTCCTTTTGCTAGCAACCATCCATTCCGTCTTCTTGCAATTGTTGTTTAATCCTTTCCTCCTGCTTTCCTTCATTACCTTCCATCCTGATAAAACACTTCCCAGATATTTCAATTGTTGTTCTTGTTTGATTTTGCTATCTCCAATTTGTAATTTGCATGTTGGGCTGTTCCTTTTGCTAGCAACCATCCATTCCGTCTTCTTGGAATTGATGTTTAATCCTTTCCTCCTGCTTTCCTTCATTACCTTCCATCCTGATAAAACACTTCCCAGATATTTCAATTGTTGTACTTGTTTGATTTTGCTATCTCTATTTTGTAATTTGCATGTTGGGCTGTTCCTTTTGCTAGCAACCATGCATTCCGTCTTCTTGCAATTGATGTTTAATCCTTTCCTCCTGCTTTCCTTCATTACCTTCCATCCTGATAAAACACTTCCCAGATATTTCAATTGCTGTACTTGTTTGATTTTGCTATCTCTATTTTGTAATTTGCATGTTGGGCTGTTCCTTTTGCTAGCAACCATCCATTCCGTCTTCTTGCAATTGTTGTTTAATCCTTTCCTCCTGCTTAAATTCATTACCTTCCATCCTGATAAAACACTTCCCAGATATTTCAATTGTTGTACTTGTTTGATTTTGCTATCTCTATTTTGTAATTTGCATGTTGGGCTGTTCCTTTTGCTAGCAACCATGCATTCCGTCTTCTTGGAATTGATGTTTAATCCTTTCCTCCTGCTTTTCTTCATTACCTTCCATCCTGATAAAACATTTCCCAGATATTTCAATTGTTGTACTTGTTTGATTTTGCTATCTCCAATTTGTAATTTTCATGTTGGGCTGTTCCTTTTGCTAGCAACCATCCATTCCGTCTTCTTGCAATTGATGTTTAATCCTTTCCTCCTGCTTTCCTTCATTAACTTCCATCCTGATAAAACACTTCTCAGATATTTCAATTGTTGTTCTTATTTGATTTTGCTATCTTCAATTTGTAATTTTCATGTTGGGCTGTTCCTTTTGCTAGCAACCATCCATTCCGTCTTCTTGCAATTGATGTTTAATCCTTTCCTCCTGCTTTCCTTCATTAACTTCCATCCTGATAAAACACTTCTCAGATATTTCAATTGTTGTTCTTGTTTGATTTTGCTATCTCCAATTTGTAATTTGCATGTTGGGCTGTTCCTTTTGCTATCAACCATCCATTCCGTCTTCTTGGAATTGATGTTTAATCCTTTCCTCCTGCTTTCCTTCATTACCTTCCATCCTGATAAAACACTTCCCAGATATTTCAATTGTTGTACTTGTTTGATTTTGCTATCTCTATTTTGTAATTTCCATGTTGGGCTGTTCCTTTTGCTAGCAACCATGCATTCCGTCTTCTTGCAATTGATGTTTAATCCTTTCCTCCTGCTTTCCTTCATTACCTTCCATCCTGATAAAACACTTCCCAGATATTTCAATTGCTGTACTTGTTTGATTTTGCTATCTCTATTTTGTAATTTGCATGTTGGGCTGTTCCTTTTGCTAGCAACCATCCATTTCGTCTTCTTGCAATTGTTGTTTAATCCTTTCCTCCTGCTTTCCTTCATTACCTTCCATCCTGATAAAACACTTCCCAGATATTTCAATTGTTGTACTTGTTTGATTTTGCTATCTCCAATTTGTAATTTGCATCTTGGGCTGTTCCTTTTGCTAGCAACCATGCATTCCGTCTTCTTGCAATTGATGTTTAATCCGTTCCTCCTGCTTTCCTTCATTACCTTCCATCCTGATAAAACACTTCTCAGATATTTCAATTGTTGTTCTTGTTTGATTTTGCTATCTCCAATTTGTAATTTGCATGTTGGGCTGTTCCTTTTGCTAGCAACCATCTATTCCGTCTTCTTGGAATTGATGTTTAATCCTTTCCTCCTGCTTTCCTTCATTACCTTCCATCCTGATAAAACACTTCCCAGATATTTCAATTGTTGTACTTGTTTGATTTTGCTATCTCTATTTTGTAATTTGCATGTTGGGCTGTTCCTTTTGCTAGCAACCATGCATTCCGTCTTCTTGCAATTGATGTTTAATCCTTTCCTCCTGCTTTCCTTCATTACCTTCCATCCTGATAAAACATTTCCCAGATATTTCAATTGCTGTATTTGTTTGATTTTGCTATCTCTATTTTGTAATTTGCATGTTGGGCTGTTCCTTTTGCTAGCAACCATCCATTCCGTCTTCTTGCAATTGTTGTTTAATCCTTTCCTCCTGCTTTCCTTCATTACCTTCCATCCTGATAAAACACTTCCCAGATATTTCAATTGTTGTTCTTGTTTGATTTTGCTATCTCCAATTTGTAATTTGCATGTTGGGCTGTTCCTTTTGCTAGCAACCATCCATTCCGTCTTCTTGGAATTGATGTTTAATCCTTTCCTCCTGCTTTCCTTCATTACCTTCCATCCTGATAAAACACTTCCCAGATATTTCAATTGTTGTACTTGTTTGATTTTGCTATCTCTATTTTGTAATTTGCATGTTGGGCTGTTCCTTTTGCTAGCAACCATGCATTCCGTCTTCTTGCAATTGATGTTTAATCCTTTCCTCCTGCTTTCCTTCATTACCTTCCATCCTGATAAAACACTTCCCAGATATTTCAATTGCTGTACTTGTTTGATTTTGCTATCTCTATTTTGTAATTTGCATGTTGGGCTGTTCCTTTTGCTAGCAACCATCCATTCCGTCTTCTTGCAATTGTTGTTTAATCCTTTCCTCCTGCTTTCCTTCATTACCTTCCATCCTGATAAAACACTTCCCAGATATTTCAATTGTTGTACTTGTTTGATTTTGCTATCTCCAATTTGTAATTTGCATCTTGGGCTGTTCCTTTTGCTAGCAACCATGCATTCCGTCTTCTTGCAATTGATGTTTAATCCTTTCCTCCTGCTTTCCTTCATTACCTTCCATCCTGATAAAACACTTCTCAGATATTTCAATTGTTGTTCTTGTTTGATTTTGCTATCTCCAATTTGTAATTTGCATGTTGGGCTGTTTCTTTTGCTAGCAACCATCTATTCCGTCTTCTTGGAATTGATGTTTAATCCTTTCCTCCTGCTTTCCTTCATTACCTTCCATCCTGATAAAACACTTCCCAGATATTTCAATTGTTGTACTTGTTTGATTTTGCTATCTCTATTTTGTAATTTGCATGTTGGGCTGTTCCTTTTGCTAGCAACCATGCACTCCGTCTTCTTGCAATTGATGTTTAATCCTTTCCTCCTGCTTTCCTTCATTACCTTCCATCCTGATAAAACACTTCCCAGATATTTCAATTGCTGTACTTGTTTGATTTTGCTATCTCTATTTTGTAATTTGCATGTTGGGCTGTTCCTTTTGCTAGCAACCATCCATTCCGTCTTCTTGCAATTGTTGTTTAATCCTTTCCTCCTGCTTTCCTTCATTACCTTCCATCCTGATAAAACACTTCCCAGATATTTCAATTGTTGTTCTTGTTTGATTTTGCTATCTCCAATTTGTAATTTGCATGTTGGGCTGTTCCTTTTGCTAGCAACCATCCATTCCGTCTTCTTGGAATTGATGTTTAATCCTTTCCTCCTGCTTTCCTTCATTACCTTCCATCCTGATAAAACACTTCCCAGATATTTCAATTGTTGTACTTGTTTGATTTTGCTATCTCTATTTTGTAATTTGCATGTTGGGCTGTTCCTTTTGCTAGCAACCATGCATTCCGTCTTCTTGCAATTGATGTTTAATCCTTTCCTCCTGCTTTCCTTCATTACCTTCCATCCTGATAAAACACTTCCCAGATAATTCAATTGTTGTACTTGTTTGATTTTGCTATCTCCAATTTGTAATTTGCATCTTGGGCTGTTCCTTTTGCTAGCAACCATCCATTCCGTCTTCTTGCAATTGTTGTTTAATCCTTTCCTCCTGCTTTCCTTCATTACCTTCCATCCTGATAAAACACTTCCCAGATATTTCAATTGTTGTACTTGTTTGATTTTGCTATCTCTATTTTGTAATTTGCATCTTGGGCTGTTCCTTTTGCTAGCAACCATGCATTCCGTCTTCTTGCAATTGATGTTTAATCCTTTCCTCCTGCTTTTCTTCATTACCTTCCATCCTGAGAAAACACTTCCCAGATATTTCAATTGTTGTACTTGTTTGATTTTGCTATCTCTATTTTGTAATTTTCATGTTGGGCTGTTCCTTTTGCTAGCAACCATCCATTCCGTCTTCTTGCAATTGATGTTTAATCCTTTCCTCCTGCTTTCCTTCATTACCTTCCATCCTGATAAAACACTTCCCAGATATTTCAATTGTTGTACTTGTTTGATTTTGCTATCTCCAATTTGTAATTTGCATCTTGGGCTGTTCCTTTTGCTAGCAACCATGCATTCCGTCTTCTTGCAATTGATGTTTAATCCGTTCCTCCTGCTTTCCTTCATTACCTTCCATCCTGACAAAATACTTCTCAGATATTTCAATTGTTGTTCTTGTTTGATTTTGCTATCTCCAATTTGTAATTTGCATGTTGGGCTGTTTCTTTTGCTAGCAACCATCTATTCCGTCTTCTTGGAATTGATGTTTAATCCTTTCCTCCTGCTTTCCTTCATTACCTCCCATCCTGATAAAACACTTCCCAGATATTTCAATTGTTGTACTTGTTTGATTTTGCTATCTCTATTTTGTAATTTGCATGTTGGGCTGTTCCTTTTGCTAGCAACCATGCATTCCGTCTTCTTGCAATTGATGTTTAATCCTTTCCTCCTGCTTTCCTTCATTACCTTCCATCCTGATAAAACACTTCCCAGATATTTCAATTGCTGTACTTGTTTGATTTTGCTATCTCTATTTTGTAATTTGCATGTTGGGCTGTTCCTTTTGCTAGCAACCATCCATTCCGTCTTCTTGCAATTGTTGTTTAATCCTTTCCTCCTGCTTTCCTTCATTACCTTCCATCCTGATAAAACACTTCCCAGATATTTCAATTGTTGTTCTTGTTTGATTTTGCTATCTCCAATTTGTAATTTGCATGTTGGGCTGTTCCTTTTGCTAGCAACCATCCATTCCGTCTTCTTGGAATTGATGTTTAATCCTTTCCTCCTGCTTTCCTTCATTACCTTCCATCCTGATAAAACACTTCCCAGATATTTCAATTGTTGTACTTGTTTGATTTTGCTATCTCTATTTTGTAATTTGCATGTTGGGCTGTTCCTTTTGCTAGCAACCATGCATTCCGTCTTCTTGCAATTGATGTTTAATCCTTTCCTCCTGCTTTCCTTCATTACCTTCCATCCTGAGAAAACACTTCCCAGATATTTCAATTGTTGTACTTGTTTTATTTTGCTATCTCCAATTTGTAATTTGCATGTTGGGCTGTTCCTTTTGCTAGCAACCATCCATTCCGTCTTCTTGCAATTGTTGTTTAATCCTTTCCTCCTGCTTTCCTTCATTACCTTCCATCCTGATAAAACACTTCCCAGATAATTCAATTGTTGTACTTGTTTGATTTTGCTATCTCCAATTTGTAATTTGCATCTTGGGCTGTTCCTTTTGCTAGCAACCATCCATTCCGTCTTCTTGCAATTGTTGTTTAATCCTTTCCTCCTGCTTTCCTTCATTACCTTCCATCCTGATAAAACACTTCCCAGATATTTCAATTGTTGTACTTGTTTGATTTTGCTATCTCTATTTTGTAATTTGCATGTTGGGCTGTTCCTTTTGCTAGCAACCATCCATTCCGTCTTCTTGCAATTGATGTTTAATCCTTTCCTCCTGCTTTCCTTCATTACCTTCCATCCTGAGAAAACACTTCCCAGATATTTCAATTGTTGTACTTGTTTGATTTTGCTATCTCTATTTTGTAATTTGCATGTTGGGCTGTTCCTTTTGCTAGCAACCATCCATTCCGTCTTCTTGCAATTGATATTTAATCCTTTCCTCCTGCTTTCCTTCATTACCTTCCATCCTGAGAAAACACTTCCCAGATATTTCAATTGTTGTACTTGTTTGATTTTGCTATCTCCAATTTGTAATTTGCATGTTGGGCTGTTCCTTTTGCTAGCAACCATCCATTCCGTCTTCTTGCAATTGTTGTTTAATCCTTTCCTCCTGCTTTCCTTCATTACCTTCCATCCTGATAAAACACTTCCCAGATATTTCAATTGTTGTACTTGTTTGATTTTGCTATCTCTATTTTGTAATTTGCATGTTGGGCTGTTCCTTTTGCTAGCAACCATCCATTCCGTCTTCTTGCAATTGATGTTTAATCCTTTCCTCCTGCTTTCCTTCATTACCTTCCATCCTGAGAAAACACTTCCCAGATATTTCAATTGTTGTACTTGTTTGATTTTGCTATCTCTATTTTGTAATTTGCATGTTGGGCTGTTCCTTTTGCTAGCAACCATCCATTCCGTCTTCTTGCAATTGATATTTAATCCTTTCCACCTGCTTTCCTTCATTACCTTCCATCCTGATAAAACACTTCCCAGATATTTCAATTGCTGTACTTGTTTGATTTTGCTATCTCCAATTTGTAATTTGCATCTTGGGCTGTTCCTTTTGCTAGCAACCATCCATTCCGTCTTCTTGCAATTGTTGTTTAATCCTTTCCTCCTGCTTTCCTTCATTACCTTCCATCCTGATAAAACACTTCCCAGATATTTCAATTGTTGTACTTGTTTGATTTTGCTATCTCCAATTTGTAATTTGCATCTTGGGCTGTTCCGTTTGCTAGCAACCATCCATTCCGTCTTCTTGCAATTGATGTTTAATCCTTTCCTCCTGCTTTCCTTCATTACCTTCTATCCTGATAAAACATTTCTCAGATATTTCAATTGTTGTTCTTGTTTGATTTTGCTATCTCCAATTTGTAATTTGCATGTTGGGCTGTTCCTTTTGCTAGCAACCATGCATTCCGTCTTCTTGCAATTGATGTTTAATCCTTTCCTCCTGCTTTCCTTCATTACCTTCCATCCTGATAAAACACTTCCCAGATATTTCAATTGTTGTACTTGTTTGATTTTGCTATCTCTATTTTGTAATTTGCATGTTGGGCTGTTCCTTTTGCTAGCAACCATGCATTCCGTCTTCTTGCAATTGATGTTTAATCCTTTCCTCCTGCTTTCCTTCATTACCTTCCATCCTGATAAAACACTTCCCAGATATTTCAATTGTTGTACTTGTTTGATTTTGCTATCTCTATTTTGTAATTTGCATGTTGGGCTGTTCCTTTTGCTAGCAACCATGCATTCCGTCTTCTTGCAATTGATGTTTAATCCTTTCCTCCTGCTTTCCTTCATTACCTTCCATCCTGATAAAACACTTCCCAGATATTTCAATTGTTGTACTTGTTTGATTTTGCTATCTATATTTTGTAATTTGCATGTTGGGCTGTTCCATTTGCTAGCAACCATGCATTCTGTCTTCTTGCAATTGATGTTTAATCCTTTCCTCCTGCTTTTCTTCATTACCTTCCATCCTGATAAAACACTTCCCAGATATTTCAATTGTTGTACTTGTTTGATTTTGCTATCTCCAATTTGTAATTTGCATGTTGGGCTGTTCCTTTTGCTAGCAACCATGCATTCCGTCTTCTTGCAATTGATGTTTAATCCTTTCCTCCTGCTTTCCTTCATTACCTTCCATCCTGATAAAACACTTCCCAGATATTTCAATTGTTGTACTTGTTTGATTTTGCTATCTCTATTTTGTAATTTGCATGTTGGGCTGTTCCTTTTGCTAGCAACCATGCATTCCGTCTTCTTGCAATTGATGTTTAATCCTTTCCTCCTGCTTTCCTTCATTACCTTCCATCCTGATAAAACACTTCCCAGATATTTCAATTGTTGTACTTGTTTGATTTTGCTATCTATATTTTGTAATTTGCATGTTGGGCTGTTCCATTTGCTAGCAACCATGCATTCTGTCTTCTTGCAATTGATGTTTAATCCTTTCCTCCTGCTTTTCTTCATTACCTTCCATCCTGATAAAACACTTCCCAGATATTTCAATTGTTGTACTTGTTTGATTTTGCTATCTCCAATTTGTAATTTGCATGTTGGGCTGTTCCTTTTGCTAGCAACCATGCATTCCGTCTTCTTGCAATTGATGTTTAATCCTTTCCTCCTGCTTTCCTTCATTACCTTCCATCCTGATAAAACACTTCCCAGATATTTCAATTGTTGTACTTGTTTGATTTTGCTATCTCTATTTTGTAATTTGCATGTTGGGCTGTTCCTTTTGCTAGCAACCATGCATTCCGTCTTCTTGCAATTGATGTTTAATCCTTTCCTCCTGCTTTCCTTCATTACCTTCCATCCTGATAAAACACTTCCCAGATATTTCAATTGTTGTACTTGTTTGATTTTGCTATCTATATTTTGTAATTTGCATGTTGGGCTGTTCCATTTGCTAGCAACCATGCATTCTGTCTTCTTGCAATTGATGTTTAATCCTTTCCTCCTGCTTTTCTTCATTACCTTCCATCCTGATAAAACATTTCCCAGATATTTCAATTGTTGTACTTGTTTGATTTTGCTATCTCCAATTTGTAATTTTCATGTTGGGCTGTTCCTTTTGCTAGCAACCATCCATTCCGTCTTCTTGCAATTGATGTTTAATCCTTTCCTCCTGCTTTCCTTCATTAACTTCCATCCTGATAAAACACTTCTCAGATATTTCAATTGTTGTTCTTATTTGATTTTGCTATCTTCAATTTGTAATTTTCATGTTGGGCTGTTCCTTTTGCTAGCAACCATCCATTCCGTCTTCTTGCAATTGATGTTTAATCCTTTCCTCCTGCTTTCCTTCATTAACTTCCATCCTGATAAAACACTTCTCAGATATTTCAATTGTTGTTCTTGTTTGATTTTGCTATCTCCAATTTGTAATTTGCATGTTGGGCTGTTCCTTTTGCTATCAACCATCCATTCCGTCTTCTTGGAATTGATGTTTAATCCTTTCCTCCTGCTTTCCTTCATTAACTTCCATCCTGATAAAACACTTCCCAGATATTTCAATTGTTGTACTTGTTTGATTTTGCTATCTCTATTTTGTAATTTCCATGTTGGGCTGTTCCTTTTGCTAGCAACCATGCATTCCGTCTTCTTGCAATTGATGTTTAATCCTTTCCTCCTGCTTTCCTTCATTACCTTCCATGCTGATAAAACACTTCCCAGATATTTCAATTGCTGTACTTGTTTGATTTTGCTATCTCTATTTTGTAATCTGCATGTTGGGCTGTTCCTTTTGCTAGCAACCATCCATTTCGTCTTCTTGCAATTGTTGTTTAATCCTTTCCTCCTGCTTTCCTTCATTACCTTCCATCCTGATAAAACACTTCCCAGATATTTCAATTGTTGTACTTGTTTGATTTTGCTATCTCCAATTTGTAATTTGCATCTTGGGCTGTTCCTTTTGCTAGCAACCATGCATTCCGTCTTCTTGCAATTGATGTTTAATCCTTTCCTCCTGCTTTCCTTCATTACCTTCCATGCTGATAAAACACTTCCCAGATATTTCAATTGCTGTACTTGTTTGATTTTGCTATCTCTATTTTGTAATCTGCATGTTGGGCTGTTCCTTTTGCTAGCAACCATCCATTTCGTCTTCTTGCAATTGTTGTTTAATCCTTTCCTCCTGCTTTCCTTCATTACCTTCCATCCTGATAAAACACATCCCAGATATTTCAATTGTTGTACTTGTTTGATTTTGCTATCTCCAATTTGTAATTTGCATCTTGGGCTGTTCCTTTTGCTAGCAACCATGCATTCCGTCTTCTTGCAATTGATGTTTAATCCGTTCCTCCTGCTTTCCTTCATTACCTTCCATCCTGATAAAACACTTCTCAGATATTTCAATTGTTGTTCTTGTTTGATTTTGCTATCTCCAATTTGTAATGTGCATGTTGTGCTGTTCCTTTTGCTAGCAACCATCCATTCCGTCTTCTTGCAATTGATGTTTAATCCTTTCCTCCTGCTTTCCTTCATTACCTTCCATCCTGATAAAACACTTCCCAGATATTTCAATTGTTGTACTTGTTTGATTTTGCTATCTCTGTTTTGTAATTTGCATGTTGGGCTGTTCCTTTTGCTAGCAACCATCCATTCCGTCTTATTGCAATTGATGTTTAATCCTTTCCTCCTGCTTTCCTTCATTAACTTCCATCCTGATAAAACACTTCTCAGATATTTCAATTGTTGTTCTTGTTTGATTTTGCTATCTCTATTTTGTAATTTGCATGTTGGGCTGTTCCTTTTGCTAGCAACCATCCATTCCGTCTTATTGCAATTGATATTTAATCCTTTCCTCCTGCTTTCCTTCATTAATTTCCATCCTGATAAAACACTTCTCAGATATTTCAATTGTTGTTCTTGTTTGATTTTGCCATCTCCAATTTGTAATTTGCATGTTGGGCTGTTCCTTTTGCTAGCAACCATCCATTCCGTCTTCTTGCAATTGATGTTTAATCCTTTCCTCCTGCTTTCCTTCATTACCTTCCATCCTGATAAAACACTTCCCAAATCTTTCAATTGTTGTACTTGTTTGATTTTGCTATCTCTATTTTGTAATTTGCATGTTGGGCTGTTCCTTTTGCTAGCAACCATCCATTCCGTCTTCTTGCAATTGTTGTTTAATCCTTTCCTCCTGCTTTCCTTCATTAACTTCCATCCTGATAAAACACTTCCCAGATATTTCAATTGTTGTACTTGTTTGATTTTGCTATCTCCAATTTGTAATTTGCATCTTGGGCTGTTCCTTTTGCTAGCAACCATGCATTCCGTCTTCTTGCAATTGATGTTTAATCCTTTCCTCCTGCTTTCCTTCATTACCTTCCATCCTGATAAAACACTTCCCAGATATTTCAATTGTTGTACTTGTTTGATTTTGCTATCTATATTTTGTAATTTGCATGTTGGGCTGTTCCATTTGCTAGCAACCATGCATTCCGTCTTCTTGCAATTGATGTTTAATCCTTTCCTCCTGCTTTTCTTCATTACCTTCCATCCTGATAAAACATTTCCCAGATATTTCAATTGTTGTACTTGTTTGATTTTGCTATCTCCAATTTGTAATTTTCATGTTGGGCTGTTCCTTTTGCTAGCAACCATCCATTCCGTCTTCTTGCAATTGATGTTTAATCCTTTCCTCCTGCTTTCCTTCATTAACTTCCATCCTGATAAAACACTTCTCAGATATTTCAATTGTTGTTCTTATTTGATTTTGCTATCTTCAATTTGTAATTTTCATGTTGGGCTGTTCCTTTTGCTAGCAACCATCCATTCCGTCTTCTTGCAATTGATGTTTAATCCTTTCCTCCTGCTTTCCTTCATTAACTTCCATCCTGATAAAACACTTCTCAGATATTTCAATTGTTGTTCTTGTTTGATTTTGCTATCTCCAATTTGTAATTTGCATGTTGGGCTGTTCCTTTTGCTATCAACCATCCATTCCGTCTTCTTGGAATTGATGTTTAATCCTTTCCTCCTGCTTTCCTTCATTAACTTCCATCCTGATAAAACACTTCCCAGATATTTCAATTGTTGTACTTGTTTGATTTTGCTATCTCTATTTTGTAATTTCCATGTTGGGCTGTTCCTTTTGCTAGCAACCATGCATTCCGTCTTCTTGCAATTGATGTTTAATCCTTTCCTCCTGCTTTCCTTCATTACCTTCCATGCTGATAAAACACTTCCCAGATATTTCAATTGCTGTACTTGTTTGATTTTGCTATCTCTATTTTGTAATCTGCATGTTGGGCTGTTCCTTTTGCTAGCAACCATCCATTTCGTCTTCTTGCAATTGTTGTTTAATCCTTTCCTCCTGCTTTCCTTCATTACCTTCCATCCTGATAAAACACTTCCCAGATATTTCAATTGTTGTACTTGTTTGATTTTGCTATCTCCAATTTGTAATTTGCATCTTGGGCTGTCCTTTTGCTAGCAACCATGCATTCCGTCTTCTTGCAATTGATGTTTAATCCGTTCCTCCTGCTTTCCTTCATTACCTTCCATCCTGATAAAACACTTCTCAGATATTTCAATTGTTGTTCTTGTTTGATTTTGCTATCTCCAATTTGTAATGTGCATGTTGTGCTGTTCCTTTTGCTAGCAACCATCCATTCCGTCTTCTTGCAATTGATGTTTAATCCTTTCCTCCTGCTTTCCTTCATTACCTTCCATCCTGATAAAACACTTCCCAGATATTTCAATTGTTGTACTTGTTTGATTTTGCTATCTCTGTTTTGTAATTTGCATGTTGGGCTGTTCCTTTTGCTAGCAACCATCCATTCCGTCTTATTGCAATTGATGTTTAATCCTTTCCTCCTGCTTTCCTTCATTAACTTCCATCCTGATAAAACACTTCTCAGATATTTCAATTGTTGTTCTTGTTTGATTTTGCTATCTCTATTTTGTAATTTGCATGTTGGGCTGTTCCTTTTGCTAGCAACCATCCATTCCGTCTTATTGCAATTGATGTTTAATCCTTTCCTCCTGCTTTCCTTCATTAATTTCCATCCTGATAAAACACTTCTCAGATATTTCAATTGTTGTTCTTGTTTGATTTTGCCATCTCCAATTTGTAATTTGCATGTTGGGCTGTTCCTTTTGCTAGCAACCATCCATTCCGTCTTCTTGCAATTGATGTTTAATCCTTTCCTCCTGCTTTCCTTCATTACCTTCCATCCTGATAAAACACTTCCCAAATATTTCAATTGTTGTACTTGTTTGATTTTGCTATCTCTATTTTGTAATTTGCATGTTGGGCTGTTCCTTTTGCTAGCAACCATCCATTCCGTCTTCTTGCAATTGTTGTTTAATCCTTTCCTCCTGCTTTCCTTCATTAACTTCCATCCTGATAAAACACTTCTCAGATATTTCAATTGTTGTTCTTGTTTGATTTTGCTATCTCCAATTTGTAATTTTCATGTTGGGCTGTTCCTTTTGCTAGCAACCATCCATTCCGTCTTCTTGCAATTGATGTTTAATCCTTTCCTCCTGCTTTCCTTCATTACCTTCCATCCTGATAAAACACTTCCCAGATATTTCAATTGTTGTACTTGTTTGATTTTGCTATCTCTATTTTGTAATTTTCATGTTGGGCTGTTCCTTTTGCTAGCAACCATCCATTCCGTCTTCTTGCAATTGATGTTTAATCCTTTCCTCCTGCTTTCCTTCATTAACTTCCATCCTGATAAAACACTTCCCATATATTTCAGTTGTTGTACTTGTTTGATTTTCTTATCTCCAATTTGTAATTTGCATGTTGGGCTGTTCCTTTTGCTAGCAACCATCCATTCCGTCTTCTTGCAATTGATGTTTAATCCTTTCCTCCTGCTTTCCTTCATTACCTTCCATCCTGATAAAACACTTCTCAGCTATTTCAATTGTTGTTCTTGTTTGATTTTGCTATCTCCAATTTGTAATTTGCATGTTGGGCTGTTCCTTTTGCTAGCAACCATCCATTCCGTCTTCTTGCAATTGATGTTTAATCCTTTCCTCCTGCTTTCCTTCATTACCTTCCATCCTGATAAAACACTTCTCAGCTATTTCAATTGTTGTTCTTGTTTGATTTTGCTATCTCCAATTTGTAATTTGCATGTTGGGCTGTTCCTTTTGCTAGCAACCATCCATTCCGTCTTCTTGCAATTGATGTTTAATCCTTTCCTCCTGCTTTCCTTCATTACCTTCCATCCTGATAAAACACTTCTCAGCTATTTCAATTGTTGTTCTTGTTTGATTTTGCTATCTCCAATTTGTAATTTGCATGTTGGGCTGTTCCTTTTGCTAGCAACCATCCATTCCGTCTTCTTGCAATTGATGTTTAATCCTTTACTCCTGCTTTCCTTCATTAACTTCCATCCTGGTAAAACTCTTCCCAGATATTTCAATTGTTGTACTTGTTTGATTTTGCTATGTCCAATTTGTATTTTTTATGTTGGTCTGTTTTTTTGTTTTTGTTCCCTATTTTTTACGCGAGTTTCAGTCGTGCTCGAACGCAGTTCCTTCATTATTCATTTATTTTTTATCGACTTGACGCAGCAGAAATATGGCCTACAGAAACATGTTGAGCATACCACGGACTTGACTCGTGAGAATCGCTGGTTATAAAACAAAAATTAAAAATGATGGACTCACGTTTGTATCATTAAGTGAGATTTGAAAGTTCATAATAAGGAGAGACGGTTTGTTAATTTTTACACTCACAGGACGTATTGAACTGAAGAGGAACAGAGGTAACATCGCATAAGTTGCCTTATGAGCTTTTTTAAATGATTGGAAGGTGATGGATTTGGACTTATAGGGAAAAGATAGAATTTACCAAGGTCTACAATATACAGAAATCTGTGGGAGCCATGATCACCCACGTCGTGAAAGTATATGGTATATAGATGAAGAATAGTTCCCAATGAAATATGATATCATTACTACGTAAAGGATATTCATTATTCTTCTGCAGGAAGTCATTAGAAATTGGATGAATCATTCAATCATTGGTTGGTCATATTCAAATCAAGTGACGCAGATTTTTGTTGTTGTGGGAGTTAATAGATCTAAGTGCATCGTTTCTAGAATATTAAAACTTCATGATGATACTGGCTTCTTTAAATCACTCCCAAAACAGCAGAGGTCATGTAAAATTACTCTTAGGTTTTCAGTGGGGAACTCTTTTGACCCAGCAGCAGATATTGCGTGTCAGGTAATCGAAACATTCGTCATGAAAGTGTCTCAGCAGTGTCGAGTCACCTCAGGACAGTATTAATGAACGGAACAATTTCCTTTGAAACAAAGAAAAGAGTACTGAACTGTGACATAATATTAGTTATCCTATAGAACTGTGAATACTGAACGATTTCCTCACTGATGAAGTAGAGGCTTTAGTCAAGAGAAATGTGGTTCTACAGATGGTTGCTGAGGATACCATCAACTGAAACTATGGAAGTGAATGCTGGACAAACTCTTCACGGATGAAGAAGAGAATTTATGCAAGAGAAATGTGGTTCTACAGATGGTTACTGAGGATACCATAGTGAAATGGCAGTGAATGCTGTATAAACTCCTCACTGTTGTAGACGTGACAAGAGAAATGTGGTTCTACAGATGGTTGCTGAGGATATGGCAGTGAATTATGGAAAGTTTCCTCACAGATGAACAGGACACATTCTTCACAGATGATCAGGACAGCAGTGAATACTGGACAATTTCCTCCCAGATGAAAAAGATACTTTAGGTAACAGAGATGTGGTTTTACAGAAGGATGTTGTGAATACCATCGACGGAGCATGTTAGTAATAAGAACGTTTTAAGGGAAATGGAAACAAAAAGGACGCTTATAATTAGAATCAGAAAGGGGCAGTTGAATTTTATTGGAGGCATAATGAGGACGGTGGGCGTGTAGAACTTGACACTCACAGGACACATTGAAGGCGAGAGGGCCAGCGGAAAGCAGCGAAGAGCCTAAGAAAAGTTGTTGGTAGAAAAGTAAATGGGAGGGAAAGTAAAAAGACAAAACTTAGCTAGAAGGATATGGATAGAAGAATTGAAAATTTCACAGCCCGATAAAAAAAACCCTTTGTTTTTTTATTTTTGGAAGTGGGAGAAGCTGTGAAATTTTTAGGAAACCATCTCGTGTGTATATATGTGTGTGTATGCATGGGCGTGTGTGTGTGTGTGTGTGCGTGGGCGTTTGTGTGCGTATAAATATGTCCTTTTTATACACGAAGGCAGTGTAATCAATTTGTAACCTTACACAGTTGCCAGCTGAATTTGGTGTGAAGTTTTCGCTGTATAATGTTCAGTCTATTTGATTAATGGGGAACTGTTGGTTTAAATGCCCCATTAACAATGCAGGAGATAGATTCAAAATAAATATCTGTCGTGCAAAGTAAGGCTACCGATTTATTGATACACCTGTGTACAAAAAAAAAAAAAAAAAAAAACGCCAGAAGGACAACGGGTTTTTGACAAAATTTCAGATAGTAATTCTACAGAAGGATAGTGAGAATTCCATGAACGGAGCGATTAATCAATGAGGAAGTCTTAAAGAGAATAGCAACAAAAAGAAAATATTTACTTAGAATTAAAATGATACAGATTAAATTATTGGAGCCATAATGAGGAAAGTAGACTCAGAAAAGTCAAGCCTCACAAATATATATTAAAGGCAAGAGAGATAGGGGAAGGCAGCGTGTGGATGGATGGCGGAACGAGGGGTGAAGGAAGCTTAGCAAAAGTAGGTAAGCTATTAAGTACCACGAGAGATAGCAAGTTTTGGAAAGCCATGATTGCTCACGTCCTGAAGGGACACAACATACAGAAGAAGTAAGCGTATATAATTATGTGTTTTTATCCCCTAAATGGTCCATCCAATCATCGCTCCTACGACGTCTTACAACGTGAAGGTTCGCTTTGGTTACGGCCTGACGATTCTGTGGCATCCCTGCATTGGTTGAATACATAGACATGGAGCCATGTATACCACATTGGAATAGATGGTCGTTGGCTGTACAAGAAGATTCAATATTTTTCCAGCAAGGTATGAATAATACTTATTAACGGATACAAAATTTAATGTCGATATATAACTAAAAGTTGGCAGTTAAAATAGAAGAAGAATTTAAGTTTAAATTATTCACGATCAACTCTTGTCGTTTTACTGCCTCCGTAAAGATGATTTCTTTCTAAAGTTCATTGTACTACTCCCAAATTTCAATTGCCATAATGAAGACACTGGAAAAAAGTCTTGGCAATCAATCAACCAGCCAAATATACAACAAATATAAAAAAAAATAATCTTTTATTTTATTGAAATGGTAAGCTTCATGGTAGAACTTGCTGAAGAAAAATAAATCTTAAACTTTGTGATTAGAAGACCCGGTTCGCATTGTATTAATATTTTAGTGATTAAACTTGGTCATGTTGATAATACGACGTCCGAAACAACTAAACAATAATACCTCTGATAAATGAAGGAGAAATTCAGAAACTTTCTCTTTCTCATTACAGTGTGCGAATACCAGGGCCGCCATGTGCAGGTGGTATAATGGATAATCGCCTGGAGAGCCGATTTCCTGATGAGTTCGTTATATTAGCTAACGCGCAAAAATACCTTTTAATGATAATTTCCGTCTGCTCTTGAACTAACAATTCGTTTCCTAATGCGAAAACAAGAGTAACTATATTAAAATCAACAAAACATTCTTATTTGGCATATTTAATAACACAAACATACATAAAAAATTGATGTCCTGTATATATGTTGAAGCTAAGCGGACTTTACCATTAAGTTACGGGAAGTCATTACAGCAAACAAAGAAACAATTATCCTACTTTAGAAATGCGCATCTCGTGTTATTTACTAAATATCAGTTTCCCCAGATTAAAAAAGGGTATACAGATTCGGTACAGATTTGACATTCAAAACAAATCCCCCATTTTATTTATTAAACAATGTGTATTATGTCAATCGGCTTATGCATTCCAGAAATTTTAATAAAGAAAATGTGTTCCTGGCCGAGATTAAACCTCCGTCCCACTTTCTAGGGAAACCACCGTTGGATCCAGTGTGCTTAACCGCTCGGCCACGAGATGTCACAGCAAGCAATGTTCTTTCTATTATGCACAGAGAGACGTTATACACACGGTTAATAATAAAAAAAATGTGACGTCTATTTCCCCTATGAAATATCCACTAAATAACGTTTGTAATAAGAACAATTTTAGATTAAAAGTTAATATATTTATTGTTTAGAAATACACACACGCACACACACATACAATCACGCACGCACACACACACACACACACACACACACACACACACACACACACATATATATATATATATTATAGATTAACTGATTTAAAATATAGTTTCTTCGCTACCACACAGGAATTACAATGTTTCAAAAACCGAAGCTAAAGCCTTCAAATTTAATTATATAAAAGCATTAGTTATCAAGCATCATCAAGCGAATTTTGGAATAACTTATTTTTAAATTTACTGAGTTTTAAACGCACATAAAATTCATAATTTTTTGTTTTCAAGGATACAGACAAAACCAATCATTTAGACAGGGGCGGTAGCGTGTTCATTTCTATTAGCTATTATTGTATCAATTATGAGTTGCGTTCAAAAAAGAGGTTAAGTTTAGGTAGGATAGGGATGCATTTTTCAACGAATTTTGACATCCGTTCAACGCATGTCATCTGTTTTTTTTTTTATCATCGAGAAAAGGTTTTTCGCCATTTTTTTTCGTTAAATTCGTACATGTATAGATAAAGATTTTTTTAAAAGTGGTGTTCGGGTCAGAATACGTTATATTGAATTACAATTTAAAAATATTATTTTATTTTTACTTTTAATTACTAATAGACTATATTTTTTTTTAATGCAACTAAATGTATATATATATATATATATATATATATATATATATATGCAGCATATCTTCATTTGTTTGGTTGAATAATGTGGACAGTCATTTTTGTTAGCAGCTTGGACGAGTTTTTTTTCTTTTGTTACGTCTGTCTTTTATTACTTCAGCTTTGAGTAGATCACTAATTTCTCGTTTTGTTTTTATTAGTTGTTCTTTAAGGTTTTGTGTGTTTTGATATAACATTTCAATTTCAGTTATTTTATCCAATATATTGTATTGTCTGTAAAGATGACAGGTTCAAGGGGAGTAATTCATCTTGATGGTTTGTTAGTTTATAGTTAGAGATGCTGATAAACTTATCTTTATTTATTTGGAACATGAATACTTCCTTTGTATAGTGTATTAAGTTATTTTTAATGGTCAGACGGTATTGAATTTCAAATTTATTAGCGAGTTCTGCAAGTCTCTATAGGAGTTCTTTAAACTCTCCAGGAGTGGTTGCCAGTTTTAGACTGTTCTGGATCTCTTGAGAAATTTTAATAACAGTTGCTTTTTTCTTATTTTAATCTACCTCTTCTCAAAGTTCAGAGTTAAATTGACAAGTGTTAGTATTATAATGGGTTGCTTGATAACGTAGTTTAAAATATGTACATTCAGACAGCATATCTTCATTCAAGCATGTTTGCATGAAAAAATCTGGACATGTTATGCCTGTTTATTTTTATTTTAATACTCTCAAATTCACGGATCAATTTCTTAATGTTTCTATTTAAATTCATTAAGGAAAATTCCATAGTTTTTTTTATTTCTTTTATTTTCCCAAAGACTTTCAGTCTCATTCAAGATCATCTTCAGAGGTGAATTGCTAAGACAACACTGAATGTAATTGATAGTTGTGATTTTGTTTGTAAATGCGCATGAAACACGCTCTGTTATGATTATAAACATGTATGAACGCGCTCCGTTACAATTAATTTAAAAATTAACTTTTAAGAATATTATGTATCTAAACGAAGTAAATTAATTTATATTTTTTTAATTATTAATGTTTTAAAATACTCAACTTTCAATTTAGAGCTTTTTTTTTTTTTTTACAATTCCAGTATTTTGCAGCATTGCTTTTATAGACATTTAAAAACATTGTTGTTATACTCATAATTAATATCATCTTATTTAGTGTCGGTTGTATTTTTCATATATAGAGGGTTTCAAGAATTAGAGCTTTTTGCATTGTATTTTCATGGAGTAGTATATTTGTATTGTCAATTAATGTTTCTCTAAATCATGAATGTGGTCAGAAATGTTCCTTTAAATGTTGTGCAATAGAGCTTTAATCCGACATATGCAATATAAGTCTCCTCGATAAGGTTGTTGTCGTGAAACCAACATATATATTTACCTTTTTGTCAGAGATACAATCTGCCAAAGTACATTTAAATTGATATACAATGTTGGTCTTTTGCAGGACATTAGTTAGCGGAGGATAGTTATTGCGGATGATTAAGTTGGCTGTATTAAATTTAGTATAATATATAATTAGTTTTACTTTTTTTTATTGTGATCTGTGGAGGATATCTTGATTTCAGTATAGTAGGTTTATATTTTTAGGGTTATTTGAGGAAGTATTATATTATTTTTGATTTATCTTAATCTTTCTCATAGTTTATTTGATTTGCTCATCAAAAATGTAATTAAGAAAGTCATTATTATTGAAAATTCCTTTAATGTTTTTAATTCAGTGTAGAAAATGTTTTCGTGGAAGTGTTAACTTTTCCATGGTTTATTAATTTATATAGTAGTTGTTTTATGAGGATATTCAATTTTATAGTTTAGACTGCACGTGTTTATGCTAATTAGTTTTTTTTATATGGGGCGGTAGTAAATGTATTATTATTGGTGTCTATCAATATATCAAGAAAAGGAATTTTGTTGGGACTACACAGAAAATCCTCTTTCAGCCTCTGTTTAACGAGAGCTTGTAGGTCATTAAATGACCCATGTCCTTTGTGTCCACACGAAAAGTTATATGTTATTAAGTTTCTGAAAAATAAAGATTTATTAAATCAAAGAAAAGAAATAACTGTCTTTTCTAGGCATTGCATTATGTCCACTTTAAAACATAATTAATAAAACTTACATAATTATATATCTATTCTTTGATTACAATTAACAATAATTGTATACTTAATTCCTAAATTTCAATCTCGTATACTAATAAATATAATAAATATCGCATTTTAGATCTTTATAATTAAAAATGTAAATATATAGATATGATTTAATCATATTTGAAGCTCCTTTTAAAAAGCACGAGATCTATTTGGAAAAAAAAAAAGTTGAAAATAAATAAATAAAAGTGCCAAAATTAATCCATTGTCCGATAGAGATATAACTCCATGAATTTTAGTGTATCTTATGCATGTTCCTAAGAAGGTAGACAGGATTACACGCGTCTCATACATGAAAGCCCTTATCGGCAAGCAGAAATGACACCAAACCTTGAACCTACATTTTTCACTTTTCCCTTTTAGATTAGACCTGTTTCCTGATTCGTCAAAAAAGACAACACCCATTTAAAATTTTGAAATCTCATTCCCCCACCAACTTAAACTCTTAAATATAATACTACTTTGCTTAAAAAAGTAAATCATTTTTTTCTGAAGTTATCCAACATCGTTTGAGAATGGAACAAAAATTTTAATTTTTAGTTTCGAAACATAGTAATTTAAGTGTCGCAATGAAAACATATTTTTAAATAATAATATTATAATATTATGCTCTACTTAATATCGAGCACTTTAAAAAAATGCTAAAGAACTCTGGATTATTAATCTGTTCTTTCTTTCTTTATATATATATATATATATTCGGAATTGTGATGCCACAGATGGATTTATGTGTTCATTTGACATCTGCAGCCTCTTCACGTGTGTGCCTTTATCGGAGACTATTGATATTTGCAGCGATATGTTATATCGTAGTAATTTGACTCCTCCTAATATACCTGAAGAAGTGTTCGTTAAACTCATGAAATTTGCCACCATGTTCGTCGATTTTAGTTTTGACAATATCATGTATCGTCAGATAGATGGTGTAGCGATGGGTTCCCCCTTGGGTCCCGTGTTGGCTAATATCTTTGTGGGTTTTTATGAAG
This sequence comes from Acanthosepion lycidas, assembly GCA_963932145.1. Classification (NCBI taxonomy): domain Eukaryota; kingdom Metazoa; phylum Mollusca; class Cephalopoda; order Sepiida; family Sepiidae; genus Acanthosepion; species Acanthosepion lycidas. The sequence goes on along the minus strand of OZ010593.1, from coordinate 95,176,444 downwards.
AAAGCCTTATGTTAAGTTCTGCCCGACCCAAGGTTTACTTTCGGTATGTGGATGACACTTTTTGTGTGTTCAGCCACGAATCGGAAGTGGATCAATTTTTTTCCCTACTCAACAGTGTTCATCCTGCCCTTAAATTCACAGTAGATAAGGAGTTCAATGGTTCATTGCCCTTCTTAGATGCTCTTGTTCAAAGAACTCCTTCCTCGGTTATCACATCAGTTTACAGGAAGTTTACATTTACTGGATTATATACTCGATGGGACTCCTTTTGTCCTAAACGACAAAAGATTAATTTGATTAGGACCCTGACACATAGGGCCCTAATGATTTGTTCGGATGACACTTTGAAACATGAAATCAGTTCCTTAACTGAGATTTTTGTGAACAATGGTTATCCGTTGAACATTGTTCACTCAGTTATTCGAGATGAAACTGCCAGGTTTAACAAAATTAAACCTGCTTCAGTGGGTAAATGTTCGGTCTATCTTCGTTTGCCGTGGTTGGGTAGCATTAGTGAATCCTTCGCCAAGCGTATTTCATGGAGTTCACATCAGTGTTATTTTGCAGCCAATGTTCGTGTTGTTTTTCAAACTAAGTCTGTACTTTCATCTATGTGTAAAGATGTTCTACCCCCCCCACCATATTAACTCTGTTATTTATCATTTCAAATGTAGTTGTGGATGCGACTACATAGGTAGAACGACACAGCGGTTGGACGTTAGAATTAAACAGCACGTACCTGCTATAATACTGAATAAAAAATTTTCTTTGGGTGATACCATTTGTAACACGTATGGGTCTTCGATTGCGGATCACTTTATAAAGAATCCTACTTGTGCGTTGAATTTCAGTGTGAACTGGTTTTCTGTTTTGGCCAGTTCGCACTCGCTATTCCATCTTAAGGTGTTAGAGACGCTTTACATCATGTTCAGTCAACCTACTCTTTGTAAACAAAGAGATTGTTTGCTTGGACTTGCTGTGCTGCGTTTCTAGCATCTTGGTTGGTATAACTTTTATAATAATTTATTTCTTCCTGTCCAATCATTCATGTCATGCATAACAGACTTCTTTTTCTTTTCCTCATAATTTCCCCGTTAACAGTTCTGATGAGAGGGGACGAAACCGGTCGACTGGTGTTTGTTTTATTTTAAATCTATCATGGTCCATAATATAAAATTTCTTGTTTTTAATGCCTTAATATATATATATATATATATATATATATATATATATATATATATATATATATATTCAAATATTTTCTAAACAACACTTTAAAGTAATTTTGTCTTTTTACAATCTAGTGGTGGAAATTCGGAACCTTAAACTTCATGCCTGTGATGTGCTGAGACTGTACGAGTTTAATATCTTATTTAATCAGAGGCTCCGAAATAGTGCTCACTTCTATGCTAGGTCTACTGAGGAGGTTGCCATTGACTAGCAGGATAGTTAACTCATACGAAAGCGCCATGTATTGTGAACGGCACCTTCATAAATTCAATTCTAACATTCGGAAATCAATCCGTCAAATAGAAAAAAAATATTTCACATTTTAATCGGCACAATTTGTTATATTCTTTTTAATAAAACATGGGTGAACAAATATTTGCTATCTAAATAGTTTAGACTGCATAATGCCACAACTCTCAATTATATTAGCAGTCCGCCATAATCACATTGAAAGACAAATTAATCTTTCCAATGAAGTGATACAATGTGTTGACGTTGGAATTAATAAAATTAACCAAAATTCAAAGTTCTCCACCTCCGTAGATAAACGCACTGAAATTGAAACCTACCCCAACTTAATTGCACAAAAGAAAGTATTTATGATTAAACGAGATATGCCGCCCGCAAAAAAGGTTTATATATAACTACACATTTACCTGCCATATCGGACAACTTCATCAGCATATTGCACGATCAAATTAGAGAACGCCAAAAATGATTTGTTTTTTTTTTTAAATATTGTACCGAATTGAATCTTCCAAAACAAATAGTATATAATTAACAAAAAGGCCAAAATCGAAGTATGATGCAATAGCATTTTCAATTTACAAAATAACAAACATATTACAATTCAAGATTACGCAACTTGTCAAAGCCAAATTCATCGCTTTTGAGCGATGCGCAAAAACAAATTTAAATAGCATGTTACGTAACGTTGTCAAATTCCGAAACACTGACAATATTGTTATTAAAAAAAAAAAAAACTAATATTACAAAAAACTACCACTTTAAATGGTAAGCCATTCTTAACGGAAACCCATATTTTGTTAAAAGAATGAACGAAAATAGTACATAGGAAATCCGATCCAATATATAAACGTACACACACACACACACACACAACCTGGGTTTTACAATAAGTATGATATACATCAATGGTTGGTGTGGCTATGGTCTTTCTTTCTTCCTTAGAAAATAAAATAATTCCGTGAAATAACTAAATCAGTCATATATGTTACAAAAAGTGATGATATTTTCATTATAGATAAAAACCTAAATTGTTGTTCTTGTTTGATTCTATTAATGTTTAATCCTTTCTTCTTGCTTTCCTTCATTACCTTCCATCCTGATAAAACATTACCCAGATATTTCAATTGTTGTACTTGCTTGATTTTGCTATGTCCAATTTGTAATTTGCATGTTGGGCTGTTCCATTTGCTAGCAACCATGCATTCCGTCTTCTTGCAATTGAGGTTTAGTCCTTTCTTCTCGCTTTCTTTCACTAACTTCTGTAGAGATTTATGTTTGTAGTTTCTTTTCTGTGTCTTTAATCACCACTGTGTCATCTGCATATCTTATGTCGTTAAGATTGTCGTCGCCAATAATGACTCCTGTTGGGACTTCTAATTTTCACAGAATCGCCCCACTGTATGGGTTAAAATTTTGACGATCAAAGTTAGCTGGAAAATAAGAGGTCGGAGTAGAGTTCCGCGAGAAGTTCAATAGAAGAAATTGTTAGCATATAACTTACAGTTACATCTAGTTGCCATTTCAACAGCAAAATGATGAGAAATTGCGTCTAAGTACCAGAGAAGAATGGTCCTCAGAACAATTACCATGAAAATATTTATAAAAAAGGCACAAAGAAGCTACATTACGGCGATGGATAACTGACTGATGCCGAGATGTCAGGTCAGATCCATTAGCATTGCAGATTCTTCTTTGGATTTTATAAAGATTTATCAAGTATATAGCAGGAGCACCAGAGCACATATGACAGCAATATTCAAAGTATGGACGAATTGTAGACTAATAAATATGTATGATATTGGTAGACTTCTGAATATCTAGAATATTTCGTGAGAAAACTTGTCTAACACAGTGAACCAACTTCCTAGTAGCAGATCTAGAAATTGATTCAATATATGTTTCCACTTCATGTCAGTGGAAAACGCATGGCCTTGATGTTTACATCCGGGATAATCTTCCGATGGCCAGGGAATTGTCTCTCGAGGCCCCAGCATACTCCTTCATTTGCCTCCGTCTTTCGTTACTACACTCTTTTGGCTATCTCTTTTTTCTTCATCGCACCTCCTCTTCCCAGGACTGCAGTATATTAGACATAATAGCAAAGAGTATAGAAAAATTACTTTCGCTCCACTCACCTGCGAAAATCTTCGTCTTTGGTGAATTTAATGCTCACCACAACACGTAGCTTACACAAACTGTTGATATTGCCGGTGTACAGACATCTGAGATGAGGTATTATGTGCACTATTTACATTATTCGGACTATTGTCGCCATATTTATTACGCTCCGGCCTTCTTCAGGTGGTTGGAATGTCTAACTGAATCCTCTACTGGGGTAGACTGTTATAGCTCTACGTGCTATGTTTAATGGATGTCAATTATCTGTTATCTCCTGCTTAATTCCCTCTGAAAGTTCTCCACTGACTTAACTGGGTATTGAACTCACACTCTTTGCATCCTGTCACCGGATCTAACTAACGCCTTTATCCACTGTGCCACGTGTCCCAGAGGATATCTGTGTATGAATTTCTGGGTATTATAAACCTAATGCCTTCAGTGATCATTTTTTACCAGTGCTCATATTGAAATTTTTTCTGTTATCATTGCATGTTTTTACCAATTTTTGTTGTTATTATCGCTTTTCTATGGCACTCCTTATTACTAATTCCCATATTGTATTAATTTCTATGCTTGGTCGGCTCAGGAGATTTTTGTGGCCTAGCCTTAAGTTTACGAATTTTCCAAAGGCCGGAACGTTGTAATAAATATGGCGACAAAGATTAGGATAATAGTCCGAATAATGTAAATAGTGTATAAAAATTTTCATTGGCTAATGCTTCGGTCAAAGCGTGGACTTTCCTACTCGTTTCCCTAGCAAAACCGAGCAAAATGCTTCTCGACTTGATTTATTTCGTACCTCTTCTCCTCGCTTTTGCCGAACTTCGCAACACAGTCCTCTTGGTAATTCTGACCACACTGTGGTAGCTATTAATATTTCATTCGAATCCTCTAAGCGGAATGCCATATCCACAAGACCGCTTTCCGTTACCAGCATGCTGATTGGGAATCACTCCGTGATTTTTTCCGTGATGCCCCTTTGGCTGATATCTTTAACCTTCCAACTGAAAATTGCATCACTGAAGTTTCTTCTTGGGTCAAAGCCGGCATGAACGCTTTCGTCCGTTATAGAAAATAACAGATGAAACCTCAATCTTCTCCATGGTTCACACCAACATGCTCAGCTGCTATAGCACACAGAAACCAATATTTTCGGCTATACCAGCGTGACAACTCTCGTCTCAACAGGCTGCTCTCGTCTCAATTCGTTGCTGCTCGCAATAAATGTAAGCGAGTCCTTGAAGGAACAAAGTCTCTTTTTGCCGAGATGATAAGGCACCGCATAGTCTATAGTAACTTTGGCTCTTGCGATTACTGGCGGCTATATAATAAAATATTAAATAAGTGTAAGGTCTCTGTTCATCCCTTCTTCAATCAATCTGCTGGTAAAGCTGAATCATTTGCCCGTAAATTCTCCTGAAGCTACTCTTCACTCAACCGGGATATCCTTCCCAAACTTCCCTTCTAGAACTGAGTCTCTGTTGAGTGATATGCATATAACCTGTTCCATAGTCTCTGCTATCATCTCTAACCTAAATCTCTACAAAACATGTGGACCTGATGGTATCCCTGTAATAGTCATTAAGAAGTGTGCTCCCGAACTGGAGAAAAAGATGGCTTGTTAATTTTAACGCTCCCAAACTAAACTTCTCCCCATTAATCATCTGAGAGACACCGCTTTACCTTCCATCAACATGGCTGATGCTAACCCCCAGGAAAGTTATTCACGCATTCTCATGTTCACGTTCTCTGCTATGAAGTGGAAAGACTATATTGAATCCATTCCTGGATCCGCTCCTAACAAAGTCTGTTCACTATGTCAGGTGAGACAATTTTTCTCTCGAGAATCTATGTTATATATCTATAGTCCACCATTCGACCCTGTTAAGAATATTGCTGTCAGATATGGTCTGGTGCACCTGCTATTTACCTTGAGCTCCTTGATAAAATCAAAAGTAGAATCAGCAATATTATTGGTCCTGATCTGGCAGCTCAGTTTCAGTCACTTTCCCATCGCCATAAAGTTGCCTCTCTATAAATACTTTCAATTGGTAATTGTTTGAATGTGCTCTTCTATATGGTACCTAGACTTTAGGAATTTAAGCGCAGTACCTCATCAATTTACAGTTGAAGTGTCTAGATATAGCTATAAGTTCTATGCTGACAGTTTCTTCTCTTGCACTCCTTGCTTGTGAAACTCTCTTCCAGCCAACTTTAATCTCCAAAAATTAAATGCAATATCAATCGCTATCTACTGTAAGCTAGGCTGGGTCGTCCAGCAACTAGGCTCTTGGTTGGCAACCAGTCTAGGAGAAATAAACTTCTGAATTTCTAAACCCAGGTAGGTGGAACTCGATAGCATGAGAACACGTAGTAGTCTAAGAGAAGGTAAACCCTAACAGAAAACTCAAGTGGCCTTATGTGCCAAGAGGGCGTTATGTGACAAGATACCTTATGTGCCAAGAGGGCCTTATGTACCAAGAGGGCCTTATGTGACAAGAGGGCCTTATATGCCAAGAGATCCTTATGTGACAAGTGGTACGCGGTAGATAGCTGCAGCATGTAAACGTCAATTCTCCCCGACCATTGTCAGTAAATTTAGTCTCATATAGCCGCTCCTCTTTTGTCACCTTGTACCAGGCTAAGCAATGTATTGCCTCTGAGTATTACATTATTGTAATAGCGCCTTGATTAATTATTTCTGATTATTATGTATTACATCAGTGACATATGTGTCTGTGTGTATCTATGTGTGTTGCTACATAGTCCTGGGTATGACGATGAACTACATCCGGCAGCAATGCCTCTGATCGGGAGACTGGAGGTTTTTAGGTGCGTGGAATCACCTCTTAAATGATGTTGCTCTCAGGTTCACCTTGATCCGGAGTGGTAGCACCTGTTAGGGTCCCAGCTATGTGCAAATAGTGAAGCCCCCAAAACACTACGAAAGTATAAAAATACATTCTTATAGTAAAAATACCAGCAATACATTTTTATATAAAATAATCACCGAAAATATTAATTTATAGTAAAATTATCAACAATAGATTTTTAAAGTTAAATTTTATCTATAGTTGAAGGTATACAATTGCGTTCAACATGTTTGGATTTCGGCTTTAAATAACCCATAGAGGTGTTGATATGCCGCTAAACAAAACCAAGCAAGTCGTAACATACCCATAAATTTGTTTGCATCAGTTGGTCTCTGAATATATCTATACAGTAACACTTCAGTAGATGCTTAAGATCATCATCAATCGTGTCCTTTCAGAGCGTAGGGGATCATGACTCTCCACAGCGTTCTATTCTTTGTAGTGATTATTAAGGTTTGTTTTTCACTGTCTCTTCGATCCCGGTTCTACTATCCTTTTGCGCAAGATTGTTAAGTAAGTTCCTCCTTTCTCCTTTGCCTTCAATATGTCCTAGAAGTGTCATATTCTCCAAGTCTTCCTTACTATTAGGCTGGTACAAAAATAATGACGTAATAATGTCGTTTTTTGACGTCAAAAAATACGTCTAAAAACGACATTATTACGTCATTATTTTTCCACCAACCTAATAATTATTTACCCTAGAACCCCCTGAGTCTAAATATAATGTCCTATTTGTTTCCATTTTCTTTAAGACTTCCTTGTTGCTTACAGGATTCATCCATCGTATTCTCAGTATCCTTCTGTGGTACCACATATCTGTTGCTTCAAGTCTATTCTTCTTTTGTGTGATTATATGTTCTAGAACCATATAAGTATGTGTGTGAGTATAAATGCATATTACTGTGTGTCTGTTTATGCAAGACTGATCATGTAACTGAAAAGTTTTCGTTCGCGCCAACTTCCCTATTTTAATGACATCAGAATATTCATATCGGGAAATAGGTCAAGCCGATAATTTTTCAGCACCCTTCTTCATAAGCAAATAATTTTTCAGCACCCTTCTTCATAAGGGAAATCACGAACGTAACACATATAATTGTTTATATGTCGATATTGAAATGTGTGTCTGTGGGTTTTCGCATGTATGTGTGAATATATTTGACTGCCGGCGTTTTTATGTCTATGAGAAAATATCTACATTATACATACATTTGTCTATATTGTGCACTGGTATGTGTACCTGAGTGTCATATCGGAGTATTATTCAACTGTGTGTGTATATTCCTGTACGACTGTCTTTGTCTCATATACACGTGTGTGAGTATGTGCGCGCACGTACAATTTGGTGTAGCATTTAGTTTTGAATGGCCAATAACAAGGTCGTTAGGAAGATAGGATGACACTCCTTTCAAGCCATCCAATGTCTTGTAGCGCCATCGTCTGGCCTTCCGGTAGCACCATGACTCTAGTCTTGAAGAATAGTCCAAGATTACGTTCGGTAAGCGGGAAGGGCGAGTGGAACGAGGCGTACTGGCGTTCTTGTGTATGGTCGAATGGGCTCGTCGTCTACACCACTCACAGACTGACAATCACCTGACTCTGACACAACCTCTTCTGTGACCTTTCCTATCTATCTATCGATCGAAAGACCAAATAACTTGAGATTTTTAGTCGTCGTTCCTGTAGATATAAGCATCGAATTCTGACTTGATATATCTACGTTGGTACGTAACTAACAAGTTTGAAGGAATATATTTTACAAGAGTGTTAAAGTCATTTAACGAAACCTATTCATATCTATGTTAAATATGAACGAGCCACAATAAATTATCTTTGTAATTCAGTTCGTCTCGGTTTAAAAAATTCTAATCATATACGTATCCATGTGTCGCTTTTATAATGGAGAAAATTGGTTGGTTAATTTTGTTTAGCGCCATATTAACCTCTATGTGTTATTTAATGCCGAAATCTAGATATTTTGAATTTAATGTTATGGTCTTGATATATATGGAACGCAGTTGTATGCCTTCAACTATAGATAAAATGCATTGCTGATCATTTTGCTATAAAATCTATTATTGTTAATTATACTATAAAATGTATTGCTGGTCATTTTCTTTTAAAATTGTATCCGTTGGTCATTTTGCTATAAATATGTATTGTTGGTAATTTTTAAATATAAAAATGTATTGCTGGTGTTTTTATACTTTCATTGTGTTTTATTTTATTGGGGGGTTACTATTTGCCCACAGCTGGGACCGTAACAGGTGGTACCATTATGGGTCAGTGTGGACCTGGGAACAATAGCAATTAAAATGTTATTCCACGCTCATCAAAACCTCCAATCACCCAATGAGAGGCCTTGCTGCCGGATGTAGTTTATCATCACACCCAGGACTATAGAAAACGTGAAGTATTTTCTGGTATAAAAAAATTGGTTCTCGATCTATGACAATAAGAGTTTCGAATGATTGTCTTTAAAGTACATCTTTTATTTGATTGTCTCCTCAAGACGTGTGTGATTATGGCTCTCCATAATCTCTCGTGAACCATAGCAGCGTTTCTACCTTTATCAAACCTCCTGCTTCCCGTTTAGCCTTTTGTTCACACAAGGTGACTCCCTTTCCCTATTTCTCTGGCCCTCGATATGCCCTGTAAGAATTTTTCAATCCTTCCTTTGTCATTAGGTGTTCAAGAAATGCCAGTCTTCTCTTTCTGATGCTAAATGTTCTTTTCATTATCATCTTCTTTTAAACTTTCTCGTTGCTTTTATGTTGTCTCCATTTTCCTATTTATGTGTGGGAAGATTGTCCAGCATTCACTGCTATAACAGGATTGATATCACATAACAATTAAGCACTCTTTGTTTCTCAGAAACGTTTCCAGTACCTTCGTAGTTACGTACTACTCCCGAATCTTCCGACCCGGGGGAGCAAGGAATCCGGGCAATGCTTTGTGACCTTCGCTATATTACCAACATTTCTTTTTTATCTACCTACATTTATATTCGTTACAAATTAAAGGATGAAGAATTTTCGCAAATTTTGACATCATTCTGGGTTTTTTTTTCTTCCAAATCCGTGAAATTTGTTTTGCTCATGCTAAGTCGGGAGAAAACACAATATAAAATTCACAATTCTTTTAGCCATAATATTGAATGTATTAAAATTATTCAACTTTTTAATAAGAAAAGTCCAAAATAAATGGATATTTATTGCATAAAAATACAATTATGGCACAAGGCCGAAAAAAGGGGAGGGATTGAGGTTAGTCTTCACTATCTTATACCTAGCTAATCCGATTCACGACCCATTCACTCGTTACAATTTGCCCGTTCACCATAAAAACTCGTCCGTCACCAATCAATCCTCCATACACCATAATACCGCATCCTCTCAAGGGGAACCTACGAAACGCGTCTCATGCCATAAAAATTTAATAATAATAAACTATATATACAATTCTAAAGATAAAAAATGAGAGGGAAGGGAGATGAACCCAATAACGAACTAAACATGAACACAAAGTGAACTAAACATATCTGATGTTAGTAGGGCCTGTCCAACCCTCAAGAAGGAGAGAGGCCGCTGTATTCTGCCAATTGGACAAAATCAAGAAGCTCTCTCATTAAGGGAGTGGGAAAAGGAGAAAATACATACGGACATAGGAAAGAAAAAGCTGACCCAGTCGAGATAAAAAAGGGGCCAAAACAAACTGGGGAGGTTGGGAATCTCAACTTGGATCATAACCAAAGATGCAGCCGGGAACAGGCCAGGAACAACACTTACATTGACTAGGTACACAAAGGCTTGTCTAACCTAATCAGGGGAAGGGCTCTACAGGAAACCATCCCGATATGACGTAGGTTGACCTAAAAGAGAAAATCAAGGCTAGCCCTGTTCAAACGAACCAAACTCACCTCAATCACCCACCTTTTGCTAAAGACTGTCGAATGGAAGCGTTTTCTATAAATTCTAATCTTCATCTTGAGCTGATGCTCAAAGAATCGGATTAGATCCTGATGAGAAAGACGATTGCCTCGCAAGATTCCTCCTGTCGCGTCGTCCAAATCACCATTCGGACCGTGGCCAGCAACGTCCCAAATTAATGTTAAAAATTGCCCCAAAACATTGTTGATTTATTTAAGATGGAATTATCTATTATGACGTCTCTAATTTGTATATATTAGGTTGGTGCAAAAATAATGTCGTTTTTCTTTTGAAGTTGAACGTCAAAAAACGACATTATTTTGGCACCAACCTAATAGATACATTGTATTTATTTTCAATTTTTTTAGTTGAATTGCTCACCTATATTGCATATGATCCATTATTGTACATAATTAGGCTACAATATTGTATTTTATATGAATGTTACCCCCGTATCACAAATTATCGGAGGAGGCGTACATACAAGATATTCAAACTTCAGTAGATGCTTGATGCGGCTATCTCCAATTGGAAGTTCGCATCTTGGATTTTTCTCTTGCTAACAACCATCTTTTCAGTTTTCTTACAGTTTATGTCTAATCCTCTGTTTCTCGTTTTCCTTTGCTCCCTTATTTGGGAGATTTTATAATTTTTCTGGGTACTGCCATCAGCACTATGCCAATAGTTCTTGTCCTTTTTCTACTTCTTTTTGTGTCTCCTGAGGACGTAGGCGATCATGTCTCTCCACAATCTCCTATCCCTTGTAGTTGTTAATAAATTTTGTCTTTCATTTATTTCTCCTAAACCATGTTCCGCCATTTATTTACTCAAGCTCTTTAAGTAATGCGTTATTTTCCTCTATCTCTCTTGCCTTCAGTCTGTCCTGTGAGTATCAGATTTTCCAAACCCTCTTTCCTCATTATGTGTCCTAGAAATATCAACTGTCTCTTCTTCATGTTAAGTATGAGTTTCCATTTTCTCTAATATTTCGTCGTTGCTCACACGTTCAGTCCATGTTATCCTCAGTATCTTTTTGTAGAACCACATTTCTGTTACTTCAAGTTTGTCCTTCATCTTTGAGGAGATTGTCGAGCACCCACTGCCATATAAGAGGACAGATATCACGAGTTCAGTACTCTTTTCCTTCTTTCTAGCAAAGTTTTCCTATTTCTTATTACTCTGCTTAACTTTTGGAATGCATCTTTGGCTATCCCAATACACATTCGGATTTCAGTGTCATACTTTTGTGTCTGTCAAAAATAAACCCTGGTAGGACTTCTAGGTCTCTCAGAATCGACTTGCTGTATAGATTGAATAAGTCCAGTGAGAAGACGCATCAGTCTTACATCCCTTTCTATTTTTATATATCTGTTGAACTCATTTTCTATCCCTATACAGGCCGTTTGCTGCCAATCTGCGTATCTTATATTATTAAGGTTGCCGTCACCCCACAATAATAAATTCTGGTAGGGTCTCCAGCTCACTGTACAGGTTGAATAGATCTGGAAAGAAGACATATCCTTGTTTTATATCTATTTTTGTGTACTTAATGAATTGTTTTTCTACCTGTATACAGTTTGTTCCTAGTTCTGAATTATTCTAATATCCTTTCCAAGTAGATCGAGTTTTCCTAACAGTTCAAATAGATCCTTGTGTCCTACCTTGTCAGATCCTTTCGCGTGATCTATAAAACATTTATAATAAATAGAATGGCGCAAAACAATCTTCTTTCGCCTGAATTAGTAAACTCGTATGAATGTAAAGGTTCATGACAGCCACACGTTTTAACTATCTATCAGAGCCGCCATTGACCAAAAGTAAGTGTATTACACTTACACGTCATTCATTGGACCGCAGATGTTTCATAAAATGTCTTCTCGGTAGCTAACCTGATTTAAATGAGTTACTCCATCTCTACCAAAACCTCTTTTTACTATATGTCTATTTCTCTGAGATGAGGTATTATGATTACTTGCATTATTTACATTATTCGGGCTCTTAGCCTCATCTTTAGTGCCATATTCACAACATTTCGGCCGTTTTACACTCCGGTCTTTTTCAGATGAGTGGAATTTCAAACCGGACCCTTTATTTCGCCCACTGGAGTAGATTGTTCTATTTCCACGTGCCATGCATCTTTTGAATGTCTCAGTTATTTCTCTTTAACTCAACTCTCCAAGTTTTTGGTTCACCACTGCTGTAGCCTGGTATTGAACTCAAAACTCTCTGGGTCTAGTCACTGGATCTAACCGACTACTATCTTTTACTGCTTAAACATTATCTCTCTAACTGCCCATACTTTTCTCTCTATATATCCCGGCCCACGCATCTCACTATATCGCTACTCATACCACATTCTATGTCCATAAACCCCTTTTCTCTATCACCGCTCATACCACCATCTATCTATCTATCTATCTATCTATCTATCTACCTATGTCCATAACTCCATTTCTCCATCGCTACTCGTACGCCTCTCTCTCTCAATCTCTGTCCTTAGCTCATTTTCTCCCTCTCTCTACCCATATCACATTCTATATTTCACAGCCATACCCCATCTTCTCTATCTCTGACACACTCATTTTCTCTCTATATATCTGCCATATCACTTTCTCTATCTCTGCCATATGTCTCTCTTTCTGTCTATCTCTCGCTGCTATACCCCTTCCGTCTCTGTATTTTTGCCATACGGCTTTCTTTCCCTCACTCCTTATCTATTTCTGCCATATCTCTTTCTTTAGCTCTGCCCATATATCTTTCTCTCTCTTTTTCAGTCCTGTCCCTCTTTCTCTCACCCATATCACTTTCTTTCTACTCATACCCCTTCACATGACCCACACATATCTATCATATTTTTTTAGGGCACCATGTGTACTGCGGTAGTAGTGGTGTTTCTTGGCCAACATATCCGGATGGAGCCCAACCCACTCCAGGCAGGTTTTGAATTCCGAGTTTTCCCTTCTCCTAGAACCGTTGCCCCCCAAGGTTATAGAACCTAGTCTGTCCTGCTATTTAATCATAGAAGAGAAGAATAGGATTCATAACTTTCTTAAGGGTATTAGCAAGTAAGCGAATGTAATGGCTCCGACTGGAATTCGAACTTGACTCTCCGATTAGTCAATCCATGACTCCACAGTGCCTCCTATATCATTGGTTATCTCTATATCGTCTATATCTTTGTCTATAACTATCTCAGACCATTCCTCTCTCTCACTGCACATACGTCTCTCTTTATCTCTGTCAATATATATATATATATATATATATATATATATATATATATATAATGATTTTTTTCATATAGACAAAAACTTACTTTACTCACCAAAATGGTTATGAAAAATTCTGTTTGTAAGCATAAGGCTTCCTTACAAAGAGAATTGTTCGTAAACTTTTTGCTTCCCACCAGTCGAAGTGCAATTAAAATACACTGAAACGAAGTTGCATCTTTGTAGTGAGTAAACTGTTTTTGTCGATATGAAAAAATTATAATAAATAATTATTGCTCTACTATCGGTATCGAACCCTCTTTTGAATTAATGCTGTGAACGCTAGAATTTATACATTGTTTTCGTTCTCATTGCATCGGATATATATATATATATATATATATATATATATATATATATATATATATATATATATGTGTGTGTGTGTGTGTGTGTGTGTGTGTGCGTGCGTGTGTGTGTGTGTGTGTGTGTGTGTGTCTCTGCTCATACCCCTCTTTCTATAACTCTTCCCATGTTTCTTTTTCTCTCAAATTTAACTCACTTCTATCTCTAATTCTGCTTATTCCCCTTTATCTCTTCTCACTCGTCTCTGTTGTTCTTTTCACACTGTTCATATTTCCTCTATATCTGTCTTTCTTGCTCTCTCTGTAGACCTATTTGAATTCTATAATCATTGCTCGAGTCCAGTCAACGGACTTGAATTCGAGTGCTGATTTTCAAGGCAGGTAGGCATTTTTATTTTGGAAGCTTTATGCCACACGTTATACAGTAATCCGTATCTTTATAAAATCAAGACTATACATATTTATTTTGCACCATTATTTTGTTATCTCGTTCCTCGAATGAAAAACTAAAATTTATGTTGAGTTTCTCTGAATTCTCCCTTTATACCTCTCTCTCCATTTCTGTCCCTCCTCCTTTTTCGGTTCTGCTCCCATCTCTTTCTCACTGTTTCTGTCTATATCTCTCCAATTCTGCTTCCCGCTCTCTGTGTTTTTCCGGTATTTTCTTTCCCTTTCTTTTTTCCTTCTCTCTCTCCATTTCTGTTCCCATCTCTTTCTTTCCATTTCTGTTTACTTCTCCTTCTTCCGTTCCTTTTACCTCCCCCTTCTCTCCTCGTTTTTCCAACCTGCCTCTATGTTTTCGTTTCGTTTCTGTTTTCTCTTCCTTTCTATCCCTCTCTTCCTTTTCAGTTCTTTTCTTCTCTCTTTTTATTTCTCCCTTTTCTCTTTTTCTCTTTCTTTCATTTGTCGTTCTTTCTTTTTCCGTTTCTCTCTTTTTTCTATTTCGATATCTTTTTTCTTCACTACTGCCCTCTTCTTTTTACTTTTTGTCTCTCCCTCTCTCATTTTCTTTCTTGTTTTCTGTTCTGTTCTTTCTTTCTTTCTTTCTTTCTTTCTTTCTTTCTTTCTTTCTTTCACATATTTCTTTCTTCACTACTGTCCTCCTCTTTTTCGTTTTTGTTCTCCTCTCTTCTTTTCCTGATTTATATATGTTTATCCATTTTTCTAGCTACACATATGCGAACATGGAAAAACAAACATTATATATTTCAAGTCATTCATTGGAAGGTAGGATTTAATATCCACCTTGAAAAATAGGTAAACAAATAAAGTAAAAGCAGCACTCTTTGGAATTTCGGTATCAAATTGGCAGAAAACAAATAACCACTCTTTGTGTGTGTGTGTGTGTGTGGGGAGAGAGAGAGAGAGAGAGAGAGAGAGAGAGAGAGAGAGAGAGAGAAAAGTTAGTCGACCACTATGGCATTTACAAAGAAACAAGGGCAGCTTGGAATGTAAATCTCCAGCCACGCCTTCTCGTCTGCCGGAATGAAAGCTCGTGAAAAGACAAGCGAGTGAGGTTAAAGTACAGTAGCACTACAAACACGATCGTATCTAAGTGGTACGGCAAACATTGTAAAGTATGAGAGAAAGGAACGCTCGCTTCCGTTAGAGAGGGCTATTTTGGTTTCTTGGCGCCAAAAGTTTTCGCGTGCTGTTTTTAAGAACGTTCTCTTCATCTTTAGACAATTCAGTTCTGCCAGGGTTGGGTAAAATGGAAGATGTGATTTTGATGAATATATAAACATACTACTGTTATGTTAAGTCATAAATAATTTTCGCTTTTGGGAATCAATTATATTGACGAATGTATCAACTTAATTCTATCCTCAAATAGATCATAACAGGTGATGAAAAATGAATTGCATACAACAATGTCCAACGAAAAAAGCCAGTGAGAATAAATTTTAGTCAGTTAAGTGCCAATCATGTGACAAGATTGGGCGATCACGTCTCTTTCGATTCATGATTGGCTAGGCAGAAGTTTTTCCTGCAGCAGATTGAAATTTCTTTTTGCGATAGACTGGTAGCCAACCAAGGCTATACAACCTTGCTATTCAACTGATAGCTGTGGTGGAGAGGTGGATTCATACCTTTCCCAAGGGTATTTGCGAGTCAGAAAATGTAACGAACTCGAGTGGAATTCGAACTCAGCTTTTAGATTTCCAATTCCGTGCCGATATCCATTACACCATACGCACATCCACAACCAACTCCAAAAGCTGAGCCCCATATTGAAGAAAGGTAATGTGCGTGTCGAGGAATCATCGGAGTATGCTGTTTAAAGTGTCTAAAACACAACTAAGCACTAAATGCGCATTTATATGTCCAGCAGTTGTAAAGTGTCTATAAATATTTGGTCGAAAGCTCTGGTCAATAATAAAAATGTTGTTCTTCATGGCAATGCAAGGCCACTTATAGCAAGAATTAACACACAAAAAAAAAAAAAAAATGAAAATTGCATTTAAAATCTTAGATATCGCTTCAAGAAGAAGTGGATAGTTGCATTCAAGTGGAGCAGGGACAGCAGAGCAGATGACCCGCAGTCAGGTTGTCCAAAAACCTCAACCACTGATGAACAAGTCAATGCCATATCGTTTTGGATGACAGACGTCTTACTGTCCAGCAAATAGCTAAGTTCATAGGCATTAGTTTGTTCAGTGCATACTGTTTTAACTGAGATGCTGGAGATGAGCAAACTGTCTGCAAAATGAGTCTAAAGGATGCAGACACCAGAGCAGAAGCTAAGAAGGGCAGACAGTTTGAGGATGTTTTTGACTCGCTTCCAGGATGATCCTGAGAATTTCCAGTGCAGATTAGTAACTCAAGATGAACCCAAGTTCACCATTATGAATCTGAATCAAAGATTCAAAGGATACAGTGGAAACATACTGAATTGGCAAAGTAATGGCTTCTGTTTTGGGGATTCTGAAGGCGTAATTAAGTTGAAACGCAGAGGGAAGGTGAGGGCAGGTGTGCTCTTGCCTCAGGATGACATGCTGTTCACATTGCTCAGGATGCAGTAGCTGAAGCAGCCAAATGTGACTTTGAATTGCTAACCCATTTGCCTTATTCAGCAGATTAGTTTCATCTGACTTCAGCCTGTTTCTTAAACTCAAATCACACGTTCATTGTCGCCATTTTGGAAACAATGAAGAGTTCATATGTACTGCGGAGGAGTTTCTGAAGGATCAGGATGCCACTTTTTTCCGTGATGGGATTGCAATGCTTAAGCATCATTGGACCAATTACATTGATTTTAAACAGGATTATATTGAAAAATATTGAAAAACTGTGTTGTTTCTTCATCTGCATATGAATGAGGTTTAGAAGTTTTTGAATGACCCTCCTACTCCAATTTAGACATGCGCATCACATTTTTCTTATCACTTCCGTTGCGCTGTAAAAATGAATTGCTTGAGGATTGAAATATAATAAGATGTTTCGGTAGTCGACCCAAAATGAAGCGACAACCTTCATCTGACAGATTTCCTACATTTCGTAAACAAGAGTTGGAAATGCAAAGGCATTTGTTAATCGATATTATTATGATAAGCAGCGTATATATGGTAATGAGACCTAATTTAGTCAGCTTGAGATATGACGGTTTATTGTTTTCCGATGTGTACTTATCAAAATACTATGGTAGGTGAAATAGTCTTACGTGTATTTTCTGAGGAAATTTTTCCTCGTCGATTTTTTCTTTACAGAGTTGTGAGAATTCAACAAGTATTTATTGTTATTCAGTAGAAAAACTACTTGGCAATGGCGGGCGTAACAATAATTTATAATAAACAGTATTCTGCCTTTTCAGATTTCACTATGCAAGTCAATTTTTTTTCGCTATAAAATTGGCATTAGAACAAAACAAGTGATGTTGGTTTAATTTTCAGTATATGCTGATAATCTCCAGCAGTAGTGTCTTCACCATGTATTTGTATCAGTGGTAAACGAACATGTGTGATGTCGATAGACACAAAATCAGTCAGTCTATTAGTAGAGAATATCTGGCAATTCGGTACTGGTTAAAATATCTGGTAATTCGGTACTGGTTAAAATGGAGTGCTCGTGTGGTTAGAATAAAGGACGACAGGATTCTGAACCGATATCTGTATGGAGATTTGGCCAAAGCAGAAAGACCAGAGCACAAACCGAAATTGATGAATTGCATCAAGAACACACTACAGAAGGTCAAAATCATGCAACTGACTGGGAAAACCTAAATCTCGATCGTTCGTAACAGAGGAAAAAAGTTTAAAAGAGAACTTCAACAGAATCCCGCTGTGCATGAAAAACACAAGAGAAATATTCTATGTTGGCATAGAATTTAGTATAATGTGTAATGAATGCGGCCATGTCTGGCTAAGTAGGGCATGCCTAAGAAATCATCAACAACAACACTAAGGTCACGATAATATAATAATGTTTCAATAATATAATTAATAATATAATAATATTGACGATAATATAATGTTTCAATAATATAATTAATACTATAATAATATTGACGATAATATAATAATGTTTCAATAATATAATTAATAAAAAAATAATATTGACGATAATATGTTTCAATAATATAATTAATAATATAATATAATAAAGTTTCAATAATATAATTAATAATATAATGTTTCAATAATATAATTAATAATATAATATTGACGATGATATAATAATGTTTCAATAATATAATTGATTATATAATATTGACGATAATATAATGTTTCAATAATATAATTAATAATATATTAAAGTTTTAATAATAAAATCAATAATATAATGTTTCAATAATATAATTAATAATATAATAAATTAATATTTCAATAATATAATTAATAATATAATAATATTGACGATAATATGATAATGCTTCAATAATATAATTAATAATCTAATAATATTGACGTTAATATAATAATGTTTCAATAATACAATTAATAATATAAAAATATTGACGTTAATATAATAATGTTTCAATAATACAATTAATAATATAATAATGTTCACGATAATATAATAATGTTTCAATAATACAATTAATAATATAATAATATTGACGTTAATATAATAATGTTTCAATAATACAATTAATAATATAATAATGTTCAGGATAATATAATAATGTTTCAATAATACAATTAATAATATAATAATGTTCACGATAATATAATAATGTTTCAATAATACAATTAATAATATAATAATGTCCACGATAATATAATAATGTTTCAGTAATACAATTAATGATATAATAATACTGACGTTAATACAATAATGTTTCAATAATACAATTAATAATATAATAATGTTCAGGCTAATATAAGAATGTTTCAATAATACAATTAATAATATAATCATGTTCAGGATAATATAATAATGTTTCAATAATACAATTAATAATATAATAATGTTCAGGATAATATAATAATGTTTCAATAATACAATTAATAATATAATAATGTTCAGGATAATATAATAATGTTTCAATAATACAATTAATAATATAATAATGTTCAGGATAATATAATAATGTTTCAATAATACAATTAATAATATAATAATGTTCACGATAATATAATAATGTTTCAGTAATACAATTAATGATATAATAATATTGACGTTAATACAATAATGTTTCAATAATACAATTAATAATATAATAATGTTCAGGCTAATATAAGAATGTTTCAATAATACAATTAATAATATAATCATGTTCAGGATAATATAATAATGTTTCAATAATACAATTAATAATATAATAATGTTCAGGATAATATAATAATGTTTCAATAATACAATTAATAATATAATAATGTTCAGGATAATATAATAATGTTTCAATAATACAATTAATAATATAATAATGTTCAGGATAATATAATAATGTTTCAATAATACAATTAATAATATAATAATGTTCAGGATAATATAATAATGTTTCAATAATACAATTAATAATATAATAATGTAACAACTACTGCCCACCGTTGCCACATTTGCGCAAAAGAATGAATGACTAAAATGCCACCTTCCGTACTTTTCTATATTTGAGAATAAATCACATGACCAGTATTCCTTATATGATATGAAGATGACACATTTAAATTCAATGACATTCGCCAGCTTTTGTCTTCCTGATACCTGTTCTTTTATTGTCTTTTCTCCTCACTCATGTCTTCTCATTGCTTGGGATGAAATAAAACAAAATTCCATATCTTTGGTTTTCCTATTTTAGCAACGAATAGGGTAATGAATAAAAGAGAATTCATAGCTAACAGTGAATGCAGTAAAAATGTCTTGAAGTCGCTGAGGAGATATTTTGCCGACATTTTATTTAGCACGATAGATCATCTCGTTTATGTTTGCATATCGATGAGCCAGTGAACTAATTATTTAATCATTTCACCCCAAGCAAGGCGATAAAATTACACGGCATATTGAGAATGAAAGGAACAGCGAGGACAATAAAAAACCAGAATTCAAAGAGGCAGAATAGAGCGATTGACATTCATTTAAATTTTGAAAGAACGTCGTTGACAGAAAAGCAAGAAACCGGAAGAGTGTTCCACAATCGAGAAGTACTACAGATTTCCATTTAACGAATAAGGATTACCTACCGCCTAAAACGAAAACGCGGAATGGGTTTTGGGGTTTTCCAACTAGGGAGCCGCTGACAGTATAGACAACTTCTCAACTATGCGGCTTTTATACTTCCTTAAATCAGTTTAGCATATATACGTATGTAATAGATTAACATTGAAAAATTCATACAGTCAGTGCAAAGTTATAATTGTGTTAGAATTTTAGAATGAAACAACTGTGTTCGCGTTTATTAAAAAGAATCATCGACTCTCAAATAGTTAATGTGGGACACGTCCTTCAGAAATTTGCGGGGTAATTGGCAATCCTATTTACATCATCGGTTTATGGCCACATCATTCTGAAACACCGGTTAGGGTACGATCACCGAAGTTAAGCAACGTCGGTACCACTTGGGAATACCAGGTGCTGTAAACTTGGATGTGCGAGTGGTGGAATGGATAATGGCCCGGAATTGTTAATCGGAGGGCAGAGTTCCAATCCTGTTGTGTTTGTTATATTCACTTACGTGCAAATCTCCTTGAGAAAGGTATGAATCTACCTCTGCCCCTCCAGCTATGGATTAATTAGTAGGACTTATATCAGTAAACTATTATTATCTCCAAAAAATTGTCACAATTTAAAAATATTTTCTGGCTTTAAATAACCTGTAATGAGTTGATAAGCCGTAGAAAATGAAGCAATCCATAAATCAAATATTGATTAGGTACACATGCATGTCTTTTAGATTTATTTACATTCTCTGGAATATAAAGGTATAGAAACTACCGTGGCCATAATGTGAGGGATCAGTGTATATATTGATTGTAATATAGAATTGATCCCCCACTTTATATGCATTATTTATTGCTTGTTTATCAAATTCTAATTAGGTATGAATCGCCCCAGTTATAGGTTAATTAGTAAGATTTGTATTACTAAATCATTATCTCAAAAAAATTCTTACAATCTAAAAATATTTTCTGTCTTTAAATAACCTACAAAGGGCTGATAAGCCGTAGAAAACGAATCGATTAATCAATATTTACATCACTGACTGTTTTTGCTTTCGTGTTTAAGATTTTTATGGTACTGAGTGAGAACTCTTTTATAAAAACGTTAATCGAACATGTACATCAGATCTTATCTCTCTTTAATTCCAAGAACGAACACAGGAAAAATAATGTAAGTCGGTTAGGTAATTCCTGTTGAAAGTAAAATTAATTGCCTTGTTAATTGAGGTTTGGCTGCAATTATCAATATTTCAAGATTTTGATTAAATTTTCGCCGCTGACATTATAAAAATCGAACTTAACCATTCCCCGAATAAACTATACGTCAATCCCCCGCCCCACTCCAGTTCTGAAGAAAGTGACCTAAAGGTTACCGCCCATTTAAAAGAATATTGATCATCATGTCTGCTTGCTGAAAATATACGCGATGGCAATTTAAGATTAAACTCGAATCAACTAATGAAGCCTGTTTTCCTGCTCGGGGAATTTACAGCATCACCATATCAACAAATGAATCCGAAATGAAACTCATTTTCTATCTTCTCTCCTATTTTGAGATGATTCAGAAAAATTTTAAAACCTATGCGGGGTAATTGGCAATCCTATGGATCAATATGGCGGGCATATTTTATCGAGATGGGGAGATTTCGTTTGGTTTGGTTTGGTTTGTTTTACGGCATATAAACCTCAATGGGTTATTTAATGCCGACAGTTATAATTGCTGGTAATATATTTCCTTAAAAAATGTATAGCTGGTAATCTTTTTTTTTTTTTTAAAATTCATTACTGGTAATATGATTTTTCTTCAAAAATGCGTTGCTAATAATAATGTATGGCTGATAAAAATGTATTGCTGGTAATAATTTTTCGTCAAAAAATGTATTGAATGGGTTTAAACCTAGTTTTGGGGTTAACTATTTGCCCATAGTTGGGACCCTAACAGGTGCTACCACCCCGGGTCAGAGTGGACCTGGGAACACCAGCAATTAAGAGGTGGTTCACCGTCATGTAGTTTACCGTCATACCCAGGACACCAGATGGAGAGAGATGGGCATTATACGATATGATGCAACAAAACTAATCCTCATGGAAAGGAATAAAAACAATAGTAGTCGCAATAATAATAATAATAATAATAATAATAATAATAATGAGGATCTGTTAAGATATGTTTCTTTAATCATTTCACCCCCAAGCAAGGCAATAAAGCCACTAGGACACAAGAGGTTACTGAGTGTTAGAGAATATGAGACAAACTACTATTAATGAGAGAGAAAGAACAATTAAAAGAATAATAATTAAGAAGACAGAAGATAACAACTGATATTTAAATTTTTGAAGATCAAACTTGACTGGAACAGCAGAAGCCAGAAAAGAGTTCCACAAGCGAGAAGTACGTGAGAAGAAAATGTTGGCACAGAACTTATAAAAAGTAAAGCAATTTCAACTGTAAAATGATGAGAGCTTGTCACCAAACTAGCACTGCACTTATTAAATTCATAATGTCAAGGTACTATAGGGGAAAGTGTGGCAAAAGAGAAAATCACTTATCAAGATAAAGGGCACCTGTGTTCTGTACGATATGCCGAAGACAAAATGCCACCCCCTCCCCAAATTTATGGACAAAACATACAAATGAATACTGGGATTTTTTGTTAGCCAATAAGATAGGCCTCTTCTTGGTCTCATTCGACTTTGTTTTTTTTTTTTCATTTCACCCCAAGCAAGGCAATAAAACCACTACGACACAAGAGGTTACTTAATGTTAGAGAATATGAGACAAACTATTATTAAGGAGAGAGAGAGAGAGAGAGAGAGAGAGAGAGAGAGAGAGAGAGAGAGAGAGAGAGAGAGAGAGAGTGGGGAAGAGAGAGAAAGTAAAACAAAAGAAAAAAAATTAAGAAGACAAAATAACAATTGACATTGCATTTAAATTTTTGAAGATCAATGTTGACTGAAAAGCAAGAAGCTGGGAGAGAGTTCTTCAAGCGAGAAGTGTGATATAAAAAACTGTTATCATAGAAATTACGGTTACATCTAACCATTTCAACTGTAAAATGATGGGACCTTACCGCCAATCTAGTATTACGTTTAAATTCATAACGTTTTATACCATAGGCCATAGAAGAGAGTTTATTAGAACAATTAAATATGTTTATTGGCAAGGAGGAATTCTGGAGAAAGTCAGAAGAAAAGAGAAAGTATGATTTTTTAGGAATGAGAAAGACAAAGCAGCATTACGGAATATGGGTGAGACGTGGTGAAATATGCAACTGAAAGCTTGGTAATTGCAGCACAGAGCAATATCCTTGCTACCGATTCGCGGACCAAGATATGAAGTGGGCTGTCCACGTCGACTGCAGGCACGCTAATGGCCGACCAAGCCGATAGGGAACAGGCAAGTCTGGCCGCAGGTCTGGTCTGGCATAGCTGCTGAGGCTTCCCGGTCCTTCCTCTTGCGGCGTTTCTCCTTCAGGTTATCCCTGCGAGAGTCCTCAAAGTTGGAGATGGCTTGGTGGACGGTACGGCGCCAGGCTTGACGGTCAGCAGCCATTGTCGATCACTGGTGATGGTAAATGTGGTAGCTACCGAGGGACTTCTTGAGGGATTCCTTATAACGCCTCCTTGGTGCCCCCTGTCACGGTGGCCAGTGGAGAGTATGCCATACAGGTCTATCTTTGGTAGGCGATGGTCTCCCTTTCTGGAGACGTGCCCTGCCCAGTGTAGCTGTGACTTCAGCAACATGGCTTCAATGCTGGTGATTTTCGCTTGTTGGAGAACCTCAACGTTGGTGACGTAGTCACTCCAGTGAATGTTGAGGATGGTAGGGAGACAGCGCTGATGGAAGAGCTCAACGAGTCGGCGATGGTATCGATAATGTTCCAAAATATCACATACACAAAACATCAATCACTCCAAAATGTAGGCTTTATAGTGAACACTCTAAGAATGTGACTCATCTGATCAGTGGTAACAAAATGCTAGCTGAAAAAGAACATGAGGCGCAATAAGGTATATCTTTATATTTATTGGCTATTATGTTGAAAATATGGATATCAAGATTTAAAAAATGGTACGAGCATGCTTTTCTGCAAATATTTTCAAGGCATCTGCTTTGACGAGTTACTTTCACTGGTACCCCAACTGCATGAATTTAAGAGTCCTACTAGGTTGCTACTAGATCCACCCTTTCACTGTCGAAACAGTTAAATGTAACCGTCTCTTCTACTTCAACAGCTCCTTCTCTCGCACTTCCCGACAGTGGATCTCCCTTCCTCTTACTTGCTTTCCTGATAGTTATAATCGTCAAATATTCACATGTAATGTCAGTTGATATGTTCTGACGTTTTGATCCTGATCTCTTTCCTTCTCTATATTCTTTCCTCAAATACCCACTCTTTATTCTCACTCTCACTCTCTGTAAGCCCTTTGCGTGCTAGTAGCACTCCCGTCTTGCTTAGGGTGAAATACTTAAAAAATGAACATTTGAAAAAGCCCACAATATTTTGGGACTATGATTTTCAGACTGAGTGATATATCATTACCGTTCAGATATTGTGTTTGGTAAAGGGACCAAGAACTGTCATATTATTGATGTTGCCATACCAAATGACACAAATCTAGCAAACAAAGAGATTGAGAGAACTGCAAACTAATCTGATTTGAAAGTTGAGATGGCAAGATTGTTGGAGTGCAGGAAGGCAATGTCAAGGTGATTCCAGTGTTGATTGAAGCACTGGGATCAACCCTATTAAAACTGCGACCTCCTTGACCATCTGGGGATACCAACTTGGACTCATCGAAAAATTGGCACTGCGCATAATTTGAGAACAGTGTTGTCTGTCTGATGTCCTTGTGACTTGACAGATAACTTTGTCTGATAAAACACGCTGAAACACCGATTCCGTCGGAATCACCGAAGTTAAGCAGCGTCAAGTCTGGCCAGTATCTAGATGAGTGACCGCCTGGGAATACCAGGTGCTGTAAGCTTGGATGTTCAGATAGTGCAATGGATAATGGCTCTGGATTGTTAGTAAGAGTTCCAATTCCAGTTGGGTTCGTTATATTCACTTACGCGCAAATACCCTTGGGAAAGGTATGGATCCACTTATTCTCCCCCAACTATGGGTTAATTAGTAAGACTTGTATCACTGAATTATTATTATTTCCAAAAAATTCTTAGAATCTAAAAATATTTTGCAAAGTGTTGATAAACGGTAGAAAAGGAATAAATCAATCAATCGTTTTATTTGACAATTTTTATTCAGTCAGTTATGCGACATGTGTGATACATGCTTAGGCGATCACGTATCTTTCGATACATGACTGACGAGGCAGTTTTTTCCCCGCAGTAGGTTGCCATTTCTTTCTGTGGCTGACCAGTTGCCATCCAAAGCTATAGAAGCCGGTCTGTCCTGTTATTTACCCATAGCAGTGGAGAAGAGAAGAGGATTCATACCTTTCCCAAGGGTATTAGCACGTAAGTGAATGTAATGGATTCGACTGGAATTCGAACTAGGCTCTCAGATTCCCTAATCCAAGCCGCTATCCATTACTCCGCCGTTTCTTTTCACTACAAAAGTACTATAATTCTCAGAGCAACGGCCCTAGAAGAAAGACAACTCTGAAACCGGCTTAGCGCTGAGATAATAATTCTACCCGATAAAGACCTAATTTCTACATAAAACACATCAGCACCCAATGAGATGAGATGTTGGCGGCTGTGGACCTATGCTTACCTCTGAGAGTCTAACAGGATTTGCATACATAAAACATACGATATGACATTTTATCTTTTAATGTCCTAGAACATATCCACACAACTAATTCATTTATACACCCTGTCTGTCCATGGCTCTACACAACTTTTAATGTCTATATCTCTGAGATAAGGTGCAATTACTTATATTATTTACATTATCCGGACTGTTATCCTTGTCGTTATTGCCATATTCACAACGTTTCGGTCATTGTATGCTCCGGCCTTCTTCAGGTGATTGTAATTTCGAACCGAAACCTTTATTTCGTCCATCGGGGTAGATTGTTCAAGTTCCAATAATAATAACAGAAAAATTGCAATATGAGCGCTGGCAAAAATGATTGCTGAGACAGTAGGTTTATAAGTAACAAAAATTCGTACACAGATGTCCTCCAGGAGACATGGATAAGGACGTTGGTTAGATCCATTGACTAGACCCAAAGACGTGTGTTCAATACCAGGCCAAAGCAGTGGTGAACCAAACTTGGAGGCACCCAAATGAATGGTGGCTGTGACCCTGTGCTCTCCTTTGGGAGGCTAGCAGGATTTGCATACATACGACATACGATACGACATTATTAGCGTCCTGGAACTTATTCCGACACCTAATTCTTTTATATTCTATGTCTCTTCAATCAAGTCATCGTTGCTCACATGTTCCTGACATGGTATTCTAAGCATCCTTTTATAAAACGCCATCTTTGTTCATTTAGGGAATTGAGGATCCTATTAAAACTAATGGCATAATGTAAATTAAAAACTTAAATAAAAAAAATATTGTATTTAAAAAAAAATTAAATCTTAGTAAAGCTATTTAATCTTAGAAATTACTTTTTGCTCGTTGCGTCAAAAATAAAACAAGGTCTCCATCGTGTATCATTTTGTTTCTTCCGCGTTTTAATAAAATATTTGCTTCCATTTGGAATAAAAAGTTGACTATAATGACAAAATAGTAATCTGAAACAAAAAGTTGACTATAATGACAAAATAGTAATCTGACACAAAAAGTTGACTATAACGAAAAAAGTTGACTATAACAACGAAGTAGTAATCTGCCGAAAATTCCTATGTCGAATCGGCTACACCGAATGGGCTAGGCTGGAACGTCTTATTTCTTTAATGTATACACTTGTATAAGCAATAATTCTGAATATAGGAATATAACGTTGGTATAGATGGAATAAACTTCCAGTAACCAAAAACACTACTTTTTTTTAAAAAAAAGTGCTCAATACAGAGTAGATCGAATATTATTCATTTAAACATTATTACAGAAGTATGTTATAACATCAATACAAAAATAGCCATTCTGTTTCAACGTTTCTACTGCCTTGTCAAGTGATGGCATTGTAAGTAAAATAAAGAGTTTTTAATGAGTTCAAAATCCAACCACTAGCCCCACTGGGGGATATATTTTTACGTAAGATGTAATGGCCAATCAAATTACAAGTACATGACAATACAAATAACTCTACGACAGACCCTAGATACAACTTATTAATGCTTTAAAATAAGTATTAGATTTTATAGGAAATCAGGATAAACAATTAATCTCCAATATTTTGGGATTAATAAGTAAGATGTTATTAAAATCTAAAAAAACTTCAAACGATAACTTTG
Source organism: Acanthosepion lycidas (assembly GCA_963932145.1). Lineage (NCBI taxonomy): Eukaryota > Metazoa > Mollusca > Cephalopoda > Sepiida > Sepiidae > Acanthosepion > Acanthosepion lycidas. The sequence goes on along the minus strand of OZ010593.1, from coordinate 95,148,497 downwards.
TCATTTCCATGGGTTCATTGGACTCCACTATGGCTTCCGATCTGGTGGGATTATTCATTCTGTATAATTTAAGTGCCTATGATTGTGTTGATACCGATAGTATAGGACTATATACAGATGATGGTCTGTTAACTGTCAAGGATTCTTCTAAAATTAGGGTAGACCGTATTAGGAAGATGATACATAGAGAGCTGAAAGATTTAGGCCTTAAAACAAAGTTAACAACCAACATTAAACAAGTAGATATTCTTGATGTAACCTTGGACCTTATGAATAGTTCTTATTAACTTTATGTTAGACAAACTCTAATCCTGTATATGTACATCCCAATTCTAATCACGTCCTGGGAAGGACGTTAAACTACATCCGCGTCCTGGGTAAGACGACAAACTACATCCAGTAGCAAGGCCTCTGATCAGGAGGTTTTGAGGAGCGTGGAACCACATCTTAATTGTTGGTGTTCCCAGTTAGCACCTGTTAGAGTCCCAGCTATGGGCAAATAGTTAACTATTATCAGTAATATTTTTTTGAAAAAAATTATTACCAGCAATACAATATTGAAGGAAAAATATTACCACAAACAGATTTTTGACAAAACAAAATATTACCAGCAAAAAAAAAAAAAATGGTGTCGGCATTAAATAACCCATTGAGGTAGATATGCTGTCAAACAAAATAAACCAAACTAATCTAAACAAAAGAAAACATATTCTATTGATAGGAAACTATCCTAAAAATGTTGTCGGCGCTAAATAAACTATTGAGGTTGATATGCCGTTAAACAAAATGAAAGGCACTAAACCAAACACAATTGAAATCACCCAAAGTCTGTTATTAATCATATACCTTCTTCCATTGAATTTAGAATCAGTGTTAACTCTCCTAATGAAGAGATTTTAATAGGCATAAGGAATTACATTACTCCGCCCTGTAAAATCCTCCACATGTTCAATAATTTATTTTTTAAAAGAATCCATTTATTTAGAAAGTTCTTCATCAGAGCCATTACTATTCTTAATCAATCACTTCACATTTTCCATAATTTAACTTTCAATCAGACTGAGGTATATTCAGGAGCCTTCTTGATTAAAAAAATTCTGAAAAACTAACATTTTTACTTTTGTTTATAAATACTTATTGCAAAATAAATCCTTACATTTGCCTTGATAAATTCGATCAGATGATGATGGATTGTTAAAGATGAGGCTGTTAATTTTTTTTCTATAGTCTTATTCATAGACATCGGTTATTTTTACTTTTGGTAAGAAATACTTATTGCAAAATAAACCCTTACATTTGCCTTGAAAAATTCCATCAGATGATGATGGATTGTTAAAGATGAGGCTGTTAATTTTTTCTATTGTCTTTATTTATAGACATCGGTTATTTTTACTTTTGGTTATAAATACTTATTGCAAAATAAATCCTTACATTTGCCTTGATAAATTCGATCAGATGATGATGGATTGTTAAAGATGAGGCTGTTAATTTTTTCTATTGTCTTTATTTATAGACATCGGTTATTTTTAATTTTGGTTATAAATACTTATTGCAAAATAAATCCTTACATTTGCCTTGATAAATTCGATCAGATGATGATGGATTGTTAAAGATGAGGCTGTTAATTTTTTTTCTATAGTCTTATTCAGAGACAACGGTTATTTTTACTTTTGGTTATAAATACTTATTGCAAAATAAATCCTTACATTCGCCTTGATAAATTCCATCAGAGGATAATGGATTGTTAAAGATGAGGCTGTTAATTTTTTCTATTGGGTTTATTCATAGACATCGGTTATTTTTACTTTTGGTTATAAATACTTATTGTAAAATAAATCCTTACATTTGCCTTGATAAATTCCATCAGATGATGATGGATTGTTAAAGATGAGGCTGTTAATTTTTCTATTGTCTTTATTTATAGACACCGGTTATATTTAATTTTGTTTATAATTACGTATTTCAACACAAATCCTTACATTAGCCTTGATAAATTCTATCAGATGATGATGGATTGTTAAAGATGAGGCTGGTAATTTTTTCTATTGTCTTTATTTATAGACATCGGTTATTTTTACATTTGGTAATAAATACATATTGCAAAACAAATCCTTACATTTGCCTTGATAAATTCTATCAGATGATGATGGATTGTTAAAGATGAGGCTGTTAATTTTTTCCTACTGTCTTTATTCATAGACATCAGTAGTTTTTACTTTTGGTTATAAATACTTATTGCAAAATAAATCCTTACATTTGCCTTGAAAAATTCCATCAGATGATGATGGATTGTTAAAGATGAGGCTGTTAATTTTTTTCTATAGTCCTTATTCATAGACATCGGTTATTTTTACTTTTGGTTATGAATACATATTGCAAAAAAATCCTAACATTTGCCTTGATAAATTCTATCAGATGATGATTGGATTGTTAAAGATGAGGCTGTTAATTTTTTTCTATAGTCTTTATTCATAGACATCGGTTATTTTTACTTTTGGTTATAAATACATATTGCAAAATAAATCCTTACATTCGCCTTGATAAATTCCATCAGAGGATAATGGATTGTTAAAGATGATGCTGTTAATTTTTTCCTACTGACTTTATTCATAGACATCGGTAGTTTTTACTTTTGGTTATAAATACTTATTGCAAAATAAATCCTTATATTTGCCTTGAAAAATTCCATCACATGATGATGGATTGTTAAAGATGAGGCTGTTAATTTTTCTATTGTCTTTATTTATAGACACCGGTTATATTTAATTTTGTTTATAATTACGTATTTCAACACAAATCCTTACATTAGCCTTGATAAATTCTATCAGATGATGATAGATTGTTAAAGATGAGGCTGGTAATTTTTTCTATTGTCTTTATTTATAGACATCGGTTATTTTTAATTTTGGTTATAAATACTTATTGCAAAATAAATCCTTACATTTGCCTTGACAAATTCGATCAGATGATGATGGATTGTTAAAGATGAGGCTGTTAATTTTTTCCGACTGTCTTTATTCATAGACATCAGTAGTTTTTACTTTTGGTTATAAATACTTATTGCAAAATAAATCCTTACATTTGCCTTTAAGAATTCCATCAGATGATGATGGATTGTTAAAGATGAGACTGGTAATTTTTTCCTACTGTCTTTTTTCTTAGACATCGGTAGTTTTTAATTTTGGTTATAAATACTTATTTCAACACAAATCCTTACATTAGCCTTCATAAATTCGATCAGATGATGATGGATTGTTAGAGATGAGGCTGTTAATCTTTTCTATTGTCTTTATTCATAGACATCGTTTTTTTTTTACTTTTGGTTATAAATACTTATTGCAAAATAAATCCTTACATTTGCCTTGAAAAATTCCATCAGATGATGATGGATTGTTAAAGATGAGGCTGTTAATTTTTTCTATTGTCTTTACTTATAGACATCGGTTATTTTTAATTTTGGTTATAAATACGTATTTCAACACAAATCCTTACATTAGCCATGATAAATTCTATCAGATGATGATGGATTGTTAAAGATGAGGCTGGTAATTTTTTCCTACTGTCTTTATTCGTAGACATCGGTAGTTTTTACTTTTGGTTATAAATACTTATTGCTAAATAAATCCTTACATTAGCCTTGAAAAATTCCATCAGATGATGATGGATTGTTAAAGATGAGGCTGTTAATTTTTTTCTATAGTCTTTATTCATAGACATCGGTTATTTTTACTTTTGGCTATAAATACATATTGCAAAACAAATCCTTACATTTGCCTTGATAAATTCTATCAGATGATGATGGATTGTTAAAGATGAGGCTGTCAATTTTTTCCTACTGCCTTTATTCATAGACATCGGTAGTTCTTACATTTGGTTATAAATACTTATTGCAAAATAAATCCTTACATTAACCTTGATAAATTCTATATGATGATGATGGATTGTTAAAGATGACGCTGTTAATTTTTTCTAATGTCTTTATTTATAGACATCGGTTATTTTTAATTTTGGTTATAAATACTTATTTCAACACAAATCCTTACATTAGCCTTGATAAATTCTATCAGATGATGATGGATTGTTAAAGATGAGGCTGTTAATTTTTTCTAATGTCTTTATTCATAGACATCGGTTATTTTTACTTTTGGTTATAAATACTTATTGCAAAATAAGTCCGCACGTTTGCCTTGAAGAATTCCATCAGATGATGATGGATTGTTAAAGATGAGGCTGTTAATTTTTTCTATTGTCTTTATTTATAGACATCGGTTATTTTTAATTTTGTTTATAAATACTTATTTCAACACAAATCCTTATATTAGCCTTGATAAATTCTATCAGATGATGATGGATTGTTAAAGATGAGGCTGTTAATTTTTCCTATTGTCTTTATTTATAGACATCGGTTATTTTTAATTTTGGTTATAAATACTTATTTCAACACAAATCCTTACATTAGCCTTGATAAATTCTAACAGATGATGATGGATTGTTAAAGATGAGGCTGTTAATTTTTTTCTATAGTCTTTATTCATAGACATCGGTTATTTTTACTTTTGGTTATAAATACATATTGCAAAACAAATTCTTACATTTTCCTTGATAAATTCTATCAGATGATGATGGATTGTTAAAGATGAGGCTGGTAATTTTTTCCTACTGTCTTTATTCATAGACATCCGTAGTTTTTACTTTTGGTTATAAATACTTATTGCAAAATAAATCCTTGCATTAGCCTTGATAAATTCTAACAGATGATGATGGATTGTTAATGATGACGCTGTTAATTTATTCTATTGTCTTTATTTATAGACATCGGTTATTTTTTACTTTTGGTTATAAATACTTATTGCAACACAAATCCTTACATTTGCCTTGATAAATTCCATCAGATGATGATGGATTGTTAAAGATGAGGCTGTTAATTTTTTCCTACTGTCTTTATTCATAGACATCGGTTATTTTTACTTTTGGTTATAAATACTTATTGTAAAATAAATCCTTACATTTGCCTTTATAAATTCCATCAGATGATGATGGATTGTTAAAGATGAGGCTGTTAAATTTTTCTATAGTCTTTATTCATAGACATCGGTTATTTTTACTTTTGGTTATAAATACTTATTGTAAAATAAATCCTTACATTTGCCTTGATAAATTCCATCAGATGATGATGGATTGTTAAAGATGAGGCTGTTAATTTTTTGTATTGTCTTTATTCATAGACATCGGTTATTTTTACTTTTGGTTATAAATACTTATTGCAAAATAAATCCTTACATTTGCCTTGATAAATTCCATCAGATGATGATGGATTGTTGAATATGTTGCAGTTATTTTATTTTCTATTTTTCTTTATATAGACATCGGTTATTTTTCCTTTAATTATAAATACAAATGGCAAAATAAATCCTTACAGTTCCCCTGATAAATTCCATCAGAGGATCATGGATTCTTAAAGATGTGGCTGTTAATTTTTTTCTATTGTCTTTATTTATAGACATCGGTTATTTTTAATTTTGGTTATAAATACTTATTTCAACACAAATCCTTATATTAGCCTTGATAAATTCTATCAGATGATGATGGATTGTTAAAGATGAGGCTGTTAATTTTTCCTATTGTCTTTATTTATAGACATCGGTTATTTTTAATTTTGGTTATAAATACCTATTTCAACACAAATCCTTACATTAGCCTTGATAAATTCTAACAGATGATGATGGATTGTTAAAGATGAGGCTGTTAATTTTTTCTAATCTCTTTATTCATAGACATCGGTTATTTTTACTTTTGGTTATAAATACATATTGCAAAACAAATCCTTACATTTTCCTTGAGAAATTCTATCAGATGATGATGGATTGTTAAAGATGAGGCTGTTAATTTTTTCCTACTGTCTTTATTCATAGACATCGGTAGTTTTCACTTTTGGTTATAAATACTTATTGCAAAATAAATCCTTACATTTGCCTTTATAAATTCCATCAGATGATGATGGATTGTTAAAGATGAGGCTGTTAAATTTTTCTATAGTCTCTATTCATAGACATCGGTTATTTTCACTTTTGTCTATAAATACTTATTGGAAAATAAATCATTACATTTGCCTTGATAAATTCCATCAGATGATGATGGATTGTTAAAGATGAGTCTGTTAATTTTTTGTATTGTCTTTATTCATAGACATCGGTTATTTTTACTTTTGGTTATAAATACTTATTGCAAAATAAATCCTTACATTTGGCTTGATAAATTCCATCAGATGATGATGGATTGTTAAAGATGAGGCTGTTAATTTTTTTCTATTGTCTTTATTCATAGACATCGTTTATTTTTACTTTTGGTATTTTGTGCTATCTGATCACTCATTTTAATTAAATGATGTTATTTCACATAATTCAGATAAGAATAATTTAAGCGTGTTAGTAGATTGACATCTATGTTTCACCCGTTCACTTTTGATATAGCTAAATGCGACTTTTCTCGTACCTCCTGGAAATTCCATTTATTTGCTTTCCTGATAATTGCAATCTTAAAAAATTTAAATGAAACGTCTATCGCCATCCTTATTCTTCTTAAATCCTGTTCAACTTGTATGCATTTGTCAACCCTTCTTATACTCAGTCTTTTCTCTTAATTTCATTCCTTGTAACCCACTCCCCACCGCATGCTAGTGACGTTTCCACCTTCGTTAGTGTGATATGATTAAAAACAAAGGAACGTTATTTAAAAGATATTATTCCAGCCGTTATTTAAAAGAAGTTATTCCACAGATTTCAGACAAGAACTGTATTTATTGCAGATTGATAAATGTTATGAACTGAAAAACATTATTTTGTTGTTTGTATTAAGGTTTGAACAGCTGCTTGCGAATTTGTTTTATTTTGTGACATGCATTTATACGTGAACTTATGTAATTTTGCGTCTTCCTTAGTCCTCTTTTTTTTCTGTAAATATACACATACGCATGACTTTATTTTTTAGTGTCTGCCATGTTCATGCTTAGGCAGTTCCGAACTGCAAATGTTAATATGTTTGGAAAATAACAGCCCACTCACTGGCAATACTGCAAACGCATCGATTGTTTAAGGGGCGGTGTTTGCCTTCACGCACAAAACCTGATCTCTTGCCAAATCATTCTACTCAGGCCCAGGAAGCCGAGTGCGATTACTGCGAATAAGGGAAGGAAAACGTAATCAAAGGATAGGTTTAGGAATCCCGGCTCGACTGTTAGGTGAATCTGAAAGAAGTAGGGGAAATAGACAATTGCTGAGACCTTGCTGGAGAGCTATAATAATAGTGGAATATGAACCACCAAACAAATAATAATTGCTATATTTGTCTATATTTCTGAGATCAGGTATTATAATTATTTGCATTATTTACATTATTCGGACTGTTATCCTCATCTTCATTGCCATATTTACAACGTTTCGGCCTCTATATCTCTGAGATGAGGCATTATGATTATTTTCATTATTTACATTATTCGGATTGTTATTCTCATATGTACTGAATGACTAGACCCAAAGAGTTACGAGTTCAATACCAGGCCACAGCAGTGGTGAACCAAAAAATTGGAGAGTTGAGTTAAAGGGAAATAACTGAGACATCCGGAAGCGGCATGGCACGTGGAACTAGAACAACCTACCCCGGTGAACGAAATAAGGGGCTCATTTCGAAATTCCAACCACCTGAAGAAGGCCGGAGCCTACAACGGCCGAAACGTTGTGAATATGGAAATGAATATGAGGATAACAGTCCGAATAATGTAAATAACTCAATTAATTCTATATTGTCATTATCGATAAAGATGGTGTAAGTATTATTAATAATAATAATAATAATAATAAGAAGAAGAAGAACAGCACGATTAATAATAATATATGAATCTAAATGTAAATAAACGCAATGGAATACAGCATTCTAAGATGAAGGACAAATCCAAAATGAATGAATCAGGCGAGTACAAGTAATAATGCAAGAAAACAGAATTAAATGCGAAAAATATTATAATGATGATTGTCACTCTTATGGATAGCCTCCCTGTATCTTTTCTACAAATATTGTCATGGTAAATGTTGTGATGAGCTTTTCTCCTTGGTACCAAGACTGCCTGAATTTATGGGTACAACTAGATTGGTAATTAGGTCCCACCGTATACTGTTGAAATAGCTAAATGTAACCGAATGTTTTATTCTAATAGTTTCCTTTCTCGCATTTCTCACTTGCTTCCCTGATAACTACAATCTACAAAGATTTAAATGCAATGACAATCGACATCTTCTGACTTCCTAAATCGTGTTCTTTTATTGTCCTTTCCCCTCACTAAAGTTTTCTCATTCTCTTTCACTCCCAGTAACCCTTTGCGTCGTAGTGGCATTATCGCGTTACTTGCGGTGAAATGATTAAACGAACAAAAACATGTTCAAATTACTTGTAAGTTAGAGCTTCAACAAAATGAATTTTAACTAATAGGAACTCAAGAAAATTGACGCAAAAATTCGCAAACACTTCACATGCAATAAGAATGCTCCACTCCCAAATCAAACTGGTTACGTTCCATCACCGTCGCTGAGACGTCGAACTACCGCCAGTCACGATGAACGGATGGCCCCCCTCGAGGAGGGGGTCCCTCGAAAGGATATTTGGCCTCAGAGTCACACCCGAACTCAAGTGGAATTCTTATATCGAATTTGTTGATTCTTTCTTTAGTTAATTAGCGCATACGTTACCCCTTGCTATTACCTCACAAATAATGGACTATTCCATTTTGATTGCGAGGAAAGACAGGACAAAAAGAATGAGAAAGAAGGGAGGCGATAACGCTCTGTTTCAGTGAAATGTAAAAACTTGTCAATTTGATATCTTTTCATTTGTACTCTCTTTCTGACCTGCATTCATACATGATTGTTATTGCAATATTGAGCGATTGCCGCGAGTATGTTATAGTCAATAAACTTGCAAGGTGCTTGTTGAATCATTAAAATCAGAAAATTCAAATAGGAAAACTGGGAAAAAAATTCAAATAGGAAAATTATGAAATGTTCACGTGTACTTCTACTACTACTACTACCACTACTACTACTACTACTACTACTGCTCCTACTACTGCTGCTATTGCTACAGCTACTTCTACTAGTATTAATAATGGCTGAAATGCAACTCGGGAAAGTTTTATCCTTCAGAAAAGAATGTTACAGAATAGCAAGGATTTTCTTAAAGAGATTAAATGCACGCAATACAATACGAATAATCTATATCATAGCAATACTTGGCTGGGTGTACATTTTAAAGATTAGAAATTGGAAAATAAATAAAGTCCGACAAAGTAGATGTGAAGGTACGAAAACTATTGACATTGAATTTCATGCATCATCCGAAGGCAGATATATAAGAAAAAAATCTTCCAAGGGAACAGGGTAACAGAGGACTATGTCAATTTGAAATGTTCTTTCAAGGTGACTTGTAATTCAGCAATGACGATGCTAAAACTGGTACTCATACATAAAATGTCAAAATCTATTTACTCTGTTTCTAAGGAAGCTGCGAAATATGTATCCGAAATGGATTTAACCTAGAATATAAGTAGACAGTCCAGGGAGGAGGCAAAAACAATATTAAAAAGCCTGGAAAAATCGAGATTGAATGGAAAAACAAGACGCTTAAATATGCGTAAAGTGTAAATAACAATGTAGTTGATATAATTGCGACCCTTCATTGGCTTGAAATCTGAGACAGAAGAATTTATAGTTGCAGCACAAGATCAAAGTCTACCAACAAAAACTACCTGGGTAACATTCTCAAAAATGATGTCAACCTCTATGCAGAATTTATGAGTTACTTCCATGAAATCTGTCTTTTAGTGCAAGGTTGCAAGCTCTTTGTCCTAACAGAATACATTCCAAACCATGATTGAATATATCAAAATATTAATTGGGAAATAAGTGGCAAGTATAACCTTCCATAGGAAAAATGGTGGGGATACAATCCAAATTCTGTGACATCTGAGCAGTGGAAATTTTCAGTCCAAGCAGACAGAACAATAAAAGTTAATAAACTGGATATAATTGTCAACGATCTGCTGGTAAAAATGTCCTTTCACATTGAGGTAAAAATCCCTGTTAATGCAAATATTTTAGTTAAATTGCTCAACAAACTAAGTAAATACAATAATTTAAAAATTGAAATTCAGAACGTGCGGCATTTCAAACATCAGACAATCCCAGTTGTTACTAGCCAACTCGGGACCATACGAAAAATATGAAAAATTATGTTTCTCGACTGCCTGATAAACCGAGTTTGGCTGAAATGCAAAAGATTGCAATTGGGGTTATTTCCCACTCAGGGCTATTTCCCACATCCACATGAAAGTTTTATCAGTTTGAAACATTATGAACCTACAGTCCATTTGAAGTTATTAAGCTAATCACATAAGCCTCAATAACTTGATTTTACTTAGAATAATTTTTGTTAAATTTTACACGATTCATTTAGACGTCAAAACAAAGCTTGAGTTAAATGTTTAGGTATTTTCATCCTATTTTATTAAAGTTATTGGATTTATTGTAAAACTGCAGTCTGAAATTATTATACAAAACGAGAAAATCACTTTTTACTTCAATAACAAGTTAATAAGATCATCAAAAATTGATCAACACCTATAACAGAACAAATAACACAAATATATATATTATCGTGCATAAATACACACTACACTTTGAAACTGCGGGTCTGGGACTTGTACCATCCAAAAAAGGCTTTGACCATGGAATCGGATATTAGCACTGTTCAATTTTACTCCTTCATCGATTTTGAATGGTTCAATGATGGTTTAGTTGACAATTCCAGTCCATACCATCACGCAACTGCCTTCTTGCTACCTTCTTTTAGCCACGGGTACATCTGTATCGGATAAAATCGATCCTTTGACCCTCGAGTATCACACGAGAATCGTCCTTGAAAATTGCTTTAGAAAAGTGATTTTTCATGTATTTCTTGGCCCAATTTTAAAGCTTCAAAATATTTGCTTTAGTTAGCTTAGGCAATTACTTGACAGAATCTAATTTGCGAAGTATTCTACACCTTTTGTCCTTCTTGACTCCCTCAAATCCACCAGCCTGTTGAAAGATCTGAGCACTGATCAAAATTGGAAGTTTTGCTATAACTCGCCTTAGTTTATTTCCACATCTTGAGGAGACAAGTTCTTAAAGTCTTTTCCTTTGTTTCTAATTCTCAATTTAGTTATATTTTCAATAGCACTGTTTATCGCTCGATGATCTCGGCAGAGATCCTTTGATGTCTCCAATATGGACATTCCATGACTTAATAACTTTATTTTCTTTTTCATCATTTGTTAGATCCTTTCTGTTACACATGTTTCAACATATATTATGGAAAAAATAGTTTATTTTTAAAATTTTTATTAGTATTAGGTTGGTGCAAAAATAATGACGTAATAATGTCGTTTTTTGACGTTAAAAATACGTCAAAAAACGACATTATTACGTCATTATTTTTTGCACCAACCGAATATTAATTTTATTAAATTTAGAGGCCTTTAACTAATATTAATTTAATCGGAGGCGGCATGGTAGAGTAATGGATAACAGGTCAGATTGTGGAATCGGAGAGCCAAGTTCGAATTCCAGTCGAATCCATGACATTCACTTACGTTCTAATACCCTTGGGAAAGGTATGAATCCTCTTCTTCTCTTCCCAGCTATGGGTAAATAGCAGGACAGACCGTGTTCTGCATCATTGGATGGCAACTGAACAACCGCAGAAAGAAATTGCAACCTACTACGGGAAAAAAGTCTGCCTCGTCAGTCATGTATCGAAAGATACATGATCGCCTAAGCGTGTATCACGCATGGCACATGACTGGCTGAGTTTAATCTGTATAATAACTTCAACCTGCAGTTTTTATAAATCCAATAAATTTAAACTATTTACATTATTCAGACTATTGCCCTCATCTTTGTCGCTATATTTATCACAACCTTTCGGCCGTTGTACGCTCCGGTCTTCTTCAGGTGGTTGGAATGTCGAACTGAACCCTTTATTTCGCTCACCGGGGTAGACTGTTCTAGTCCCGTGTGCCATGTCTAATGGATGTAAGTTATGAGTCATCGCCTGTTAATTCCTCTCTCCAAGTTCTCCACCGCCTTACCCAGGTATTGAACTGGATCTCACTAATGCCTTTATCCACTGTGCCATGTGTCCTTGAAATATAGACAGATACTAATAACTTTGATAAAATATTATTAAAGTACCTAAAAATTTAACTCAAGCTTTGTTTTGACGTCTAAATTAATCGTTTAAAATTTGACAAAATTGTTCAAAGCAAATTCGAGTTATTGAAGTTTATGTGATTTGCCTAATAACTTCAAACGGACTCTATACTACTCGGATTTGCCTGAACTTTTTCATATATTTACAGAATCCTAAAGAGTTGCTAATAATTTCTTCTTCATATTTTGTGAGTTTATTGAATGTTACATCTGTAAGTAATTTTAATTTTTCAGACTCAACATTTAATGCTTACACACTTTAACTGTATGTGAAATTTATCTGTGCATCCACGTACACATGTTAAGGAAGCTTTTAACTACTATGCACAAACATAGTACACGATGCTATTAAGAAAAATGATGCAGAGAATGTCAGTTACATATACAACAAACTGACGGACATGATCTGCTGACATGCAGTCCCTTGAGACTTCAAGTTGAAACTTCGAGGCAACTCGTAAAACAAACAAGTAAAATAAATAAATATATAAATAAATAAATAAATAAATAATAATAATAATAATAATAATAATAATAATAATAATTATAATAATAATACAATCAGAGAAGAGCGTCGTTTAAGGAAAGAAAAAGAAAAGAAAAAGAAAAGAAAAAGAAAAGACACATTGTTTAACTATATTTCGTCAGTATGTTATGTATAAGAATTGAATACAAGTATAAAAATATATAAAAATACATCATTGTAGAAACGTCGCTTATCTTGAGAAAACGGTTGTACTGGTAATCAACGCGACAAACCAAGTGAAACACAGCTAATGTGAATAGAATGCAACTGAAATGTGAGTTGCACGATGGGTCGTACTCATCTAGGAATTTCCCGTCGTCTGATTAGTTATTAATAGTAATTAATCAAATAGTTTAGTATAATTATTAATAGTAATTAATCAAATAGTTTAGTATAAACCTCATGGGGATCTCCTGTCATTCTGTTAATTTCCCCGGACCGGGAGGTTTGTAATTTGCACATGTAATTACCGTCATGTGTTTTAAGTGTTGATGGGTAGGTGAATTCTGGATATTTTTTCAGCATGTACACCTCAAGTTATTCGTCGAAATTACAGGCGTTCGTGATAAAATATTCTGAAAGTTCTGTTTAGGTTACATTTTGTCAGACAAAAGATTTAATAACTACATGTATGTTGTCCGACATTTTTGTATTTTGCATTTCAGTCAAACTCGGTTTCCCAAGCAGGTGAGAGACATAATTTTTAATAGTTTTAGTATGTTTTCTAGTTTGCCAATAACAACATGGATTGTCTGAGATGGTACATCTCCAGAATTTCAATTCCTAGATTCTTCTATTTACTTCCTTTGTTGAAAAATTTGACTGAAATATTTGCATCAACAGGGATTTTAACTCAGTGAGAAAGTAATTTTTTTGCCAGCAAATTTTTGCCAGCTTTTTGGCTTTTATTGCTGTCAGTTTTGACGAAACAAATTCAATATGAGCACGATCCCCATCGTGTTACTCACGTTTCAGTTGCATTCTATTCACGCCTTATGCGTTTCGTTTACTTTGTCACGTTGATTACCAGTACAACCGTTTTTTATACGACAAACGACATTTGTACAAAGACGTATTTCTTTTATATTTTTATTCGTGTTGCAAGTTTTAATAATAATTGAAGAAGACAGACATACTGTCGAAATATTCTTAAAAATTGTTATACACTGTCTTTTTCTTTTCTCTAAAGCTTTCAAAATATTCGAAGATTTACATGTATAATTTTGTTTAATAATAATAATAGTAATAATAATTATAACAATTGTGATAAAGTATAGTGTAAGAGTGGTTGAATAAATAAAAGAGGAATTAAAAACTCTGGACAGAAAGACACGAACATTGATTACTGAGAATCTTACGCTGTACTAAAAGTCGAATCTGATAAGCTTCACGAACAGAATGTAGAGGACTTAATGGCATTGAAGTAAACGTTGGTCGTTGGACCATATTATCTCAGGATGTCCGGAACTGGCAAAAAAGTAATATCCCCTCAGACATAACAAAGTAGCTACATATGTGCACTAGAAGATATGCAAAAAGCACAAAATCGAAACCACTGAGAGATAATATAACCACCAACCAGACCAGACGCAGATACCCAAAATAGCGATGTAACTATCCTCTGGGACATGCCAATTTCAAGTGACAGGGAAATAAAAGCCAACAGACCTGATATTATCATAAAAGACAAGAAATTCAAAAAGTGTTGACATAGCAGTAGCATCTGAGAGAAATACCTCCAGAAAAATTATCAAGAAATTGTTCAAATATAAGGACCTGGAGATCGTGACTATTAGGTTGGTGCAAAAATAATGACGTAATAATGTCGTTTTTTGACGTATTTTTAACGTCAAAAAACGACATTATTACGTCATTATTTTTGCACCAACCTAATAAAATGATGCGGGGAATGAAGACTGAAACGGTACCAAATGTAATCGGAGCTCTTGGCCTCGTGAGAAAAGGAATGGACAGTTTTACTAACAGTGTCCCGGGTAACATCAACATGCAATTTGCCCAGAAAATCACCCTACTTGGTGAAAACAAATTCACTTGGGAATTTCTCAATGGTAAAGATAAAAATCAATTTCTTTGTTTTTTCTTGCTGAAATCTAATCGAAAAGGGAACAATTTCTTCATACTACGACGCTAAAGTTATAAGTTAATTCTTATTAAAAGTTGAGAAAATGTTGTTTTGGCGAGTCACATGTTTTCCTTGGGCAATAGGCTTTGAGATAATCCAGATGAAGGTGGAAGTTTTTACAGACAGCAATGTCAAAAATAGGAAAAGGGGGTCGTTTATAAAAACCGGTGAATCATTTTGGCTTCGAGATTTACCGGGAAGAGATCAGAACGATATGTTGAGAAGTTCTCCGCTGTTTGAAGACCAAAGCACACACACAACTTGTGGAGGGAAAGGGTACACAGACACATTGTAGGACTGGGATGGGATTTACTACTCCATTTTCGATAGCAGCTCGAACGAGGAGAATTGAAGCGATCAGAAAACAGATCGCCTCAGAAATTCTCAAGTCACCATTATTCCCCGTCAATAAATTAT
This sequence comes from Acanthosepion lycidas, assembly GCA_963932145.1. Classification (NCBI taxonomy): domain Eukaryota; kingdom Metazoa; phylum Mollusca; class Cephalopoda; order Sepiida; family Sepiidae; genus Acanthosepion; species Acanthosepion lycidas. Next base: position 95,133,115 of record OZ010593.1, on the reverse strand, counting down.
TAAATTTCTGAGTGGTCGTCCTTAATGGAAGAGATCTCCCGCCTAGCTTCAGGCCTTGAGGATCACGCGAGAAACAAGTTAACACGCTCCCCGAAGGGTGTTAATAACCCCATCCGCGAGGGACTAGGCGGTCGCTGTCGAAAAACGAACTCATATTAGAAAGAGTGCGATAGAACAGAACCGCCGACAACGACGCATATGCAGAGAGAGAGAGAGAGAGAGAGAGAGAGAGTGAGAGAGAGAGAGAGATAATTATAATTCTGTTTCTCTTCGTATCAGTTTATTGTCATCGTAAACTTGTATTTTTGTGTGAATATTTCTATGCGTTAGCTCTAAATATTATTGCGTGTTCTAAAACTGTATGATGGGTAAATTCTTATTTTTAGTTAATACGAACCGGATAAACCCCGTTCTGGCTACGACGATAAACTACATCAGAGAGTAAGGCCTTTAATCAGGAGGTTTTGGGGAGCGTGGAATCTTTGTCTTAATTGCTGGTAATCCCAGGTTCACCTTGACCCGGAGTGGTGGCACCTATCATGGTCCCAGCTATGGGTAAATACTCCCCCCCCCCAAAGGGATCAAAACACTATGAAAGTATAAAAATGGTTTTAATACCAGCAATACTTTTTTTTTTTTAAATTATTACCAGCAGTACATTTTTCAAAAAGAAAAATATTACCAGAAATAAAAATCTTGTCGGCATTAAATAACCCATTGAAGTGTTGATATGCCGTAAAACAAACCAAACTAAATCACGCGAGATAAACTGTTGAAGAAATGGTCGATTTCGCTTAAAATTACTTGCGAAAAAGCGGTTTTGAATTCAGACTTGTCCTCTTTGGTTTCCAAACAAATCTAAACAAAGTCTACTCTACTATTAACTGTTAGCAGTGAGAGGAGGTGAAGAAACGTATTGTGCGAAATTGAATGCAACAGCATCGGTTCGAATGTAAACACGGTATGCAAATTCCGCCATTGGTGCTGATAACCACTTAAATTCGAAATAATTACGCAAAAATATTTGGGTTGTACTTGACAATTGTTAATTTATTTCTACTTAGAATTTGTTAACTTTGGATGAATGAAATAGAATAAGTGATCAACTAAAGTGAAATAAATTATTTCTATTTAAAGTTTCTGTTTACTTTGGGTGAGTGACGTGGATCACTCAATACATTTCCTTATTGATCGCTTCTCGGACCAAAGCTGTTTTTACTTCACATTAATGATCAGCCTAAGAGTATACCCCAATTATTGGCGAATATTTATGCTGACGATACAACAGTATATAGGTGCCCCTCCCAAACTCTAGACTGCCAGAGCTACAAAATCTCGGTGGGGGAAAATAGGCTGGTCACATTCAATGCCTCAAAAGCCAATCATTCCATCATCGCCGATTGGACTCTGAACTATGACCAATCACGATAAACGGATGTTACCTCAGGTGGAGCTCGTAGATATGATCCATCGATAAAGATGATAGAAAATGGTCAGTTCCCCGTATCACTCTAATAAGTACTCGACTTTTCGTGCTATCCTCTACCTTTACAAGAGCCAGATCAAGTCTAAAATTGAGTACTGCTTCCACATTGCCCAGTCCTCATTTTGCAGTCTCTATAGATTCCAAAAGCGTCTCCGCGTCCTTGTGGGTGACAAATTATTTTCAACCCTGCAAACCCTTTCTCACAGACGAAACGTTGCAACCTTCTCACTGCTATATCGCTATTTCCATGGAAAGTGCTCAGATGAACTACGTCCCTTAGTTCCACCAGCTCTAATCTTCATGGCTAGGACCCATCATCTTACGCGCATTGTAGCGAACCATTTTGATTTTCTTTGTATTCCATTACTGAGGACTAAGTTACACTTGAGCAACTTCTTCCGGCGCACAACTGATCTGTGGAACCGACTCCCAAGAGGATGTTTTCTCCATCGCCACAACCAGGTATTGAACTCACACTCTTTGGGTCCTGTCACCGGATAAAGGCGTTGTTAGATCCAGTGACAGGACCCAAAGAGTGTGAGTTCAATACCTGGTTAAGGCAGTGGAGAACTTTCAGAGGGGAATGAACAGAAGATAACTGACATCCATTAGACATGGCACGTGGAACTAGAACAGTTTACCCGAATGAGCGGAATAAAGGGTTCAGTTCGACATTCCAACCACCTGAAGAAGGCCGAAAAACTTTCTGATAAACATGGCGACAAAGATGAGGACAATAGTCCTAATAATGTAAATAGTGCTCACTAAGTATGTTATTACGTTGTTTTCCTGTCTCTCTTGCCTTCAATCAGTGCTGTGTGTATCAGATTTTTCAAGCCTTTTTTCCTCATTATATGCCGTAGAAATTTTAGCTGTAGCCTTCTAATGTTAAGTGCGTATTATACATGAATAACTCTGGTGTCTGGTCAATTTATCTAAAGTTTAATGAGTTGTAATGATGTCAAGATATGGGTAGAGATCTTATATATGTACAATTAGATGATCAATAAGCTGAGATGCACCAGCGTTAATTTGAGGTACAATCTGTTGCAATTTCCACGATTGTGGCCGACGGTTTTTTATTTCGTCTATCTGTGATTTATATATTCTTGCTATATCGTTGTTATTATGGTCCCAAAAATACTTAGAGCAGATGTCATCTCGAAAATAGTTTCCCATCATTCTTTTCCCAGCAATTACTTCGCTGTTAAAATCATGTCCGCATATAATGACTCCCAAATCTACACTGTTATGGCTACACTATCTCTTATTACGTTACACATATCTGACTAAATCAATTTCTATAAGTGCGGAAAGGAAACCATCCAGGATAGGACAGTCTCTAATGCAATAGCATATATTCACAGAACAAGAATAAATGAATGGTATGTCACAATCAGGAGGCACGGTGGAGTAATGGATAGCGGCTAAAATTGAGGAATCGGAGAGCCGAGTTCGAATTCTAGTCGAATCCATTACATTCACTTACGTACTATTAATAGATTCGACTGGAATTCGAACTCGCCTCTCCGATCCCTTGGGAAAGGTATGAATCCTTTTCTTCTTTCCCCCCAGCTATGGGTAAATAGCAGGACTGTCCGGTTCTATAGCCTTTGATGGTAATTGGTCTACTGAAGAAAGAAATAGTAATCTATTGCAGGAAAAAAAAAATCATCTGCCTAGTCATTCATGTATCGATAGATACATGATCGCCTAAACGTGTATCACGCATGGCACATAATTGACTGACATCACGATCAAATTTTCTATTTACATCACATCCCGAGAAATTGAGTCCATCGTATGATGAAGAAGATTTTCGTGATCTGACTTTCATATAAGTTTTTAGATGAAGATAGGATCTGTCTATATTTCTGAGATGAGGTATTATGTACATTATTTACATTATTCGGACTATTGTCCTCATCTTTGTCGCCATATTTATCACATCGTTTCGGCCGTTGTACGCTCCGGCCTTCTTCAGGTGGTTGGAATGTCGAACTGAACCCTTTATTTCGCTCACCAGGGTAGACTGTTCTAGTTCCACGTCCCATGTTTGATGGATGTCAGTTATCAGTTATCTGCTGCTAATTTTCCTCTGAGAGTTCTCAATACCCGGTTATGGCAGTGGAAAACTTTCAGAGGGAAAATTAACAGGAGATAACTGATAACTGACCACCTGAAGAAGGCCGGAGCGTACAACGGCCGAAACGTTGTAATAAATATGGCGACAAAGATGAGGACAATAGTCCGAATAATGTAAATAATGAAGATAGGATGTTAGGTCGCACAATGTTACTGTTTAATTACCTTAGATAAAACCGTAAGTTCTATCCTTGTAGTTTCTTCTCTTCTACTTTTCGCCTGTAGAACTCTTTTCTAGCTTTATTGACCTTTCTCGGTTTCTTTCATTCTGTAATCCCCTTGAGTCTTAGTTACTTTATCGCCTTTCTTGGAAAGAAGTCATTAAAAAACAATATACCAAGATAAGCAGATTCATATTTTTAGCGCACAATTTATAGAAATACCTCATTGTCAGTGGTTGGTGGGAATGATTTGTTAACCGCAACACTATAGCGGGTGCCGCAGTACCTGCTGATAAAGATGGTAACAATTATTATGTGATTGATGATTGAATTTTGAGAAACTACTTCATGGATATTTTTCTCAAAATAGCTTAGAGTTACAAGAAAATCGCAGTTGGACAGTGAACGCTTCCAGGTTCTCCCTTCGGCTGTGCGGCGTCAATTGCCATGGAAAATATTGAGGTAAAAATCTATTTCTCGCAAGTTTTGCTAAAATACCGGGCATGCAGAAAAATAACCGCCATAAACGTTATCAGACAGAAACACTCCCTGTCTAATATAACTCTGTGTGTGTCGTCGGAATATACTCAAAATCTCTAAAAGACCGGTAAAAATCATACAATAAATAACTGACTGTCAGTTTCTGAGTAGAGCAATGCTAGAATTAACCGTTTCCTTATAAGGAATTATTCGACATTCTTTTGTGGCGTAAATAAGAGAGTCCCGGTAACACATATGAACTAGGCAAGACGCTTTAAATAAAGAACTTAAAATGAGTCAAGGGAAGTCCATCGCAGTCAGGTCATTTGTTTTTCTTTCCCGTCCAGCACAAGTTTCACCCGATGAGTATGTGGATTTTACTTTTGAAGAAATTAATTCACGTTATCTTTAATTTTTTTTTTGTTACTTATGAACATTTTTCCCGCCCGTTTTACTTTCAGTTTTCTTTTTTTTTTTTTTTTTAATCCCCGCGGTTCTTTTCAAATTTTCTACGTGTCGCCTCCCTCACTTTAAATGATTTTTTCAAATTTTTGTTGCTAGTAACTTTCTTTTCTGTTTAACTTTTTATTTCCACGTGTTTATTTTGCAAAAGAAGCTTTATATTTTACCCTCCCCTCACTTTAAATTCATTTTATTTTTGTAAATTTATTTTCTGTTTTATTCCTTTTATTTTACATTTAAACATTTTTTTTTAATTTTTGGAAGCCAAGTTTTACTTTTGTTTGTTTCTTAATCTAACGCCGCCTCTAATTTGATTTGTCGCTCGTAAACTAAGTTCCCTTTGTTTTACGTGTGACTTGCTTTTTGTCAAGCCAAGTTTTTAATTTTCCTTTTGTTTATATTGTTTACCCACCCCCGATTTTAATTTTTATTTTTTAAGAGCGTTTGTTTTTTTTATTGATGTTTAATTGTCCTTAGTTTCCAGTCTTTTTGTTTTGTGAATTCATGAAAAATTTGGAGCAAACTTTGAAATTGTTTTGCCGTCGTGATAGAGTTGGTTTGCGGAGTTGCTTACCACCCTCCCCGTTGAACAAGCTACACCCATGAAAAATCGGTCTGGGCCGAAAATAAGCCCCCAAAAGCCCCCCACCTACAATGCACACATAAATACATGAGAGGAAACGATTTCCTCACGATACCAGAGACGCTGAAACAATAAAACTGCTGACCACCGACGCAAAGTGTCGGAAATTAATTGGGATCAGCAGGGAAACGATGGACGAGGCATTGAAAAAAATTCTAGCCAGGAGGTCTAATGCGTTGTAGGACATTTTGCTTGCCACCAAACAGGGGGCTAAGCAGTTGGCCGGTAGAATTTTGGTGACAAAATCTGTCTGTCTGCAGACAGAATACATAGGTACACGCAAGACAAGAGTGACCGTTCATAGGTTGCCCGTAGCCATATCGGAAGACAGGATGGGGCCTTAGCGCCCGGTACAGCCAAGTGGAGGACGTCTCGGCGACAGTGAGCAAGGTGACAATGACCCTGAAGTGTTTTGCGGAAATCACCAGGCCAGGAGAAGATGATAATCGTGATAGCGGAGGGACGTAGCGCCAAAGCCTAACCAAGCAGCAGCAGTAGCAGCGGAAGATCCCGGCAAGGGCCACAACGGTGTTTGGAAGATGGTAGCGAGGAGGTGACAGAAGACGACAAGCCCTCTCCACACCAGCAGGATTTGCAACAACAACAACAACCACAGCAATAGCCAGAGAAGGTGGAAAGACAACAACAAAAGGCGCAGCATCAGCAACAGGAACTACTGCAACACTAACAACTATAAAAACATCAACAACAAGAAAAGCAACAGAAGCAGCAACAAAAGCAACAACAGCAAAAAGAAAAGCAACAACAACAGAAGCAGCAACAAAAATAGCAACAACAAGAAGAAAGGCAACAACAACAGAAGTAGTTAGAAAGCCCCAGGTGTTATAACTTGTGTAAGGTATACAGAAAGGTATATAAAAGTGTGGTCCCAGCTGATTGAGACGAAGGACGCCTTCCCAGAGATCCGCGTGGCCGAGGTGGGATCCTCGGAATTGAAAAAAAAAAAGACCTTGAAGGTTTTGTGCAGGAAGTCTCCCGGTAATGCGCCATCTCTCTCTATAAAACTAACGTATCTCATGGATGTTGGCGGTATTGTTCTGGATGGACGGAAATGGTCACAGGAATCCGTCTGGGTCCTCATCACCGCAAATTTTCGTCCAGTATGTGTATAGGATATTTTCTATTTTTATTTTCAGACTTAAATCGTGTCTATGAAGATAGACAGCGTGTATGCGAATAGCCTGAGGGATTGGAATAAGGTTGCCCTTATGATTCGTGACCTCTTGTTCGGTTTGCATGTCGATGCGATCAAGGTGACGCACAATATTGATACATGTGTGCTGTTTAACGACTTTGTAGTTTATTCAGTTTTGCAGCAATTTGGCTGACTTTCCTCGGTTTTCGCCGACTGAAGCGGCTAGCTGTGAGGGGGAGTTCACAAAGGGCGAAGTCTAGTCGACATTGAAAAAGGTCGGCAGTGGCAAGTCTCCGGGATTGATGGTCTGCTCTATGAATTGTACATGAGGCTGTCGCACAAATTTGTTCCTATTCTGACTGCCATGTTCATCAACTAGTTCCGCTAGCGGTCCGTCTCCGTCCGGAACTCCAGAGGCGTGATCATGCTGTTGAAAAAGGCCAAGTGTGTTGGGCGGGATTTATACGATTACAGGCCCACAACTCTGCTAAACAAAGAGTTAAAAATTATGGTCAACATCCTGTGGGGGCGTTTGCAGTAAGTTTCCGAGATTCTGTTGAGACCCGAGCAGACTTGTGCTGTGAAGGGCCGAACAATTGAGAGCAACCTGCATCCGATCTGCACGATCCTCGACGACAAGCAAATTGGGAGGATCAATTTAGATCAGTCCAATGCATTTGATAGGATCAACCATCGGTACCTGGCTGCTGTTGTGCAGGCCACCGGATTCAAACTTCTGCTGTTAGATTAACTCCCTTTATCGCTCCCCCAGTGCTGTGGTGCAGGTAAACGGAAAGTGGTCGCGCACTTTTGCGCTGTCTCGGCCGGTTCACCAGGGTTGCTCGCTGTCATCCTTACTTCACGCTTTGACGTTGGAGCCCCTCCATCGCCGGCCGAGGGACAGGGCGTGCAGTCAGCCCCTACACGGATTCTTTGTCCCTGGTGGGACTCGAGCCAGGGTTTCCGCGGACACCGATGACGTAACAAATTTCGTGTCGTCCCCCAGCGGCACTGAGGTGATGCTGAAGGCGCTTGAACGGTACGAAAAATCACGGGGGCCAAGATTAATTGCAATATGTCTTCCGGCTTGCGGTCAGGTGTCTGGAAGGGGGCCGATCTTCCGGGGCACCTTGGTTGGACGGACAGGCTCGACAGCATTTTCGGAGTGTGGTTCGGGTTCGGACTTCAGATGGAGAAAAATTGCTCAGAAATACAGGCAAAGGTCAGAGCGGCGGTCCGTACTTGGTTCTGAAGGCGGTTGTCCTTGAAGAGTAGTGCCATTTACGTCTTTCCTCTCATATTTTATCGGCTATGTGTACTTCCTCTATATCGGGAACGTAAAAAGGTGTTCGACCGCTTTTTTTCCTACCTTTTGTGGTGGTGGGTATCAAGCATCACATCGACAGAAATATTTATGACTAATGTCATGGGGGGGGGGGAATATCTCATTTGGTGAGTCATCGACACGCCTCGAGGTTGAGTTTTCTGCGCCGCGCGATCTCGAAGGGGAGTGTCAGGGCCATCTTCCCTTGACTGACCATCACTCATCCCGTTTCGAGGACTGAGAGCCGCCGTGGGCATCGGGATCAGTCGAATTTCCTCCTCGAGTGTCGATCAGAGTCATTCCTCGGTCTAGTGACCTTCTGACCAGTGAGAATCTTGTTTCGTGAATTAGTGGAGGAAGTCGCGAAGGATCTACTTTGTGACCGTTTTCGGCTTGTCAGCGATCAATTTGCTCTCTTTCTGGTCTTGGGTATCAGCGGTGAATTACCCCAGCAATACTGAATTTTTGCTTACCTGACGATTGATTCGGGAAATGCTATCTCTCAATGACGTGTCCTTCTGATGGGGCTTGGCCGATTTGCCTGATTGTCATGGGTGTGAGGAGACTGGGTAAATACCAGTCCGTTGGAGTTAGGTACTCCATTGTCTGGCTCGCGATTGTCAAACTGTCTATCTTAGGGCAGAGAACGACTCAGTCGGAGCTCTGCCTGCGGACGGAGACTCGGCTGAATAGAAATAGACAATGCAAAGTGCCCGATTCCGCGGTTGCAAGGTCTGGGTAAATTTTGATCTTTGGCTCGACTGTACGCGCACGGGTTCCCTATACTCGACCTTGTGTCACATCTCATTTCAATGGGGAGATTGGGTAAATACCAGTCCGTCGGAATCAGTTCAGAGTTCGTTAAACCTTACGCAGACCGATTCTAGTCTCGCTTCGCGCTCGACGTATTTTTGTCGCTAACCGATTGGAACTCATATTTTTGTTTTGGAAGAACTGTTAGAGTTTACGTTAATTTCATCTCTCCTTTTTTACGTTTCTTATAATGACTTTATTATTGTAATTTATTAGGATTTTCTTTTTCACCCTGTTCAGTGTTTTTATTTTTGTCGCTCGTGTAACATCTACTTTCACTAGTCTATTGATTGATTTTTTGTGAATATTTTAATTTCCAGTTTCCAATATTTTAATTTCTTTTATTTTTCAGCGCCCGTCCGTAGACTTAATTTTTTTCATTTTATTTTTTCGTGTGTCTTCTTTTGCTTAATTATTTTGGTTTTCATTTTCTACGTGTTACTACTTTCTGTGCCTTAAAGTTAATTTTTACCCATCTCCGTAAGCCAAGTTTAAATTTATCTGTTTGTTTTTACTTTTTTTTCGTGTTAATCGGTCATTTTCTTCAATTGGCAATTTTTTTTTACATGTGTCTCTATTTTTATAATTTTTTGTTTGTAGTATTTATTTAAGAATTTCTTTATTTTGCTGGTTTAATTTTCTTAAAAAAAGGGAAACCTTTATAGTTGTTTTTTCAGTAAATTTATTCTTTTTATTTTTCAAGTTAAACGTTTTCGTATTTTCGCCTGTCGTTTTCTTTTTTTTATTCATTGTTAGATTTATTTTCCTTTTCGAAAATGGCTTTGTGCAACGATATTTTTTTACGTCAAAAACCTTTTTTAGATCAGCTTTGGCCAGTGTTTTTGTTTCATTGTCTTTGTAAATTTGTTTTTCATTGCTCTGTATTCAAGATATTCTGTTATTTATTTATTTTTTTTAAGAATTCCCTGTTTTTCGTTGAAAAAAGGAAAGTAATTTAAAGTAAGCAAAAATGGTCAATTATACAAGACCTGTTCGGGGCAAAGAAGAAAGACCGTCCCAATAAAAACACCCAGTTAACAATGTCTACTGAGAACATAGCCATTGCCCCCAAACTGATGACCAAATAGATTCAAAGGAAAATAGGGAAGCCAAGTATAGCAAAAATCAAGAAAAGGTGTTGCTGATTCCATTATAAACAACAGGAAAAGTAAAGACGAAGATGTAGTGGCCGGTGACTCGCCCTCTTTTTGGAAGTCCTCACCGAAGTGTATAAACATGACGAAGTTCCTAGAGAGAGCCAAAAGCTACGAACATTAAATATGATGTGTTCTTGGTCGACCTTCAGGAATTACAAAAGATTGAAAAAAAGAATTGTGGCAGTCTTTGCGGTCGACAAGTGTTCGCGAAAAAAATGTCGCCCACAAAAATACTTCAAATCGCTGACGTCCCTGGGGTAAAACCCCAAAGAATCACTAGAGGAAAGAGATATTTCATGAGGGAGGTACTGTTACGCACGCCTGCCGACTGTGAGGTTGTTTTTCTAGCGTTGAGATTCGTCAATATTCACTTCGCATCGCGTTCCGAGACCGAATGTGTTCGCAAGCGGATGGGAATTACGAATTCTGGAAGGAAGACACCATTAAGAACTTCCCGTTCCTGAGAATTATACACTTGTGGGACGAGGAGGCCCCACCGTTTACCTCGAGGCGAGTGCATGCCGGTTAGCTCTCAATCTCCTCTTACGGGCGACCGATGTCTTCTCCGACCTCTAAGTGTTGTCCTGTAAGGCATGATATCAGGTGTGGGGGCAGTTCCAGATGGTCTGAGTGGCGAGTTCAGTTTAACGAAGCAGGAAGATCGCTCCATATGGGCTTGAGCGTCTGGGTTAAAAAGCCTCACTAATAATGAGGCATCTCAGACAAGGCTGGTAATGCGAAATGCCCTCTGGATCGACAAAACCTTTCTTCAGCGGGCTTGGGAAATTCTCCCAACTGCGTTCGCAGCAGTGAGTCGTTGGAGACTCTGGGTCACGCCTTCTTCCACTGTGAGGTTGTAGGCCCGTTGTGCAAAGTTATAGTGTAGTTGGTCGAATGATGTTTTTTTTAATTCATTCATGTCCCGTATTAATTTTGTCAAGTTAACTAATATTTTTGCCACAATTAAGGATTGTGTTTTGTTTAGTTTCTTGCATAGATAGTATTATGCATATTGTAAATATTCATCGAGTCTTTGATTTTTAAATGTTGTTATCCTATCCTTCCCCACTCACAAACAAATTATATATATATGGGAATTAATTAGGACTTCATAGAGACTAGGAGGTATTATGGCGATTGTAGTAAGAATGGTAAGAATGTGGTATTTTGGTACAAGGTATAGTTTGTTTAGGTCAGTGATTGTGGCTAGCTGAGTTTAAGACAGATGATCACCAATCTTCTCCATCCCCACTTTTGGTCTTGTGCCACATTTTTTTTGTATTTTTACGAAAATAAATATTAGTCTGTTTGCGTCAGTCCAGGTGAATTTCTAATGACATCACGGCGAGTAGCCTAAGGGAGATATAATATTATAACAGCTTTGAGCAAATTATAACACCTTCATTGACCGAACAATTAGTGTTACTGTCGGCTGACGGTTCCCGAAGTTAAACAACGTCGAGCCTGGTCAGTACTTCGATGGCTGACCCCTTGGGAATACCAGGTGGGTGTGCAGGTGGTGTAATGGTTAATGGCTCGGAATTGTTAATAGGAGAGCCGAGTTTAAATTCCCACTGGGTTCGTTTTATTCGTTTACACACAAAAACTCTTGAGAAAGGTATGAATCCACCTGTTCACCTCCTGGTATGGGTTAATTAGTAAGAAACCATTATTATCTATCACCCCCCCATCTCACCAAAAAAAAAATAAAAAAATTTCTTACAATAAAAAAATTTGAGGGGCTTTCAATAAAATCTAAGGTTTTGATAAACCGTAAAAACGAATCAATCAAATAAAATATTAATGTCGGTCGAAATTTATAAAATTTATTGGGTTGGCCAAAACGTTCATTCGCTTATTAAACAGAAAACTTCAAGCTGTTAACTTTCCACATTATCTAAAATAGAAAGACTGGAAGGAAACTCCTATCAATATTAGGAAATAGCTACAGCATCTAGTTTTAATAAATATTGGGTCGATCTAAAAATTCGTTGGTTTTTTTATGTAAATTTTCTACTTGATAAGCGAATATAATTTTTGGCCAAGCCAATATTTATTGAAACAGATTTGCGATTCCTGGGTATGACGATAAACTACATCTGACAACAAGGCATCTAATCGGGAGATTGAAGATTTTGAGGAGAGAGGAACCATCTCTTAATTGTTGTTGTTTCCAGGTCCATCCTGACTCGAGTGGTAGCACCTGTGAAGGTCCCAGCTATGGGTAAATAGTGACCCCCACCCCAAATTCTGGTCAAAACACTATGAAAGTGTAAAATACATTTATATAGTAAAAATAGCAGCAATAGATTTTCATGATAATTTTTTGTAAAGGAAATTACTAATGCTCCTAAGAAAATTAAATTTTGGCATTAAATGACCCATAAGAAGTTGATATGTCATTAAACAAACAAACATTTTTTAAAGCAAAATGACCAACAATACATTTTCTCTGTAGTTGTAGGTTTACAATTGTGTTCAAAATATATTTAGTTGAAGCCATAAAATTGTTCAAATTATCTAGATTTCGGCATTAGATGACCCATAGCGGTTTATAAGCAGCTAAACAAAATCAACCAAAACAGTTTTGCAGGAAATAATTTTGGATAATGTGGAAAGTTAACTGCTTCAACTTAAGTGATGGCTAACAACTTTATTCTTATGATCGATCTTATTAGATAAAATAACAGATTAACAATAATTACTAATAAAATACAACAATTGTTACAATATATTGTAATAAGTGTGTTCCTGAAGTTTCATTCTTATCATAGATCTTATTAGGCACGTTAATATGTTAACAAAAATAAGTGATAAAAAACAGAACAATAAAAAATAATATACTGTAATTAAAGTTACTGGTAGGATAGAAGACATAATCTCGGTGTAAATCTTATTAGGCGCATTTTTTTTTTCATATCTAAATACAAAGTGTGAAAGCACGTGCGATACTCTGCCGTCATCAGCCGCCAAGTAGGGGAGGTAACCTAGTTTCGGTGGCTAAGGCGGTACTGCCATACCTGGCGCCACCAGCAGTTTTTTGTTTTTTTACACCAGGCAGTGTATTGTTTTTGGTGTAGACGTATCAATCTGAGATTTTTATTAAGATATTAATGATTAATAAGATATTAATGACAATAGGTAATAAGAAAATAAAGCATTAAGAATATACTCTAATAAACGTTATGTGACAGAAGATTCACGCTTACTGTATATTTTATTAATAAGGGATTAACAACAATGCTAATCTCGTTGCGCCTTCTCGGGCTAAGGTTCTCTGCTGTCATGAAGTGGAAAGATTATATTGAATCCATTGCTAGGTCAACTTCTAATAAAGTCGGTTCAAGCTGTCTTACATATTTACAAGTTAACCGTTCGTCCAATGCTTAAAATATTGCTACCATATTTGGTCCGCTGCTGCTGCTATATATCTAGAGATCGTTGATAAAATTCAAAGAAGAATCAGCAATATTATTGGTCATGACCTGGCTTCAGTCTCTTTCCCACCACTGCAAAGTTGGTCCCCACCCTGTGACTTTTCTATAAATACTTTCATGGTAATTGTTCGCATGAGCTGTTCGCTATGGTAGCTAAACTTTATGAATTTAAACGCAGTACTCAACTGGCGACGAGGTCTCATCAATTTGTATTTGACTTGGCTAGATGCAATCGTTCCGCTAACCGTTTATTTTCTCGCACTTCTCGCTTGTGGAATTCTCTTTTGGATCCATGCAGTCCAATCAAATTTCGACTTCAAAAGTGATAATGCAATGTCAATCGCTATCTACTGTCTTATTGATTACCCTTTTATTGTTTTCACTCCTCAGCAAGGTTTCTATTTTCTAATTCTTCCACGCCCTGTAACCCCTTGCGTCTTTGTGGCTTTACTGCCTTTCTTGGGGTGAACTCGACTAAAAAATACAATATTCTTGTTTTGTTTAGATCATCAATTAGAAAATTAAGTTATCAACACCCTTCTTTTATTTAAAGCAATACGCCTGCACTCTACTGATGTATAATGTTTGACGTTACAAATATTTAATTTTCAGCATAATCTTTTTCCTTGTGAAGGCACTTAATTCAATGGAGAATATAAATCCCATATCTTAAACAATGTCTATGAATTCACTTACTCACTTGGAGAAAAAAAAACTTTTTCTAGACAATGATTTAGTTAAAACGTACATTGGTTGCACAGCCACTACATTATTGCGCTGATTAACATAAATTTATTGGTTAATATTTTAATTAAGACATATATCAGAAACTGACGCAACCAATAAGCCGAAATTATTCAGACATCGGAAAGAAAAAATCAAATATGGAAAAAATAAAGAAAATATCCCTATGAACGAACATTCGACCTCGTTCGAATGAATTTAAGGGTCCTACGAGATTAGCAGCTAGTTTTCATCGTTTTACTGTTGAATTCGGTAATAAATATATTTCGACAGATGATTTGTTACATCTGCCTCATCAGACCGAAATTACAAAATGGTTTAAATTTATCCAGGCAATTTAGTAAAAATTATTTTAAAATTAAATCATAAGATAACACACATAAATTTATTAGCGACTTCTTCGATGATGTGTGAAGTTTTTCTCTTCTTGAAGTATATTAATATTGGTTTGTATATAAATACATTGAGCACTCTTCATGGATCTATCGTTTTAATATTTTATATTAAAAAGACCAACTCGGATTATCCTTACCACAGATTTGATATTATTTCTCTATTCTCTATCTATCTCTATCTTTCTTTCTATCTTTCTTTCTTTCTTTCTTTCTTTCTTTCTTTCTTTCTTTCTTTCTTTCTCTCTCTCTCTCTCTCTCTCTCTCTCTCTCTCTATATATATATATATATATATATATATATATATATATATATATATATATATATATATATATATTACTTGTTTGTATTTCAGTTTGTAACCCTGAGATTCACTCCCTTGCGATCGGCAAACTCAGAGTTTGTCTGACGATCGTAAGGGACTGAATCCCAGAGTTACAAATTCACATTAATACAACTAAGTATGTTAGCTCTATCATTGAAGTACTTTCCAAGAAATACCGCACATATATAATAATAATAATAATAATAATAATAATAATAATAATAATATATATATACATATATATATATATATATATATATATATATATATATATATATATATATATATATATATATGATTTTAAGGTACGTTATATTTATGGGGCAAAAGTATTCAATTTTTGGGATAGTGTTTATGTAAATATAAGCAGTGCAGACAGAGATCAATACCGAGTGTCGATGGTGATATGCACAATCGTTACGCGCAAAATTACGTTAAAGCATGAAATATATTCGACTCGGTGTACATGCTCCAAGTATTGGTAAATCCAACAGAAAGCCTGCCAGATGACCAAAATACAACAATTGCATACAAAACATAATGACCAATAAAGCAAAAAGCAAGAAAAAACCAAGTAAATTAAATATAAACTAAGAATAAAAACATACACCTACCTAAGCAGTAGCCAATAGTGCTCTATGCCTAAGTTACCGAGACAGACCAATTACGCTTCCCTGCGTCCTGACTTAGAAAATGACAACTTTTGGACCGCTACTTAAGTTCCATGTTACTGTGATCTGCTGATAACCAGAACGCTACTGTAATATCTATCTATCTATCTATCTATCTATCTATCTATCTATCTATCTATCTATCTATCTATCTATCATGTGAGATAGAGATATATATTTTTATATCTGAAGAACAATATTGGGGAAAATTGTCCCACCTTGTCATATATTTTCATATATATATATATATATATATATATATATATATATATAGGGAGAATTTGGCAACTATTTCTCATTGCTGCTCATTGTGTTAAAGATCAATGAAAGTTTTTTGTTTAAGATTATTATTATTTATTTTTTCTTCGGTTCGGAAAATTTTCCTACTTTTCGGGTAGAATTTCAACATAAATTGACCAATATTTTCTGAACGCTTTCTACTATCAAAAAGCTTTATTAAATAATTTTTGTGGGTTTAATAATGTATACGTGTGCATTGTGTTTCGTTGGAGGTTCTCGATTATCGTCAGTGGCTGTCATGTTCTTTTTGCAATTATCGCGTTTTCATGCGTCAGTTTTTGCTATCTTTTCGTTTTACTGGATTGCCTTTTATGCTCATTGGACGGGGTAATTAGCGAACCAGTTGGTTTTCCAATTTACATTTCTTCATTGATTCAAGTGACAAATTCACCATCGTCTCAGTAAACTCTCAATCTGAAAAAGATAATTAAAATAGAACCAAATATATGTAACTTCTGCCCGAGGAAAAATAGAAAGACCTGTGGTCAAAGCGTACGATTCGATGCAATAAAAACTGATGCTACAATCGAAATACTTCATTGTTTAAGGTCATGGTATCTGTTGTCACCTTGAGAATAACCGCTGAACACTGAGCAGTCGCCTCAGGATATATTATATCAGCAAACACGCTAAAACAATGCCACAGGGAAAGGTTCAAGTTCTGTGTACCTAATTCTAAAATTCTGATGACCTGAAGGGAAAGTTGAGGTACAGAAATGATCAGTCTCCATTGTCTACTGAACCGAACTGTTGTAATGATAATGATCTGGCGCCGACCGTAGAGCGATAGCAAACTCGTTTCGCAGAACAAGGTGGTAAGTATGAAGTCATTAAAGTAGATGCCAGCAAGCAAAAGGTGAATGAATCAACGAGAAGTGCGCAAAGATAGAAACGCTACAGAATATAGGCATAGCGTAAAGACGTAATAGAAATAGCTGAACAGAAAATGTGCTTTTCGACAGGATGCATAATATCTAAGAAAAGGAAAAAAAATCTTCACTGATAAAGGAAAGCTACTACAAAGAAGAAAGAAATACATCTGGAACTTCTTCCAAGACAATAGAGAAGCGAAAACTGCAATACATAAAAAAAATAGAATGACCTCCTTTTCTACTATGTACTGTGTCTCTTCAGGACGTGGATGATCATGGCTCTCCACAACTTCATATCTGTTGTGGTACTCACTTTGCCAAGACATCCTCCCTTTGTTCTGTTATCCGTTCACACAAGCTCGTCAGGTATGTGGCTTGTTAAAATTTAATGTAGGATCGGTACTAGTGAATATGAACAGAAACAAAGCAAGAAAACCACATGGAATTATAACAGGAATATTATCAGCCTTAGACGAGACGATTTTAAGATCGATGAAATATATAACAACGGTGAAATACTGGAAGACCTCAGCATATCGCTCATCATAGAGATGCCAAAGAAGCGAGGTTCAATTGAATTTCCATCAAAGAATGAGCTTATTAGAATTATAATGATTAGAGCCTGTAGCAGAATTAAACCGGGGACATGACAAGAACTGTATGGATTTGTTCAAGACGCTAGAACAAGAAGTGCTACATTCATGATCCGAGTACTATCAGTGCGAGTAATACAAATACATAAAGACCTACGCCTATGTATCATTGAATACACAAAGGCATTTGATAAGGCACGATACAAAACTTACATGAAACAGAAGTTTGATTTACATGGGAAGTAGATTCAAGTAATCCGTTATATTTTCTGAGGGGAAAACTGTTTAAGCGGATAGAGAATGAATTCAATGAAAACATAAAAAATAGAAAGAGAAATAAGAAAAAAGATGCGCTTTCTCACGTCTAAGCTCTACGGCAAAACGATCCAGAGAAATTTGAAGATTTATTATCGGCGAACATAATCTTAACAATATAGTATACACAGATTACACTGTGTTGATGAAAAACTAAGAAGGAAAACTGAAAAACGAAAACGAAAAACATTAAGGCATGGTAGAAAAGAAAAGTGGGTAGAAAGGACTATTAACATGCAAGATGGCAGAATATTTGGTCAAATGACGCAACACAAGATATAAATTTGTGATTTCAAAATCAAACAGGTTCAAGGAGCGTGGTAAGAAACAACGGAAAATATAACAGAGAAATCTAAAGATGGACAGCGAAAGATATATTCCGAAGCAAGGCATTAGGTGATAAGAAAATTTTGTTAGAAAAAAAGGGCGTAGAATTTTATGTCACACACATATATATATATATATATATATATATATATATATATATATATATATATATATATATATATATTTATATTTAATAAGTTACAAACATTATTTTTATCATAATCTTTTCATATTTTTCCGTATACTACAATTAAATAATTTAATTGTAATACATAGAAAAAGTTTATGAAGGATTATGATTAAAACATGCAGACATAATATTTGGAATTTATTCAATCAGACATCCTTAAGCAACGATTTGCTGCCTAAATACACACACACACACACACACACACACACACACACACACACACACACACACACACACACACATACACTCACACTTGTAAAGACAAAAGGAAAACTTATCTTAGTTGACGCATTTCTTCCCCTGAGAAACTTTATCAAGGTATATTCTCAGAATACGAAACACGTTGGCTAGGCTAAGTTTTCTGTTTGTCTATATATAATCTCCCTTTACAGATATGCTCTATCTCAAATTTTCACACACACACACACACACACATACACACACATACACACACACACACAGTAAATAATAAGGGGTAAGAATCCGCAGTTCTTGGCATTTACTTTTTAAATATATATATATATATATATATATATATATATATATATATATGTGTGTGTGTGTGTGTGTGTGGTAGAATTTGTTTTTCGCGGAGGACAAATACGGGCTTAGTAAAATAAAGTTCTGCTCAACTTCTATGGACACGCATGTGTCTCCCGATGCCTGCAGGTGTTTTGCAAACTTTTTGACAGATGTAACATATAGCTGGGCCATTTCGCTCGAGAGTTTGTGAATCATTTGCCACATGTTTCTGCGAGTAGACAGCAAGACCAGCTTTGCAGTTTTGCCGCAGTGGCAAGTAAGGAGCAGCATGATTCCAACTTTCTTTAATATTTGAATGCAGTCGATTTCGCTGAAATCTTTGTATAGATGAGAACCAGAACAAACATCAACTCCTTTGCGCTGCCGCTTCGTTTTCCTTGGAAGAAAACGGGATGCTGCATCGTTATATCTTTGAAAATGGCCTTCCAATTCATCTACTTATTAGAAGTTGGACAAAAATGAGTTGTTTTTGGAAATCTGCTCATACGAGAACGATGTCTTGTTCACACGAGTGGGTTTTTCATTAGGATGGTTGTGATACATTTCATGTTGCATTTAGTCTGTTTTTAATACGATCGTCCATGATACGTAGGCAAGGCATCAAGTTGATTAATGTGTCGTCGGTACAGAGTCCAAGATTCTGCACCATAGAGTAGAGAAGTCAGTACTACTTTCTTGTACACATCAGTTTTCACCGTAACGAAATATCACTAGAGTTCAAAAACAATCCCAATTTTACCAAGAGAAATTCTTAGTCAAAAAATGACAAAACATGTAGAGAGAGGTTAGCTCTTAGAAAACCCGGAATGTGTGGAAAGAAACAATCATCATTTTTTAGAAACCCCACTCCGAACAAGAAGATCAGTTTAGATAACACAAAATCTAAATATGCACTTACAAAGGACGAATTTAACACCAACTCCAACTAATAGAAACATTTAAGAATAACTAGAACGGATTCTCCGGGCGATCTCTCTCCTGTATGTCGAATTCGCTTTGCGCATTCGTATTTATTGATGTCTGTCAAAAACTGGTGTGTAGGTGTGGGGATGCAATTGGGTAATAGGTATTTCCTCCACCTGTCATCTTCATTGCTTTTGGTCCTGAGAAATTAATTATTTCTCAATTTGGAAGTCTCCCCCTTTTCTCGGGTGGCGGTTTTAGGCATTATCCCGCCCACAGTTTCTTCCTCTTCCTCTTAGCATCTCCCATTAATACTCCTCATTGGGTGTGGGCATCTCCTTCACTCCTCTTGGTGTCTTGTCTGTGTCTGCTACCCATCAGCGGGTGCGAGCAGCTCGTCCTCTCTTTGATCTCTCTTCTGCACCTGTCACCTCAACCACCCAGCGAAGACTAATTTTTAAAAAAAATTATTGTCCCAAATGCTATCACCTCATAAGTAAATTGATACCAGTGGTCTGAAAGTTGAATAAACAATTGGCCTTCTTGCCCTCGACCCCAGACACATTCCCAGCGTAAATCTCGCATCTTATATTATTGTTATGGTCCGGTTCCTTGTACCACGGTGATAGTCCAAGGTAGAATCAATAAAGAAGAACTCGAAGGCGGATATGGAATAACACAGATATATTACAAACAGGAATATATACAGAGAGGTAGAAAGTGTTAGTATGAACAATCAGGTTTAGTAGTAATTGTCTGAACGCGACTCTGTTTCGGACTGCTTCTGACTCGACTGACTGACTCGAGTTGACTGACTGACAGACTCCTGACGGACTTCACTCCAGACTCCAGATTGAACTCCAGACTTCAGACAAAACTCTCAAACTTCAGACGGAACTATCAGACTTCAGACGAAACTCTAGACTTCCTCTTGAGGCGCAGTATTTATTACGTATGGAATAGTCCATTATGTTATTATGGATAAGGTCCCATAACAATTATGGTGACAATTACTCAGCAGAATGTCAAGTTACGCTGTGTGTTTTCTTTAAAAAGAATTAAGTAGTTATTGTTTTCAAGCCTGACGCCACTGCAGAGAGATTCTCTAAGTCAGTTTTATATTTCCTTTTCGATCGAAATCAGACGCAGGCTCTCATATCCTTTGGATGGCGTCAGAAACATTCCTTAAGTAATCTGTTTTTCTTTTTTTTCTTTTTTTTACCTCTAACTGGTACTTAAAATTTTATCCGGTTCTCCCCTCCTGGATTGCACGAACATGCTCATGGCGGGCGTTATCAACCAACTGCCAAAACTTCGATCGTCGTACAAATTAAGTATTGTTCTCAGTCGGCTATCTGCTTAGTTTTAGAATTTTTGATTCTCTGGGATTTATCAGTATATCGTTCTTGATATTCATTAACCTTTTTCATGGTAGTTTATTTATCAGTATATCGTTCTTAATGTCATGGGTCCTTACCTATAACTACAGAATGAACTCTTCCTAACACTATGTATACTACGCCTCTCAAGAGAGAGGGTCGATTCAAGCCGAGCTTCTCGGCTTGACGGTCGAACTCTCTACCTCTGAGCAGAGAGGAAAGGGCAGAGTCTCGATCGGGGAGGTTGACCAACCCGATCCCGTTTA
Source organism: Acanthosepion lycidas (assembly GCA_963932145.1). NCBI lineage: Eukaryota > Metazoa > Mollusca > Cephalopoda > Sepiida > Sepiidae > Acanthosepion > Acanthosepion lycidas. Next base: position 95,112,030 of record OZ010593.1, on the reverse strand, counting down.
TACGGGTTCTACGGGCATATTTTGGGCTCGGGAAACCCACGTTGAACTCGGCCTTGTGCCATATGCAACCCTCGTGTGTGTGCGGGGGTTGGTGGCTAGATACCGAATCAAGACGAGCTTCTCGGCTTGACGGTCGAACTCCCTGCCTCTGAGCAGAGAGGAACCCGGACGAGGCTCCGCCGAAGGGCAGAGTCTCGTTCGGGGAGGTTGACCAACCCGATCCCGTTTATACGGGTTCTTCGGGAAACGCACGTTAAACTCGGCCTTGTGTCGCATGCAACACTCGTGGGTGGGGTGGCTAGATACCGAATCAAGCCGAGCTTCTCGGCTTGACGGTCGAACTCTCTGCCTCTGGGAAACCCACGTTAAACTCGGCCTTGTGCCACATGCAACCCTCGTGGGGTGGGTGGCTAGATACCGAATCGAGTCGAGCCGATAATAGTTCACTCCAAACCAGACTGACAGTCATACTAACACCTTCCACATCTTGTATTATTATTTCGTGTAATATACCTTCGTTATTTCTACTCTTGTGTTCGTGTTGTTCTTCCTTGGTCCTAACCTGGACCACAACAATTAACCTTTTTCATGGTAGTTTATTTATCAGTGTATCGTTTTTGATATTCAAAAACCCTTATTATTATTTAGCAGCAACCCAAATAGTATCACACAAACATAATAATACAAATGAAGTAAACATATTTTTTGACAAACTCAAAATATCCAAATCTTTCAATAACTTCACATACAAAGACTAGCCTGAGAGAACATCCAGAAAAATGACAACATAATTATAAAAGAAACAGACAAAGTCAGCGCTATAGTGATAACAGACAAAATATACTTTAAAACAAAAATTCAAAAGACACTAGTGAATAAGAACAGCTATAAATTAATCGAAACCAACATAGATAAAAATATTATATAAAAAATGACAAAACTCTGCACACCACATAATAAGATATTAACAAAAAAAGAAAAGGACTTCCTAATAAACTTCATTCCAAAAATGAGCAATTTTTACGGCCTAGCGAAAATTCACAATTCGAATGAAATAAAAACAGCTATCCAGACACGAAAATCTGAATGTATTAACATTCCAAACCTCAGTGACCTTACATTCAAACCCATAGTAACAGGACCAGCATATCCAACTAGCAGACTCTGTTATCTAATAGAAACCATACTAGAATCATTTACTAAACAGATTAAAGCTACATCAGAGACGATATCCACTTCCTTAGCTCCATATCACAAAAAGTAGATCCTGAAACATTCATGACCGTTTGGCATTAATAGCCTATATAGCAACATCCCCCATGAATTAGGTAAACAGGCAATCTCATTCTGGATTGAAAAACACACAGAAATACTACACATATATCAAATATATATATATTAAATATATATATATATATATATATATATATATATATATATATATATATATATATATATATAATAAAAAATAAATAAATAAATGCTACGTTACTTAAAAATCGAAAAACCGAAAAGAGAAAATATACAAGTAAAATAAATTGACCTAAATTCATCCAAGTAAATAAATAAACAAACCAATCCCGATAAAGTTACTGTTAGAAAAAAACAAATAAAGATAATCAACCTAAATAAACACAAATTAAAAACTGTTCCTGCTAAAATAATAGTTAGAACAAACTATAACAATCCACCCCAAAATCGAATAAATAGCTTTAATTAAATTCTCAAACCAAAACAAAACTATTAAATAAGTGATATAAACAAATTTTTACTACGTTAATAAAAACACCGATTAAAAAAAATAAATAAATAAAATAAGAAACAAAAAATAAAAATAAATAAAAAGAATCAAAATAATTTAACCCAAATAAATAAATAAACGACTTCCGGTAAAATAACCGCCATAATAGACTACCGACAATGGACCACTGACCCGTATATATATAAATAGCCGAGAAAAATAACAGCACATGTGGCCTGACGATTGCATATAGAATGAAACAGACTGTCCCCTCTAAGTGTTTACTTCTATGTTCACTTTTATATTTATCCCATAAATATAGCACACCTTAAGGCTACATTTCTTCTTATATATATATATATTGTTTCAACACTTCTGGTGTCTTATCAAGTAATGATGTTGAATGTAGATGTGTTGAAACCAAATGTCTATTTTTGTAGTGATTTTATAACATATTTATGTTATTTTCGAATAAATAATTATATATATATATATATATATATATATATATATATATATATATATATATCAAAAATATAGTTTTAAAATATGTTATATTTATGGGTAAAAGTGGTGTTCAATATCAGGGATGGAGTTTATGTAAATATAAAAGCCGACACTGAAATCAGCACCGAGCGGCAACAGTCTGTATAATGCTTGAACGTAATCTTCAGACCATCTGAAGTTTGCGTTCAATTATGGAACAGACTGTCGCAGATCGGTGTTGACTTCTGTGTCCACTTTTATATATGTTTAATCATTTCAACTCAGACAAAGCAATAAAGCCACTAAGACGCAAGGGGAGGTTACTAGATGTGAAAGACTATGAGGAAAAGAATGAAAAGAAAAATATAGCTGTGAATACTGGACAATGAACTCACTGATGAAGAAAGGCTTAGATCGACAAAGAACACTGATCTACAAAGATCTACAGAATCGACAAAGATCTACAGAAGGATGATGAGAATATAATTAACTGAACATGTAAGCAACGAGGAAATTTTAAGGAAAATGCATACTTACAAACAGAAAGAGGTTTCTGAGATGCATAATGAGTAAATAGTGCTTAAAGAAATTAACACTAACAAGATATATTGAAGGCAAGGAAGGATTGTAAAGAGTCAGCAAGAAGATGTGTACTTACATTATTTACATTATTCGGACTGTTATTCTCATCTTCATTGCCATATTCACAACGTTTCGGCCGTTGTACGCTCCGGACTTCGTCAGGTGACTGGAATTTCGAACCGAACCCTTTATTTTGTCCACCGGGGGTATATTGTTCTAGTTTCACGTACCATGCCTCTACCGGAATTCTCAGTTATTTCCCTTTAACTCAACTATCCAAGTTCGGTTCACCACTGCAGTGGCCTGGTATTAAACTCGCAACTCTTGGGATTTAGTGACTGGATCTAACCAGTGTCTTTATCCACTGGGCAACGTGTCCTTGAGGACAAATGTATATGAAATTTGGGACTTACAAGCCTAATGTCTCAGCGACATTTTTTTACCAGTGCTCATATTGCAATTTTCTGTTATCATTATTAGAACTAGAACAACCTACCTCGGTAGACGAAATAAAGGGTTATATATATATATATATATATATATATATATATATATATATATATATATATATATATATGTATGAATAAACAAAAGTGTGAGTTCGAATTCCAGTTGAATCCATTACATTCGCTTACGTGCTAATACCTTTGGGAAAGGTATGAATCCTCTTTTTCTCCCCTCAGCCATGGGTAAATAGCAGGACAGATCGGGTTCTTCAGCCTTGGATGGCAACTGGTCTACCGCAGAAAGAAATGGCAACCTCATTCGGGAAAAAAATCTGCCTCGTCAGTCATGTATCGAAAGGTACATGATCGCTTAAGTGTGTATCACGCATGGCACATAACTGACTGTAAATAATATTTTTGAAATTTTTATGCACTTAATATTTAAATTATTTCAGTATGTGATAAATTGATGTATTATATATAGTTTTTAAATAACAGGTTATGAATTGAAAAGTTTTTCTTAAGATTTTTGTAGTCCTGAATGTTGGCGTGGGATAGAAGTAAGAATGGTGATATTTGAATCAGGGTCCCAAATTTTAAATTTATATCATTTGATAAGATTCGATAGAGGCACATTAGAGAGTTTTCCGTCTAAGTAAGTTACTTTCTTTTTTAATAAAATTCGCATCTTTGCCTTGCTAAAGTCCTTCAAAGGACAAATTGCGTCCGTTAAGTTTTCATTTTGTCTTTATTTCTCTTGTCTTTTTACAGATATATTCTTGTTATATCTGAAAAATTTAACACAGAGTATATCTGTAAAAGATCAATATGAATAGGGACAAAAGGAAAACATAACCGTCTTCTGAAGGACTCATTTGCAATGATAAAGTCCTTCAGTTTTCTTTTTGTCTTTATTCATACATACATACATACATACATACATATATACATACATACATACATATATATATATATATATATATATATATATATATATATATATATATATATATATGTGTGTGTGTGTGTGTGTGTACAAAGGAGAGTAAAAATCCACAGTTCGTAGCATTTTTTTTTAAAAGTGCTCAATGCAAAGTAGTGCAGTATATTATTATTATTATATTTTTAATATAAGAGATTATAATAAAAACATGTTGAAGTATCTACACAAAAGTTTTCTTGTTTCAATACTTTTTACTTCTTCAGGTGATGGTAAGTAACAGTTACTTACCATCGTCTGCAGAAGTACAATCAAAGTCTTGAAACATGAATGCTTTTATGTAGCGATTTTAAAATGTTTTTATTATAATCTCTTATAATAAATAATAATAATAATAATAATAATAATAATAATAATAATAACAACAACAACAATAATAAAAATAATAATAATAATAATAATAATATATATATATATATATATATATATATATGTATACACTTATTTCTTTATTTCTTTTAGGATATTACACCGAAAACGTATCAGAATCGCTACACATTTTACCTGGGTATATATATATATATATATATATATCTATATATATATATATATACAGGGTGGTCCAAAAGTAGGGGACTGTATGTGGAATAGGTCTTTGTATCGGTTATATTATTATATCTTGAGTATCTTGATGAAACATTTCCTGAGAAAGGGGATTGGCCGAAGAGGTCTAATTGATTGACCGGCACGTTCATCAGACTTGACCCCAATGGATTTCTTCTTTGGAGGGAGTACTCAAGGACAAAGTTTATAGTAAAAACCAAGAAGTGTCGGTGATTTGAAAAATTGCATAAGAGATGCATTTCAAGAAATTCATACCCCAAAAGACTTGTGCAAAAAAGTTTGTCCAAGCGTTAGAGGTAGACTTTAAAGCTGTGTAACTTGGGATGTAAAACAGTTTGAGCACCTGCTTTGATAAAACTTAAGGGCTTTTGTATTATTGTCCACAATAAAATTTAAGGGCTTTTGTATTATTGTTCACAATAAAATTTAATTGTCAATGTAATATTTTTTTTTTAAGCATTTCACCCCAAGCAAGGCGGGAAGCCACTAGGACGCAAGGGGTTACAGAAAATTTAGAGCAAGATCAGATAGGAGTGATAGAAGAAAGGATGAGGGTAGTGGATAGATCAAGGCAACTGGAGATGTCGATTGACATTACACTTGAATAGCTGGAGGTTATAGCTCACAGGGAAACAGGAATAGGGAAGGGAGTTCCACAGGCGAGAGGTGCGAGACATGAAGCTATTAGAGTAGAAGAGACGGCTACATTTAGGAGTTTCGACAGTGAAGGGTGAGAGCGGAATGCCAGCCTCGTAAGGCGCTGGAACTCATGACGTCTGGGAACCAGCGAATGCAACTCCTCGGAGCAATTTCCATGAAAGTATTTGTAGAACAGACAGTGGGAGGCGACGGTGCGTCTGTGAGAAAGTGACTGTAGACGAGACGCCAGGGCAGGGCCAACTACATTGCATATCCGCCTCTGGAGCCTATCAAGAACCCCGAGGCAAACAGAAGGGGCACCAGACCATATATGGCAGCAATACTCCATGCAAGGGCGAATTGTTGATTTGTAGATCTGGAGGATCGACTCCGGGGAGAAAAACTTCCTGGCGCGGCTCAGGGAGCCAACTTTCCTTGCAGTGGATGAGGCAATTGACTCAATGTATTTATTCCATCTCAGGTCAGCAGTCAACGTGAGACCGAGAAACTGCAGAGAGTTGCTCTCGAGAAGTTGAGCGTCAGATATTCTAATGGAAGGAAGGGAAGGATCTCTGTGGTGATTAATAGAGAGCAGTTTGTCTTAGAAGCGTTGAAGTTGACCAACCAATTCATGCCCCAGTTCACAATCGATTGGAGGTCCTTTTCGAGACGCACGGCCAGGTGAGTTTTGTCAGCGAGACTAGATTTGTTTTTGAGGCAGGAATAAATTGTGGTGTCATCCGCGTATATGCCAACTTGGTTATTGCGTCAGGGAGGTCATTTATGTAGATAAGGAATAGAGTGGGGCCTAGGATGGAGCCTTGAGGAACACCTGCATTCGTGGGATAGGAACTGGAGGAGAATCCATTGAGAACGACCTTCAATTTACGGTTTGACAGGAATGATCGTATTAGGTTATATAATCGACCCGTAATGCCATGACCCTGGAGCTTGCGAAGAAGGCCGGCATGCCAAACCCTATCAAATGCTTTGGATATGTCTAGTGCCACGGCTTGGGCTTCCCCGTTATTTTAAAGGGCTCGGTAGACTGTTTCAGTGATGGCCGTAAGCACATCGGCTGTAGATCGGGCAAAGCGGAAACCATATTGCTTGTCTGAGAGCAGATTATGGGATGTGAGGTGGTTAACTACCCCGGTATTGATTAGGGCTTCGAAGACTTTGCCGAAGAAGGGAAGGAGACTGATAGGACGGTAGTTGGAAGGGTCAGAGGGGTCGCCGGAGTTCTTGAAGACAGGAACGATCGAAGAGGACTTCCAGCAGTCAGGAAAACAAGATTCCTTGAGGCTGTAGTTGTATAGTTTAGAAAGGGCGGGCGCCAGTTCGGGCGCGCATTTCTTCAAGACAATGGCTGGTATCCCGTCTCCACCACTAGCCTTGTTGGGGTCTAAATTGGAGATAACGCCCAGTACCAAAGATGGGGTTATGTTTAACCCACTTAGTATGGCCTCAGTTCTAAGAGGGAAGTCGGGTATGGGTACACCGGAAGAGTCGAGCGTCGAGTTGAATGAAAATTTCCGAGCAAAGCATTCAGCCTTGTCGGTAGAGGAGGTCAGGACTTCGAACTGGTTGAATAAAGGAGGTATAGAGGGTTTGCAATTGTTCAATACGCTCTTGCAGAGACGCCAAATTTGCGAGATGCAATACGTTCCTTCATCCGAGCCGCAAATAGTGACTTAGCATCGTTGAGGACACACTTACACTCGTTACGGGCGGAGGCAAAGAGACGTCTATTGCAGTCAGACATGTCGCTACGGAATAGGTGGAAGTAGTGGTTCTTATGGGCGATGGCGGCTGAGCAAGCAGCGGAGGACCACAGGGAGAAGTGCGACTTGACCATATATTTCCTTGATGGGATGAAAGCGTCGATTCCAGCTTTAACCCAGGAAGAGACTTCAGAAGCACAATCTTGGACGGGGAGCTTAAAGATGCATCCCAGGGGACATCGCGGAGGAAATCACGGAACGCGTCCCAGTCAGCTCGTTGATAGTAGAACGAGGTTCTAGTGGTAGGAAGTTCTTTAAAGGGGGTGGAGTTGAAGGAGATGTTAACTGATACTACTGCATGGTCAGAGTTACCAAGAGGGCAGAGTTGCAAGGCGCTATAGGATTCGGGGATGGAGGTAAAGCACAGGTCGAGAAGAGAGGCCTTACCTTCCCGGTTGAAGGCAAAACGAGTGAGCAAATATAATTCCATGTATATGTAATCTCAAAATAAATATAATTATTTTCTGTCTACTTACTTTTGGATCACCTTGTATATATATATATATATATATAAAATGGACCCTTAAAGTTGTCTGTTTTCATTAAATTAATCGTTTTGATTTAACATTGAGCTCTCCGGATTTCATCATCCTTGGGATTATCCATACGGATTACCAAGATTATCATTACTTATCACCCACTCTCTCTCTCTCTCTTTCTTTCTCTCTCTCTCTCTCTCTCTCTCTCTCTCTATATATATATATATATATATATATATATATATATATATATATGATGTTGGACAAATCATGAAGAGTCATAGAATTTATATTATTTTGTAATTTTTTAATTTTTTTTTTAAGGCCACGTCCCTTCTGGACGTTGGCGATTATGGTCCTTCACACATTACTTTGTTTACCTGTTTCTGTCGTGCATTCATGGGAATGGTATTGGATTGGTTTCCCATTGCCTTCTGAATGGTTTATCTTAGACTTGTTTCCACTCAAGGATAGAGAAGCCAATCCCTGCAGCCATTTAACGCATAGCTTGGTGGGTAAAGAAAAGAGACGCATTAGTACGAAAGTGAATACAACAGAATCATTGATTCCACTAGCTACCATACATTCTTTTTTTATTTTTTATTTTAATGAGTTAAATTTATCAAAAAGATAATTTATTTGCGATTTTCTTTTATTTGAAATTTCATGACAATTTTGTAAATTTTATTCATTTTACGGAATTAAATTAAAAACAAAATAATTATGAAATTTAAAACAGATACAAAACGAAGATAAATTATCAGCTAAAAAAAGAGATAAGAGATGAATTTTCATGACATTTGGTAACTTCTCTATACTTAGAATTATTTTTATTTATTTACTTATTTATTGCTTGCTGGATCATCATTCCAATGCTACTGTCATCCTCCACGTCCTCCTCCTCTTCTTCTTCTTCTTATTATTATTGCTGTTTGCGTTGAATTCTGTTGACTTCCATTAAAGATCAAGTGAATGAAAGTTTCCTCAATTTTCCAGACTTCCTCCTCAGCTGTCTTGCCGATTATAGTAATGCTGTGGAAAGAATTTCGTTACAAACCAAGAAAAGCGTGCTGGATTGCTGTATGGTATCCATCCTCTTACATGACAATAAATGCTGGACAATTTTCCCAAAGATGAGGAAAAAAAAAAACTTGAGGCAGCAAGAATATTGTTCTACAGAAGGATACTGAGAATTTCATGGACAGAGTGAGTAAGCAACAAAGTAATTTTAAAGAACAATTCTACTCAGAATCAGAAATAAATACCCGAAATCCCTTGGACACATAATGAGGAAAGAGGACATGGAAAACTTAATCCTCACGCGGCATATTAAGGGCAAGAAAGAAAGTGGAAGGCAGAAAGCCACTGATCTGACGAGATTGTCTGAATGGGTGGCAGAACGGGATGGGGAGCCTTAGCAAAAGGATAAAAACTGATAAGAGCCACAAGGGAAAGGAAGTTATGGAGAGCCATGATTGCTTATGTCCTGAAAGGGCATGGCACATAGAAGAAGATCGTCTGGATGGATTCAGTTCTTAATTCGATTTCCAAATCTAATCTGTTTGCAAGAATATTTGAAACTATTCCGCTTATATCGAATCCGGCCTAAGACTGGCATGGGGTCGGCTGGCCTTGAGATTCGGTAATTCTCCAACTATCAGATTTAGATGCAAATATAGTCTTTACTTACTGAATTTATTTTATTTATGCCTCGCACCATTACTTCCAAATGGGCGGAGGTAAATTTTCTCCCTCTCTCCTCCTCTCTCGGTATTTCATCTGAGACCATACTCACGGGTAGATTTTGGCCGTATTTTTGATAACCGAGTGGGGGAAGGGGCAGTTTTATTTTAATCATTGATTTTCCAGAACAAATATTATTTTCCAGTCTTTGGTCTGGTTTGTTCTAGTGCACCCCAACAAAATATCCCACTGCCGGAACTCTCGGGTTATCATGCAGACATTTTCAATTTCCTTTTCGGGTGACAGATTAAAACTTGTCTCCCGTGTTGTTTTAACCCATAGCTTGGAGTAGAGAATAAATGGATTCATACTTTCCCAAAAAGTATTTGTGTGAATGTGAATACAATAATCTCAACTGGAATACGACTCCGCTCGCTTATCAATCATTCTCAACCTGCACATGCGCACAATGATTCACGTTTAAAAAAAAAAAAAGTTGATTTGAGAAATAGTGGAATTTGCCGTAAAATACGTCCAAAAAAAAAAAAAAAAAGAGCAGAATATTCGACAGTTACCTCCCTTAGTTTGCAAAGACTTTTGTTATTCTTCTGTATACTGGTCTAAATATAATTTGTTCTCATTCATAACAGGCGCCTCATGATAAAAGTGGCATTTTTCTTAGTTTAATGTTTGGCCCTGAAAGCAAAATCCATAGAATCAACAACAAAAATGTCGGTTTTATTATGGCGACACCCATGAAAGATTCAGTCTTTTTCATACACCGTTGTTTGAAAGTTTGAAACACTAAATAATCATTCCAGTTCCGCCATCACATAATTTCACGATTTTTACGTAATATTTTCTTTTGTTTATTGAGAAGAGATTTCAAAAATTATGTTTCTATCTCCAGTTACAGGCTAAATCAGTACACGGAGCTGGACTTCTGGTCGTGATGACACGGCTTCACCGGGCGGAGGGCTTCTTAGATTGAATGATCAGGGCAGATTTTTCCTCCGATTTTATCGACGGTTACATGTCTGTGACCAAGGTGAGCCTTCAAGTCCGAAGACATAATTTGTGGTTTGATCTGCAGAGGGATAGGCTACATTAACTTTGTTTTGGCCAAGGCACAATACGCATGAATGAATACATCTTCGGTTATAACATGGATATTGGCACACAACTGAAACTTGTAAAACGAGCTGATGGGGGGGATCAGTTGGGCAGAGACTCTACGGCTACAACCCATTATAGGTCTGATGATGATAAATCTATGTTTGATTGTAGTAAATTTTTTTAAAGAAATTAACTTGAGTTAATTGCTCAAAGGTAAGCAAAAACTGAAGAATTTTAAAATTGCATCTGCCATACTTATATATTTTAACCGATAATATTAAACATGATTTACGATTTAATGGGACGTTAGGCAAACTAAAAGTAACAAATGATAGTCGAAATGAAATAAAAATAGTCATTTGAATAAAAAAAAAATGTTTGCGTCAGAAATCGGCTACTAAGCACCCCTAAATATCACACTGACATTGTTTGAAATTCCAGTAAATAAAGGTTAAATAGAAAGTGAATTATTTGAAATCTTTCTCAAAATTAAATGAATGAATAAAAATTAATTTTATTTTCATTGAGTTTAACATTTATTTTAACTTAGCTGCCGCATGGTCGGGTGATCGACAACTAAACCAGTTCATACACCAGGCTTTTTTTTTCTGCTGAAGGTGACTAGATTCCCAAAATATTTTATAAACAATACTTGTCGAATGGCGGATGAACTTTATAGAGTCAATATTCATCTTGCGCAATTGGATAGACAAAGCTACATACCTGTGTATGCAGATAGTGCGGTGATGACACGTCGTTGTTTGTCTTCCTCGACGTAGCCTGGTGGATAAAGGCGTTGGTTAGATCCAGTGACCAAAGTGTTGTGAGTTCAATACCAGGTCACACCAGTGGTGAACCAAAACTTAGCAAGTTAAGTTAAAGGGAAATAACTGAGACATCCGGAAGAGACATGAGACGTGGAACTAGAACAATCTACCCCGGTGGACAATATAAAGGGTTCGGTTCGAAATTCCAATCACCTGAAGAAAACCGGAGCGTACAACGGCTGAAACATTGGGAATATGGCAAGGAAGATGAGGATAACAGTCTGAATAATGTAAGTAATCATAATAAATCATCTCAGAGATATAGACAGATGTTCTATTTCATTCTGACAATTGGTGTGATGTGGGTCCACCTTGTCAAATCAATGTACTTATGGAAATGTAAAGGTGACAATGATATTGTCATGCAACTAGCGACAGGTTCCTGTCCTCTTAGGACAGCAAACCTCGTGACGAACCGCAACCCTCGTGACGAACCGCCTCTGATAGAGCATTCGATTCTTTTAAGGTAAAGAGAGAGCGAAAAAAGAAAAAAAATCTAGCTGATAATGAATATTCCCTAGCCTTTTGCTTTTGGGCATCTTGACCAAATGTTTCTTATCAGTTGTTTTTCACCTGTCAACAATTGACTACATCACCTGAAGAGAGAGAGAGAGAGAGAGAGAGAGAGAGAGAGAGAGAGAGAGTATATGTGTGAGTGAGAGAGAGAGAAGGAGAGTTTCCTTTGGATTTAAACACCTTTAAGTTCTGATCACTAAATACTTGACATTTGACGGTCTCGAAATATTAAAATCACTTCTTTACTGTGAAAATCTAGACGCACGACATGTGGTCACTGCTAATGAAAAAAATCTATTTCATCTAAATTTTCCTGTTGAATTTTTTAACATTTCATAGCATTCAATTCCAGATTGTACGTTTTCAAGCAGGCAGAATTTTTTTCTTTGTCTGGTACGGAAAAGTCATTAAAAATCTATAAAACACATCTATGAGTAAGGAAAGCAAAATGTCTTTTGGTCAGTTATTTTCTCTATACTCTAAAGCTATTTCTTATTTATGCACCGTGTAACTTCAGGACGTAGGTGATCATGACACTCCAAAACTTCCTTTGTGGCTCTTAGCAATGTTTATCTTTTTTACTATCCCTCTCACTCCTTATTCTGCCATCCATTTACAAAAGCTTGTTAAGTAGGTTAATCATGGCTCTCCACTACTTCCTATCATTTGTAGCTCTTAGCAAAGTTTATTTTCTAATATCATTCCAATTCTCTATTCTGTTATCCATTTACAAAATCTCGTTATGTACTTTGCTCGGAGTTTCCTTTTGCACCTCTTGCTTTCATTATTACATGTGCTTGTCATATTCTCCAAGCCATCTTTTCTTGTTATGCCCCCCAAAACTTTCAACTACATTTTTCCTTATCCTAAACTCAGGTGACATTTTCGTTCCCAGTTTTCTTAAAACGTCCACGATGTTCACATGCTCCTTTCGTGTCATTCTCATCATCCTTCTGCAGAACGGCGTCTAATTAAATGCTTTAATTTTTCACTTCATCTATGACTGTCCAACATTCAGAACTATTTTCTTTGTTTTTAACAATATTTAGACTCTGGAAGGCATCTTTCGCTATTCCTGCGCGTCCCTGGATATTTGTGACGTATTTTTCCAGTGTCTTATTATTGTATTTAGATTCTGGAAGGAATCTTTCGCTATTCCTACGCATCACTGGATATTTGTGATATATTTTTCCCATGTCTTATTTTTTATTTAGAATCTGGAAGGCATCTTTGATTTTTTGTGTTAAATTTTCTGTCATTTGTTACAACACTCCCCAAATAGATACCTTTTTTTTGTATTTACTAGGTTTAGACACAAGTTAACAGTTCATATACTGAGTATATTCAGGTGCTAATTAACACACTTAATTATTTTTTCTAATTTATTTTTCTTTCGCAGACCCATTTCGGCCATTTTCTTTTCTATTTTTGAACTATTTGTTTCACGGCGAAATCTCGGTGCTACGAATCACGTAGCTACTAAATATTTCGAAATGCGCGAGACCATATAGTGCCACAGTAGTTAGATTTAACATTTATTTACTGTTGTATCACTACATTATTTATACGTTTACCTATTCATTTAATATATATATATATATATATATATATATATATATATATATATATATGCGCATTATTTCTGTTTTGAAAACCATAACCACATTTCCGAAGTTTCGTGAAGGTATTGATTTTTGTATCTCGGAAAATTCACACAGATCGAAAATCAATGGGTGTTTGATGTGGTAGGAAAAGGAAGATGGCGGTGTTAAAATGCCTCGTCGCTAATCGAAATGAGACAGAGAGCGAGAGAGAAAGAGAAAGAGAGAAAGAGAGAGAGAGTGGGGAGGAATAGAGAGATAGGGAGTAAAAGAACGAAAGGGTAAAACGAGAGAAAAATGTAGCAGAGAAGAAAGGAAAAAAATAAAGGAGAGAAAAACTGAGTAAACTAACAGAGAGTAAAAAAAAAAAAAAAGGCGGGGAAAAAAGAAGAAAACTTAAGGCGAGTTAAGTAAATGCGGTCGGAATCCAAGGAAGAGATTTTTGAATAGTGAGAAAAGAGGAAGCGGAAGAAAAGATAGAAAGAAAGAAAGAAAGAAAGAAAGAAAGAAAGAAAGAAAAAAAGAAAGAAGGAAAAACTGAGATTGTGAAATTGAATAGAGAGAAAGCTACCTGGAAGGTGGAATCGTTGTCGTAGATTTAATGTCAAGCAACGTTGTTAGCATTGCCCGACCTGAAGGCCTTTTCGTTTCTTCGAACAAATCGAAACGTTCCTGCTTTTCGAACGGAGACTTGAAAAGAAAACAAGGAAAGGTAATAAGAGAAACGGATATAAGGTCATCAAAGGTTTTAAGTTGTCAACCCCACAAGCATACAATTCTCACCGCTTCATCTACATAAAAGAGGAAATTTGTTTATTTGTTCGCATAACGCGTGCAATGTGCGGGTTACGTCACTGTTCTTCAAACAAACAGTGGAATCTCCGAGTCGAGTACAAATTTCGAGTCCATTGCATTCAATTTCGCATTAATGCCCTCGGAAAAGGTATGAACCCATTTCTACGCCACTCCCACTTCATCTATGGGATAAATAGCAGATTAGACTAGACTTGAAAGTCTTGGATTGCAGCCAGTCTAGGACAACTCATTTCGAAATAGTTGAAAAAAAAATCAATGAACTCTACTATCTTTCTCAAGAATTCGCAGATCTCTGCTCAACGGGTTTACAATTTTCAAAATTCTTGTTTTCATCGCACAATAATTTTCCAATATTGAGTTTCTCGTTTGAGCATCTGTTTTACTTACGATAATCGGCTATGTTAATATATTAATAACTAGAAATAACCGTATTCGGATCGACGGATATTCCTACTCAGTAGCCTCTAGAATAACCATTACCGTCTACTCAATAAAAGTTAGAATAGTGCAGCAGACTTCACTACCCATAATGCATCATTGACCAGCATATATAAATAGTCGAGCCAAAAACAACACACACATGGCCTGAAGATTACTTTCAAACATGAAACAGATTGTTGCAGCTTAGTATTGCCCTCAGTGTTTACTTTTATATTTACATACGCTGCATCTCTTGTATTAAGCTCTTTTTCTCATAAATATAGTATACCATAAAGCTATATATATATATATATATATATATATATATATATATATATATATATATATATATTACACGAGATTATAATACATTTTGAAATCGCTACACAAAAGCTTTTATGTTTCAATACTTTGATTTTAATTTTTCAGGCGATGGTATGTAACTAGTGATTAAATAATTTTTTAAGAAAATTTAAAAACAAAGTGTTACCTTTTTTCCGAAAGTTAAAGAGGGTGATAAACATCAGGTCAGAATTAAAAATAAACTTGAGGGTATGTCTTGAGTAACCAATTAATTAACAGATCTGCGCTAAATAGAAAAGTAACCTCAGAGGACGATGGTGGGTGAGTTATTTTTTCATGCCATGTTAAACCAGAACATAGACAAGCCATCATTGAGGATTGCAGGAAATATGCCAACGGCAAATACATCGTGATAGTAGACAAAATTTAATTTTTTGAAAAGACGTTAAAGGGAGGGGGAGGTTAATCAGACGCAAAGTTCACAGAAAAATATTAAAATATATTTTAGATTCAAGAAGCTTCTTAAAGGTGCCTATAGATAAAATTAAACATCTAGAACATCTATATAAGATATTAATAATACTGAATGATCGGCAATACATAGCAATAGTAAAGCTGAATAAACAAAATAAGGTAATTACCCGAAGAGCGTGGATCATTATATTCTAATAAATTATGATTATAAGAAATGGTAATACGTATGTATATATATATATATATATATATATATATATATATATATATATATATATATATATATATATATATATATATATATATATATATATATAATTTTTTATTGTTTTACCTATGCTATAACTCGGGTGGTGTGAAAAAAACCCAGATACTATAATTTGTAAATAAAAAAATATTAGACAAACTGGTATTTTGGAAAATTCAACAAGAAAAGAAAAGACTAAAACATCCGTATTGCATGCAAATAATCCACCAACACCGCAATATCTAGTCAAAAGAAAAAAAAAACACCGCCAGAGATACTTAAGCTGATACGTAAAAGTCATCAATACACAAAGTAGAGCAATATTAGAATACCTAAAAAGCCAGAACATATCTAGCTTGGTTTCACCTATTGGAATCATCAGGATAATTTTGACTCAGAATATATATATATATATATATATATATATATATATATATATATATATATATATATATATATCTGAGGTTACGTTTCACCTATTGGAATCATCAGGATAATTCTGACTCGGGATATATATATATATATACGAATATATATATATATATATATATATATATATATATATATATATATATATATATACATATATATATATATATATATATATATATATATATATACGAATATATATATATATATATATATATATATCTTTGTGATATTTATCATAAATAAATATATATATAAATTCGTTATATATATATATATATATATATATATATCTTTGTGATATTTATCATAAATAAATATATATATATTCGTTATATATATATATATATATCTTTGTGATATTTATCATAAATAAATATATATATTCGTTATATATATATATATATCTTTGTGATATTTATCATAAATAAATATATATATTCGTTATATATATATATATATATATATATATATTTGCAATATAAACAACCTTCAAGTTACATAATAAAATTACACACCATCAAATAAGTTAATTTCTAATGAAAATCGACATTAGAAGCTGAATTTATATTATACTATCTAATAATTATATATTATCTAATAATTATATACTATTTAATAATTATATACTATCTAATAATTATTTTATTAAATTAAAACATTTAAATTATATTATATAATATAATATTGATATAATTATCGTACACGCATATCTTGAAAATTTTACAAGTATCGGGTGGTTAATGCCGCTTTTATTAATCGTTGAATTGTCTAATAAAATCGAACATCGTGTATCTGTTAGGGTAAGTCGTATAATTCCCCCTTTTTTAACAACTTTATTAATGCTATAAAAGCAAATATGCGGAAAAAGAACAAAGATAATGAAATAAATCCCCGTAAAGAGGAGGAGCGAAACAATAACGACAATAAAATGGAAAATAACAAAAAAGAAAGGCTAACAGTTTTGCGATTCTAACTCTTGTAGGCAACATTAAAAATGCTAGTTAGGAACGTTTATTCTGAGCCTTCAAAACAACATTAAAAATACATATGAAACATTCAACCATGAAGATAAATTAGCAACACCTATCCACCTTGAAAATGGCTCAGGAAGTGTCCGAAAGCGCTTGGGACGATGCACAATATGGACAATTTTTACACTCCTTTACTCCCAACAAACGGAAAAATGTAAGAACGCTGGAAAAAATAATAAAAAATTAATTGCATTTTATCATTTTTAATTTCCTTTTCTGTCAAATTTAAAGAAAGATGTTTAAAACGTTGCTGTCCATATATATATATATATATATATATATATATATATATATAATTATTTATTTAAAAATATGATTCCAACACGCTACATAAGAGGTCTCATGTTTCAAAAACAAGAGCTGAAAACTTCAATATAATTATTAGAATTAAATTGAGTTAAAGTAAGCTCTGTTTCATCTTCAAGCGAAATATTTTTTGGAATAACTTATTTCTGAAATTTACGTGTTTTAATAGTGTATTCACAATTGAAATCAAAATTTCCATGGTAACAGCCATGGCGAATTTTTAAAATAGGTAGGGGTGTTGTGTGCTAATAATTTGTATCGGCATAGAGCTACTTTCATAGATGTCAAGTCAGGGTAAGGTGGGGTTGTCTGAATTTAAAACGGAAGATGTTTTCAACCAGTCTGGTTTACGTGTCTATGGAGATTTATTTATTTTTTTTATTTTATTTCTTTATGAAAGGGTTTTGTGTATATAAAAACTGTCGTAACATTTTTTTTGACGACTTCATAAAGGGCTATCTTTTTTTGTAGGGTGTTTAAACTTTTTATTGGGGCTATGGATTATAAAAGTTAATTTATTGTATGTTTGTTTTTAAGCTAAATTATTCAATGCGTGAATTTGATGATGTCGGCAAAAAACCGTTAACTCATGTCTATTGTTTAATAGATATTTTATTATTTAGAAGCTTAATAATGTGCAGTTTCTCATGGAGGCACAAAGAGCATGGGTCATCCCAAGTTTTACAAGTTCTAGTTCTGTTTATAATTTTCCATTTTACTTTAGGTGTCCTATTTATTTCCTTCAGATGCCAAAAATATTTAGATAGAGAAGTCTGATTTCTTTTATTTATATTGTTGAAAGAGCACTTATGTTGCCTCCATCTAGCTTTAAAATCATTCTTCGTGGACCCAATGTATATCATATTAGTATTAGGACTCTCAGTGGATGAGATAGTACATTGGTATACTACAAATTTGATGAAGCATTTATTTTCTAATGGGCAGTCTTCTGGGTTTCTACAATCACACAATTTTTCACTGTTATTGTCAGATTTAAGTGTAGGGTTTTTATTAATACTATTCAGGCATGGGGGTTTGTTCAGGATTTTATTATTGTGTTTTTTATTATACTTTCTAGGTTTTCAGTGCAGCTGTAACTCAATTTTAGGGTGTTCTTATTAAACATATTACTAAGCCTACTATTGGTTGGGAAGTGTTTATCAATTAGGGCTAAAAATTTATGTCCTAGTTTAATACTAACCATTTGGTTGAACGGAGGGGTATACCAAATGATTTTTCTTTCCCTGTTTTTTTTTTCTCTGGCTAGTGCAATTGTTTCTATAGTTAATGTTTGCATTTTTGTAACCACTATTTTTAGGGCAGCGTTATAGAAGCTATCGTGTTGTTGGAATATTTCTTTGTTAGCGGAGTTAATGCTAATTCTATTTTCTATTGATGAGGGTATATGTTTAATTATGGATGGAGGGTCGTTTGACTTCGGGTGTATATATAAGGGGTTAGTATTTGTATATATAAGGGGTTAGTATTTGGTTCTCTATAAGGTTGGTATGGTTTATTTAGTTTTCCATCTAATTCCCGGTTAGAGCAACACATACCAACCTTATAGAAAACCAAAATTCAATTTAATTCTAATAATTATATTGAAGTTTTCGGCTCTTGTTTTTGAAACATGAGACCTCTTATGTAGCGTGTTGGAATCATATTTTTAAATAAATAATTATATTTATGCTCTACTTTTTTATCGAGCACTATTTTTTAAAAATAATAACAAAAATACTAAAGAACTTTGGATTACTTACCTAACCAGTTCTTCCCTATTTTCTATATATTTTCATATATATATATATATATATATATATATATGTAAAGAAATATAGTTTTCAGATGTGCTATATTTATGGGACAGTGCTCAATATCAGAGATAGAGCGTGTGTAAATATAAATATAAAAGTGAACATTGAAGTCAACGCTCAGAGGCGACAGGCTGTTTCATGCTAGACCTAATGGTCAGGCCGCCCTGATATATATATATATATATATATATATATATATATATATATATATATAGTCACCCACAGACAGGCTGTTTCGCTGTATCATAGATCATCACTGTGACTAGACATCCAATTGCTTGAAGCCGTGATCAAATCCCGACGGATTTGGCATCATTCGGAGATTCTACTCCCAAGCTATCGTCGCACGGCTTGGAGAGATCGATTCTTTTATAGTTGAAGAGCATTAGGCAGCATATCTTAGTTCAAACATATTTTATTGAATAATATAGCTATATTCTGTTTATTTTTATACTGATCCTTTCCAGTTGTCTAATCAGTTTCTTGACATTAAGATTGAAATTCTTTGATAACTCGAGTCCTTTCGATCTTTTCCAAGATCATCTTCAGTGGTAAATTAAAAATACAACCTTTCCAGTTTAGATTCAAAATACTGCAAAATACTTGTTGAAAACATCTATATACTACAAAACGAAAATAATAAACAAAAAATTCTCGAGTGTTGGAAGACCTCCCCCATGGCAGGTAACTTCAGTCTTGGAAGTCCATCACTATAGCCACTTACTCTTGACTTGGAAACCCTCCGCCTAGTCTTTTGACTTAAGTTTTGAAAGCACTTTGCCTTGGCCGTTGACTTCAGGGGCACCTCGAGGTGGTGTAATGGTTATCAAGTTTGTCTCGCTAAAATAATTACGATTGAGTAGTGAGTTCAATCCTCACTGGGTGCCCTCTACTTTCGGCTTTGTGCCACAAATAAGCTGCGCTTGGAAATTACTATACTGCAAGTAGTTTAGTCTCATGTGTTTATTTAGCCTACAGTGAGTTGAAACGCGATATATGTCTCGTTTAAAGTCCTCACTGGCAAGAACAACGCAACGACTACTCGTGGAGTTGCCTGCATAGTTCTGTGTCAGAATATATTGACTGATCTCAGAAAATAAGCTTATCAAGTAAATATTTACATAGAGGAATAGACAGTTCCCCGCCAGTAGAACCTTCAATAGTTCCAAAACCAAACAAGTAACATTACATCATCACTGTATTAGTTCCTGCATTTCTTCTAGTCATGATGACAGGTTATACTCTCAATCTCCTTGTCTTGAACATTTAACGAGCCACAAGTTTACGCCAGACCTCAAGTGGAACTTATATAGACGATCTGTTGCTAAAGATGCCGGAAAAATGGTCAGTTCTTTGTACCGCTCCAGAAAGTAGCTGATTCTTGCTGTATCTTGTACACGTCCTGGATAAGACGATAAACTATGTCCAACAGAAAGGCCGCTGATCAGGAGGTTTTGAGAAGTGTGCAACCACCTCTTAATTGCAACTGTTACCAAATCCACCTTGACTTGACGTGGTAGAACCTGTTAGGGTCCCAACTATGGGCAAATATTTAACCCCCAAATTGGGGTCAAAACACTGTGAAAGTGTAAAAATTGGTTTTAATGCCAGCAATACATTTTTGAAAAAAAATATTACCAACAATATATTTAAAAAAAAAAATATTGCCAGCAATACTTTTTTGGAGAAAAAAATATTAGCAGCTATACATTTCTGAAGAAACATTATTAGCAGCAATACATTTTTGAAAAAAATATATACCGGCAATACATTTTTGAACAAAAATATTGCCAGCAATAAAAATCTTGTCGGCATTGAGGTGTTGATATGCCGTAAAATAAAACAAACCAAACCAAACTTGTATCATTACAAGAATTACATCAGGCCAGAAATGGATTATTGCTGCCATATTTGAACTGGATCTACCAAATAATCACTTTCCAATTTTGAGAGGATTTCAGAGGTATGCGGCCTTGTTAGTGATGGATCATTTTTTTCAGCCCCTTTCCCAGAGACGAAACGTTGCAAGGTTGTTACAGCTCTACTGCTATTGCCATAGCAAATGTTCAGATAATCTCTATTCTTTAGTTACACCAGTTCAGACCTTTATAACTAATTTCCATAGTCGAATCATCCTCATTCCACTTGTGTTCCATTAATTAAGTGGAAGTTTCACGTAGAAAGATTCTTTCCGCGGATCGCTAATTTGTGGGACAGTCTCCCGACATGATGCATCTACGAATATTGCAATGTTAACCTCTTAAGGTCTTTCACATGCCCATAATCTGCATTTACTTCCTCCAATATTGTTCATATAACAACCTCATTCAATAACACTCTACCTTGAGTGGCTTTTGGATCTTGTCTTCAGTGAATATTTAGTAAAATTTTTTTTTGCTGAATTTTCTTAAAACTTTATAATAGCATTAAACTTTGTCAAACGAGTAAATTTTCACAGGAGGGGAGGCTGGAATTAATATCTCGTTAAAGTTGCAACATAGAACTAAAGTGACATCAAGGTAAATCGGAAAAAAGTGTAATTTCTTAATCCTCAAAAGCGTCATTAGAAAGAGAAATAGAGATTATCCACAAAAATAGAGATTTTCCACAGAAATAGAGATTATCTATAAAAAAATTGCAAGAACGCATTTCCTCAAATTGTCAGCATTCTTAAAGTTCGTTTTTTTTTCCAGTTAATCCTTGGGTTGACAAATCTTTAAATATTTTGGCAAGGGACTTTGAAATCACCATTCAACCCGAATCAGTATTAATATAATAAGGTTCTTATTCTAATTCTCTTTGTTCCTCATTTAGTTAGTACGACCGTTACGCTCTGACATAATGGACTATTCTGTTTTGATTACGTTGAGAGACAGAAAAGACATATTTGAGACGCTACTTGGTTTCATTGAGAAAATATAAGAAAGACAGAAAGAAGAGAAGATAGAAGTGTTTAGCATTTCCTACCAATATCTCATAAATAAAACATATCAAAGACGCTGCTTGGTTTCAGTGAAAAATGAAAGAAAGAGGGGAAGATACAAATGTTTCACATCTGTTTAAGTGGAATGGAAAAAGTTGTCGATTTCAAATGTTTTTAGTTGTAGCCACTTAATTTTTAACATAACGACCTCTATTCATATTTTTGATTGTTATTGCAACATTTTGTTAAAGTTATTAAGCTCAAATATTTAACGATGGGATATCAAAGACGCTACTTGGTTTCAGTGAGAAAATAAATAAAGAAAGGAAGATAGAAGCGTTTAACGCCTCCTACCAATACCACATAAATCATAGACTATTCAGTTTTGATTAACTGGAAGGAGAGAAAAGAGATATATAAGATACTACTCGGTTTCAGTGATCAAAAGAAAGAAAGAAAGAAAGAAAGGCAGGAAGGAAGGAAAATAGAAGTGTTTAACGTTACCGGGCAATACCTCATAAATAATAGACTATTGCGTTTTAATCGCGTGGAAAGACGGAAAAGGCATATCAGAGAGCATACTTGATTTCATTGAGAAAATGAAAGAAAGAAGATTTGATAGTTGTCGATTACAAATGTTTTCATTTGTATCCCCTTACTTCTGCATTCATATTTATGATTGGTATTGCAACATTTTTGCTAAAGTTGTTAAGCTCAAATATTAAATAATGCGACAGGGGCATTTCTACGGAAGTTCTTGTCGTAGAGCTCGGCATGAGCTTATTCAATCATTAACTGAAGAATTCATCAGAAAATTTAAATAGCAAAGAAGGGAATATATTTTCACGTTGCACGTGGAACTAGAACAGTCTAACCCAGTGAGTGAAATAAAGGGTTCAGTTTGACATTCCAACCACCTGAAGAAGGCCGGAGCGTACAACGGCCGAAACGTTGTAATAAATATGGCGACAAAGATGAGGACAATAGTCCGAATAATGTAAATAGTGTACATAATACCTCATATCAGAAATACAGACAGTGAAATGGAAATATCTTTATGAAGAAAAAGATCAGCGACAAAAACGACGACGACAACAATGACAAAGCCTATTTCAAGACCAAGTTATAAAGGTATCTGAGTGCCTCACGTGAAAGACTTAAACAAATAAGACTGCAATCTAAGAAACATCGGAGTAAAGGAACTGATTAATTCCTTTTGCTCGGGAAGAAATTTTGTCTAAATGCATATAAATATTTTATGTGTATAGATTATTAAAACGACTAAAGAAAGTAATCATTCATAAATTTACTGACTTGAGTTGCTTTACCTCATTTCCCACTTCAGATGGGACAGGAAATATATAAATAAATACACATTGATAATTATTATATGGTTTGATTATTATTATTATCTCTTCTGTACTGTTTTCCGTTTTCGACTGGAGATCTTGCATTATGGGTGTTCCTTACCAAGCCGTATGACCACAGATAGATAGCACCTTTCACAGAATATTTGCTGAGGCAAGTAATACAGACAACTGAAGCGATGGGGTAATAGGCTTTTTTCAACGTAGGACTTCACGAAAGCCCCAATGATAACTGAAGGTCGGTGTATTCTTGAGTTTGCCATTTTTTTTGACCAGCCACTTCAATGAAGAGACATTTATTATTATTATTGTTACAATGATGATTATATTATTTTTACAATAGCTTTTTTTTAGGAAATGTTAAAATGAAATTGTAAGAAAATAAAGATATTACTCATGAAATATAAAAGAAGTGATTTAGAAACATGCTTACCACTCTCGAAGATATAACTTCTTTCTTTACACGTCTTTATTGATCAGTATTCATTTTTACTGCAAACTGGCTCCTCGCCAAATATAGCCCGTGACTGGAGTTTGTGCCATTTTCTCCCAGGAATCATTGAGTCTGCGTACACACCGCAGAGATCAGGCATCTTTGACACTCAGCCCTATAATTTTCTTTGGCGCCATAGATGAAATACATACTTATATATATATATATATATATATATATATATATATATATATATATATATATATATATATATGTCAATGTGAGTGCGAGTGTTTTAACTTACTTATCTATAAATTTTTGTAGTAAAAACATTAACAATTATATTTCTATACGTACAACGCAGCATTTCTCTGTATATGAATTTAGATTTAGTAGAAACGTGTGTACGTACACACAAACGCACACACATATACATATATATTTATTTTAGGATGCAAATATATATATATATATATATATATATATATATTTATTTTCGGATATATATGTGTATATATATGTATATATATATATATCACATTAAACGCTATTTTTAGCAAATACTCGTATTAAAGGGCGAAATTCCTTTTTTATTAAGATTTCTCGAACATTATTTGGGCGGGTAGACGAAAATTAATAATATACGGCTTAATAATTAAACGGAACGTCTATTCAGATACGGGTGTCCACTAAAAATATCATTTAATGTGATAAAATATGTCAGATTAATAAAATCTCTTTATCTCTCTCTCTCTTCCTCTCTCCTCCTCTCCCTCTTTCTATATATATATATTAATTGCAGTCGTGTTTCGATGCGTATCAATGCATCTCATCAGGCTATTGTAAATATGGCTTTACTTTCTGTTGAGCTCTCTTTTAAGTTATATGTTACGAACGTTAGAATTGTACTCTATTTAATCTCATCGTATCAATATATATATATATATATATATATATATATATATATATATATATATATATATATATAAGGGGTGGCAGAAATAACTCCCAAGTATACCTTATTAGACATTAGTGTCAATGGTGCCTTCATCTTGCTAATGTCATACCATTATGTGGGAGGTATTTCTGGGAATTATATGTGGTTGATATTTCTGCAGCACCCTGTATATATGTGTGTGTATATTTACATAGTTCCAAAAAATACGAAATATCTCGGCAGGTCAAGTTGTTAAAGCCACCACTACCCCACCTTTTCTTTCTCACACACTTCTTCGCCGAGCCTTCCACTCCTTCCATATCTCCCTATTGCGTTTCCTTCAACTCAATGTCTCCACTGACTATCAGACTTCGGCCTAAAAACCAAATGATTAAGTATTACTATATTTAAACCTAACTATTTAGATTAAGATCCCCTTAATTAAATTACTTTGAATCGACCTGATTTATCCTACATAAAAACATCAAATGGTATCGGGCAATGTAACATACAACCCAATATTAAAATCTAAAATCTAAAAAGTAAAGAGTAAATTCTTGGCTGAGGAAACCGACTACTACTAACCACTAATCTCTTAGCCCTATCTTTACCTATCCCTTATCTCTCAACTTCCCTTCCCACTATCAATCTAATGTGTCCGTCCTGTGCATTTTCTACATTTGCAGAGGTGGTTCCCTTCTGATGAGTTGAATATCTCGATGTTCACGAAATAAAAATTATAAACGAAATGTACTTAGTGGGTCAGATTTTTGGAAGTTAGTTGAACAGTGTTTTTTAGCACCTCTTATAAATATTGTGAAGACGCGATACTTTATAATATCGCGTCTTCACGTATCATGTCGAAACCGACATGATACGTGAAGACGCGATATTTGAAAAACGATGACATCGACATAGTATAAAAATCAAAACCTTTTTGAAAATAGCTTATGGAAGTCGAAAGTGCTCGGATATTGGACAATTTCTTTTTAATTTTTCACCAGGAATCAGGAAAACTGTCCGAAATATGGAAAAATACAAAAATATATTTAACAAAGTACTTTTGTTGGTCTTTACTCAAACTTGTAGAAATGAAAAAATATTCCAAAATCCACCCAATTTTGTACGTATGCCTCTATAGATTTGATAAATACTAAACTCATCTTAGTGTGCATGGTATGACGCTAAGTTAGATATGAAGACATGAAATTGAAAGATTTTCCATGTCAGGATTGATTGACTGCTTTGGAAAAAATCAATAATCTATATTTTTTTTGTAACTGCCATTATATGCAGTCCAAGGAATCTAAGTTTTTCGTGGATAAAGATATTCATGGAGGTACTGAGTTGAACTAAAGGTTAACGGTACAGAAAATGGAATTCTTTGAAACGAGTTCATATTCAAGGAGAGGTAAAATGTTTATTTGGAGTGATGGGTATTATCTGATAATCCCACTTTGGTACGAGAAATGCTTTGCACCCCCATACATTATCTTTGATTTTAAGTATTCTACATTTGTTATACTGGAACACACCTATTCTATAGTTAATAGACTCTCCCACCTATAATAAGTAGTAGTAGTAGTAGAAGTCGCCAGTGAGTTCAGTGAGTTGGTCAGTCAGTCGATGTCGGACATTAAAGTATCAACCACCACAACTAGATTGCTGCGTCATTAACTATTACATCAAGTTCCTAACGTTTTGTACGTCGAACCTTTTTAGGACCGACTTAGTGAAATACAAGCCTCCACTGTGAAACTACTCTATAACAACATTGTAATAGCAGTGGTTTTGTTAAGAAAAAGAAATAATGAAAATAGATATAAAATTACCATGGAAGACTCTGAAATTAATGCACTTTCTATATATTTCCGCCTACATAAATTATTTTCTGCTTAATTAAAGCTGCTTTCTTTGAGTCAGATTTATGGTCAAGTTCTTTATAATGAAGGGCAATAGAATCTGGCTATGACATCTCTCGTGGCTGAGCGTTTAAGCACGATTATGTTAAAATGAATATCTGAGGATAAAGGTAATGCAAGTTCGATCCCTGTTACGAGACACAGGCACAATTTCTTTAATAAGACTTATGATTACCCAAACTGATTAATGTTAATTTCGCTGTTTAATTAAAAGAAAGGAAAAGAAACGGGAACGTCAACTGAAAAAAACGTATATTTATAATAAACTATAGGTAACCTAGAAAAAGCTTCTAAATGACGAATAACCAAAACGGAGGTTGGAAATGAAATGGTAATCTTTATAACATCAGCAAAATACATTATTCGGACTATTGTTCTCATCGTCGTCGTCATATTTATTACAACGTTTCGGCCGTTGGAATGTCGAACGGAACCCTTTATTTCGCTCACAGGGGCAGTCTGTTCTAGTTCTACGAGTCATGTTTAATGGATGTCAGTTATCTCTTGTTAATTCTGAAAGTTCTCTACTGCCTTAACCGTGTATTGAACTCATACTCTTTGGGTCCTGTCACTAACCAAAGTCTTTATCCACTGTGCCATGTGACCTTGAGGACATCCGCTGGTGAATTTCTGGGTATTATAAACCTAATGTCTCAGAAATCATTTTTTACTCATATTGCAATTTTTGCTGTTATCTTTGCGTGTTTTTACCATATTGCAACGTTTGTTGTTATCAACCTGATCCCACAGAGGGTGGTGATCTCCCTTCTCTGTCCATATGTGGTCAGCCACACCTGATTTTTCCACTTCCTTTCCTTACAGCTTTCTAGTGTTCTTGAAGCCTTACCTTAAGGAGGCGGCCTGTTTCTCTTTTATATTTCTTTCCGCAGCTGCATGGTATAGCGTAAACACAGTCTTTAGTCATGTTCTCCTCTATGGGGAGGGTGTCTTACTCGGGAGAGATACCTGCGAAGTGTCGTCAAGACCAGTATATATATATATATATATATATATATATATAGTGTCCTGACGATTGCGTCTAGCATGAAACAGACTGTCGCCTCTAACTGTTGACTTCTATGTTCACTTATATATTTAGACACGCTCTATCTCTGATATTGGGCACTTTATCCCATAAATATAGCACATCTTAAGACTATATATATATATATATATATATATATATATATATATATATATATATATTTATTAAAGACATTTTTTATGTTTAACGTTCTTTTTATAGATACAAGTATTTACGTAAATGCTCTGTTTATAATAAACAGTATTAAATAACATTTACCGGCCTGAATGTCCGAGAAATTTTCATAGAAATATTCGTCCTTTGAAAATTTCTCGGACATTCAGGCCGGTAAATGTTATTTAATACTGTTTATTATAAACAGAGCATTTACTTAAATACTTGTATCTATAAAAAGAACGTTAAACATAAAAAATGTCTTTAATAAATAAACTGCCGGACTTTTCCCATTTCTTAATGTATATATATATATGTATATTTACCACTAATATTATCAATATATATATATATATATATATATATATATATATACCACTAATATTATCAATATATATATATATATATACCACTAATATTATCAATATATATATATATATATATATATATATATATACCACTAATATTATCAATATATATATATATATATATATATATATATACCACTAATATTATCAATATATATATATATATATATATATATATATATATATATATATATATATATATATATATATATATATATTCCAATATATATATATATATATGGGAAAATGTATGACAAAGTGGAAAAAATTTATTTGTGACGCGTTTCGTCCTTCAGGACTTTATCGGAATAAATTTGTTATTTTGGTACAGCTACACATGTACATGAACGAGGGGTAATTGGAATTTTAGAAGTTTTTTAGTTTTCTTTTTTTTTTTTTTTAAATATCTATCCGAATTCTTTTCATATATTTTGTCATACATTTTCCCCAATATTGGTCTTGATATAGAAAAGATATATCTTATTATCCTCTCTCATTCTCTCCCTCTCTCTCACACAACACACACACACACACACACACACACACACACACACATATATATATATATATATATATATATATATATATATATATATATATTGCTTGTCCATCCAGTAGTGAATATCCAGAAGTCATCCACTGAGAACAGACTAAAATATTCGATTCAGGTTAAATACCTTTGTACTTCTTGCTTGAATAATAAACTTATTGATCTATATTGTAATCGTTTCATTACAATCTCTATGTGCATGTGTAAATATTAAATATGAAGACATACTTATAGTAATGTTTGGATTTGTGTGGGTATGTTACACCCAGGCCATGTGTATATATAAGAGCATATGTATGCAATTCTGTGGGTGGATCTGTGCCAGTTTCACTTGTTTCTCTGGAAAGAAATGACAACGATTGTACATATGTCCCAATATATTTCACTAGATATTGTTTTTCAGCCTGTGTCTTTCTCAATAACCAATTGTTTTATTTCGTATATCAACCCGGTAGTCGCGGTTTTCCCGTAACAAGAGGATGTCTGTAAACACGGCTGTATCCAATGGCCTTTTCCAGGGATACTGGCCACTTGACAACCACGCCCATTTTATTGATTTCACTTTTCAGCAAATAATATTTCAAAATACTGGCATGGATGAGAGGCGTATAACGAAGAGCATCGACTGACAAACAAAACTCGAAAACCGTTCGTAGCAAGTTTGAACTCTATTCAATGTTCAGTGAATCTGAACGTGCATCAAAAACCTGCTTCTTTCAAGATATTCTCCGTGCAATTTTAGTCATTAAGAACTGTGTAAATGAAGTGAGTTCAATGGTACAAACAAATGTTACCTACACAAATCATAAGTACTGTATTTTCTGGCTTACAATACGCTGCGGTTTGGAAGACGCACCCTAATATTGAAAAGAAATTTCTAGAAAAAAGTCATTATCATCCAACAACACATTCACCATGCATTGCTCACGTACTGGCGCCATGTATTGTTTACATTAATCACTCGTCCGATTTTGTTTGTATAGTAACGACATACTAGTCAAGAGTAGAAAGGTTCCCACCGCTGCTAGTAAACAGACTATGTTTAAGCTTGTGTCTCGGCTCCAGGAAGGTTCATAGTCTTGGAAATACTTGTTACAACTAAGTACTGAAGTTACATCATATAAAAGACTGAAATAGATAGATAACATTATAGTGTAATGACTCAACATACAAATCAACGTTAAGGCAATTAATTGATCGTTCAAGCTTACTTGAGCCTCTCCATTCGTATTTTTCAGGGTATTTTTTAGGAAAAAAAGTTCGTCTTGTAAGCCGGAAAATACGGTAATTTCTTTTTTTATCTGAATACTAAATTGTCAACTAGGTCTCATTGTTTTACTGTTGAAATAGATGTAACCATAAATTCTATTCTTATAGTTTCTTTTCTCGCCTGTGGAACACTTACAATTTTCAAAAATTTAAAGCAACGTCAATCGCCATCTTCTGACTTCCTGAATACTGTTCATTTATAGTCCTTTCTCCTCACTAAAATTTTATCATTTTCTTTAACTTACAGTAAACCATCGCGTCTTAGTGGCTTTATTGCCTGGCTTGGGGTGAAAATGATTTTTAAAAAAAATTTAAATTCAGATGATTATCATATTTAATCAAGGAGAAAAAAAAATGTGTGTCTCCGTCAAAGAAGTTAAAGTTTGTCACAGTGATCTATGGTTGTTCTAATTGACCACTGATTAATACTAAAGAAAAGCGAGAAATGAAAAACATGTTATTGCCTGCCTAAATAAATGCCAACATAAAGGCATATAAATATACATGTATCAATTATCAGTGTCGACTTCAAATTCCAACTGGTGTTGTTGTTTTCAAGCCATAGTTAGCAGGTTTAAAATCTATTCGATCCTATATATTAATCTGACCTTACACCCAAAATGTGCTTGTTCCATGATATTATACGTGCCCTTGGCGAGCCGAGTTCAAATTTCAGGCTAGTCTGTTGCATTCACTTTCAATTGGGTTAGACACGAATCAGTTTCTTCTCTCATCAGCTGTGGGTTACATAGCAGGGAAGACTGGGCAATCTCTTTAAGGGTAAGAACAATCTGAATTCCAAACAGTAGAGAAGGCAACAGGAAACCATACCACTATATTTCCCCAAAATGCATTGCAATTCACAATGAAGAAAATTTGTTACTTGTCATGATGTCCTGAAGAGACATGACATTAAGTGACAACATGTCACGACATCATATGTTGTTAAATATGTGATCGGCGACCATGGTGATTGTATTGGGGCGGATCAGTTGTGTCGCTAGCTTAGCCTCCACGTCAGTCAATACACCAAAGTTTCATTGTATCTGTTAAGTAAAATGAAATCAGGCTTCCTTTCACCAGAAGAAATCTTTCTTTTTTGTAGCATTAAATATCACAACCCATATGGTTTTTTATTAGCTTCGTTTATTCCCAGTAGGGAAGTTTTGCCGACTACTTATCAGTGACGGAGAGAATGAAGTGAGTGAAGTGGTTCTATTCAAAGATACTGAAAATTCCATGAACGGAGTGAGTAAGCTACGATCAAAGCCCTCCAGAAAAGGACAATAGAAAGAACACTTCAACTCAGAATGCGGAAGAGCGAGCTGAAAGTCCTTGTACACATAATGAGGAAGTAGAGTTTTGAAAATTCGAAGCATACTGAGGGCAAGGAAGCTAAGTGAAGGCAGCGAGCCACTTACCTGACAAGCTTGCGTGAATGGGAAACGAAGCGAGGCCGGAGCTTTAGCAACGAGAAAAAAATTCCTAAGGGTCACACGTGGTAGGAATTTGTGGAGAGTCATGATCACCTATGTCCTGAAGGGACGCTGCACATAGAAGAAGATTTACAGATCCACATTCCTCTGAGGCGAGAGTTCCCACTGAATAATTTTCGAGAGAGAAATCACTTTTTTTACCGTTAAATCTCGCTTACTCGTTAATTGCTGATTCGTTAATTCAGGGACCAATGAAAAGACACTACTATATTGTATTTCCGACATCGTATTTGATTGTATTTTAGTTAGATGTTGTTTTATTTTCCTAACCCTTAATCTTATTTCTTTGGCTAAGCAAAGTATGAAGAAATAAGAAAAAACATTCGCTAGAAACAAGGAAAAGAGTACCAAACCTTTACGCGATATCTGGTCGTCAATGCTGGAAAGTCTTCTCAAAGATGAAGAGACCTGGAGGAACAGAAATGGGGTTCTACAGAAGGATGCTGAGGATGCCGTGGACTGAACATGCGAGTAACGACTAATTTTTAGAGAAAATGGAAACAAAAAGAAAATAACAGTTAACATTAGGAAAAGAAAGTTGAGGTTTCTGGGGCACATAATGAGAAATGAGGACTTGTAAAATCTGATACTCATGAGACAGATTGTAGGCAAGAAAGAGGAAAACAATGCACAACATAATTTGTGAGCTTGAGTAAATGGATGGTGGGACAGAGTTTAGGAGATATAACAAAGATAAAATTTATTAAGAAGTACAAGGGACGTTGTGGAGAGCCATGGTACGCCTTACAATGTTACAGAAGCACACACACATAAATAGAATTTATATATTATTAATTCATTTGTCATTTGAGATTATATTTACCTATATTTATGTATGTAAATGTAGATATATACTGCTATATACCCTGACGGAAAATAGTAAAATTCTGTATATATTTCAATTTATTGAAGATTAAACATCAGTAGATAACAATAAATGAGAACAAATACAAATGAATTGAGTAAGTACACAAAGTTAGAAGGTGGGGGGGGGGTAATACAAAGATTTATCTTCTAACTAGATTTATTCAACACTAGCAGTAGATTCCGGGGATGTAACAGTAAGAGATAGATCAAGTATCGACCATCATAAAGACTGAAAAATAAAATGGACAAAGATTATTGTTTAAGGTTGACGGACACGCATGTCTTAATTAGTTTTTTTTTTTTTTTTTTTTTTTTACGAATTGGTCAAACCCAAACTCAAACTCAAACAAAAATATTGTTTTCAATCGTTATGAGTCTACCGATTGAATAAATTTTATTATAAACAATTGTCTTGTAAATGGAATTTTTAAAGCATTCTGAATGTAAAAATAAAGAAAAAAGTGTGCAAAGCAATAAGAAACACTACCTGCCAAAAAAAGTGAAGTTTTGTTGAAATCGGTTGAAAAATGTAGGAAATCCGATCCCCCCCACACACACAACCTGGGTTTTATAATAAGTATAACTCGATATGAGTTGTCCCGTTTTCATTCTCGCATCAGCGATGACTCTTAATCGTATTTTCAAATTGATTTCGTACAAAAACAATTGTGTTTTTCCAATTTTTGGCGCTGCCAGAACCACTGCAAGGTAATTTTTCGTAGTCCTGTGAAGTTTTGTTGAAATCGGTTGAAAAATGTAGGAAATCCGATCCAATATATAGACGAACAGACGCACACACACACAGAGACAAAACAACCTGGGTTTTATAATAAGTATGATTTACAGAGAGGTGATCCTGAGAGAGCTTCTAAAATGATTCATTATTGGCGTCCATAATCTTAACAGCATAAGATATGAAAAGGACACAGTATTGATAGCAGTCAAAGAAAACTGCATGAACTTCTACAGAAGGTTAGAAAGGAAAGTGAGAAGAAAGGACTAAACATTAATTATAACCCCACCAAAAAAAAAAAAAACAGAAACAGAATGTATGGTTGTCAGTATGACGAACAGAACAAGGTGAGAACTACGAACTAGAAATACTATAATTAACCAAGTACGAAGATTTTACCTATCTGGGAAGTTTCCTAGCAGAGAACAGAAAACATGACAAGGAAATCCGAAGCGGCACCTTAATGGCGAAAGGCGACTTCCAAAAGCTAAGCAAAATATTAAGAAATAGAAAAATTTCGTTAGAAACAGAGAAAAGTGTTCTAAACTGTTATGTTAAATCAGCCCACTTCGGTGAATGCTCGGTTATCTCATTCACAAATAAAGAATAGACTTCAGGCAACAGAAAAGCATTTCGACAAAAGAATGCTGAGAATATCATGGACTGAACATGTGAGTAACGAGAAAGTTTTCAAGAAAAATGGAATAAAACGACGCTTATACTTAGAATGAGAAAGAGTTGAAATTTCCGCGACACATAATGAATTATAATTTATAATTTATTTTATAATTTATTATAATTTGTTTATCATATATATATATATATATATATATATATATATATACATATATATATATATATACCCACCTTATATATATATATATATATATATATATATATATATATATATATACCCACCTTCACCTTAGGCCTTCCTGTTCTTTCTTCTGTTATACCTCTCACTAGACATACATTTCCCTCTCACACTTGTTTCCCACTCTCACGCATACACTTTCACTAAAATTTTGTTTTTTTATACACGGAGTTATAATTTCCGATTTCTTTTTGAATTTATAGGTCTGATGAATTGGATCTTGATTACGATCCTAATGTAATAAATTATAACCATGGTGTTTGAGCATTTTTTTTATTATATTATTACTCTGTCCTGGACATTGAGTTCTACCTAGATTCTATCCTCTTGGAAATATATATATATATATATATATATATATATATATATATATATATATATATATATATAATTTCACTAGCCAACTTTTACTAAATTAAAAAAAAATAGATGAGTTATCTCCCCTAGAGATAAACAGTGGAATGGGAACAATCTACCCATAGATTGAAAAATTTCAGATTTCTATCTGAATTTCTGGGATGAGGAGTTATTATTATTTATATTATTCACATGTGGAGTATTGGCATCACCTTTGTTGCTATTAGCACATCGTTTCAGCCATTATCTCCAGCCTTCATCAGGTGCTTGTAGTTCTGTGTAACTTTCAGGGAATTTCGAACTGAACCCTTTTTTCAATCTATGGGCAGATTGTTCTCATTCCGCCGTTTATGTCTAGGGGAGATAACTCATCTATTCTTTTTTTTAATTTAGTAATTTAAGTTGGCTAGTGAAATTATATATATATATATATGTATATATATATTGACCCCTTTATATTTTCTATCTATCTATATAAATATAAAAGTGAGCATAGAAGCCAACACTTAGAGGCGACAGTCTGTTTCTTGCTCTACACACGCTCTATCTCTGATATTGAGCACTTTATCCCATAAATATAGCACATCTTAAGACTATATATATATATATATATATATATATATATATATACATATATATATATATATATATAACATTTTAGCAACTTCTGAATACTATACTGTTGTTATGTTCTTAGCGGACACTAGCATTCTATACATTTAAAATCTGTCATTTTGAGTTTACGATTAGTATTTATTTTATAGATTCTAAATATATCGGATATAATTCAATAGGTATATCAGATCTTCTTACCCTGAGGGAGCAGTGTTCACAAAACTCTCGAGTCAATCAAGAGATAAGTTCCTTAAACATTCATTCATTTATTGAATATTCTAACTCTAGTTATTTGTTGAGCACTTTCTTGACAAAAATTCTGTTCACCTTAAAAATTCTAGTGATTTTTAAGTATTACGATAAGTAGCTTGACATAATTTCTTTTGTTTATTTAACGGCACATCAACTCTTTATGGGTCATTTAATGCCGAAATTTAATTATCTTGGGAGACTTGAACTAATAGAAATATGATATACGTTATTCTGCTTTCACAATTGAATACATGATAGAAGATACTCGGCGTTTTTGCATATACATGTTTGCATAGACATTAGGGACATTGATAGTGTTTTATGTTTTGTTGAACTGATATTTTGGAAATAGTTTGACTTAAGAAATTGTAGAATATTATGTGGATTAAAGTCATGAAAGTTCTTTCATAATTGAGTGATGTATTGTTGGTCATTTTCTTTTTTATATAAAAAGTATTTTTACACGTTCATAGTGTTTTCTTTTTGTTTGAGGATTCATTATTTTCCCATAGTTGGGACCCTAAAAGGTGCTAGCACTCCGGGTTAGGGTAGACCTGGGAACAACAGCAATTATGAGGTGGTTCCACAAATTCTCAACGCTATGTGTTGTACAATGTTAGGGAAATCTTAGAAGGGTGTTTCAAGTTTTCTCAACGTTCTATTGTTTGTGCAATCAATCAATTAGTAGGAGTTTGTTGGTTAGATACAAAATAATGGTCGTAAAATGCATTCCATCTGAAAATAAAAAGGCGATCATTAGTTAGCCTTGAAACACTTGTCTTTCTATCTGAATTTCTGGGGTGAGGAGTTATTATTATTTATATTATTTACATGCGGACTATTGGCATCACCTTTGTTGCTATTAGCACATCGTTTCAGCCATTATCCTCCCCAGCCTTCATCAAGTGCTTGTAGTTCTGTGTAACTTTCAGGGAATTTCGAACTGAACCTTTTTTCAATCAATGGGTGGATTGTTCTCATTCCGCTGCTTATCTCTAGGGGAGATAACTCATCTAATTTTTTCTTAATTTAGTAAAGATTTGGCTAGTGAAATTGCTGACGTGGGAATTATGAGTACAATTCAAAGGCTGGGCAATGTGTAGCAATAACTTAGTAGTACTTGCTACCACTGTTCGTAGGTATTGATTGATTGATTGATTTTCACGGCTTATCAATCCTTTGTGGGATATTTAAAAATGACACACATTTTTGGATTGTTAGAATAATTATTATTTTGCTTGTAAATTTTATAAATGTTCAAATGTTTTATGTGTTTTTCTTTCCAATCCTTTTATGCTTTTTTTTAAAAAATATATATATAAACATTTCATGAAACATGAAATGATGGAAAAGAGGATGAATCCAAAAAGGAAACTGAAAATACAACAAAATTTTCAAACTAAAACAAAACATATGCTAATAGGGCACGTTCACCCCTCAAAATAATAAGTGTAGCTGCTGTATTCTGTCCTTTGACAGAATCAAGAAGCACACCCACTAATGGAGGGAGAAGAAAAACATAAATGGCGGTGTGAGAAAATCAGAGGCTGATCCAGCCGAGATAAAAAGGGGACAAAAATAAACTGGGGAGATTGGGAATCGGGACATGGAACATAACAAAGGAGAATGCCGAGAACAGGCCAGGAACAACACTTTATTTCTTTTTATGTGCCGTGTCCTTTCAGGACGTAGGCGATCATGACTTTCCACTTCCTCCTATCCTTTGTAGCTCTCAATAAGTTTTGTCCCTCTGCCACCTACCCCAGACTACGTTCTGTCATCCCCTTGCTTAAGCGCCAGCCACTTATGTCATTCCCATAAACCACCGTAGAGAATGCAACGGGAAACCACTCCACTATCAATCTCAAGACATATCATGCAACGACACTTAACCAGGGGATGATTTACAGGAAATCGCCCCGTTGTGACCACTGGGACTTAAAAGAGAAAATAAAGACTAATCCTGTTCACCATAGGTTTGTCTGCACTCGGATGGTGTCAGGTACCAGGACTAGAATAGCTGGACACTGTTTTCTTTACCCTTTTTTAAAATTTTTTTCTTTAACTCTTCTTTTGTATTTGATTATTATTTAATCTTTATTTTATTTTTTGGCCATTCTATTTGCTTTAATCTGTTACGTGCCTCTCGCATTTTTATTTATTTTCCCCATTGTATTTTGGGGCTTAATTTATTTATTTGTTTATTTTTTTCTTACGTTGTTCATTTGTATCGTTTAGTTTTTTGACCAAGTTTCTTTCCCATATATGATTATTTTTGTTTGGCGAACTGTTTTTTTCTGTGTACTGTATTGCTGCACCGGCCCAAATGGTTCAATCTCCTCGACGTTTGGACACCCCAACCACAGCTGCAATCCTATCGGCATGGGCGGCAGACAGGACAAAAAAAAAAAAAAAGGAAAGAAAAAAAGGGCACGAATATTATAATAGCCTGAAGGCGCAGTATATAGACTTTATTTCAGGTATTGAACTTTTAACTGTGCCTTCGGTAATGAAGGCAGTCACAACAAGGACAATATATCTTCCGACAACGGACGTAAAGTCGAGGAAGTTGACTGGAGTCAGCACGGATTTGATGGAGGAGGCCCTAAAGAGCCTCAATATTGGACCCAAAATATTGGCACGTCGGACTAACGCCATGTGGGACATCCTGCTGGCGACAGAAGCAGCAGCCAAGTCTTTGGCCGGAAGCATTCTCACGACGAAATTGGTGAGGTTGCAGACCGAATACATGGGAACCCAGAAGATCCGGATTACTTTACATGGGGTGCCAATGTACATCACCGAGGACCATGTGGATGTTTTCACCAATTATAGACAGGTCGGGGAGGTTTCGATGATAAGCATCAAAGCGGGAATTGCCACCGGTAACTTTGTCGTGATGGTGATAATGATCCGAAATAATTTTTAGACATCTCCGACGTACTTACCTGTAAGGCCGTATCATGTCGTCGTTGAAGGTCGTCGTGCTAACTGCTGGTCTTGTGGTGTCACAGCATACTTGTTAAAGGTGTGCCCCGGAAAGAACCCGGCACCAACACCAAGACTAGCTACACCAGCAACACCAAAAAAAGCAGTAAAGTTCGGCTTGGCGCCCAGTGGCTCCAGTGAGTGAACTGAAGTCGTGAGGAAAGAAACAAAGTAGACAGCTCCTCCTTCCTAGCAGGATATCTCAACAAAGAAGGCTGTATCGCCTAAAAATCATGTTAAACAGCAGCAGTAACCGAAACAGCAGTGGAAGCAGCATCTAAAGGAGCACCACCACCAACAACAAGAG
Source organism: Acanthosepion lycidas (assembly GCA_963932145.1). Lineage (NCBI taxonomy): Eukaryota > Metazoa > Mollusca > Cephalopoda > Sepiida > Sepiidae > Acanthosepion > Acanthosepion lycidas. The sequence goes on along the minus strand of OZ010593.1, from coordinate 95,073,267 downwards.
CAGTAAGTTCAGCAACAGAAACAGGAGCAGCTTCAACAACAGGTTCAACAACAACAGCAGCTTGAGAAGTCGTAACAACTACTGGAGCCAATGGTTCTACCACACCTGGATTTATACATGGAGATGGAGAAAATATCTCCCCCTCGATCCTTCTCGCTGAAAAGGTGGGAGAAGGAAGAAGAAGAAGTAGAAAGAAGAGGAAGAAGAAAATGTCACTAAAAAAGACAGGCGATCTGAGCGAAGTAGGGCAGAGAAGGCCATGGAAAAAGTCAAGACCCAATCTGCTCCTACTTTATCAGTAAGAATGGAACAGCTGGAAAAGCAAGGTAAGGCAAGGAGGCTCAACTTCTTCCCCTTCTAGGGCTCCGTATTCTACACCCCCCAACCCATCCCAAGGAAGAACGAAAACAATATTCCCCAAGGAAGACAAAATATGTGTCGTGGACCGACAGGCCCTCGAGAGGGATCTTTCCTCAAACAGAGGGACGCTCTTAAAGCCACTTTTTAATGTACCGCTGTTGACGGGCGGTCAAAGAAGGACCCATGAAACTTATCAGACACCTTTGGAGTAAACATCATCGTCAGGAATACTGGGGACAACCTGAAAATATGGGACTATTTGGCAGGAGCCAAAGACTCTTTCCCAAAGCTCAGGATGGCCCAAATAGAGTCTCCTGAGCTCCAAAATTTATAACAATTGTGTGCAGGGAATGTCCCGGTTATGCTTCATCCCTCCTTATACAGGGCTTTAAAATTAACCTTCCCGGAGGACGTCTACGAGATTGTCACAGACAGACGAATTACGTCCGACATGGGAAGAGGCAATCTGGGACAATACATCTGTATCCTGACTCCTGTAAATTTCCGTACAGTCTGCGTATAAGGAACAAAACTTTAAAAAAATGTCTATCAAACTAGCCACTTTGAATTCGAGGGGCTTGAGGGATTGTAGTAAGGCATCCCGTCTGCTTCGTGATCTCTTGTCCTTCGGTGTAGATGTGACCGCGATCCAGGAGACATGCTTTCTTTGCGATATTGATACTCGTGTACTGTCTAGCGACTTTGTTGTCTATTCAGCGTACGGGAATAAGCTGGCCAGAGGTGTGTCCTTGCTGGTTAAATGTACCCTGGGTGCGAAGGTGAACTTGTACATGTCGATGCGGGAGGCGGTTGATTGTGGTCAATATTGCCATGAAGAGTAGTTCGTTTCGAATCGTTGCGCCCAACGACCAGACAAAGCGTGTCTCATTTTTCCGTCGGTTGGTGGATTCGTCGCGCTTAGTCTTAATTGGGGACTGGAATGCCACCCTGAACCCCAAATTAGACAGAGGACAGGGATCGAGCGCGGTCGGGCGATCGTAGCTTGGTTGATTTGATCATCGATAGATACAAAGTCGATCATCCGGGGCGGGAGATGTGGACGTGGGCTCTTAAGTGACCGCCTACCGGGTAGCCAGCTACCTGTATGGAATGCCAGTGAGAAGGGTCGATCTAGATTTGCTAGATTGTCTCACGTTTCACTGGTTATTTGGACCATTGACTTGTCTGTGCCTATATGGCGTTAGGTGCAAGGCCAAGAATGGCTGGACACTGGAAGTTCAATCTGTCTTTACTTGACAGGCGGTATTTCCCGAAACAGCTAACTAGTGCAACGGGAATTAGTAGAGGCGGTTATTGAGAATAGGTAGTTGGAGAGACTCACAACGATGCTCGAGATAAGGCTAAAAAGGTGAAGAGGATAGTCTGTCCCGGGCAGAGGCCTGCAGACACTCCGCAGATAGGTAGAGCTAGGCAGACTACGGAGCGTGCGGCTAGCGAGCGCTACCAGGGTCAGGTAGTTAGGCATAGATTAAACAAGATGTCTAACGATGCCGTGAACATGGGCGCAGAATTGCGCAAGGAAGAGATTCGTCGGGGTTCAGATCGTTACATTCGGGAGGTCGATATCCTGGAAGGGCATACTCTGAGGTTCCCCAACGGCATGTGCGAGGCGTTTCAGCTGTATTTTCAAGAGCCATGTTTTAATGGATGTCAGTTATCAGTTATCTCCGGTTAATTCCTCTGTGAAAGTTCTCCACTGCCTTAGCCGGGTATTGAACTCACACTCTTTGGGTCCTGTCACTGACAATACTCGGCTAAAGCAGTGAAGAACTTTCAGAGGGTAATTAACAGGAGATAACTGATAAGTGACATCTATTAAAACATGGCACGTGGAACTAGAACAGTCTACCCCAGTGAGCAAAATATAAAGGGTTCAGTTCGACATTGCAACCACCTGAAAAAGGCCGGACCGTACAACGGTCGAAACGTTGTAAAAAATATGGCAACAAACATGAGGGCAATAGTCCGAATAATGTAAATAATGTACATAATACCTCATCTCATAAATATAGACAGATACGTAATTTATTGTTTTCAGTGATGGAAAGGCATGCAGATTATCGAATACAGCAGTTAAGAAACCTTAGGATAGGTGTGTACGTTGATCCCATAGCTCTTAAATATGCCTCTAATGAGTTTACAGCTGTCTTCTCTTTTTAGCACATATAAGAATACGTTTGAGAATTTGAGATTTTTAACATGGGCTTTGTGAGCAATAAGCGTCTTGGGAATATTTGCCAGCCTCGCTAGAATAATTTTTAGAGCTTAAGGTTGGAATTTTGAAGTGGTTTTCATTGAATTTAACTTGGAGCGATAACGTTAATATCTTATTTAATTTTGCCCTCAAGCAAGGTGTTCAGATGCAGAAATATTTTCACTGAAAAGGGAAGATACTAATTTTAGTGTTGTTTACAGGTATGGTTTTTAAAGTTTGAATTTTAGTCGAATGACGAGTAAAAAAGAAGAAAGTTATGAAAAAACAAAAACAACAACAAAAAAAAAACGAGAAAAGTAAAGAATAAAAACATGGAAAAGGCGTTGGTTTTGCAAGCGTAGCTTAGATGTGGCACAAGGCCGAAAGTATGCGACACCTAGTGAGGATCGAATTAACTATTCAGTACTAATTGATCTTGCCAGAGTTAATTCCTCATTAATTGTCCAAATATTTTACTAGGGGACGCTCCCCTACACTATAAATACTGGACGACTTCTTGCCTCGTTCTCTTTTCTACTTTGCATTTCAGCGGACTGAAAATGGGATCTCTCACGGAGGTCAGCATTTTCGCCTACTTGTGGGAAAACGCCATGAAACACACATACACATACGTACAAACTCTTTATACAAACTCTTTACGTTCACATACAAACACAAATGTTAATGTCTATGTCACTTGTTGTTTAATACATATATTTGTTGACACATATATATATATATATATATATTTATATATATCGGTCTTGTTTGTTTTCTTTACATTTTCGGTTGGACTCAACTTGAGTTCGCATTGTTCTTATAGTTGGACCTTCTAGCAGGAATAAACAGTACGTGTCCCTAATTGAACAACACGTTAACCCAGACGGTCCCCTACGATCTAGCGGTACTAGCACGCCAACGATTACACCACGTCGAAATGATCAAACGATTTACTAAGCGTAAATGAGATGTGGCACAGGGCTGAAATTATGGAGTACCAAGTGAGGATTGAATTCATGACTCAGTCGTAACTTGATCAGCGAAACAAGTATGTTAATCAATAGACCACAGCGAAATTCCTGGAGAACGCGGGGGAAGGTGTGCATTAAAAAAGTACAAGAATGTATTTGTTTTGTACATTGGAACTCCTAATATCAATATTCTCATTCATAAAAAAGACGAATGAACTCGGTTTATGAAACTGGGTTCATGTGACGTAGCACGTTCTACATACATAATGCCTGCCGATTGGTTAATCGAATATGACTGTTTCTAACACATTAGCATAATTTAAAACAACTACTGCATTGGCAGCTTACACAGTAACACTAATTTTACACTAAATCGTATGTGTGTCATAAAAATATGTTTATTTAATGAAAATCATATGAAAATAAATTTCTATCGACAAATTGAAATGTGGTATTCCCGAGTTTTTGCCTATCTAGGTACTGACAAGGCTTGATGTTGCTTAACTTTAGTGAATGTACAAGAATCAATGTTTCAAGGTGTTGTGGCCGTATCCCAAGAAAGAGAGGGAGAGAAACAAAGAATAAAATAAATAAAAAAGAAATAATAGATAAATAGAAAAAAAAAAAGAAAGAGAAAAAGAAGAAAAAGAAAAAGAAAAACGGAGAAAAGAAAAAAGAAAGAGAAAAAAAGAAAGAAAAAGAAAGAGAAAAAAACCCTTTTGTCTTTTGCTGTCCTAAGTAATACTTATTCCTTTACAACCCTCTTGGTCCTTGTAGTACTTGTTCTGTCATCAATTTACTCAAACATCTCAATAGGTTTACTCACTGATTCCCTTGCTTCGTTGTGCGTGCTAAATTCTCCAGGCTTTCTTTTCTCATTATGCCACCTCCTGGCAGTTAGCATCACTTTCGTAGTAGTTTTGTAGTTCGTATCCTACTTAGAACTTCCTCGTTTATCATATGTTATGTCCACGGTATTCATTTTCCTCGTAGTTCCTATTTTACTTAGAACTACCTCATTTGTCATATGTTATGTCCATGGTATTCTTAGAAATATTCAATAGAATCACATCTCGGTCACTTCAGGACTTTTCTCCACCCGTGAGAGAATTGTCTAGCAATCATTACCATAGAGGAGATTAGTCCCTGGGAACATTTTAAGATCCCTTACTACTTTGCCCAGTCTCTGAAAAACATCTTTTATGATTCCTATGTGCCTTATTCGTGGTCTATTGGAGAATGAAGCCTGTTGCTTTTGGCAGGGACCATTATTCTTCTAATCTTGTGGACTAGTGCTGCAGATTCACAAACATGGAACTGTTACGAATAACAGAAACTACACCATTGGAAGACTTTCAACAATATCAACAACTAAAATGAACAGCATATGTTACCTGTAGTGGATTCAAGGTAGAGTAATGGATAACGGCTTGGATTGAGGAATCGGAGTTCGAATTCCGGTTGAGTTTGTTACATTCAATTACATGCAAATACCTGTGGGGAAGGTATGAATCCATCTCTTCTTCCAGGACAGACTGGGTTCTATAGCCTTGGATGGCAACCGGTCGAGGAGAAGGACAACACTAAAATATGGGTAAATAGTAGAGCCAACTGGGTTCTTCAACCTTGGTTAGCAACCAGTCTAGGAGAAGGACAATTCTAAATTCAAAATCTTATGTGGCGCCGTCGAAGCACATACTTTGCACCTATTGAAAGGATCGAGGAATTTGCAATTCATTTGTGGTCAAGGCTGAATGCTGTCGAGATCACAGATGATGATGAATAAGATGTAACTCGAAGTGAAAATAATGATATAATGAAGATTTTGACATTCCACACTCCTTCAAACAAAAGATTAGGAAAGAAACCCTTATCAATAGTGGAAAGAGCAATAACAACTACTGGACTTGTGAAACCTATTTATCAGAAAAATGACACTGTCCAACAAAATTTAACTTTTTGTCAACTACGAAGATAAGAATGTTGTTTTCTCGGCTCATTTTCATTATGAAAATAACATTCATTTTTTCATGACTTGACACCAGTTTTTTTGTAAGTTTCCAACTACCATTTATTTAAAAAAATTAACTCTTTTACTTCCTATTTTTGGATTATACAAAAGAAATTTAATTCCAAATGCCAAGAGGAAAATGTAAAAATAGTCCAAACAAATTCTCCTATATTTGTGGCTCTGTAACATTTAAAAAGAATAAAAGAAATATTACCCCACTTGTTAAAAAAAACCCCAAAACTATACAATTTATATTTTGGAATCAAACATGGCAACCAAGATAAATCATGGAGACCACATATCTGCTGTAAAATATGCTTCAATGTTCTCTCAAAATGGTCAAAAAGAATATTAAAATATTAGGAATGCCAATGGTGTGGCATGAAACACAACATCACGCCACTGACTGTTAGTTCTGATTAGTAGGCATACAAAGTATATTTTGTTTATATTCAACCTCAATACCGAGACATGCAGAACTATTTTTTATAATTTCATACACATTAGAATTAGCATATACTTATGTTTTATATATATTACTCTATTTTTCAGGTTTAACAACAAAGAGTGCTTCATCAGTGGTATATCCCAAAATGAAATCTGCTATTAGGCCTGTACAACACTTAGAAGAAGCTCTCAAGAGTGCTTCATCATTGGGTATATCTGAAACTTAAATCTGCTATTAGGCTTGTACAGCACTCAGAAGAAGCTCTCAAAAGGGTTTCATCAGTGGGTATATACCAACCTTAAATCTGCTATTAGGCCTGTACAGCACTTAGAAGAAGCTCTCAAGAGTGCTTCATCATTGGGTATATCCCAACCTTAGGTCTTATTAGGCCTGTACAGCACTCAGAAGTTCCAGTACCTGAACCACTCACAGAAATTGTCCTAATTCAGATGAATCAGAAATGGAATTTCCTGGATAAGACGACGATACCTATGCTCCAGAATTTGAATCTCATGTGCCAAAACCTTTTTCACAGCATGATTTTAATGATCTCGTAAAAGATTTAGACTTGACAAAACTGCAGAGTGAGCTGCTCACTTCAAGAAAGGAATTTAGTAACACACGATGTTCAAATTACTGTGTTTTTCACTCACATGGACACTTTACAAGAAACATTTTCTTTTGACAACAATTTATGTTACTGTCAAGATATACCTGGACATTTTGAAGAACTAAATTTGCAGTATGAGTCTACTCATTATTGGTTTTTCATTGACACCTCTCTTTATAGAACCAAAGTCGTGCTTTTATATATTGGAAATTTACTGGCATTTAGTTCATCCTGCTGTTTTAAAAGAAACTAAAGAAAATCTTGATTTTGTTTTAAACAAAATGAAATACAATGAGCATAAATGGTTAATCTGTGTAGAGCTTAATGTAGTTGCTATTTTGAATGGATTGCCGGCAGGCTATATGAAATTTAGGTCCTTTTTTATGTCAATGGGACAGCCGATCTTAAGGTGAACACTTCACACGCACAGAATGGCCATTATGAAATGTGCCAATTTACATAATGTTATATGTGAACCCTTAGTGGTCAAGGAAAACATGATCTTACCACCACTTCATATAAAAGAGGGCTTAATGAAACAATTTGTGAAAGCCTTAAAACAGAATAATAATTTCCAAGGATCAGTTGTAGGGTTTGTTTGTTTAGCGGCATATCAACTCCTTATGGGTCATTTAATATCGAAATTTAATTTTCTTGGGGGCATTAGTAATTTCTTATACAAAAGTGTATTGCTGGACATTGTTTTTACTATGACAGTGCATTGCTGGTATTTCTACTATAGAAAATATACTTTCATCGTGTTTTGTCCTCAGTTTGGGGTTTAACTATGTGCCCATATCTTGAACCCTAACAGGTGCTACCACTCCACCAAGGGTTAGTGATGCTAAAATTCAAGAAGGAAACTTTATCAGACCTCAAATTCAACAGCTCATGAGAGACAATGAATTTGAAGCAACATTAAACATTTAGCAAAATTTTCTTTTAATAAATAAGCCCGTGTTTTCTGATACTTTTAAAATGAAATGAAACGTTTATATGAACATGTTTAATGCCTATACATATACTCATAATTCAAATTTTTCGAAATTTGGAAAAATTTAATTTGCAAATTACAAAGAAACTGGAGTCATTTTGTAATAAATGGATTTCCTTTTCTTGAACTACTCAAAAGACCATTGTAGAAAAAACTGAATGATTCTTTTCTGTAGCAAAATCATTGTTGGACAATGTTATTTTAATAGAAAGTTTTTATTAATTTCAACCGAATGTAGCACTGGCTGTTCGGTAAATGAATGCCGAATATTTCCTTATAAGGAAATGGTGAATATTACCATTACTATTACTAAAAAACCAAGGTAGTTAACTTTCCAAAGATTTTACTCCATGTTTTGAACATATGGTGTCTCAAATGTTATGGCGTCTTAAAACTTATGCTACTAAAATATCACACTAACCCGGGCTACACCAGACAACCTTACTACTGCAGAAGGAAATAAGGAAATAAACAAATAAATAAATGGATATGTATGTATGTATGTGTGTGTGTGTGTGTGTGTGTGTGAGTGTGTGTGTGTGTGTGTGCTCAGGAGTTCGCGCATGCGCACTGACGTGGGCGGTCATCGCCAAAGAATTGAGTTGAATCCACGTCTTCATTGTTTGCTAATTGCATCATTTTGCTTTTCTCTCGCAGACGATTTTTTCGTCTTATTCTTTTCCTCGAAGCCAACGGTGTGCAGAGCTGTACTTCTTTTTTCTATTTTTTTTCTTTATTTAATTCTATTTTGTATTTTAACAATAGAATGGATCCGAGGTCGATGCTGTGAGTGTGAAAGAAACCAATTAAACCGGGAAAGATAGAGAGGAAGATAGAGGGAGTGGGTATAAAAAAAAAGACAGAAAAGTTTAAGAAACACAAGGAGACACAATAAGAAAGAAAGAAAGAAAGAAAGAAAGTAAAATGAGGGGATGAAACGTGAGGACGAACAAAGACAAAGAAAAGATGAAAGAATTCTACGAACAAAACAATGAAGTGAGACGTACAAAAATAAAACAAGAAAAATCCTAAGAAAAAGAAAGAGAATAAAGGGTTAAAAGATACTCTTTCTTATATATTCTCTTTATTTGCAAGAAGAAAACGAGAAAGAGCATAAGAGAATTGTATATGTGTGTGTGTGTGTGAGTGAGTGAGTGAGAGAGAGAGAGAGAGAGAGGGAGAGAGAGAAAAAGAGTAAGGGAGTAAGAAAAGGATTGAGAGAGTAGTGTGTTTGAGAGAGAAAGGGAGAGAAAATAAAAAGAGTAAGAAAGAGAATGAGCCCAGTAGCATAGTGTGTAAGTGTATTCATGAGATAGATAGATAGATAAAGTGATAAAAAGCGAGAAAGAGAATGAGAGAGTAGTGTGTGTGTGAAAGAAAGAGAGTAAAAAGAGAGAGAAAGACAATGAGGAAGTAGTGTGTGTGAGAGAAAGAGAGAAAAAGAGCAAGGAAGAATGAGAGAGTAATGATAGAGAAAGAGAGAGAGAAAGAGAGAGACAGACAGAGAGAGAGAGAAAGGGAACAGTAGCGTAATGTATATGTGTATGCATGAGAGAGGGATAAAAAACGAGCACGATAATGAGTGAGTAGTGCGTGTGAGCATGAGAGAGAAAGAAAATCGCGAAAATCAATGTCTAGAGAGTAGTGTGTGAATAAGGGAGAGAGAGACAGAGAATGAAAGAGCAGTGTAAATGTGTAAGCAAGCGGGAGAGAAAAAGGTCGAAAACAGGAGAGAGTGGTGTGAAATGTGTGTAAGAGAAAGAGAGAAAGAGAGAAAGAGAGAAAAAGAGCAAGAAACAAAATGAGAGTAGTGTGTGACCGAGAAAGAAAAGTCCCATGGGAAAGAGAATGAGTAATTTGTGTATGTGTGTGTGTCTGTATGTGTGCGTGAGAGAGAGAGAGAGGGAGAGAGAGAGAAATACGACAAAGAGAATGAGAGAGTAGTATGCTTGTGAAAGAGTGGGGATAAGTTATTAGCGTATATGTGTGTATGTATGTGAGAATAGATAAGAAAGAAAACGAGAGTATTGTGTGTGCGTGCGTGTCTGACAGAGAGAGAGAGAGAGAGAGAGAGAGAGAGAGAGAGAGAAAGAAAGAGATATAGAGAAAGAGAGTAAAAGAACGAGAAAGAGAATAAGAGATTAGTGTGTTTGTGTGTATTTGTGTGTGAGAGCGGCAGATAGAGAAAGAGAATGAGAAAGTGATGTATGCACACAGGAGAGAGAAAAAGAAGTGTGTGCGTGTGTGTGTGTGTGTGTGTGTGTGTGTGTGTGTGTGTGTGTGTGTGTGTGTGTGTGTGTGTGTGTGTGAATGTGAGAGGGAGGGGTGGAAGAAGAGAAGAGAAGAAGTGTCTAAAGCCTTGAATAAGTCTCAGTAAATGTTCTTTGAAGGATTGTCGTAGACTTTAATGAGAAGAGCTCCAAATCAGCCTGTGTCAACTCTACCCCGACTCCACTGATATTTTTTTTCCTACCAGAACCCACTTGTAACCCATAGCCGATACAATAACAATATAACTATAGGTGGGCGGTCGTGCAACGAAATTCTTATAAGCCAGTTCTCTCTTCCTTAACTTTCATAAATTTTACATGTGCCAAAAGAATTAATAAAGAACTATTAATTTTATTTATTATCACATTATTTCCATATTTTTTGAATAAATATAACCTAAATGAAATTAAATAAAGAAAAAATTCAATACATAATTTAAGAACATTTCAGACGATTTTAAGCTGTGTGGGTTATGCACACATATCCCAAACAAACTATGGCAGGGGACATCAAAAACAATTAGCAACCCACGAGAGAACTAAAAAAAAAAAAAAAACAAAACAAAAAAATACGAAATATAAATAGACATACGCTTCTGCTCGATTTTTACACGAAAAAGAAAATAGGCTTTACTTGAGCCTGTTAGAAGTCGATAGATGTAGTAGAAACCGCCCCATGAGTTCGTTTAGACAGAATAATTAAGTAATCAAATGGTTCGGTTTAGTTTTCCAAAACCTCAAAGCCTGTGAACTGGTAGTCATTTCATAAATAAAAAATTAATCGACAACTGGATTCAATCACCTAAAAAATCCCACTTGGTACCGCTGCGACTTCAAAGAAACACTGCAGCTCTTCTAGTTCCTACTGTCACAGATAAAAACATCAAATATACTAACTTCTCTGTTAATCTTCCTTCATCTCATGAACGTACGCACATGAACAAACCATTTATCAGCATATACTCTCTTTTTAACACATTCGTACTTCAGTCAGTTAAGTGCCATACATGATACACGCTTGGGCCATAATGTATCATACGATACATGACTGACGAGGCAGATTTTTCCCGCATTTTCTTTCTACAGTAAATTGGTTGCCAACCAAAGCTAAAGAACTGTCTGCCCTGCTATTCAGCCCATAGCTGGGAGGAGAAGAGATGGATTCATACCTTTCCCAAGGGTATTTGTGCGTAAGTGAATTTCGGCTGGAATTCAAACTTTGCTCTACGACTTCTCACTCCTAGCCAATATCCATTATATCAAAGCGTGCATACAGTACCATCTTAATTGAAATAACGCCAAGCTAAAAATTGTAAACTTTAAATAGCATTTTTCTAGAAAATTTTCATATAGTTTCATAAATATACATGTTGGATTTATTGCTTTATTGTCGATATGTGGATCGAAGACGAAAGTAAACACCAAAAAAGATAATCATCCAATGACAAAAAATAGTTTCTAAGTCAGAGGATCCGCGCATCCTTCCGGTTAATAAATTAATCTTTTGAAAATAAATATTTAACATTTTTTAATAAACGGGTCGCGTTTCCGCCGACAATAAAAACTGTGCTTCGCGGTCCCTTTGAAGAGAATATGAGCCAAGTTTATAGACCAGACAAGCCACTAAGGAGATAAAGACGGATATTTACGTCACCAGTCAGGACGTCGGCTTCAAAGATTCCCTAACTCATTCATCCATCCTCTTCACCAAGCTACGTGACACTTACACTTTCCTCCTCACTTTCTCCCTCGCCTCTCTTTTTCCCAAATACACGCGAAAAAATCACATTTCTTTTCATCTTAACAAACAAGGAACTTTAGCACTCATACACGCTGGGAAAGAATTATTTGTAAAAACACGAAAATAAAAATATTCTATATTTAAAACTCTTTTTCGCCTTTTTCTTTGTTGTGGGTTGATTCAAATCCACAACAAATATATGAAAGTTTACCATTATTATTTACTATATATCAATTTCATTTTTTCCATTCCTGTTGGAAGCTAAACACTTTTTATCAAATTCTGTTGACTCAACATGAACAGAATATCAGATGGAATGAGCAAATTGGGCTCAGTTATTGAATGAGCAAATTGGGCTCAGTTATTTTCAGAAAACAACTGATTTGGGCTGAAAAAACTGTTTAATTAATAACGGAAAAAATAATTTTTATAGCAGTTCAGGAATTGGTTCTTTGAAATTCTCTATCATGACAAATAAGTTTAATCCCAAAACTACATAAAAGTACTCTCAGAGATTTTGTGGTTAAATGTTCATTTGGTTTTGAAGAAGAAGATACAATCCTTGTTTCGCAACATTTCACTGGATACATTCTCCAGCCCTCTTACGGTGATGTTTTTTTGTTTGTTTTTATTGGTGCTTAATTTAGTTGGTGTAATTCTACGTGCAGTGATCAACAACAAATATTCAATAGATTAAAAGAGCGATGATCTTTTTTTTTTGTCTTAATCTGAAAAGAGCCGTATATTTGCGTAGTTGTAAAATTAGAAAAAATGATATGAATATGAACTTTCAGAATATAGGCGATCATAGCTCTCCACAATTTCCTGGCTTTTGTCGTCTTAAGTAATTTCTGACCCTTTACTCCCCGTCTTTGATTTTGTTTTAAAATCATTAAGTCGCTTACTCACTGTTTCTTCTGCTTTTCTTGCCTTAAATATGTTTAGTGAATGTCAAATCTTAAGAAAAGGTTCGCTAAACTCGTCAAACTAATAAGAAAGGATTAAAATGCAAAGAAAAGGATCAACACCACTTATTTTATTACTAGCTTATTGCATTCTATTATTGAGGAGAGGAAAGATTTTCTCTATTATTATTATTATTATTATTATTATTATTAGTTTTAATCCATCTTCTTATTGTTGACTTTTCAATGCTCACTATTATCAATTTAAAATGAGTCAGACTTTATCTGTCTCTATTTCTGAGATGAGGTATTGGATTTATTTACACTATTTACATTGTTTGGACTGTTGTCCTTATCTTTGTTGCCATATTCACCTTCAACTTCTGTCTATATTTCTGAGATGTGGTATTGTAATTATTTACACTATTTACATTAATCGCACTGTTGTCTTCATCTTTGTTGCCATATTCACAACGTATCGGCCGAAATACTCTCCGGCCTTTATCAGGTGATTAAAATTTCGAACTGAACCCTTTATTTCGTCCCAGTGAATAAAAGCGTTGGTTGGATCCAGTGACTTGACCCAAATGAGTTGTGAGTTCAGTACCTGGCTACTGCAGTGGTGAACAAAACTTGGACAGTTGAGTTAAAGGGAGATAACCGAGACACCCGGAAGAGGCATGGCACGTGGAACTAGAACAATCTACACCGATGGACGAAATAAAGGGTTTCGATCGAAATTCCAGTCATGTGAAGAAGGCCGGAGCCAACAACGGTCGAAACGTCGTGAATATGGTAACAAAGATGAGCATAATAGTCCGAACAATGTAAATAGCGTAAACGAGTCAGTCTTTTTCTTTCTTCTTCTTATTCATTCTGATCAATACATGTTGTGTCAATGAACTTTTCCTCAACTTCACCAGTTTGGTTCCAAAACAAATTTTATTGGAAGCTAATTAATTATTTAAGATTTTTTTTTTGCTATTTATTAGAATGCTTGAGGAGCTCCTTGACTCTGAGTGTTGTGATAATAAGCCACACTCAGAGCATGAGAGAAAACCATAACTAAACTTGTAATAGTGAAAATTGTTAATCTAAAATGTAACCATCATATAATGAAGTCAAATTACACCCTTGTGCAAATTAACTGAAACAACTGCTTTAGTTTACTTTCTTTCACCATTCGGTCAGTTTTAGACATACTGTAGTGACAGAGTGTAATTGACTTCTATTTTTCCAAGGATTAAGTCATTTGCAGCGGTGTGCAGTAATATGAACCTGCTTTCGGGGTGTATGATGAAATTTGTTTAGGCTTGAAAAATATTGCATCAGCCGTGATTACATCAGATTTTGATCACGCCCAAACACTATTGTCTCGACTGTCGATTAGTTGTCCTACGGCCATTGTCTGTGATGGACGATACTCCAAGGAAAATTGTAACGCTGCACGAACACACTGGCAAACCTTACCAGTGAGCAAATCAAAGTACTATCGACTAACTCGGAAACTCTCCTGATTTAAATCCAATCGAGAATCTGTGGTCAATCTGCAAGGTACAACTTAGTGGAATGGACATATGAACTACTAACATGTGCATGGGTCATGTTTCCTTGGAAAAATACGAAAAAAAAGTAAATAATTATGGAATTATTCGTTTTGTTTCAATTAATTTGCACAATGATGTAGTTGTACTGTTAACTTATCAGCCCCACCTATTTTCCAAAATCTGACTAAATAACAAAATATAATTATTACTTTTCAATGCTTTTTTAGTTGTGAGAAATTTTCAGCATTCCTTCCGCCATAATAACTTAATTGGGCACCTAAAAATGGTGTAATGGTTAGCGAGCTTGTCTTGCTATAACCATTATGACTGAGTAGTGAGTTCGATCCTCACTGTGCGCCCCATACTTACCGCTTTGTGCCACATCTAAGCTACGCTTAGAAAATCAACATAATAATAGTGATAATAGTGATAATGTTTTATGTAAAAAACAAAACAATAATACAATGAAATTACGCAATAAAACAAAAATAGTGAAAATGCTTTATCAAAAAGCAAAAGCTTACGGCCACATCTCGTTGAAAAAACAATTCCCGTACGATCACCGAAATTAAGCAGCGTTGAGCTTGGTCAGGGCCTAGATGGGTGACCGTTTAGGAATACCAGGAGGTGTAAGCTTGGATGTGTGGCTGGTGTAATGGATAATGGTTCGAAATTGTTAATCGGAGTGTCGAGATCCAATTCTCGTTGGAATCGTTATATTCCCTTACGCGCAAATAACTTTGGTATGAATCCATGTCTTCTGCCCCAACTATGGGTTGATTAGTAAGAATAAACGATTATTACATCCTCAAAATGTCTTATAATCTAAAAATCTAAAATCTATAATCTAAAAATATTTTCTGGCTTTAAGAAATTTGAAAAGGGCTGATTGTAAGTACAGTGTAACCCGGATATAAGAGAGTTGTCGGGACCGGAGAAGAAGTCTCTTATATCAGGTTTTCCCTTATATCCGGGTTTGGTCTATTTTGTTTAGGTAAGTATGGCTCTAATTTGGGACCAGAGAAAATCTATCTTATATCCGGGTTTCTCTTATATCTGGGTCTTTTATATCCGGGTTACACTGTATGTAGTTACTATTTTCCGTAATACTTCTCCATTGTTAACATGGTATATCGATTGTCCTCTCTGTATTCATTGATAGAACCACATCTATGTTGCTTCATAACTCTTCTTCATCTAATAGGATACAATATTTAAGGATTGCTCTATGCTATGGTCAAAATCTCCATCAATTACAATGTAGGGAATAAATTTAAGAAAAAGTCATCATAATTACAACACGTACTCCTACATATACGTATATAACAGGGGTGGTCAAACTTTCCTAATGCAAGAGCCACATTGGATAAAGTTCAGATGTTTGAGAGCCACAACAAAATTTATACATATTTTTGTTACATTCACATTAACATTAAACTTCCGATTTAATCCAATGGCGCTTCAATTCATACCCAGTAAATAATTATAAAGCTTGAATTTTTTCTTATTTACCTTTTTATATTGATGAAAAAATGGGCTCAGTCAACATATTTCCACGAGCCGCATATTAAAGGTCAAAAAGCCGTATGTGGCTCGCGAGCCGCGGTTTGGCCACCCCTGGTATATAATGCCCTTATTGCACACAATGTTACATTTTACTTATAATTTATTTCTGTTCTTTTTTTTTTTTTTTTTGCTTTGGCTGTCTCTAAACTGAGTTTTGTTGCAGCTATGTCAAAACATTGTAATGTCATTTCAGATTTTTATACTTCAAGCTGATTTTTCTTTACATGAAAAGAAAACAGTCGTCTTTCCCCTGACACGAATAAGAATTTAGCTGGGGTGGTTGCTTGGGGGTGGGGAATTGGGGAAGGAAATGTTGGTAAGTTTAAGGAAATAGTTATCGATAAAGAAAATGGATTCTAAATTCGAACTTGCATGGTTCTGTTTATTTTTGTTTTTAAATTTTGAGTTTTGCAATATTCGATGTTTCCCCGTGCGCATAAAGACTTTGGCTTCCAGAGTTCAAAGTTAGAATGATAATGCTACGAATTGTAACTTTTACGATAATGCAATTAATTGTCTAAAAAAGAGCAGCGAGAAAGAGAGAAATATTTAATAAATGTTTCATCTATATCTCTCAATATAGCCATGAGGACATTATCTTTAAACGTCTTTTGCAAGCTCTTTTTATAAAAGACTATAGACTTTCATTCAACATTGGTTGCTTTGCAATTAGTCGTAACGCACTGGGAATGTTCTGAAAGTACTCCAACATAGAATTACTATGCAACACAGGTTAAACTACAAACGTCGATAGAAATTCTATGCAACAGAGGTTAACTACAAACACAAAGAATATACTAACGACGGTTCCCTTGAACATGTCTAATGAATTAACCGAAAACGCCTGGAACAATAATCATTAAGGAAAGTTTCTTTGCTCTTTGTCCTCATTAAAGAAAAAAAAAATATGAGGACATGAGACAAACGGAATAAAAATCTCGGAAAATTTTTCTTGTTCGTCGCATGCAATGAAACAAACAAATACACACGCACGCGCGTGCACACACACACACACACACATATATATATATATATATATATATATATATATATATATATATATATATATACAAATTTCATTAAATATTACAGAAAAGGTGCTTTGATTAAGTTTCTTTATAAAATTTTTCATGGGATCTTATGAATTTTTCTTTTCGTATAATCACCGAAATTAAGCAGAGAGAGAGAGAGAGAGAGAGAGATGTAAGTTTGGTTGAAGACCAACCAAAGTTCAGACTGAAATTTGTTATTGACTTTTTTTACGACGCAAACCAATTTTGTGTTTTCTAGAACATCAATCGTCCAGTGTCACCTGTGTTCTTTCTGATTTCATAGGCCTGTATCAAGGAATTGTCTGTCTATTAATAGCTGACTGTCTATATATATATATATATATATATATATATATATATATATATATATATATAAATTGTAAAATTCTTTCTAATATATATATATATATGTGTATATATATATATATATATATATATATATATATATATATATATATATATA
The DNA here is from genome assembly GCA_963932145.1 of Acanthosepion lycidas. Lineage (NCBI taxonomy): Eukaryota > Metazoa > Mollusca > Cephalopoda > Sepiida > Sepiidae > Acanthosepion > Acanthosepion lycidas. Next base: position 95,056,114 of record OZ010593.1, on the reverse strand, counting down.
TTATAAAGAATTTTACAATTTTTAGAAAACAAAGTTCGCGTCATTTAACGAGTGGTCAGTAAGTTAACGCTTTATTAAGTCTGTTAGCGAAATGGATTCGCCATTAATTACTGATTAATTCTTTGTATGATTACTTCTTTATAATATTAATTATACTGCACCATTTAATACATAAGTATATATATATATATATATATATATATATATATATATATATATATATGAAATGTATATCTTTTGTGGTTTTCGGATGTCGGATTTCAAATCGGTTTCTTTTTATATAAGCATTCTTCAGATGTCAGTTTCTGATGTTTCGGTTTTTTGTTTAATAATTTTGAAATAAAAATTAGTATGCTTGTTTCTGAATTGAACGGAATTTTAATGATGTACTTTTATGGTTATGGCTTCTAGTATTTGCAATCATTTTTTACAGTTTATTTACTATAATATTTTTGTGTAATTGTTAAATATTTGTCGGATTTAGTATGTTGGTTTTGTACATGATACTCAATTAATTGAGATAGTATCGAATAAATATCAAGTTAACCAGTTGCGGTAATGTAATGATTGTTTAACCACTATTTATTGTTTTATTTGTTATTATTAAGGCGACATTTATCCTTCAAGTGAGTAAGGAATTCTTTAAAGAAAAAACAAAGCGAAACTGACTTTTAAAAGTGACACTCATTGTTGCGTGAAAACACGACACTCGAAAACCATCAAAGAAACACTAATGGATATACATACACACACACACACACACACACACACACACACACATATATATATATATATATATATATATATATATTAATACATATACATATACATACGTTCGAAGCGCAACTTAAAAGTATCATTGTTCTACCTACTCATCAGGACCGAATTATTATTTTTGATTTAAAAAAATGAAGTAATAATTCGTGCCTGATGAGTTGGTAGAACAACGAAACTTCAATTGCACTTCGAACGTAGGTATATGGATATGTGTTAAAATATACTTCTTAGCACAGTTTTTTTACACCTTATATTAAGTAAATATTTATTCGTTTACCTGTGTATGCACGCTAATGCACATATATATGGTTCCTAATATCTAGTTATTTGGTCTATCCACATTAACACACGCACACACACAAACATATATATATATATATATATATATATATATATATATATATATATATATATATATATATATATATTGAGAAAATAATATGACAAATTGAAAAAAGTTTTACTGATGCGCTTCATCAGTTAGGACTTCATCGGACTGTGCTTTGATGATGTTTGCTTTCAGGCTTTTACACTATATCATCCACCATTTTATCAGATCTACTCTTGTCACAAAAACTTTTGTCCAATTTGTCATACTATTTTCTCAATACTATTTCTTGATATACAAAATTATATAAAATTATATATCGTTATGTCTCATATATATATATATGTGTGTGTGTGTATGTGTGTGCGTGTGTGTAAAATTTCAGATATCACTAAAAATATATCTACAAAAGGACAGCATGAATAAAGACATCTTTTTGTATTATTTGATCACGGCGTCTGTGCGATTAGCTTTGATTGTTCTGCCTGCGTGTATTGTAAAGTCCCAGGTCGTATCTGTGTAATCGGGTCTGGGTGATGTTCATACCAATTTCTTGCAATTTTCTTCCCGTAAAAGTTGCATATTTTCCAGTGCAGATATTGGCCCAATCTATCATGCCGGGTCTTATATCCAGTTGGTGCAAACTGATACTAGTTGGTCAATTCTTTCTGGATATTTAACACTGCCTAACTCAATACACTGTCCTTCTATTTACATCTCACATGCAGACGTAATAATAGTCACAAAATGCGCACGAATATTTAACAGTAAAATTATCATCTCATTTTTAAAGTGATTTATTTGAAGAGTATAACATTTCTAAATTACGAGGGTCATTCAATAAATAAGGTGAATTTTTCAGTATAAGGACTTCTAATACAGACAGAAGCTTACTTTTTTTTTGTTTTACTTCTTTTTCACATGGATTTAATTTCTTTTGCAGATTTAAAAAAAAACAAACTTTGAGAGTTTTGGCGATTAACAAAGATGGCCGACCAAGAAACATGCTCCAGGATTGAACAGCAGTCAGTTATCAAGTTTTTGGTTGCTGAAGGGTGCAAACCAGTTGAAATTCATAGGATAATGTCAACTGTGTATGATGCCACATATTTCAGCCAAAAAAATGTCTACAAGTGGGCTAAATTGTTTAAAGAAGGACGGAGCAGTGTTGAGGATGAAGCCAGGCCTGGGAGGTCTACAGAAGTGAGGTCTTCTGAGGTGATCGAATCAGTCAATGACCTCATTCAGTCTGACAGAAGAACTACTGTGAACTGCTGAGGCAGGTCAAGAAAGACATAAAGAACAAACGCAGGGGTCATCAGTCAGAAGGAGTCATCTTGCATCATGACAACGCAAGGGCTCACACAGCAGCCCAAACGGTGCAGACCATCAACGAGCTGGGCTGGGAACTGTTCCTTCATCCCCCTTACAGCCTAGACCTTGCTCCTTCAGACTTTCACCTGTTTGGTCCCTTGAAAGCGTTCACGAGAGGCACGAAGTTTAAAAGTGACGATGAAGTCAAAAGTGTTGTGAGCGACTGGCTGAGACATCAGTCCAAAGATTTTTACGCTGAGGGAATACGGAAACTTGTGCACAGATGGGAAAAGTGTGTGACTCTGCTGGGAGACTACGTTGAAAAATAAAGAAAAGTAAGCTTCTATCTGTATTAGAAGTTCTTATACCGAAAAATTCACCTTATTTATTGAATGACTCTAGCAATAACTATACTTGAGGAAAAAGGTGTAAGTTTGCAGATTAATAATTTGATACATGTTTCAAATGCTGTGTAAATTTTATCTTTCTCCATAAATTATATGTTATTTAAATTTTATCTTAACTTAGTAGCCACTCAGTAGAGATATCCTGTCTTATTGATAATTTTAAAAAAGACATTTTTATTTTGTCTGAAACTTATTAATTAATTGAATATATTCCAATACGTTCGCTATAATTTGAATCTTTGTAATTAGATTTTTTTTTTACCAAATCTTAATTTATACATATTTTTAAGTTTTTCTTCACGAACATATAAAATGATCATTTTTAAAATTCTTACAATAATAAATACTCATTTCAAAATCTGGTATCTTCCAGACTGTGTACAGCTGAATGTTATCCCCCCACCAAAGAACGACATTAAAAATCAGAATTCTCGGAAGGAAATAAATGTTTAACTTTTTTGCTAAGAATAGGTTGTCAGAAAAGTTTGCAATGTATCGATTATACAGTATTGGCGAAAGGTTAAAGATTTAGCAGATGTTGCATCTTTTCGCCCGACACGCATGCGTTGATCACTCTGTTGCAGAATTTATGCTAAGTAAGACGTGTCAGAAGGTGAAATTGTGTGAAGGCCTAAAATGCGCGCGTATCTTATACATTTATCCACAACAAATAAATTAAGCGAACATATGAAGGCAATACAACTTAAAGAAATCAAGGAAAAACGTAGTTATAGATTTCAACAATAACATGAATTTATATATATATATATATATATATATATATATATATATATATATATATATATATATTCACATACACAACGTAGTGATAGGTTACTTGTTAAATGTGGCAAGTGAGATAAGATTGCAAAGAGTGTCCATGCAGAGATTTGATAAATAAATGTTGATGATTTAAGTTTGTTTGTGAAATTAAAACAGTTTGATTTCTGCAAGGTGAAATGTCAAGTGTGTGAGTTCAAATAATAGTGTGTATGTGTGTGACAATTGTAAGTGTTGGTACAAGTTATGAATAGTTGTGTGCCTTTGACTGATATGCTAAAGTTGATTAAATGTACAATTACTATTTCGTAGTGATAATGTCACTTTTTTAGTAAATTGTAAGTTAAGTTCCTTCACGCGGCAATAGTACTGTGAGTTGTGTTGAGTTAATGAGAGGTTGGTAGTGTTATTGAATCAGTGTGTTGGAACGCGTGGAGTCTGCTGGCATCTCACAAAACTCAGTGTCTGACTGACTTGAATTAACTCTTAACTTGCTACATTTTTGTGTCCTTTTAACGAATGGGAAGTTGAGTTTGGAAAAGTGAAGTGATGATTGGTTAAAGGTTAATTTGGGGAAGAGTACGTCTTCCCGTAGAGTGTGACAGGTAAGTATGGAGGATTCCATAACTCTATCAGCAACACCGATATTTTTCAGCTTTTGGCCATACGTAGCAACAATAAATAAATAAACTGGGAGCTTGCTTAGTGCGAATTTAAAAGGCTATCCCTCTTTCACAGTGTACCCAGGTCGAGGTGGGACGCTAAACATAGCGTTCCGGCACTGACACACATAGCTTAGACAAGACACCTCTTTATTTTTTACAGAAGCTATCATAAGGACATGCTTTGAATTTACCCTTTCTTTCAGGAACGATCCTTAAACATTCTCTACATAAAAAAAGCATCCGATAGAATAAAAGCATTCTATCTCATTTTATTCCATTCTCATGTTTGTCTATTCTCTCAACTAATTCAACCCTTGTAGTTTCTGTTCAACCTATCTATCTATCTATCTATCTATCTATCTATCTATCTATCTATCTATCTATCTCGGTCTGTTTATATCTATCTATCTATCTATCTATCTATCTATCTATCTATCTATCTATCTATCTATCTAAGACTTTCTATCTCTCTGCTATCTATCTATCTATCTATCTATCTAACATGTTTAACATCTATTAAAGCTTTATCAGAAATTTTCTCATCATTGTTATTGCTTATCATAACGTTTTGGTCGTTCTGTTCTCCGGCCGTCTTCAGGTCTCTTCCGATTCTGCTAATTTTATAAGCAATTTCGAACTGAGCCCTTTATTCGATATATGTATGGTAGCTTGTTCTTGTTACACTATCCATATAGAGAGATAACTTGTCATAGTTAATTGTTCAGTTTTTGTTAATTCTGTTTGTTTTACAACGATGTCCACCCTGTACAAGACCCGAGGGCCACTCGAGGTAGAGGATTACAGAATAAGAGTTACAACATATGCAGATATGCATGGAAGACAACGGTTAACACTAGACTTGAAGGTTGTAGTGATCGGGGAAGCAACATCTTTGAAGTCGGTTCCACCAGGTAGTGGTTTGTGGGAAGAAGCTGCTCGAGTGGAACATCTCACCAATGGAATACAAAGGAAATGAGGCTAGTTCGCTACAATGGGCGTGGCAGGGTTGCTCTTATCTGTGAAGATTATAACTGGTGGTAATAAGGCATATAGTTCATCTGTACACTCACAATGAAAATATCGATAGAGCAGCGAGAGGCTTGGGACGTCTTATCTATGAGGAAGGGGCTGTGGGGGATAATTCATCACTCGCAAGGATGCGGAGATGCTTTTGGACTTTGTCGGGCGTAGAAAGTGAAGACTGGAAAGCTCCTGTCTATATTTCTAAGATGAGGTATTATGTACATTATTTACATTATTCGGACTATTGTCCTCATCTTTATCGCCATATTTATTACAGGGTTTCGGCCGTTGTACCCTCTGGCCTTCTTCAGGTGTTTGGAATGTCGAACTGAACTCTTTATTTTGCTCACCTGGGTAGACTGTTCTAGTTTCACGTGCTATGTTTAATGGATGTCAGTTATCAGTTATCTCCTGTTAATTTCAATCTCCAAGTTCTCCACTGTCTTAACCGGGTATTGAACTCACACTCTTTGGGTCCTCTCACTGGATCTAACCAACGCTTTTATCCACTGTGCCATGTTCCCTTGATGAATAAATAGGGGAAAGCTCCTGCCGCTATATGGCATTTTCGGCTTGATCTGGCTCTTCTAATAGTAGATGATAGCAGGAGGAGTCAGGTACTCACTGGATGGATACAGGGAACCGACCATTTTCCCTGCATCTTTAGCGAGGGATCGTAAATGTTCCATTTGACGAGTCCTAAGCTCAAGGCACGCAGACACCATGAGGTAACATCCGATCATTAGTCGGAGTATATCTGAGATAAGGCTTCAAGAATACCAAAAAGCTGTAACACGAGGGGAAGTGGCAAAATCAGGCGTGGCTGACCACATATGGAGAGAAAAGGGATATCACCTCCCTCTGTGAGATCAGGTTGAAATCATAGACAAGAACATCATTGAAAAATTCGTAAACTTAAGGAATCAGCACATATGCTATGCCACAAAAATCTTCTGAGCCGACCAAGCATAGAAAAGAATACAATATGGGAACCAGTAATAAGGAGTGCCAGAGGAAAGCAAAAATAACAATGAAAATTGTAATATGAGCTCTGGTAAAAAACATGCAATGATAACAGCAAAAATTGCAATATGAGCACTGGTAAAAATGGTTGCTGAAGACATTAAATTTATAAGTCCCAGAAATTCATACAAAGATGTCTTTAAGGACATTGTGGATAAAGGCATTGGTTAGATCCAGTGACAGGACCCAAATAGTTGTGAGTTCAATACCTGGTTAAGGCAATGGACAACTTGGTGAATTAACAGGAGATAACTAATATTCATTAGACGTGGAACTGGAACAGTCCCTACCCCAGCGAGCGAAATAAAGGGTTCAGTTCGACATTCCAACCACCTGAAGAAGGCCGAAACGTTGTGAAAAATATGGCAACAAAGGTGAAGACAGTAGTCCGAATAATGTAAATAGTATCCGTTTATAAGTATGAATTACCCAGCCCAGGGTCTGAACTCACAATATTATGTCACTAAATTCACTAACTAATGCTTTAAACCTCTCGACTATTGTCCCTTGCGTCACATTCTTTAGTTAACAGACTTATATCTGAGATCGTTTGCAAAATCATGAGGTCAGGTTAATACCAGCTTGTTCGGTGCTGGTTACTGATTCTTTTTATTGCATGGGATCTGGTTATTAGTCCATTTCAATTTTTGGAAATATATTGGATTTGTTTTTATCTATTTTATCATTAGTGTAAATATAGTATGATGTTAGAATAGATGTAGACCATCAAAGAAGCCGGGTGAACCAGGGTGTTTACCTGGGGTCACTTCCGGTTTCCGAATTACGTAACTTCACGTCCGCATCTGGTTTCTCAAGCATGGTAAGGATTAATAATACAGGTAATTATATATATATATATATATATATATATATATATATATATATAAAACAACCATAGAGAAGAGGCAGTAATCTCTTTCACACATCGCGGGTAGAATGTAGGGTTACCGTGTCGGACGAGAATGCAGGGGTCGCACTCCACACATTGGGCGAGAGTAAATGACAAAGTCAGTTGAATAAAATATGATATTAGATAATGAACTATTCAATTGTAGTGTTAGAGTTTAACCAACACAAACACTTTGTTACATAAATATAAAGGGTAATTACGAAAGAATTCGAGCATTATTATTAGATATTTAACTTTATATTTGGCAGTTTGATTCTCTGTTATTGAAATGACAATGTGTATATTTGTTTTGCTGGTTGATACATAGTTTATTACCATATTGAATATAAAATATAGATTTGTAATATCGAAACAACTCTAAGTAGAAGTTTATGAAGTTTTATTAAATTCATTCTGTGTTAGTGCTGAAAAATGTTTATTCTATTGTGATGGATGGTTACAAGCGAGAGGGGAGATGGGATGTATTTTTTTTTATTGCCACAAGAGTTAAAACAATAATTAGTCAATATTTAAAAAAATATTTTGTGATCCTGAAGTTATTACAATTATGAATACTATGTCATTTAAGGATCATGGCTCTCCACATAGCTTCAAGATTCCTTCCTTCTTCTTTATTACTGAGGCGAACATGCTTTTCCAGAACTTCCTGGCCCTTGTTTTGCTGGTAATTTTTCGACAAAAAACGTATTGCTGTAATGTTTTTTTTTGTTTTTTGTTACAAAAATTCAGTGCAGGTATTTTTTCCCCAAAAATGTATTGCTGCTAATTTTTTTTTTCTTTTACAAAAATATATTGCCGGTAATTTTTTTTTAATTGTCTTTTTACAAAAAATATATTACACCATGCCAATGCCTTATAAATAATGGATTATTCCGTTTTGATTGCGTGGAAAAACTAAACATCACTGACGCTACTTGGTTTCAGTGAAAAAAATGAATGAGAAAGAAAAATAAAGGGGAAGATAGAAGTGTTTAATGGTTGTTCAAATCATTTTATTTGTACCCCCTTACTTCTTAAAATAACGACAAACATTGATATTTATGACTGTTATTGCAGTATTTTGTTAAAGTTGTTAAGCTCAAATATTTCACGATGCAAAAGGGGAATATCTAGAGTACTGTTATGGAACTCGCCATGAGCTTATTCAATCATTAATTTAATTTACTCCTTGAGCCCTGCGTTCCTGAACAATTTTCACCCTTCTTCCTGAGCTCCTGAGTCAAAATTCGCAAATAATTGGTATGTAATGTTTCACTGTAGATATAAAAATAGCTACAAAAATTTAAGCATTATACTTAGCATAGAGAGAGTATGATTGCCTTCACTTTATCGCCAGGATTCTTTCTTTGTGTGACAGTCTACCCAGAAGCTGCTGGCTATCTTGATACACAAAAAGCGCTCGCATGTTGTACAGTGGACTGAAGACGTCATAGCCTTGACAGGACAGTCTTTGTAGGCCGCAGTTGGGTTTTTCTGCTTGAATTTATTGTATTTATAAGAGCACACAGCACAAAGGTTGTTAGTGGAGGCATCTTCTGGTATTTCTGGGAGGTGGAGGCTGACATTTTGTTTCAGAGCATCGGCATTGATTGACTGCCTGCACACTGCAGCTGGCCGGAACCAGTATTGATCTAGGAACTTTCTGAAGCTAAGGGACTTGTCTTGCTGGGGGAAAGTTGCCTGGAACAACACAATAGCAAAACACAACGCAAGTGTTTACTCACCGTTCAACCGGAAGTCATTTTTCTCTGCCACCGGTCAAGATTAAGCTAAAAATTGACTCAACTCTAATTCAGAGGCGATGCGAACGGAAAGGTTGTAACACAAAATATTACATTTAGAGATTTCCTACCTTCAAAATTAGCATTTGAAATTTTAGGTCTTTATCTGGGACCGAACGCCCAGTTTTATTACAGGTGGGAAATACGTAAATATAACAGTTACATTATGTTTCTTGGTTCTGTAGCAATTAACATTTAAAAATGACTCCAGATGTAGAGCGCGACTTACGCATTTATATGAGAGGTAAGATTGATAAATAAGGTCTCAAATCCGATAAGACAAGTTTTAAACCAGATAGAATAATAAATCTGTTATTAAAATGAAGGAAATTTATTTTCAAAATGACAAGGGTTGATTGATAAGTAAGGTCTCCAATTCTAGAACATTTCAAGTTCAAGTTGGAAATAATCAAATTTAAGTTGGATTAATCAAATTCAACTTCATACTAAACAATTTCAAGTTAGACTAAACAATTTCAAATTGAGGCTAAACAATTTCAAATTGAGGCTAAACAATTTCAAATTGAGGCTAAACAATTTCAAATTGATACTAAACAATTTCAAGTTGGACTAAACAATTTCAAATTAAGGCTAAACAATTTCAAATTGATACTAAACAATTTCAATTTGAGGCTAAACAATTTCAAATTGAGGCTAAACAATTTCAAATTGATACTAAACAATTTCAAGTTAGACTAAACAATTTCAAATTGAGGCTAAACAATTTCAAATTGAGGCTAAACAATTTCAAATTGAGGCTAAACAATTTCAAGTTGGACTAACCAATTTCAAATTTCAAAATTGTTTAACCTCAACTTGAAATTGTTTAATACCAACTTGAAATTGTTTAGTCTCAATTTAAAATTGTTTAGTCTCAATTTTAAATTGTTTAGTATCAATTTAAGTTTGATTATTCCCAACTTGAACTTGAAAAGCCATGTTTTAGACTGCTATTAAAATGATGTACATTGATTTCTTTTCAAATATGACAAAACAAAATAATTAACATCACCAAAAATACTTCGTAATGTTCTGCTAAAGCCTCGACTAAATCGATTTCATGGCTCTACTGTTTAATTTGTTTATTAAATTTGCCTATTCATTTCCGTTCCGGTGTTAATTGGTTGTTACATCAAATAAGTCACGAGAATAATAAAAGGTTGATGATGAGCTCGGAAAGCATTTTAATCCGGGCAATACCAATAACCTTGCTTGAAATAATCAAGGCAAAAGAGAAATCAATGGAAAAGGAGTGTCAGACTAAAAGATATGCCTTTATGTAAAAGCGTTTCCAATCTGAGATCTGTGAACAATGTCCGTCGTTAGAGTTTGGGCTCCGCGTTTCTCGTTTGAACAATTGAGTGAATTAATCATTTCATTTTCATCATGGCTTCTTTTTTTTTCTTCTTCTCCCCCCACTTGAAATTATTCTAATTGTATTTTGCTCACATATTTCTATCGAAATACCACTCGATATTTTCTGCCTTTGTATCTTGTTCCGAAGATCTGTTTATGTTCTTTTTTTTTCTTCTATTTTTAGTTTTTTTAAATTTGTTTATATTTCTTTTTTTTCGAAAAATGTATTTTTTTAAAAGATTTATCAGTCTCTTTTTGCGAAAAAAAAAGTTTTTTTCTTCTGTCTCAATCTATTTATATCTATCTATCTATTTATCTATCTATCTATCTATCTATCTATCTATCTATCTATCTAAGACATTTTTATCTTAGACATTTCTAAGACATTTCTTTCTTTCTTTCTTTCTATCTATCTATCTATCTATCTAAGACATTTCTATCTTAGACATTTCTAAGACATTTCTTTCTTTCTATCTATCTATCTATCTATCTATCTATCTATCTATCTAAGACATTTCTAAGACATTTCTTTCTTTCTTTCTTTCTTTCTATCTATCTATCTATCTATCTATCTATCTATCTAAGACATTTCTATCTTAGACATTTCTAAGACATTTCTTTCTTTCTATCTATCTATCTATCTATCTATCTATCTATCTATCTATCTATCTAAGACATTTCTATCTTAGACATTTCTAAGACATTTCTTTCTATCTATCTATCTATCTATCTATCTATCTATCTATCTATCTAAGACATTTCTAAGACATTTCTTTCTTTCTTTCTTTCTATCTATCTATCTATCTATCTATCTATCTATCTAAGACATTTCTAAGACATTTCTTTCTTTCTTTCTATCTATCTATCTATCTAAGACATTTCTAAGACATTTCTTTCTTTCTTTCTTTCTATCTATCTATCTATCTATCTAAGACTTTTCTATCTATCTATCTATCTATCTCAGTCTGTTCTATCTATCTATCTATCTATCTCAGTCTGTTCTATCTATCTATCTATCTATCTATCTATCTATCTCAGTCTGTTCTATCTATCTATCTATCTATCTATCTATCTATCTATCTATCTATCTATCTATCTCAGTCTGTTCTATCTGTCTGGATACTTGATTTCGTACCGCATGTAACTGAAATCTAGGACATTTCTTTTGGGTTGCCACGAAAATTCGTTCGGTTTATTTTCTACTTAATAAGCCAAGGAATATTTTTGCCCAAACCTAATACAAATTCTGAAGGTGGCACTTTCAATGCCTTTTCCACTGGATTAGTGTGTGGATTGCGAGTTTTAAATATTTTTATATTAAAAGAAAAAATTGGGAAAAATGGATGCGCAGCCCAACTAGCATAAAAAACCATCAAATTTCGCAGGAATATTAACCTTTTCTCTACTGCGGATTCACTACCTCAACTCTATTCAGGTAGTAAGCTTGACTTTCCGTCTCTAACGAAGGTTCATTTTTATGTCTTATATTGCTATGCATTTTCCTTATTTAACTTTGAATTGAACGTTTTTATTCATATTAGCGTTTTTTTAGTAAATTATTAATTTGAAGGCTTGTTTTTTGAATTGAATTATATATATATATATATATATATATATAAATATATATATGCATATATATATATATATATATATATATATATATATATATATATATATATATATATAGATAGATAGATAGATAGATAGATAGATAGATAGATATAGATATAGATATAGATATATATAGATATAAATTATTTTCAGATAGAGTGTATCTAAAGAGGAAAAATGAACAAAAAAATTTGCCTTAATAAATTCACTCAGAGGATGAAACACGTCGGGTAAGAATAGTTTTTTTCTCATTAAATATATATATATATATATATATATATATATATATATATGGAGAGAGAGAGAGAGAGGGGGGGAAGGGAGAGTGCTGTGTAAAAGCAAGTGAACCCCTGACATAATATTTTAAAAACTTGTCTCTTTTTTGCAGATAATCAAAAAATCTTAATTAAGATATATATTTATTATGAAAAACATTTACTAAATGAATTACAACAACTATATATATATATATATATATATATATATATATATATATATATATATATATATATATATATATATATATTTAATGAATTACAGCAACTACACACACATATATATAAGATAATCAGATGCGTCTTCAACAGCTAAGATCTGAACATAACAAAAATTTGGGTTTGTAATGCTGTTGTCATTTCAACTTTACTATATGGATGTGAATGTTGAACTCTATATTGTCGGGACATTAAAAAATTGGAACAATTTCAACAGTAAAAGCTTCGTTCAATCTTGAACATAAGATGGAAATACTCTGTGACCAACACTGTCTTCGATAGTCAGGACATTTAGCAAGAGTCGAGGTTTCCACGTCAAATCATATTCAGCGTGCTCGCTTCGAGGAAATGATCACGGCATTACCCTCTTGAAAGGAGTAACTGAAAACAACCCTGAAAATCACCAGAGTCTAAATTGTTTGAAATACAAGTCCGAGACCGTACCAACTGGCGGTGTTCCATCACCATCGGAATCAAAAACTTCGAAGTCACCAGGAGAGAAAAAAAAGAAGTCTAGCAACAAGAGAGAAAGGAGCAACAAAATCGACCTTGTCCGCCATAAGCATTTTTATGCAGTCAATGCCATCAGCTCTTCTATGCATTAATTCGAATACTTATCGTACGAATTCTTAAGGGAACCAAATTAATCAAGTCAAAGTAGTAAATTGGATATACTACAACATCCTTAGCAAGAAGACTCACATTACATCTCTCTAACCATAGCTCATCTAGGTCTCATTTAAATGCACATGGAGACCTACCAAACTTCATCCGTAACATACTCGTTGATAATACAAATATAATAGCTTCATCCATATTTAAAAAGGGCTAAAAGTAATGAAAGCATAATTAATATAAAAGAAAAATCCAGCACTCAATAATATCAACTATGAGCACGGCAACAATGTGCAAACAGTGTTTTGAAAATAAACCATTCTTATAACTTTAGTTACATACATAAAAAATCCATATATTCAGTTAAATGTAAACATAAAATCATCTTTGATAATGACTAAAAGTATAGCAGAAAGCCCTCAGACATACAGAATATTCGGACAATTTGAACATAATTTATACCCAGTAGATAAATTATTAGAAAACAAGAAAAATGAAATAAAAAAAAACTTAACTACAGTACCTTGTCAGTCGTTTTTAATGAAACTTGTATAAAAGAGGGATTGCTGCGCAAATACACAATTATATATATATATATATATATATATATAAAAGTGAACATAGAAGTCAACACTTAGAGGCGACAGTCTGTTTCATGCTATATGCAATCGTCAAGCCACTGTGGCTTGACGATTGCATATAGCATGAAACAGACTGTCGCCTCTAAGTGTTGACTTCTATGTTCACTTTTATATTTACACACGCTCTATCTCTGATATTGAGCACTTTATTCCATAAATATAGCACACCTTAAGACTATATTTCTTTATATATATATATATATATATATATATATATATATATATATATATATATATATATATATATACGTATACACACACATATAATATATATATATATATATATATATATATATATATATATATATATATATATATATATATATATATATATATATATTACACACACGCGCACACACACGCGCACACACACACACGTACATTCTATACGCATGCGCACATATTCACCTACTAACGGTTTCATTTTAACAACATTTTTTAATGCAAGATTTACGGAGCCACCGGAACAGTAAAACGACAAGTAGACAATTTCTAATGGCGATGTTTATGTTACTTGTTACATTAACTAAACAGTTGTCGTGTAAAATAAGAATAAAAAATAACTTCATGCTTGCAAATCGCAGTTCCGCAGTGCTTCGGATGACGTCACTGTACAGGGTTTGCCCATTTAAAGCAGACGACAAATATTAAATGAAAAAATTTCACACATTCAGTGTTTTTTTTTTCTGTGACAGAACAACTTTTGCTGAAATATAACAACGAACCATACTTTGCCAAAGAATATCAACTACCATATCGATAATGCATTGATCTCCATTGAAGCATCAACATTAAAAAAAATAACCATTTATTTTTTATCCTCACAACACTAAAATAACCTTTTGACTCGAAAAGTGAACGATTTAAATTTCCTCGTCATTAAATCCGTACTGTACTTTTCAGTTGGACAGTCTTTGAGATTATGTATGGTAGAGGAGAAAAAAAAAAGGAATTTTATTTCATACATGTTCCCTGTAAAAAACAAGGAAACAAACAAACAAAAAAACCCCCCAAAAAACAAACAAACAAAAAACAAAAAAACAAAAACAAAAACAAAAAATCCCCAAAACAACAGAAAAACAACCCCCGAAACACTTTCGTTCCTTACTGAGTGTACATCTGAAAATGCAAAGAAGAAACTGAGTTCAATATTCCAAATAATTATTCGAATGACTTTTCTCAAAATTACATAAAGAAATTCAAGTTTGGTTTTAAAAATGGCGGATTAATTGATTTTATTAATTGATTTAATTTTTACGGCTTATCAACCCGTTGTAGGAAATCTAAAGACTAAACATATTTCCGTTTGTAAGAGTAATAATTTTTTTGCTAATGAACATTGCATTAAATTACTTTGAGAATAAAAATGATTAAAAACTCATGGTTCAACTGATTCAAGCATGAGTTTTTAATTTTCCTTCCACATACAACTAAAACAACTTTACAAGATATTACTTACCAAATATCAGGCAAAATGGCGAACATAAACTAGAGTTATAACAGAAAATAACATGTATCCAATACTTATGCGTGTCACTGTATATATATATATATATATATATATATATATATATATATATATATATATATATCAACGTGTTTTCAATCTGCTTGCCTGAATCATTTTCAAGAAGCGAGAGCAAGATCTAAAAGGTCATCTCACAATCTTCACACTTGCTCCATATGTGACCTCCTTTGTAAATCACTAGCGGGTTTTAAATGCCATTTAAGATTATCGCACAAAATTTCATAACTGAATCAATTAAGCTATCAGATCCTCATACGTCGAAACCGACGGAAGAGGCCATTATTATTATTATTATTATTATTATATATATTTTATATATATATATATATATATATATATATATATATATATATATATATATATATATATATTTTATAATATATATATATATATATATATATATATATATATATATAAATTAATTGATTTAATTAATTTATAATATTTATGCTCTATAAAGTTATATTGAGCAGTGTTTTGTAAAAATAAAAAATATCAATAAGAAACCCGGATTATCTATCTTGCTGTTATTTCTTTTTATTTATATAAACATACATACATACACACACACACACACACACACACACACATATATATATATATATATATATATATATATATGTGTGAATAGATATATATATATGAATATATATGAATATATATATATATATATATGAGTATATATATATATATATATAAATATATATATATGAGTATATATATATATATATAAATATATATATATGAGTATATATATATATATATATATATATAGACCATCTATTCTACGGCAATTAAATTTTGAAGTTAGTTGTTTGTCAGATTCTGGAGGGAGAATGAGCATTCTTGTTTCTTGTGCAAAATCAAGTCGTGCTATACTCACCTGCTTCCACAACAAATAAACCTATTTCTCTTTCTGTTTTCATCTCATAAACTATACTTTCGCTGAGCAAGTCTACGTTAGGCCGCTGCTAGAATAACGAGTTTGATGGTCACCGGGTGCCCTATTCTTTTGGCTATTCGTCAGACGTTGCCAAGATTAGTAAATATCTAGAACAGAATGACTACTATACGTTAGGATGAAACCCAATATATTTAGAAATTAGAGACTTCACATCACGTTGTGAACCTCTGGCAAAATATCTGGCGCGAAATTCTACAAGAGAAACGAACAAAAGCGTGTTTGATTTCAAAATGGTAATTTATTCGCCTTTTTACACGAACCAGCCGACATAGACAAAGTCTTTGTAGTATATCTTTATTTATAGAAGATGAAATTTGCATTAACTTGCGTTCCTTAAATACTAGCTGCAAACCCCCTCGTCGGCATCTACTCTTCTTGTAAAGCCACTATTTTCTGTAAGTTCGTCTGGGAAGAAGAAAGCTTTTCTTAGCGAGGAAAATTCTTCTTGTAGGTACATGTACTATGTTTCGAAATGGTAAAATGTACCTCACGATGACATTTTTACTCTATAATCGGAGTGATGAAAAACTCGATGAAGATTGGATTTGAAAGAAAAAAAACAATTCTGATATTTGATCAGATTTTGGGACTTGGGTTGGATCAAAAACATTTAGTATTTCTCTTGTACCGCAAGGAATTGACAATCAAGAATTCACTTTTCTGTCGATGATCCAGTCAGCAAAACATTCGTGCACACAATTTTTATTAGAAGTAATACGTGTGCGCGCACTCACACACACACATATATATAAATCATCATCCGAATTCCACAGAGATAAACACGAATTATGATAAACTTATACACAGAAATTATACTAACGAATGAAAGGTTTTTAGTTTAATGTTTTTATCTTTTTATGACTTCTTCGACTCTAGCCGATTTTATTTAGTTTCTAAACTATACACCCAAAACACGTATTAAAAAAATAAATTTAAAATTTCAGCGACTCCTCTCCTTCATGCATATGTGTAATTATATAAGCGTAATTATTCCGATGAAGCCCTAGAAAATGAAATGCGTGTTACGAAAAACGTTTCAATTTTGTCATATATTTTCCGTTTCCTCATCTCTCTCTCTCTCTCTCTCTCTCTATATATATATATATATATATATATATATATCTGTCTATACTTCTGAGATAAGGTATTATGTACACTATTTACACATGGCACAGTGGATAAAGGCGTTAGTTAGATCCAGTGACAGGACCCAAAGAGTGTGAATTCAATACTTGTTTAAGGCGGTGGAGAACTTGGTGAGATAACTGACATCCATTAGACATGGCACGTGGAACTAGAATAGTCTAACCCAGCGAACGAAATAAAAGGTTCAGTTCGACATTCCAACCAGCTGAAGAAGGCCTGAGCCTACAACGGCCGAAACTTTGTGATAAATATGGCAACAAAAATGCGGACGATAGTCCGAACAATGTAAATAGTATATATATGTATGTATATGTATGTATGCTAGGCAGACACATTTGTGTTTGTTCAACACCTACAGAACCTACCTTGTGCCAACGTGATTTGTCAATCCTTCCGTGATCAAGGCATCCCAATCTTCGACCGTACAATATGTTGAAGGGTGACCAGATCGGTTTTGTCCGTTAAAGTTGTTCGTCTCTCTTTAAAGCGCTCTACCCTCTCATACACCTCTTGTTGATTCATGGCACGTGCTTCGTACTGCGCTAACATCCGGCGACGTATTTTCAATGGTGTGACCACACTCTGCCCATGGAAAGCGCGCTATGGTACGTTGTTTATTGACAGTGCAATCGCTGATTGGAGCTTTCCATACGCCTGACCTCGTTGCTCCCTGCCACCCGACCCAACGACGGGATTTTCACAAACCGTTATGACATGTGCACTTGCGTTGTCGCGCGCCAGCGTCTCCCTGTTGTTGTTTCTCACCTAATTTCAAAATGACCTTTACGTTCTGACTTACGATTGTTCATTATGACAAAATATAATCACCTTGAACCGAATAAGCATATTGTAAGTGTTCCTGTGGCATTAGATACTAGAAATTATTCGATTTGTTTATTAATTGTTCCAGTGCAAAAACGATGCATCTTTAAGATTAGTTTACTTAGCCAATGACGTTTTTGGAATTACAGTTTTTCAATATATTATACGCAAATTGAAAGAAAGAGGAATTACATTATCCAAAGACAGGGACCGATATCTTCACGGGAAATCGAAAAAAATCGACAATAGCCTGAAATCTACTAAGTTGTGCTTTAGTTGGATGTTATAATATTAGAATTTTGGAAACATAAAAATGACGACAAAGCCATCAAAATCGTAATCACCAAATAACTATTGATTTGAGCCGTTCTCCTCTTAAATGCATCATTATAAAGAAAATCCTTGGAATTAGGTAATATATATATATATATATATATATATATATATATATATATATATATATATATATGTGTGTGTGTGTGTGTGTGCGTGCGCGCGCACGCACATTTTAAAGAGAAGAGAGACGCCGCAAACATTTTGGGTTTTGATGTGCATTTTTTAAAAATATATATGATACATTATCTTCCATATTTTTGCTACACATGTTTCGGTTTTTTTCGGCCTTCATCAGGCGAATAGTAGTTATTTCCACATATTGTTTAAAGGTAGTAGTATCCAAATTTTATTTCAAAAATTTGGATTACTACTACACACAAAGGTCAATGGTCAAACATCGAAAAACATAAGGAAAAATTAATTCCGTTGAATAATATGTAGAAATAACCAATCTTCGCCTGATGAAGATCGAAAGACCCGAAACTCGTGTAGCAAAAATAGAGGAAATAAAGTGTAATATATATTTTAAAAATTCCACATTATAACCAAAGACGTTTTCGACTTCTCTTTTCTCTTTAAAATATACACTTTTCGCTCGTTAGAACAACTATAATCTATCTATCTATCTATCTATCTATCTATCTATCTATCATTTTCAAGGTTAATTTTAGTGGAGACTCGTATTCGAGTAGACGCTCTGTTTATTAAACAGTATATTTATTTATTTCCATTTACTGTCCTGAATATTCGAGAAAACTTATTAAAGAAAAATTGATGCTAAAATCCATTAATTCTTTACAAAATTAGCTTTGTATATGTTTGTATACGAAACTGTGCAGATAAAAATAATTCAAGAGTTAGATAACGAGAGAAGATGGCTTAAAGATACAATTTCGGCCTTGCCTGGCTGATTGATTCTTAATGGTAGCTCCTTCTAGCCAGAGGAACGCATGTTCGAATCCTGCCAGTGAACACAACTTTCTCTTTAATAAGATTTCTCAAATATTCAGGCCGGTAGACGAAAATAAAATAAATATACTGGTAAATAAGTGAACTGAGCGTCTACTCAAATACGAGTATCCATAAAATAACGTTTAAAGTGATAAAATATCTTCCCGATTAATAAAAATCCAATACTCTCATATATATATATATATATATATATATATATATATATATATATATATATATATATATGAAGAAATATACTCTTAAGGTGTGGTATATTTATGGGATAAAGTGCTCAATATCAGAGATAGAGCGTGTGTAAATATAAAAGTGAACAATGAAGTCAACACTTAGACGCGACAGGCTGTTTCATGCTAGACGCAATCGTCATTGGCCTGACGATAGCGTCTATCATGAAACTGCCTGTGTTGACGTCAATATTCACTTATATATATATATATATATATATATATATATATATATATATATATATATATATATATATATATATATATGTCACACATTATGAAATGGACAAAGTCCGACAATTATTTTAAGACATTTTTATATTTATATATTCTTTTTATAGATACAAATATTTAAGTAAATGCTCTGTTTATAATAAACAATATTCATAACATTTACCGGCCTGAATGTCCGAGAAATTTTCATAGAAAATATGCGTCCTCCGACAGGAATCGAACCTGTATCATATACAGAACCGTCATATAGCCTGACGTGCTTTAACCAATTGAGACACAGGGGATCGTTCGGCTATATGACGTTTCCGTATAGGATATAGGTTGGATTTCTGTCGGAGGACGAATGTTTTCTATGAAAATTTCTCGGACATTCAGGCCGGTAAATGTTTAATACTGTTTATTATAAACAGAGCATTTACTTAAATATTTGTATCTATAAAAAGAATGTTTAAACATAAAAATGTCTTTATATATATATATATATATATATATATATATATATATATATATATATATATATATATATATATTGCATTGATTATCGACAGAGGTACAGAGAATTGTTGCTTTCATCCTAGGCAGAAGGCACAGATATTTCAAGTCGAGCCATGCATATATAATCTCATTATTTTTGATGGGTACTATGCTAGACTTTAATTGATTCTCATAATGTTTATCTATAGATGCGTATCGTAAGTCATCGTATGTAAGACATTGCACCTTTCGCTTTAATGGATGCGTTTTTTTCACTTCCAGAGACATTGGCTGTACAATATGCTTTTGCTCAGGTAGACTTGTTCATATCTGTTAAGATTTAAGAACGCTGCGAATTGTCGTAGTGATAGGGAGAAAAATGCGAACAGACTCTCAAACAACGTTAAAAATAGAAACGTATCCAATTTTCCCATGGAACCGGGCATTTAATCAATGTATCGTATGGGTAATTACGAGTGTGGAATAGGTAAGACGACGACGAAGACATCGCCCCCTAGCGAGGAAAATTGAATATCAACCTTGTGCAGCTGAATGAGTTTGAGAATCCGACATAATAATAGCGGACGTGGGTCGTTCAAAATACGAGACTAATGAGTAGACAGGAAGATGAAAGCGAGGCTAGTCCTTTTATTATAAGAATAGAGATCCTTCTGTACTGATAGAAGGATTTGTTCTTTCTTTCTTTACGTGCCGTCTCCTCTCATAACGTAGGTGATCACGGCCCTCCATAACTTCCTGTCACTTGTAGGTCTTAATAAATTTTTTTTTTTGCTATTTCTCCTAAACCCTATTACGCCATCCATTTTCTCACCCTCATCAAGTATGTTATGTGCTGCTTTTCTCTGTCCCTCTTTCTCTCAATCTGTCCTGTGAGTATCAGATTTTCCAAGCCCTCCTTCCATATTATGTGCCCCAGACATTTCAACTATCTTTTCCACATGTTAAGTATAACTTTCCTTTTAGTTTCCGTTTTCTCTAAAACATCATCGTTGCTCACATGTTCGGCCCGTGGTATCCTCAGCATTTTTCTGTAGAACCACATTTCTCTTGCTTCAAGTCTCTTCCCTATCTTTGAGAAGACTGCCTAGCATTCATTGCCATATAGGAGGACAGCTATCACTTATCAGTTCAGTACTCTTTTCTTTGTTTCTAACGAAGGTTTTCTATCTATTAATACTTTGATTAGCTTTTGGAAAGTTTCTTTGGCTAATGACGCGAATACAAGAGTTGATTAAGAGATATATGCACAAATTAAATCAACAGTTTAAAAAACCACAATAAAATAAAATTAATTAATTAGTCAGTATTTAGGTGTTGTCAAATTTATTAGGTCAAATCATAAAAATAATCCGTTTTGAGGAAACATTTATATTGACGAATATATTATCCGATCTACTAATCATATGTAGGGGTTAAGAATAAAGTTGGAATACACAAACATAGCTATGATCGTCCACGTCCTAATGAGACATTGCTCACAGTAGAAGAAGAAGGGTGAATCATAAGCAATCTCCATTTTTGGGAAACATTTGAAATGACGAATATATCATCCTAACTACAAGACATACGTGGCAGTTAAGAATAAATTTGAAATTCATGAACATATCTTAGAGACGGGAAGATGTGGTGAGCCATGATCCCCCAGGTCCTAAAGAGACATCTCACACAGAAAAAGAAGAAGGTTGAATCATAAGCAATCTCCATTTTTGGGAACCAATTGCAATATATTGAATATATCATCCTATCTATTAATCATAAGTGGAGGTTAAGAATAAAGTTGGAGTACACGAACATACCTTAGGAACCGGAAGATGTGGAGAGCCATGATCGCCCACGTAAGTTAAGAATAACTACATTAAAACTAACATTCCTTAGTTCTTGTGAAACGCCGGAACCCATGCGATCACCGATGTTAAGCAACATCAAGCGTGGTCAATACCTAGATGGGTAACCACTGGGAAATACTAGGTACTTGGATGTGCGGGTGGTGTAATGAATAATAGCTCGGAATAGTTAATCGCAGGGCCGAGTTTCAGTTCCCGTTGGATTCGTTATATTCACCTACACGTAAATATTCCTAGGAAAGATATTTTTCAATAGCCACTTCATATGACAACATGTATTTATTAAGTTGAGTCTTCAGTAGAACATAGATTAGGAGAAATAGCAACAAGGGGCCGGAAGATGTGGAGAGCCACGATCGTCTACATCCCAAAGAGACATAGCACACAGAAGGAGATGTTCAATAACCACTTCATGACAAATGTATTTATTAAATTGAATCTTCAGTAAAACATAGATTAGGAGAAATAGCAAAAAGAGAGCGGAAGAAGTGGAGAACCATGATCGCCTACGCCCTAAAGGAGAAGGTTGAATCATAAGCAATTTCAATGTAATGAAATACTAATTGTATATTTAAACGTCTAGCAGTTGTATCAATGAAAGTATGATTGAAAAGCGCCCTGTGCTTGTCAATAGTAAAAATGTTGTTCTTATCCATGACAATGCAAGGCCGCGTACAACATGGATAACAATCTGAATGATCAGAACTTGGCAGCTGATTTCTGCTCTGACCTAGCTCTAACAGTATGAGGGCAGTGGTGGATATCAGATCCTTCGAAAGTTTTCTACCTCTCTTTAACAAAGCACTAGAGACTGTAATCAACTTGGAAGTATTTTTCTTCGCGTGGTCTTCTTTCAGACAAACAATGTGCCTTTCGCTTCTCTAGGTCAACTGCCGATATTCTAAAGGTTATTATTGAAAGAGTCTGTCAAGCTTTAGATAAACAACATTTACCGGCTTCAATGTCCGAGAAATTTTCATAGAAAATATGCGTCCTCCGACAGAAACCTGTATCCTATACGGAACCGTCATATAGTCTGACGTGCCTTTACCTTGAGCAGATATGAATGTATGAGAGAAAATCATAGAGAATTGTGTTTAAATACAGTAAAATCGACTTTGCTAACCGAACTCTCTTCTATGGCCCAATCGGTAAAGCACGTCAGGCTATATGACGGTTACGTATAGGATGCAGGCTCGATTTCTGTTGGAGGACGCATATTTTCTTTGAAAATTTCTCGGACATTCAGGCCGGTAAATGTTATTAATTTTGTTTAACAGAGCATTTACTTAAATATTTTATCTATAAAAAGAAAGTGTATATATATATATATATATATATATATATATATATATATATATATATATATATATATATATATATATATATATATATATATATATATATATATATATATTCAAATAAAGTATTATCTGATAAAGATTGTCGAAGGTGACAACGTTCAAATTTCAAGTCAAGGTCTTCGTCTGGTTTCTCCAGAGGTTTGGAGTCGATGGAAAATCCCGATGAGACTTACCTCGGAAATTTATGTGCATTTGAATATGAAGGTTTTATAAATATTAACGTAGAGTTTAGCAATACACTTTATTGATTTTTAAAATCAATAAAGTGATAGACGGACATTCTCGATTAATACGAAATGAATTGACTTCAAACCGTTCGCCCCCTTCTCTTTCTTTCTACTCAAAATGTCTACACACGTAACTACCTTTTATTAAGCAAATGTCCAGAAATGAAATCGATGAAATTTTCACTAAAATAAGCACCAAGTAGACCTAGCATAGAAATCGGAGACGTTAATAAATAAAGAGAAATGGCAGTAAATCTTCAACAGCAGCAGCAGCAAAGCCCACAGAAGTAAAATAAAAGTCTTGGTGTGTGCATTCAAACGTGACAAGTTATTGGTCACAGGATTCAAGTGGACTAAAACGTTGGTTTGAGTATTTGGCGATATAGTAATAGTGAGTTCAATCCTTGGGCCCAGCAGACTGTACTTAAATTCAGTGGAAACGAGGCGTGTGATAAGCAAATAGTACTAAAATTAGAACTAGATGAGAACAATCTTCCACCGTAGATTAAATAATGCGATCATCTGATCAAGGGCAAAGGGGTCAAGAGCCGAAACGTTGATAATAATAACAATATAAATACTGACAATCTCTTATTGCCGAAATTTGAACGGAAGGCGATCGGGTGATAACAACAACAAAGATGAGGATAACATTCTGCATGTAGATTAAATAAATAGTAATATTAGCTGTTTTCTTATAAGGAAACATTCGCCATTCATTGACCGAAAATTTGCTATTGTCGGTTGAAATTTATAACATCTTTCCCTTAAAACAATTTTTCTGGAAAATAGGTTTCTCAAGTCCAGTAGATGTTATTGCTCTTTCCACTATTGATGGGCATTTCCTTCTTAACTTTTTGTTTGAAGTTGTGTGGAATGTCAACATCTTCATTATGTCATTATTTTCTTTTCGAGTTTCATCTGATAGCCATTTTAGTTGTAGCTGTTGTTGAAAGTTTACCATTGAAACACTGGTTCTCGTACGATCATCAAAGTTAAGCAACGTCGAGCCTTGGGTGGTGGTGTAATGTATAACGGCTCGGATTTGGAAATCGGAGAGCCGCCTTCCAATTCCAGTGGAGTTCATTATATTCACTTACACAGAATTACCGTTGGGAAAATATGAATTCAACTCTTCTCCCCCTCAGCTATGGGTTAGTTAGTAGGACTTGTATCAGTAAATCATTATTATCACCAAAATGCTTAATGTCTAAAATATTTTCTGGCTTTAAGTAACCTGCAAAAAGTTGATAAATCGTAAAAAAAACCAAGTCAATCAATCAGAAGTTCACAATCGATATCGTTTCCTTGTTACAATTTTTTGTTTGTGAATATGTAGCGCCAGTCCACAAAAGGGTTGTCTTCACCAAGACCTACAGGCTTCACTCATTCGAAACCATTTTAAACATTGCTCTGAGAAAACATATGTATACAGCTGACAGTTTAGATATTTCTGAACGGATTTGGCGCCATGCATGACATTCATAAGAAAGTTTAGATCTGACTAGGCTATGGACTTACGGCCACATTATGTTGAAACATCGGTTCCCGTATGAAAATGTGACATTGAAATTCGAGGGTGCATTGGAACAGGCAAAAGGCTTTCCCAGAAGCTAAGCAAAGTATTGAGAATTGTGTTAGCAACAAAGTAAACAAAGATCTTCACCAAGAACCACAGGCTTCACTGTCTCGTGAATATTTTTAACCATTGATCTTAGAAAGCAGTTGCATACAGTTGGGAATTTAGATATTTCTGACTAGGTTTGATGATATGATGGCATCCATAGAAAAGTCTTAATCTGACGGGGCTATTTAAGAACGTGACTCGAATTTTCTTTTTAATGTAAACATGTAGAAAGGAAACTGCAGGAACTCCTAGAGGAAGTAATAAAGGAAAGTGAGAAGAAAGGACTAAGCCTCAATAGTAAGACAGAATATATGGTTGTTAAGAGGAATAGTCCAAGATGTTAACTACAAATGGAGATATCAAAATCAAGCACGTTTAAATATTTAAGAAATGTTTTGACAGGAAATGTGAGAATGAAATCCAAAGGTGGATTGGAAAAGCGAAAAATAACTTTCAATAGCTAAGTATTGAGAAATAGAAGAATTTTGTTAGAGACAAAGTAAAGAAAGATGGTCTTCAGCAAGACCCTCAGGCTATATTCTCTTGAAGCCATTTTTAACCATTGATCTTAGAAAGAATTGTATAAAGCTGATAGTTTCTGACTGGGTTTGATGCCATGCATGGCATCAATATGAAAACCTCTATCTGACAAGGCTATATAAAAACATGACATTGAATTTTCAGGTTAATGTTTTGGTTTTGTATCAATTGGAGGTTTTAGGCGAAACTACCTCTAAGGCAACCTCCAAGCTATAAATTGAAATATCGAAATCAATTTGCTTTGGTTTGTCATTGAATCAATCAACACTGTATTTGGTGACAAATAAGAATAATTTCCATTCTGATTTAATGTCGTAAGGTGACAATATAACATGAAACACATGAGCGAAAGACATTTGGGTTTAAATATAAAAAAGCGTCAGACAGTTCAGCGAATCTATAATCAACGGAATTTTTTTATTAGGTGGAAAATTCGTTTATTAGTGGGGAAAGTTCATTTATTTAAAGGAAAGTTAATTTAAACTCGTATGCAATAAAACTTTGACGTGTAAACTTTATATCTCAGTAGTGATATAAGCATATGAGAGATTTCCTGATTTACATATCCGAAGAAAGAGAATATAAAAAGTCTGTATGATGTCGTAATCTTCGTTATGTTAGCAGATATCCTTGTTTTTACTCGCTATCATGCATGTGATTATATTTTATTACATTTTCCACGTGTGTTATATTACTGATGAGATCTAATAGATTTGGACAAGCTGTTTTCCACTATTTTTAACATCATTCTCATTCGGTCAAAAGTGGAAAAGTTATATTGAATCAATTGATAAGTCTGTAGCTAAGACAGTTGATTCACTGTGCCGTGTTAGACATTTTTTTCTCGCCAGAATCTATCTTACATATTTATAAGTCTACTATTCATCCTTGCTTTTAATATTGCTGCCACATCTGGTTTGGTGGTCTGACTAAATATTTAGAGATTCTTGATAGAATCCAAAGAAGAATCTGCAATGTTATTGGCCCTGAACTGGCATATCGGTTTCAGTCCCTTTCCCATTGCCGTATCGTATCTTCCCTGCGAGTTTACTATAAATATTTTCATGGTAATTGTTCCGATAAACTTTCCTCTATGCTACCTAGACTAGGAATTTGAGCGCAGTAGTAGATTGACAGCTATGTCTCAACAGTTTACAGTTGAAATTGCTAGATGTAACCGTAAGTTCTATGCTAACAGTTCCTTCTATCGCACTTTTTGCTTGTGGAGCTCACTTCCGGCTTCTTGCTTCTCAGTCAACATTGATCTTGAACAATTTAAATGCAATGTCAATCGTCATCTTCTATCTTCTTAATTTCTCATTTTTGTCCTTTCTCCTTAATACAAGTCTTTTTCATCATATTCTCTAACACCCAGTAAAATCTTGCGCTCTAGTGGCTTTATTGCCTTGTTTGGGGTGAAATGATAAAAAAAGAAGAAATATATACAATAATATTTTTTAGTTTTATTAACAATATTTTTATTTTTGTTGCTTTTTTTTATCTCTCAAACATTATCATCGGCCTACTATATCTACATATTATAAGAAGAATACGTGAACTGTCTCTCTGTCTCTGTCTCTCTCTCTCTCTCTATATATATATATATACACACACACACATATACACACACATATATGGACATACGTATGCACACACAAACACACACACACAGACATATAAATATATATATAAATAGAAATCACTTTAAACGTTATATTTAACGGACAATCGTATCTGAGTAGAAACACTGTTTATTTATCAAACAGTATATTTTTTCTTCATTTTCATCTATCGGCCTGATTATTCAAGAGATCTTATCAAAGAAAAATAAGCACACTCCAGGCAGGATTCAAACCTGCTTCCCGCAGGGTAGAGAGAAGAACCGTTAGATCCAATGAGCTCTATACCGATTAAACTACGGTTAACTTAGCCAATCAGGCAACATTGAATATTGCCTTCAAGTGAAATTCCTTTCGTCATAGACTTCTCAAAAATTTCAGTTTCGTATCCAGACGTAAATAAAGCAATATATATATATATATATATATATATATATATATATATATATATATATATATATATATATATATATATATATATATATATATAAACGTTATTATAGTGGATAATTCGTATTTGATATAGATGCCCCATTTTTATTTATTAAAAAATATGTATTACGTCTTTCGGCCAACACATTGGAGAAATTTTATTAAAGAAAATGCGTTCGCCAGCAGGAACGCAGGTTCGATCCATGCTGAGGAACGCATTTTACATACTAAGATTTCTAGAAGGAACCGGTCGATAGACTTAATACATACTGTTTGATAAATAAAAAAATTGGCCGTTTATTTCAAATGCGAAGTATCCGCTATAATAACATTTGAAGTAATAAAAACATCGGATTAAAAATAGATATATTAATTCTTCAGAAATTACTTTACTTTTAACTTTCGGTTAGGAACCTGAATAGATATGAAGCTTACG
Source organism: Acanthosepion lycidas (assembly GCA_963932145.1). Classification (NCBI taxonomy): domain Eukaryota; kingdom Metazoa; phylum Mollusca; class Cephalopoda; order Sepiida; family Sepiidae; genus Acanthosepion; species Acanthosepion lycidas. The sequence continues at coordinate 95,027,579 of OZ010593.1, read as the reverse complement.
AAAAAATAATGAAGAAGATAGGCTTTCCTTAAAAAGGGAAAAGAGAGTCTCCCCTTGCTGTGAGGTTCTTCGTAGCCGAGCGGTGAAGCACATTGGATCAAATCGTTGTTTTCACTATAAAGAGGGATGTATGTTCGACTCCCGCCAGGGAACACATTTTCTTTTATTAAGATTTCTCTAATGCGTTGGCCAATAGACATAATGCACACTGTTTTAAAAAAAAAATGAACGCCTGTTTCAAATACGAAGTATCCACTATAATAATGTTTGAAGTAATTAGGGTTTCGATCCCGGCTTCAAGCAATCGGATGTCTGATGAGCAGAGATACAGCGAAACAGTCTGCCTGTGGATGAATATATATATATATATATATATATATATATATATATATATAAATTGCATTGGAGAGTTCCGTATTTTATATCGCGGTCAGTGTTCAACCTTGCATGAGATACAAAACATTGAATGTTGATTTTCACGGCATGCAGATCCTCGCCGCTTGAGGGCAAGATCCCCGCAGCAAAGCCCCTTTCCGTATCTGAGACTGAACCAATCTAATTTAATCAGTCTATCATTTTCTGTTTGCTTATAAATCTATCTACCCTGGTCTGTATGTATGTATGTATGCATCTATCTATCTATCTATCTATCTATCTATCTATCTATCTATCTATCTCGGTCTGTTCATATCTATCTATCTATCTATCTATCTATCTATCTATCTATCTATCTATCTATCTATCTATCTTGGTCTGTTCATATCTATCTATCTATCTATCTATCTATCTATCTATCAAGGTATTCCTATGAATAAAGTCTATTGAGCAAATACTGTATAAAACAATAACGTTTCACGTGAGAGACTGTCAAGAATGCGTGCTACTGGATTCCCAAGAGATTTGAGGTCTGCAGAAGGTTCCAGAATTTTTAAATGTAATATGCAGAAAACGCCCACAGCCAAATCAGATTAGGTGAGGAATACTCACAGGAGTGAATTTCTCTTTTCTGGAAGTGGGGAGCACAGTGGCCGCTTGAGAAAGAACGCGCGCATAATGTAATTGCTTCGGTCTGAAATTGATTTTTCTCTTCTCAGTGAATGGGCTTTTATTGTCTTTTCACGTAAATTTTGAAAGTTAAGCCCCGAAAAGGAAAAAGTGGAGATAAAATTATCATAATAACATTTATTATGGAAGCTACGTGGAAGGAAGCCCATGTGACCCGACAAAAGACCTGGTTCAATGTCTCACTTCCTACACTATACATAGCAAAGAAATGGGTTTAGAACATTTAAATATACCATACTCCATTGCAAACGAATCTCCTTCTTCTTCTTCTTCTTCTTCTTCTTCTTCTTCTTCTTCTTCTTCTATCATGGCTCTCTTTTTTTTTGTAGGTCTTACTAAATTATTTGACTTTTTGCTATTACTCCTAAACTCTGTTCGGTCAACCATTTACACAAGCTCGTTAGATAGATAACGCTCTGTTTTGCTCTGTCTCTCTTGCCTTCAGTATGTCTTGTGAGAGTCAAATTTTCCAAAACCTCTTTCCTCATAATGTGCCTTAGAAATTTCAACATTCTTTCTAAAGTTAAGTATAAGTGACTTTTTTGTTTCCATTTTCTCTAAAATTTTATCGTTGCACGATTCATGGTATCCTCAGCATCCTTCAGTAGAACCACATTTCTCCTGCTTCAGCTCTTTTCTTCATTTGTGTGGAGATTGCCCAGCACTCATTGCTATATCAGAGGAGTGATATTACGTAACAATTCAGTATTATTTCTTACTTTTTAACGAAATTTTCCTGTTTCTTAATATTTGCTTAGCTTTTGGAAGGCACATTTCGCTATTCAATGCGCAGTCGGCTGTTACAATTTCCAGCCATTGCAAAACACTTCAGAGATATTTGAATTTTTGAAATTGCATGTAATCCTGTCTATGACGGTAAACCACATCCGGCAACAAGACCTCAGATCGGGAGATTAATGGTTATCAGGAATGTGGAAACACATCTTAATTGCTACTGATTCCATGTCGCCCCTGACCTAGAGTGGTAGCACCTGTTAGGCTACCAGTTATTGGTAAATAGTGAACCCACAAACAAAAACAAAACAGTATGCAAATATAAAAAAAAACAGTTTCTATAGTAAAAACTTTGCAATACATTTTTATACGAAAAAATTATCAACAACTACAGATATTAAATGACCAACAATACAATTATAGATCAAAATGACCAAACATGCAGTTTTATAGCAAAATGAGTAAAAACAAATTATATATGGAGTTAGATATCCGCATGAAATAAATCACAGAGACTGATCTGTCGATAAACAGAATCAACCAACTTGCTTGATTATGGTAACTCAAATTTATAATTTGCACGCTGGGCTGTTCATTTTGTTAGCAACCATTCCGTCTTCTTGCAAATGGTTAATCCTTTCCACGTACTTTCCTTCATTAACTTCAATGCTGATAAAACATTTCCCATATATTTCAATTGTTGTCCTTGTTTGATTTTGCTATCTCCAATTTGTAATTTTCATGTTGGGCTGTTCCTTTTGCTAGCAACCATCCATTCCGTCTTCTTGCAATTGATGTTTAATCCTTTCCTCCTGCTTTCCTTCATTATTTCCATCCTGATAAAACACTTCCCATATATTTCAATTGTTGTACTTGTTAGATTATGCTATCTCCAATGTGTAATTTTCATGTTGGGCTGTTCCTTTTGCTAGCAACCATCCATTCCGTCTTCTTGCAATTGATGTTTAATCCTTTTCTCCTGCTTTCCTTCATTACCTTCCATCCTGATAAAACACTTCTCATATATTTCAATTGTTGTACTTGTTTGATTTTGCTATCTCCAATTTGTAATTTGCATGTTGGGCTGTTCCTTTTGCTAGCAACCATCCATTCCGTCTTCTTGCAATTGATATTTAATCCTTTCCTCCTGCTTTCCTTCATTACCTTCCATCCTGATAAAACACTTCTCATATATTTCAATTGTTGTACTTGTTTGATTTTGCTATCTCCAATTTGTAATTTGCATGTTGGGCTGTTCCTTTTGCTAGCAACCATGCATTCCGTCTTCTTGCAATTGATGTTTAATCCTTTCCTCCTGCTTTCCTTCATTACCTTCCATCCTGATAAAACACTTCTCATATATTTCAATTGTTGTACTTGTTTGATTTTGCTATCTCCAATTTGTAATTTGCATGTTGGGCTGTTCCTTTTGCTAGCAACCATCCATTCCGTCTTCTTGCAATTGATGTTTAATCCTTTCCTCCTGCTTTCCTTCATTACCTTCCATCCTGATAAAACACTTCTCATATATTTCAATTGTTGTACTTGTTTGATTTTGCTATCTCCAATTTGTAATTTGCATGTTGGGCTGTTCCTTTTGCTAGCAACCATCCATTCCGTCTTCTTGCAATTGATGTTTAATCCTTTCCTCCTGCTTTCCTTCATTACCTTCCATCCTGATAAAACACTTCTCATATATTTCAATTGTTGTACTTGTTTGATTTTGCTATCTCCAATTTGTAATTTGCATGTTTGGCTGTTCCTTTTGCTAGCAACCATCCATTCCGTCTTCTTGCAATTGATGTTTAATCCTTTCCTCCTGCTTTGCTTCATTAACTTCCATCCTGATAAAACACTTCCCATATATTTCAATTGTTGTACTTGTTTGATTTTGCTATCTCCAATTTGTAATTTGCATGTTGGGCTGTTCCTTTTGCTAGCAACCATCCATTCCGTCTTCTTGCAATTGATGTTTAATCCTTTCCTCCTGCTTTCCTTCATTACCTTCCATCCTGATAAAACACTTCTCATATATTTCAATTGTTGTACTTGTTTGATTTTGCTATCTCCAATTTGTAATTTGCATGTTGGGCTGTTCCTTTTTCTAGCAACCATCCATTCCGTCTTCTTGCAAGTTGTAATTTGCATTTTGGGCTGTTCCTTTTGCTTGCGAAATGCATTCTTTCTTCTTGCAATTGAGGTTTAATCCTTTCCTCCTGCTTTCCTACATTAACTTCCATCCTGATAAAACACTTCCCAGATATTTCAATATTCTTAAAAGTTAGATTTTGCTATCTCCATTGTGTAATTCGCATGTTGGGCTGTTCCTTTTGCTAGCAACCATGCATTCCGTCTTCTTGCAATTGATGTTTAATCCTTTCCTCCTGCTTTCCTTCATTACCTTCCATCCTGATAAAACACTTCCCATATATTTCAATTGTTGTACTTGTTTGATTTTGCTATCTCCAATTTGTAATTTGCATGTTGGGCTGTTCCTTTTGCTAGCAACCATCCATTCCGTCTTCTTGCAATTGATGTTTAATCCTTTCCTCCTGCTTTCCTTCATTACCTTCCATCCTGATAAAACACTTCTCATATATTTCAATTGTTGTACTTGTTTGATTTTGCTATCTCCAATTTGTAATTTGCATGTTGGGCTGTTCCTTTTGCTAGCAACCATGCATTCCGTCTTCTTGCAATTGATGTTTAATCCTTTCCTCCTGCTTTCCTTCATTACCTTCCATCCTGATAAAACACTTCTCATATATTTCAATTGTTGTACTTGTTTGATTTTGCTATCTCCAATTTGTAATTTGCATGTTGGGCTGTTCCTTTTGCTAGCAACCATCCATTCCGTCTTCTTGCAATTGATGTTTAATCCTTTCCTCCTGCTTTCCTTCATTACCTTCCATCCTGATAAAACACTTCTCATATATTTCAATTGTTGTACTTGTTTGATTTTGCTATCTCCAATTTGTAATTTGCATGTTGGGCTGTTCCTTTTGCTAGCAACCATCCATTCCGTCTTCTTGCAATTGATGTTTAATCCTTTCCTCCTGCTTTCCTTCATTACCTTCCATCCTGATAAAACACTTCTCATATATTTCAATTGTTGTACTTGTTTGATTTTGCTATCTCCAATTTGTAATTTGCATGTTTGGCTGTTCCTTTTGCTAGCAACCATCCATTCCGTCTTCTTGCAATTGATGTTTAATCCTTTCCTCCTGCTTTGCTTCATTAACTTCCATCCTGATAAAACACTTCCCATATATTTCAATTGTTGTACTTGTTTGATTTTGCTATCTCCAATTTGTAATTTGCATGTTGGGCTGTTCCTTTTGCTAGCAACCATCCATTCCGTCTTCTTGCAATTGATGTTTAATCCTTTCCTCCTGCTTTCCTTCATTACCTTCCATCCTGATAAAACACTTCTCATATATTTCAATTGTTGTACTTGTTTGATTTTGCTATCTCCAATTTGTAATTTGCATGTTGGGCTGTTCCTTTTTCTAGCAACCATCCATTCCGTCTTCTTGCAATTGATGTTTAATCCTTTCCTCCTGCTTTGCTTCATTAACTTCCATCCTGATAAAACACTTCCCATATATTTCAATTGTTGTACTTGTTTGATTTTGCTATCTCCAATTTGTAATTTGCATGTTGGGCTGTTCCTTTTGCTAGCAACCATCCATTCCGTCTTCTTGCAATTGATGTTTAATCCTTTCCTCCTGCTTTCCTTCATTACCTTCCATCCTGATAAAACACTTCTCATATATTTCAATTGTTGTACTTGTTTGATTTTGCTATCTCCAATTTGTAATTTGCATGTTGGGCTGTTCCTTTTTCTAGCAACCATCCATTCCGTCTTCTTGCAAGTTGTAATTTGCATTTTGGGCTGTTCCTTTTGCTTGCGAAATGCATTCTTTCTTCTTGCAATTGAGGTTTAATCCTTTCCTCCTGCTTTCCTACATTAACTTCCATCCTGATAAAACACTTCCCAGATATTTCAATATTCTTAAAAGTTAGATTTTGCTATCTCCATTGTGTAATTCGCATGTTGGGCTGTTCCTTTTGCTAGCAACCATGCATTCCGTCTTCTTGCAATTGATGTTTAATCCTTTCCTCCTGCTTTCCTTCATTACCTTCCATCCTGATAAAACACTTCCCATATATTTCAATTGTTGTACTTGTTTGATTTTGCTATCTCCAATTTGTAATTTGCATGTTGGGCTGTTCCTTTTGCTAGCAACCATCCATTCCGTCTTCTTGCAATTGATGTTTAATCCTTTCCTCCTGCTTTCCTTCATTACCTTCCATCCTGATAAAACACTTCTCATATATTTCAATTGTTGTACTTGTTTGATTTTGCTATCTCCAATTTGTAATTTGCATGTTGGGCTGTTCCTTTTGCTAGCAACCATCCATTCCGTCTTCTTGCAAGTTGTAATTTGCATTTTGCGCTGTTCCTTTTGCTTGCGAAATGCATTCTTTCTTCTTGCAATTGAGGTTTAATCCTTTCCTCCTGCTTTCCTACATTAACTTCCATCCTGATAAAACACTTCCCAGATATTTCAATATTCTTAAAAGTTAGATTTTGCTATCTCCATTGTGTAATTCGCATGTTGGGCTGTTCCTTTTGCTAGCAACCATGCATTCCATCTTCTTGCAATTGTGGTTTTAATCCTTTCCTACTTCTTTCCTTCATTACCTTCCACCTTGATGAAATACTTTCCAGATATTTCAATTTTTGTACTTGTTTGATTTTGCTATCTCCAATTTGTAATTTGCATGTTAAGCTGTTCCTTTTGCTAGCATCCATCCATTCCGTCTTCTTGCAATTGATGTTTAATCCTTTCCTCCTGCTTTCCTTCATTACCTTCCATCCTGATAAAACACTTCCCTCTTATTTTAATTGTTTTACTTGTTTATTTGGCTAATATCCTTCCCATGTATGTGAAGTGTACCTAGACGTTCTAACCGTCCTTTGTGTCGTACTTGCTGACAGAAACCTGCCTACTCCTTGTTTGTCATGTAAGAAACCACCGCACTGACGGTATTGTCAGAGTATACGTAGAAATTTCTTGACGAAACAATCAACATTATCTCCGAAATGATGCAAGAAATTGGACTCAAGATAAATACTGGGAAACAAAACAAAAAACTTTGATCAAAAATTAGATTGGAAAATAAAATATGATGCCAAATAGCATCAATCCATCATAAAATTCACAATGTAGGATTAATAAATTCAAATATCTCACTGTATGGAGAGAAGGAAATTTAAGAAAATATGGCCCATGGAAAATGTAATATGAATCGTTTCCTCATAAGGAAACATTCGGCATTTACTGACCGAACGGACAATGTCACTGTCGTTTGGAACAATTTTTTATGGAATCCACTTTCTAAAGTCCATTCACTGTTTTTTCCCCTTTTCAATATTGATGGGAGTTTCCTTTTAAACGTTTTTTTAAGTAGTTTGGGACATTATATTATAGTGGTTTGGTTTGTTTTGTATTACGGCATATCAACCTCAATGGGTCATTTAATGCCGACAACTTTTTTTTTCCCCGGTAATATTTTTGTTTTGTCAAAAATCTATTTCTGTTAATATTTTTCCCCAAAAACGTATAGCTGGTAATATTATTTTTTCAAAAATGTATAGCTGGTAATATCAGTTTTTTAAAAATGTATAGCTGGTAATATTAGTTTTTCAAAAACGTATTGCTGGAAATATTTTTTTTCTTCAAAAATGTATTGCTGGTAATATTTTATAATGCTTTTTACCTCAGTTTGGGGGTTAACTATTTGCCCATAGCTGGGACCCTAACAGGTGTTACTATCCCGGCTCAAGGTGGATCTGGGAACACCAGCAATTAAGAGGTGGTTCCACGCTCCTCAGAACCTCCTGATCAGAGGCCTTGTTGTTGGATGTAGTTTATCGTCTTACCCAGGACGCGGATGTAGTGTATCGTCATACCCAGGACGCTAGCTTATAGTGTTAATTATTTTCTCTTCAAGTTACATGTGCTTTCCATTTTAGTTGTTGTTATTGCTAATAGTCGTCAACTGATGTCGTTTCTGTTCACTATTTACATTATTCGTCGTTTCTGTTATTTGTTACAGTTCTTGATTTTACTTCTGTAGCAACTATCCAGTATTTAAAGACTTCAAAAACCTATAAAACTTCAGAAAAAACAATGTTAATCTTCCAAAGTTATTTTTACCCGAATATTTCCGTAAATATTAGCTGGCGTATTGGTATGTTGCTTGCATGTTTGCCAATAGTTCAGAGGTGCGAATCAAGTTAAGTTTATGTGGCAAAACAAATTAACCAACCAACGAGCAAACATGCTAAATATCAATTTCGAACTACGATTGAAAAGAATCCATTTAAGCTTAACATAAAAATTATTACAACTGCTTCTGAAACAATGAGACTTACTACAAAATAAAATAGTAACAACCTAAAACCTGAAACAAGAAGTTATACTATAGCCTTTAATTAACCATAAAGACACATAGGAGAGACTTCGAGAAATTTAAATAAAATATATGAACGCAAAAGAGATTTTTTTAAACAATTCACTCACTACATTAATCGTTCATCGTATTGAGTTTGACCATCATTTCAATTAAGAAATACTGCTGTTATGAAAAGAGAAAGTAACTTACGTAGGCGAAAATGCACTAATATCTAACGCCAGTTGTTATAACTCAACGTATGGTTGTAAAGGAAAGGACAAAAGAGGATTAAAATTTCAACAAGGTTCTATTGATCATCTTTAAGAACATATATATAATGCTTAATGCCAGCGTATGTAATTGTGTAAAAAGGTAGTACAATTGTTGATATGTGGTTCTTTAGTTAGCATTTATATGGGATGCGATTAGGTTTAAGGGTGACGCATTTGTTGGGTCGGTTGACCGAGGTCGTGGTAGTGATAATGAGTGACCTGGATTGGATTAGTGAAGTTACCTAGAAGAACGAGGTGGGTGTCATTGACGGGGTTGATCTGTCTATCTTCAGGGTTGAAATTGACTCTAGTGAGATGTGTGAGGATGAGCCGCCGGTTGTGTGACGGGGTAGACGTGTTGAACCGAACTGCCTGTTGTCGGTAAGGCGTGACGTTTTTATATATGTGGTTTAACAGGCGGTGGCGCCCAAGTTCATCACTTTTTGCGGCAGCGTTCGTGATTGGCTATTTTATTTTAGATTTTTTGCGAAGCATTTGTTTCGTGGATCGGGTTTGATGCTCGGAGCCCCTGCGCAGAAGACGACTTTTTTTTTAATTTATTTTGGATTTTGTTTTCTTAGCGCTCACATCCGGCCGATATTTCTAGTAAAATGCATTTCTGAATCAGAAAGAGATATTGATATAAGTAGCATAACGTATTTAAATCATCAACTGTAAGTTTGCGCCCAGATTCTTAAAAAATTTCATCTTACTTAACAAATTTTCTGTTATCACAATGGGGGATATTTAAAATCAAACTGGGAAACCGAATGAGCTCTGCGTCTAGATATTAGACGTCAGACATTTTTAATTTGAAAAATTGGCGTTCCTACATCTTCAGCGTCTCCACTCGGTACATAATTGTAACCTAGGTTTGCATTTATATCACGCCCGCTATATATATATATATATATATATATATATAATTCCATCAATAAGTCTGATGACGTGCGTTTAGAGGTCGAAACGCGTTACATATAATTTTTTCCGCTTTGTCATTCAATTACCTAACATGTTCTGACATATAGATATTTATATATCACATTCTTCCGTATTTTTTTTTTGTAATAAAGCTCTTTCTGTTTTTCTTCGAATTTGTCAAAATGCACAAGTAATTCCGTGTTCATTATGCAATAGTAGGCATCCGTTTACATCGCGAGATAAAGGTGGCGCTCTGTTTTGTTAAAATTCAGTCCGTTTGAGGTGACCCCTTTCGCGGAACAGGCTTGGGCGATGGAGGTTGCGCGCTATCCAGATTACATGATCCCCATCTCGGCTGTAACGAGAAGATCCAAAGGGATACAGGACGTTAGATTTGGAGACGACTTGGCTGCAGGAGTTGCCAGATAGTAGTCAGTGTTGACAGATAACCGCCTTTGGGGATCCAATCCGTAATTAAACCTAATATCTGTTCTAATCAAATACTTCTAAATGGTTTTTTAGTCTATACTGTGCCTATACAGTAGGTTATCAAACCTAACACGTGGGTTAATTCGGGATTGTCATACAAAAAATTACACATTATAATAGATAAGTAGAATAAAGCATTTCATGATATCCAATAAGTCAATTTTCTAAGCTTAGCTTAGATGTGACACAAGGCCGAAAATATAGGACAACCAGTTAGGATAAAACCCATTACTCAGCCGTAAATGATTTAGCGAGACAACTTTGCTAACCATTACACCATGTCCGAGAGCCCCAATGTTATCCAATAAGACTTCTTCTCTGTGCCGTGTTCTTTTGGGACGTGGGTGATCACTGATCTCCACAACTTCCTATCATTTTTAAGCTCTAAACAAAGTTTTTTTTACTGCTACTATTTCTCCTACGAAATATCCTCTTTTCGCATTATGAGTCCCAGAAATCCCAACGGTTCTTTTTGGATTCGAAGCACAAGAATGCTTTTTTGTTTTCTCTTTCCCTGAAACTTCTTTGTAGCTCACATGCTTTGTCTATGGTATTTTCATTATCCTTCTGTATGACAACAAGGCCTCTATCTTCATCCGTGAAGCATTCACTGCCATATTATCCTTCCGTATAACAGCAAGGCCTCTATCGTCATCCGTGAAGCATTCACTGCCATATTACCCTTCCGTATAACAACAAGGCCTCTATCGTCATCCGTGAAGCATTCACTGCCAAATAGGAGGATCGTTATTATATAGCAATTCAGCGTTTTATTTCTTTGTATCTAACGAAATTTTTCCTCATTTTATTTGGTCCTTAATATTGTTGGTTCTTATGGAATTGTCTGGGTCACCATTATTAATGATTCAGTTCTTCTTTTTAAATGTCCTCTGCCCAACCATACTCATTTCGTCTTATCTGCAATTCATTTGGTTCGCTTGGTTTCCACTTAGCGTTACGTTTGGGATTATCTGGCTGTCTATTTGTAATCTTATAAACCCTTCCCCGGTCGTCCAAGAAATCCAACACCGCGGCTGGTCGCTTAAGTGACCGCTTCAATCCCGAGCTAACCTTATCCCACGTTGTGATGTAAGTTTGATCATAAGGCAGCCAAGATCGAATCGTCGCAGGTATCTTCGTGTTGGGCTGGTCCAAGCGGAGCGATGACGTACAGGAAAAAAATATTACTCGAATAAATTGAACAAAAAGTAAATACTGTTTTTATGTCAGTCCTTCGTACAATAAGTGGTTATATCAGAGTTCGCATGTAATTAATTATCAGCCCAACACGCGTCTAAATCGGAAGTGATATTATTGTTGATTTGGTAAAGGTTGGTTTGCTGCTGTGGTAAAGTTCAGCACAAGGTTATAAATAACCTGTAAAAATTGTAAAAGCTCAAATCAATCACACACACACACACACACACGCGCGCGCGCACGCGCGTGCATTTCTAAAGAATTAGTGGATTTGTTTTTAATCCGACATTTTTATTATTTCAAAAGTTATTTTAGTGGATGCTCATTTTTGAAATAGACGTCCCGTTTTTTATTTTAAACAACATGCTAATATTACACCTACTGGCATGTGTATTAGTTATTGGTTTCTCCTACAAGCTCTGCTTGAGAGCACATTGTTTCCTCGAGTGTGCATATCAGTAGACGTAATACACACTGTTTAAAAAAAAAAAAAAAACACGGAGCGTCTATTTCAAACACGGGTATCCATTAAAAATAATGTTTGAAGTAATATTAATATTATTTCAATACGGAGTTTCCACTAGAATAATGTTTGAAATAATAAAAATGTTTGATTAAAAATACATTAATTCTTCATATATATATATATATATATTTATATTTATATATATATATATGTGTGTGTGTGTGTGTGTGTGTGTGTGTGTGTGTATGGCACTGGGATCACCGGAGATTGATCAAACAAAAAAAGAAAGAAAGAAAAAAGAAAGAAAGAAAGAAGAAAGAAAGGAAGAAAGGAAAAAAGGAAGAAGAGAGAATCTATTGACTGGATGATAATTATTAACATTATTGAAATTGAAGGAAGATGGCTTGTAAAGTTGAGAAGAAAGTTATAAACGAAATGCGTTGAAAAATCATATTTCAAAATAATTCCAATGAAAATCGAACCCAAAATTAACTGGACGGAATTCAGTAGAGTAAATCTAAGACTACCCGTTCTTCCCCACATCCTGCCGATGAGAAAGAGACCAATAAGGTGTCCACGAAGATGTCAGATAAAATAAAACCATATGTTGTCGATAAAGAAAGCTGGTTGACTGCCGAAATAAAATTTATGATTCCTCTGGACAAAAAGGCCAGGGAAAACCATCTGTTTTGAATCAGCCACCAAGAAGAGTAGTGTCGCCACAGAGATAGAGACCGAATTGACGCGTTCGTCATTATAATTTCCTCCAAAGAAAAAAAAATATATGCAAACATTAATTCAGATTCCTTTGAATACGAGTAATAAGAAAAAAATTAATTACTATTTTGAAGTGACCGTGGGCAAAAATGGGTGTGTGGTCTGTTGATCGTAAAACAAAATGTATAGACAGAGAAAGATAAACTTTGGTTTTAAGGAGGGCGGAAATTATTTTTCTTTCCTTTTCCAATTCTTGAGTGGTCTGATCGATTGAGAAATCACAACATGGGACAAGCTGTAAAGAAAGATTAATGACTGAAACTTCCTTTTGTTTTCGCTACACCGTCTGGAAGTTGGATTCATCACACCAGTCCGAGAGGTTAGCTGCTGAAAAAGTCGAAGGAAGAGAGAAATTATTACTGCCTTTATGGAGCTATGGTGCGAGGTCAGGCTGGAAGGGAGTTGGGGTTAAGGAGCTATTTGATTCCTTTGAACACTCTCAAAGGAGGTCCCAAATTTAGAAGACTGGTTAAACGTATGTTTGTATATTGAAATTTATAAAAGGCTGATGCTTAGGTTAGAAGACAACAGAAACCAGATACTAGTCCACTCTTGCCGGATGCAGGGCTCCATATAAGCTAGCGATTTTGAATAGCTGAGAGAGAGAGAGAGAGAGAGAGAGAGAGAGAGAGAGAGAGAGAGGGGGGGTCCTCAAACTACTGCTACTGGAAAGTTTTTATTCCAAAGTATTCTTGTTTTTATGTGTAGCTGCAGCTGTCGAACCGGCTTTACTTCAGTTTGCTTCATCTTCACACTCTATGAGATCAAAGAAAATACGTGGCAGAACAGTGAATGGTTGTGAACAAACAAACGCCAGCTAGGTCGAGTAGAACCGTATATACCGTCATGATACCAGCGAAAACGAGTCATGCAATAACGAGTGAAA